>OX276415.1:15585967-16206538 GCA_946251805.1 Cybosia mesomella
GGCGTTGGGTCCCTTAACGCTGGGCATCAGCCGCGATAGCGCGGCCGCAGCCCCCTCAATTTCGGGACCAGACTTCGGAGATGAGGTCCGAAGTCCCATCGGCTATCGAGTACGAGCCCAAGGTACTTCATCGTGGTCTCGATGCCGATGCTGACGCCCCCTACGGTTATGCTGGTTCCCGCAGGTGGCCCCCTCCGAGGCCCGTGGAAACACATAGCCTCGGATTTGTGGAGAGCCACCTCGACTCCCAGCCGCCGTATTCGACCCACGACTTGAGCAACCCCTGCCGTGGCCTTTAGTGTCGTCAGCATAACACGTTATGCTGACACCCTCGAGCAACGAACCGCGCAGCACCCAGTCGTATCCGATATTCCACAGGAATGGCCCTAGGACCGACCCCTGCGGAACACCGCACGACACTTCTCGCCGCCCTGGCCCTAGCCAGCTCGGGTAAACTTTCCTCCCTCTCGGATAGGTATGCCTCGACAATGCGGCGGAGGTAAGGAGGCACTCCGTGATACGCGAGCGCCTCCCTAACGCAGCTCCAGGGTAGGGTGTTGAAGGCGTTGGCGATGTCGAGAGACACCGCCACCACCACGCCACCCCGCGAGACTACTTCCTCCGCCAGGCGCCTAACGCGCATGATCGCTTCCACGGTGGAGCGCCCCCGGCGGAAACCGAACTGGTTGTCCGCCAGATCTGGCCCCACGTTCGTGAGATGCTCGACGAGGCGCTGTGCAATAATCCGCTCAAAGAGCTTGCACACCTCGTCGAGCAACACGATCGGCCGGTAACCGGATGGCTGGTCCGCCGGCCGCCCCGCCTTCCGGATAAGGACCAGTTTCCCCGTCTTCCAAGCCTTTGGAAACTGGCCCCTTTCGATGCATGCGCTAAAGAGCGCCACCAGTCGAGGCCCTAGTTCCTCCAGGGCCAGGACCCATGCTCGGCATGGAATGCTGTCGGGTCCGGGGGCAGTGCATTTCCGGGCTTTAAGCCGGAGCACTGCTACCCCCAGTTCACTCTCCCTGACTTCGGGCACATCGCTCTCGCTATTATCAGCGTCAGGCGCCTGAGGCGGAGCCATACGCGGAGGGACATGCTCCTCCGCTCTCGCTGGGAACAAGGAGCCCAGTATACCCTCCAGCCGCTCCGGCTGGAGGCTCTGGGTCAGTAGGGGCGCCCTTGGGCGGATTTTGCCCCTGACCGCAAGGTAAGGACGCCCCCATGGGTTCTGCTCCAGAGACTCCAGCAGCTCTTCGCGGGCCCGCCGTTTGGCCTGCTTTATGGCTTCCTGGAGGGTCCTCTTGGCCCCCTTGTACGCCTCATACAGCTCCGCCTCTCGGGCTGCCGCATCGTCTGGGCGGCGACGCCTCCGGCGAAACCTGGTGTATTGGCGGCGAGCGGTCACGCACGCTGCTCGCAGCTGTGCGATCTCCGCTGACCATCAGTACACCTGTTTCTTTGCCGGGCCGGGCTTAACCCTAGGCATCGCCGCATCACAGATATGCGACATGGCTCTCCTGAACCATTCCGCCTCTGCGTCGACATCGGCAGGCCTGGCCAGTGACGGAATCCAGGCCTGCACTATTGATGCCTCCAGGAGAGCCTCCCGATCCAGGCGTCTGAGCGCCCAACGTGGATCCGGGGGATTCGCGATTGTCGGCGGCAGGTTAGTTGGAGGGGAGACGTTGAACTGATTTTATTACTTTTATTACTTTCATTTGTTGACTTTACAATGGAAGGAATAAACCGTGTCCCACAGGAAATAGTAAAAATCATACCTGTGTACGGTGGCGATGCGAGATTATTACCTGTATTCATAAAAAAATGTGAATACGTATTAAATACGTTCTCTGGTAGCGCAGCACAGAACGAATATTTATTCCATGTGATTACCAGTAGGCTCTCAGGTGAGGCATCTAGTTTAATAGGAGAAAGAGAGTCCATAGACACGTGGCTTGAGTTAAAAGAGTTGTTAACTCAACACTTCGGTGACCCGCGCACCGAAGACTGTCTAGCTTTAGAGTTAGAGTCGTGTAAAATTAATAAGGGCGAAAGTTACTTAGAATTCTGTCATAGAATTCAACAGATGAGAAGTGGGTTATTTGCTAAAGTATCGGAGACTGTTGTTGATGAAGCTTTGCGTAGGGCAAAACGAATTATTTATAGCGACAGAGCCATGAATGTTTTTTTGTTTAACTTGCCACCATACTTAGTGAGGTTAGTCCGTTTACGCGATGTTAAGACCTTAGAGGAAGCGCTAAAAATAGTATTGGAAGAGCAAAACTTTCAGACTGTTTACGACTCTAAGACACGAGATCGCCACAATGTTAATAGGCCAAACCAACCTATTGGCCCTAATTCAAATAATCAAAGACAAGGTCCTCAAAATAAGCCAAAACCACCCTTAGCGAATAATAGTTCGAATAATTCATTTACGCCAAATTCTTCTCACCAGAACAGAAACTTTAGACCGTATAATAATTATCAAAATAATTATAATCGTAATTCATTTAATAACAATGCGTCGCATCAACTAAGTAGGCCATCGTTTCCGATTGCACAACAGAGCCAGGCTCAACACGCGCCGCATTCTGCAACGCAAGCATCTGCGTCTGGCGCTAACACCGACGCCGACGTCACGATGCGTACTGCGAGTTCAAGGCGAGTCAATTATATAAACAATGATACTTATAATGAGCTCAGTACAAGTAGTTCGAATAACGATTTCCAGGAATTCGTTAACGAAGAATCTAACGAGGGAATTTTTTTGCATAAACGGCCTCCTCAATAGAGAGCGAATAAAATTGAAATTTAATAAGTGTTTAAACTTACCACATATTGTTTTACCAGAATTAAATGCAGTTTTTATGATAGATACAGGCAGTGTTAGGTCGTTTATAAGTACACATATTGCAAATAAATATTTTAAAAGTTATTTACAGCACGAACCATTCGAAGTTGTTAGTACTCACGCGTCAAGTGTTCATAGCGAAACGGTATTTATACCATTACCTAGTACCTTTAGGAGTAATGAAGCCCATAAATTCTATGTTTATAGTGTAGACGATAGGTATGATGGGGTAATAGGCAGTAATTTATTGAAACAATTACATGCGAAAAATAATATGGAAAATCAAGTTCTAAATTTAAAAAATAAGTCAGGGACAAGAAAGAGGGTGAGGAAACTCCAGTCTTTAAATCAGGGGACGGTGTTTTTATGAAAAATACCAGGACTAGGAAAGCCAAGGAGAAGCCTCGATATGAAAAGGCAATAGTAACAGGTGACACTCAACGTAACATAGTACCCGTAGCATTAAACAAACGAGCAACTAAAGTGGCAATAAAAAACGTAAAACGTCCCCCACAGGTCGTGCCTAGTGCTTCTAGTGGGGTCAGCACTCACGCTGGACCTTGAAAACCTCGGTCGGACTCCGGGGATAGCATCTTTGAAGCTGGGAGCAGCAGCGAGGAGGAATAGTTTTTGGACAATATTTAAAACTTTAGATTTAGAATCAGTAGGATTACAAATAGACAGTAATTTTAGGGATTTTAACACATTTGTAAAGTCCAGTTGGTCTTGACATGAACTGTGGTTGAAGTAGATGTTGAGTAGTTGAAGTGGTGGAGCACGTAAAAGAAGATTCACTATTGTAATGTTTATTTGTATTAAGTTAAGTTTAGACACAGAGTTCTATTGGCAAATCTTTCCTTGTATAGTGTACTGAGTCACTGTTCGTTTCGTACTACTTTAATTATTGTATAGGAATTATTTATATGACTTATTAATAACAATTGCTGCGCGCAGCTCAAATAGGTTGCCGATTGGGTAAAACATAACCCGTCTAGCGTCCAGCGTCCCGTGACTTGAGCGTGAACAGTGACGTTCAAAACCATTGAAATCCACAGATTATTTATTGAACTAATAAATAGTAGTCGATTTATTGTGCAAAGACAAGTAGAGCATAAAAAGTTTCGTATCTAATCGGCGCGAAGAAATGATGGTTCACCATATGAACCATTGACACTCAAGGCCATTTGTACGTATGGTGCACCGTATGAACCATGGACGTTTCTTAAGCATGTATGTTGAAACCATACATATTGGCAACCCCAAAGAAAAGATCAAATATAGTAAAGTTAAAAACTAAGAGGCTATCAAGAGAAAGAGATGCCAGTACAAAGCAATAAATTAATCATCGAAATTAAACGCAAAGTTATCTTCAGTCTTGTTGCGATTTTGTTGGCGGCGCTCGGTGCATCGCTGCGATGGCGCAGGGGCTGTGGAGCTAGATGGTTTTTGGATGGTTTGATCTAGGGGTCGCAGTTCAATATCTTCATAGCGTGGCTTTTTGCGTTGCTCATTATTATTTCTTGTGCAGTTAAATGGCCGATACTTTCTGACGGCCCAGATAATAATAATGACGATGGCAAATCCGAGCAGTGTGTAAATAATCGAATACAGATGTATCATGTCATTAGAAGATATCGCTGTTGTAGGAAGGAATTCCCGTTCCTTTTGAAAACTTAGTCCGTTGTCAATGTCAAAGTCAAAGTCTTTATTTTTCAAAATAGTGCAACGTAATTACATCTTTTTGACGAAAAAATCTGCTTAAAACTAAGTTTACCACCGCTTCCTAGGCCCTAGTGGAGAAGAAACGGCGCAACAAACTCCACTGCGGCATTTTCGAGACGTCATATTATAAATAGTGATTTCTTAAGACTAAATATGGACGAATGTACATTTTTGTCTCGTGAAATAAAGGTATATAAAAAAACAAAAGTTAAAATAAAAATTTAATGTGTTTCCTCCGCTGCCGTGTCTGGTGGAACTTTCCATGTGAACTTGTGATGGGTTAAGTTGACAATTCTGTTTACTGTAGAGTTTATCAAGGGGATGTTAAAGTTGTACTCCATCTTCATCTTGGTGTTATATTGGTTGCGTGCGTAAATGGTGAAGTCGCTAGATTGTAACAGGCATCCTTGCATCAAAGTTACAATGCTAGAAGTCGTTATGGTATATGATGCTACGTCATTGCCGCATACGGTGCGCAAAGTGCACGTTCCGCAACAGACCGCCAGCCATGTATTTGGCACATGTAACTCGATCCAGGCTTGATCGCATGACGTTTTTCTGACGTCACAGGGTGTACTTGAAGTGTGACTGAGTAATTTTGCCTCACATGGTGTCTTTCCACTTAGCAAGTTGAATACAGGTATGTTTTTGTTGCATACGAAACGATCTTGTTTCAGCATAGTGCATAGCTCCATGTCCCTTGCAGACGGAGAGATGTAAGTATTTTTGTGGAAATTCATCGCAATGTAATGCGACTGTAATTGCAGAATGCTAATGTTTGATGCGGTTTTCACAGGCAGTGGGATAGCTTTGTATAAAAGAAAATCTTCATCTGAGGTAAGTGGCACGTGGGGTGTGTGTTGGGTAACCTCCTCGAGTGTCGCTCCGATTCCGATCCCGCTGCAGTCCGGGGGGAACGGAATCGGAGCGGCCGGTACACCCTGGGCGGCGGTCAATGGCTTCCCCTTCACCCCTTCATAGGGTAGGCATTGATCGTCGGCCAATACCCAACGTGGCGGGAACACATCGCTCTCCGTACTCCTCTGCTTCCAGAGGAGACAGGATGAGCGATGCTGTTAATGGTGAGATGGCCCAGGGTCAACCGGGGTGCGAGGGATATGCTCTATGGGTAACCTTACACCCCGGTGTCTGAAGACCCGAGACGGCGTGCGGTTTTAGTCGGTGCAAGCCCGACATAACCGCCCCCGCTGGTCGGGGGGGTATCCGAAGGGATTTCCGCACGATTAAAAAAAAAAAAAAAAAAAAAAGGTAAGTGGCACGTGAATCTCGAATAAAAAGTAACTGGAAGTTACTCGCGCCTTCATGTATAGTAGTTTGTAGATATCTTTGACATTTTCTCTGATATTTTCCACTAGCAGGGTTAATGTATTTGGGAGTCTTCCAGATATAGCACTCAGCTGTTCTACCAAGTCCACAGGTGTCAATAAATGTACATCCATATGCCCTTTGTACACATTAGTCAGTGTGTCAAAGAGCATTTCCTGCATTTCCAAGATGATCTCCATAGTTGACTCGACTTTAACTAAGTTAGAATTAGTTTCATTCATAAAACGATCAATCAAGTGCAGTTGTCGTTTAATGTTATTCTCAGTTTTCTTTTTTCCAGTTCTACTATAGAAGTTAGATTTTTCATTAATTCTAGTAAGTAATTCTCATTCTTTTGTATCGCTTGTATATCATTTTGGTATTTTTCTGCAAACTGTTGGTCAAGTATACCGAACAAGCTATTTGCAACATAACCAATGCCGTTAACTAATCCTCTTCTTTTCCGATTGGAGAGGTGCGTATGAGGAGCCAGTAAGATGCTGTTATAATGATGAAGTACTTGCATCTCATGAGATAATTACGAAACAGACCCGAGATACTTCGGGTCTGTTTTGTGACATAGATCATTCAAGTGATGAAGATAGTTTTCGACACGTTGTATCCCAATCCAGTAGTCAGTTAAATTATAATACATAAGTAGCGTCCATTCGTCATGAGTCATTTGCATTTTGCCGAGCGCATCATAATAGATCGGTCGGTCCGACTCAAGACTTGTAATATGAGCGCTTGACAACACACCTGTGTCGGTGCAATGTACTCCCGTTGATAATGTAAACATTGTAATTAAGTTATAAGTTATAAACAATGTTGTAAATGTTTTCTTTGCAGCTTTCTTTGTTTTTGTGGCGAGTGGTACAGTGGTTAAATGTTCGGACTTCAGTTTGGCGGTCGACGTCATATGCATGTCTTTTACAGTTTCAGTTTGTATAGGAAGCGGTGACAGTTTAACGATGGGGCGCTTGATTATGCCAGTTTGCGTCTTGATAGTAGTAACTCGTACGAGACCATCAGAACCAGGATGAAGCTCTGTAACGCGGCCCATGGCCCACTTTCCGGGAGGTAAATTATTATCCTTTATCAACACGATGTCACCCTCTTTGATGTTTTGGGTCGGCTTGTTCCATTTGCTACGGCTCTGTAGCTGGGTCAAATACTCGTTGGACCAGTTCTTCCAAAATTGTTGCAGCATGTTCTCAGTTAAGTGCCATCGTCGCCGTAAGTCAACATTTCTCAAATCACGATAGTCTGAGAGGGGTAGTGATAACACAGGACCGCCAGTGACAAAGTGTCCAGGAGTTAAATAGTTATAAAATTCTTCTGGATCCTCGGTAAGTGGGCATAAAGGTTGTGAGTTCAAGCAGGCTTCAATCTTCGTAAGTAGAGTGGTGAATTCTTCATATGTGAGTCTCTGCTCACCCAGTACACGTCGTAAATGGTGTTTTAGTGATTTCACTGCTGCTTCCCAAAGGCCACATGCACTTGGCCATGCAGGAGCGTTGAAGTGCCACTCAACTTCCAGCTTTCCGACTTCAGCAAAGAATTCCGGAGACAGAATATCTCTAAATAGTTCAAATTCTTTGCGTTGCCCCCATTTTATTATTTGTTTATTTGAAGCCTTTAGTTCCCTTGTAGTAAGGTAATTGGTGTCACTTTTCAGCTTATTGCGGACATTTGCACTAAAGCGCATTACCCAAGCGGTGACTCGTGTTATACGTGTTAATGAACTGTATTTGTTTACAAGTTCATTGATAAAATGTGTGTCTTTATGTAGTGTTCTACACTTGTCTGCTTGTTAAGCTTGTAGTTGAGGAGTGCTTAGAGAAAAGATGCCTTGGTTCACTTTAATCACTTTAATCACGTAGTAATGTAAAGGTTATACCAATGAAGATGAGTTGGCGTTTCCTTTCTCGAATGTGTTTACCGCGTGGCAGTAATTGCACTACTAACTGTTTTGTATATAAAATGTAATAATGACACAGGTAGGTTGCTGCGTCAGCCAAATATGCACAGTACAAGACTGTACCCTGGCAACCCCAAAAGAGAAAGCAAGAGCCATCACAAGTACAAGTAAACATAGTACATAAGTAAAAACGTTAAAAGTACAAAAATAAAAATGTAAAAAATATCAATCAAATGTAAAAGAAATATTTTTGGTTCCGTTTTTCACACCGGTTTCCGATTCCAAATCCATGTCCCTTGATGGTTGCGCAGTGGCTACCTCTCGCTGGTGCTCTGGGTTCCGGATAATCTGAAGTTCAATCTCCTCTGTTTTGTTGTTTCTCGTTCGTCTCTTAGTATTGTTCTTACGCCAGTAATGACAATATTTCCTTCTGCGGATGCCAGCAGAAAGTAGCTAATCGTGTAATGGTGAATGTCGTGAGTTGTCATCGCTGGCAGACTGCCTTCACTCTCCCTTTGGAATGCGATTTGTTGATCAATGCTTGCAGCGTCCTGGTTCGCGGCCATGTTCTGAAGCTTGGTTGGAGCGTAGCTATACGTCAAATTCACAATCTTGTTTATAGATGTATCAAACACTGGCGCTGCTAGCTCGTAATCCATTTTCATACGACTTCTATATTGTCGTTGCGTGTGTATAGTTACGTCGGTTGACTGTAGTATTCATCCTGGAGACAGTGTTACGATGCTCGAAGAAGTGATTGCATGTGACGTAACCTCGTTATCACATATTGTTCGAAAATTGAAAGAATGACAACAACTTGCTAGCCAGCTGTTCGGTGCTTGCAATTCAATCCAAGCGTCACTGCATGACGTGCGGCTGACGTCACAGGGCCCAGTGTTCTTATGCGATAAAAGTTTCGCTTCACATGGCGCTGTTTTGCTTTGTAGGTCAAAGGATAACATATTTTTCTTGCAAATAAAATTTGTTGACCTTTGTTGTGTACATATCTTTAGATCATTTTCTGATAGAGAAACGTAGACATTCTTCTGAAAATTGACCGCAATGTACTTGTGTGATATATGTACATAGGTCGCTCCTGTAGCAATTCCAACTGGTGAGGGTATTGCTTGGTATAAGTTGAACTCATCGTTTGATACTAGCGGAATGCGAGCTTCGAATATGAAGTATTGTTCAGTGACACGTGCTTTCATATTGATTATCTTGTAAACCTCCTTGATATTTTCTTCGTAGTTTTGTACAGGTAGCGATAAAGTTTTTGGCAGGCTACCAGAAATTTCAGTCAACTTTTCCATTAGTCGGACGGGAGTAATCAAATGTGCGTCTACATGTCCTTGATAGACGTTTGTTAAAGTGTTAAACAACATTTCTTGAAACGTTCGTAAGCTGTTAATCAGTAGAAATGTTGTTAGAGCAGCCGAATTGATGTAAGTAGTGGCGGAGAGTATCTCTAGCTCTGTTTTGATTGATTTGAAGCTTGTGTTTGTCTGATTGATGAAATTGTCAAGGTAGCGAAATTGACGTTGCATGTTATCTTCGCTTCGTTTCAAGACTTGGTTCTCAAGTTCTACAATGGTAGTTTGGTTCTTTATCAATTGTAACAGATAGTTTTCGTTTGTTTGAAGTGACCTTATATCGTCCTGGTACTTGTCGGCGAAGTTTTGGTCCAGTATTCCAAATAGACTATTTGCGATGGAACCAATTCCGTTTACAAGGCCTCTTCTCTTTCTGTTGCTCAGGTGCTTATGCGGGTTTATTAAAATAGTATTGTAATATATCAAATGAAAATGAAATGAATATATTATCTCATGACTTGGCTGTTCCATTATTGGTTCACATTGTTTTATTTCTATTTTAATGCATAAGTTCTTCATGTTGCCAAAGTAAGCTTGAGTGCGATGAGTGCCTTCCCAATAATTAGTCAGATTGTAGTACATGACTAATAACCACTCATCGTGAACTACTTGCATTTTTCCCACGGTATCGTAGTAGACGGGCCGCTCGCGCTCCAGACTTGTAATCTGAGCAGCCGATGCGGGTGTTAGTGCTTTCTGTGGCGCTTTGAGCTCCCGTTGCTAATGTAAACAATGATAACATTAGCAATAAAGTTGAGATAGGCCGTGTAGCATTCTTTGTAAGTTTATTTTTAGAATGACGTTGAGAGTCTTCTTTAATAGCATCTGTAGTGGTTTCCTAAACTTTTGAGTTTAATGGCAAAGGAGATAGTTTTGTTATAGGGCGCTTGATGACTCCTGCTTGTGTTTTGACGGTTGTGACCCGAACGTATCCATCGGTTCCCGGAAAATCGATTCCTACCTAGGATGCTCCGCGAAGCTATTGAAATTAAAAAACATCCTAATTTTAATAGAGAAGATGGTTGGAATGTACCACCAGCTTGGGACCCAGTCATTCACTTAATTAATTCCAAGAAAAATCAACATACAACAAGATTTCATGACACTGTGAGCTCATTCTGCGTAAATACTAACACCAACAATTCAACATAGTTCGGGTACTTTGAGATAACTTTCACTTCAAACTACAAGACAACAACTATCTTTAGTCTCCCCGTGACCATGGCTGCTGAAAAGCAACCGAAATATCGGAATCAATGTAAAAAATTTAAAATAACATCAAGTAAACCGCGATAGAATCCGTTAAAAATAGTTTTATTTCAATAAATTTTATAACTAACACTTTTCATTTCAGTCTTTGGCATTTTTAATGAAGCATAACTTTTTGGTTTCAGCCAATTATAACATAATAAACGTAGGACAATATGGAATCTCTGTCAGTCCTATCAATTTCATGCCAATTTTTTTCATGCAGACGGTTGACACACAAGTTGACACTAACAAGAAACTCACTTGCAGCGCTAATGATGTTAAAGGTACGTAAGTTTTAAAACACAGTAAATTTATTTTAATTATCTATCATCATAAAAATAAATAAAATAAAATAAGCCTTTATTACTGTAACCGTTTACACTCTTATTCCTACATCTTATACTAATAGCTATTTACACTGATACTTGTTATATCTTATATCGGTAATCGGTTTAATTCGTCGCAGCTTGTCTCTCGACAAAGGCCTCCTCCAAGAACTTCCATGTAGCTCGTTCTCTGGCTATTCGGGTCCACGTTGGGCCCGCTGTTTGTCTAAAGTCGTCTTCCCAACATTTACACTGTCTCCCTTTATTTCTTTTGTCGCTCCTAGGGTACCACTCAGTTATTATTCTGGTCCACTTTTCTGTCGTATCCCGTAACATGTGTCCTGCCCAACGCCATTTTAACCTTCTACTAACGATGTGCGCATTTTTTAATTTTGTTTTGGTTTTTATTGTTTCCAATTTCACTCTGTCTCTTCTTCTTACCCCTATTACACTTCGTTCAATGCTGTTCTGGCACACTTTTATTTTATTCGATAGCTGATCTATTAAAGCCCACGTTTGACATCCGTAAGTTAAGCAAGGGAGTATGCAAGTGTTGTATACAGTTCTTTTAATTTTTATGGACATTTCAACATTTTTCATTATTTCGCTAAGGCTCCAAAATCTTTTCCATGTATTTGTTATTCTTCTATTTATTTCTTTAGGCATGTTATCAAGGGGTGATTTTAATTGTCCTAAATATATATATTCATCAACATATTCTATTTCTTCGTCGTTAACAATTACAGCATCTGGATCTGATTGTTGAGTGTTAGTCATTATTTTTGTTTTGCTTATTTTCATCGAAAGCCCCGCTGTAGCACTTTCATCAGCCAACGGTTGCAGCATTAGTTCTAAACTCCGTGAATCTTCAGAAAATAGTATTAAGTCATCGGCAAAGCGCAGATGTTTTAATTTTTGCCCATTGATGTTAAGACCCATATCTACCCTTTCATGACTTCTGAAAATCATCTCAAGAACTGCCGCAAACAATTTTGGTGAAATAGGATCCCCTTGACGAACTCCTCTTTGGACTGGGAATGGTTCTCCTGTCGTCTCGAGCTTTACTTGAGCTGTGCTTCCTGAGTAAATAATATTTAGGATTCTGATGTATTTCATTTGAACACCTAGGCATTTCAGGGCTTCCCATATGTATCCATGTTCCAGGGAATCAAATGCTTTGTGAAAATCTACAAACCCTATGTAGTACGTTTTCTTGTATTCTCAATATTTTTGCAGAACCTGTCTAAGAACAAGGATATGCTCAATTGTAGAACAATTATTTCGGAACCCAGCTTGCTCTTTTGGTTGGTTTTCATCTAATACATTTGTAATACGGAACAGAATTATTTTGGAAAACACCTTGTAAATATTGGACATTAGCTTATCGGTCTGTAATTATTTATGTCCCCTTTATCTCCCTTCTTGTGGAGTAGTATTATCGTTGATTTCATCCAATCAGCAGGTATATTCTTAGTTGTTATATTTTCATCTAACAGATTTGTTAGTACCGGAGTTATGACAGGTGCTGTAGTTTTAAGTAGTTCATTTGTTATCATATCCGACCCTGGAGCTTTATCCGTTTTTTGTGAGTTTATAGCCTTTATTGTTTCTTCCATCAAAATCAAAGGCACTGGTTCTGGGTCAAGCCAAGTGTCAATGTTCCCTCTGTCTTCTGACTCTTTCTTTGTGTACAGTTCTCTATAAAATTCTGTGGCAATTCTTAATATTTCTTGTCTCTTGCTAGTGTAATCATTATCTTTTTTCTTTAGGTATAGCATCCAGTCTTTTTATCATTTAATTCTTTGAAAGCTTTCTTTGTCCCTCCACTTCGTTCAATATGTTGTTTTAGTGTGTTTTTCCTTCTAGTTTTATGATCTCTTCTTATACTTTCATTGATTTCTTTGCTTAAGCTTACTATCTTCTGTCTGTTCTTCTTAGCTTCTTTTCCTTTCGTTATTAATTCTCTTCGTTGTTCTAACAGTTGTTTAGATTCACTTGAAAGTAGTGTCTTCTTACCTTCGTTATTTATTTTCATTGTTTCTGAATTCAGTATGTTTAGCAAGTTATCATATTTGTCTTGTGTTGATGTGGATTGTTCGGTGCTATCTACAGGTGTTTTTAGACAACTTAAAATCTATAATCATAATCATCATCATATCAGCCGTAGGAAGCCCACTGCTGAACATAGGCCTCCCCCCTACAGACCGGTCAAAATGGAAGTCAAAGGGGGAGGCCTATGTTAATTCTCTATACCATTATAAAATTGTTAGTTAGTTTTGTCTATACATTGGAGATATTTATAAACAAGTTGAATTCCTGAGACGAGCTCAGCCGAATACAAGGGATTTTCAATTTAGCGTTTTTTTTTTGCGATTTTTTCTTTATCTTGCAATGGTTCACCCCAGCACGAATCTATTACCGAAAACAGCAACTCGATAGCTCATCTCCTTCATACCCAAAACCCTGACAGAAAATTGGCAACGACGACGTCGACGACAACTCGATAGTAATAGGTCTTTTCTAAAGAAAATCCCTAAAAATACTTGGGTTATGTTAAATGATTCTTTGTTAAACTAGCTGATGCCCGTGGCTCCACCCGCGTGGAAGTCAGTTATCGTTTTTTGGGCATATCGCCGATTCTACTTAACCAATTGCAATCAAGTATACCGCAGATTTTAAGTCGGACCGACACCTTTCTAATAGAAAACAAATTGAATTCCTGAGACGAGCTCAGTCGAATACAAGGGATTTTCGATTTTGCGTATTTTTTTTTTTTGCGATTTTTTCTTTATCTTGCTATAGTTCACCCCAGCACGAATCTATTACCGAAAACAGCAACTCGATAGCTCACCTCCTTCATACCCAAAACCGTGACAGAAAATTGGCAACGACGACGTCGACGACGTCGACGACAACTCGATAGCAATAGGGCTTTTCTAAAGAAAATCCCTAAAAATCGCATCAAAATCCATTCAGTTTTTGGGTCCATCGCACGAGTTTGTAGGAGGGAATCTCTGGATCTACAAAATCGATTTTGAAAATTCTTTTACCCATAGAAAACCACATTATTTATGAGTGTCATAGGCTATATATCATCACGCCTCTACTCAGTACCTGAGAGAGCCGAGCAGTAATCATAAATATATTTTTTTTATATATAGGACACGTCAATTTGACTTCACCTCGCCTGATGGTAGCTGAAGGTAGTCTCAGGAAAGAGGGTCACCATTATACATACACGTACCATGTTAACAATGGTGGCACTCAGCTTGACGGCCTAATCAGAAGATGATTGTCGTTGCAGCACCGCGTGACACCCACCGGTTCCACTAGTGCTGCGACCACAATCCTCCTGCCCGGCTATGCACTTGCTGACCCCTGAACGCAATCAAACCGAAATTGGATTACTTTGGAGGGTTTTTCGCAATCGTGCACGGCGGTACCCACCCGGCCGAATTTCGTGACAAATTTGTGTCATCAAATTTCTACCACCAGTGATAATGTCAACAATTTCGGCTGATTTCCATACATTATATGAAAACAAATAAATTAAGGGTATGTTAAAGGTTAAAGTATGTAGGGTCCACCGGGGGTTCAGAACTCTACGCGGGTGAAGCCACGGGCAGCAGCTATCATAATAATTTGGCGTGTAGCGGTATATACCGGTGTAATATGTTATGGAGATCACGTGACGGCAAACGCAGCGTAGGAAGGCCTCCCGCAAGGTGGACGGATGACCTGGTAAAGAGCGCAGGGATTTGTTGGATGCAGACCGCTACAGACCGTTCAAAATGGAAGTCTATGGAAAGAAAGAAAGAAAGAAAGAAACATTTATTAGTGCAAAGAGGCCACAAACTAAGTACATAAAATTATATGACATCTAAAGATAATGATTTTAAAATAACAGGAGCATAATAGTTATGTGGCACACAAATGCACCAAATGGGTGCCCAGTTCAGCATGTGCCAGATAGAAATCTGGCGCTGGTTTTATCCTGGACCCCAACTGGTTAGTGACACACGGACGCCCCACCGTCGATGCTGTGTGTTAATGACGCGTGTAGTGGTGTGTTTGTGAAATAGATAGTGTGATACAGTATAATGTATAAATACATATAATGATACGGTTAATACATAACATATATAATCAAATGTGTGTCATCAATAAACTTAAATTAGCGATATATTAGCGTTTACGTTATCCAGCCTCCTTTGAGCTTCCAAGAGAAACAGCCGTAGACGTTTTCTAAACGTGGTTATCGTTGTAATGGAACGTAACGGTGGTGGAAGATTATTCCATATTTTGGAAGCTGCATAACGAAAACTAACCCCTGAATGACGCAGATCGATGCTGCTGTATAGATAGTTGCTGGAAGCACAGCCTTCTGGCACACAATCTTCTGCTAGTAACCCAGCCAAGTTTATCAAATAAATATCGTGGCTCCCCGCATCTGATAACACCGAACAGAAGACATGCCATATGCATCTTTCTTCTGGTTTTCATCTTTATTAGAGAATAATTGCTTAAGTAAGGTGTGACATGACTTCTGTGCGGTATCGCGAAACAGAAACGAGCACAGGCATTTTGATCGCGCTGTACTAGTCTTTCCGTGCGAGCCAGCAGACGTGGGCCGTAAACTACATCGGCGTAATTGAGTTTAGATAGTACAAGGGACTCAGTTACATGTACCCTTAGTTCCTCAGAGAGATGTGGCCTCATTTTATATAGTACTTTCAAACGGTAGAAGCAATTCTGAACTGACTCAGCGATATGCTTTTCAAATCTTAGGCTGGGATCCACGTATAGTCCCAAGTTGCGAACTTCAGTAACCCTATCTATCAGCTCACCCATGAGACTTAGGTTTAGGCTGGTGGGTACCCGACTGATCTGAGTCTTGGTACCAAAAAGCAAATACTTAGTTTTATGTGGGTTTAATACCAAGCAATTACTTTCCGCCCACGTTGTTATACGCTTAAGATCGTCATTCAACTTTGCAACAGCCGCTCCATGTTCACCGGGGTTGAATGACAAATACACCTGAACGTCATCGGCATAAATATGATACTGACAGTTCTATGTTCAGCAGTGGACTTCCTACGGCTGATATGATGATGATGATGATGATGAATATGTTATGTTATAGAAACATAATAACGTTTTTATTCATCTATTTGCAGTAGAACGTCGAAATGGAGATTTCGAAAATATACATTCTAAGGTCATCGAGAATTGGATGAAAACGATAATGGAAGGCATTAACGTCTACTTTGAAACACATCAAACGGGTGAAGCATTTCCAAAATGTTATGAAAAATAAAGTACAGTGGACTATGTGGACTATGTGGACTATGTGGACTATGTGGACTATGTGGACTGTGTGGACTATGTGGATTATGCGGACTATGCGACACCTTGTTTGATAGCCAGTAGCAGCTGCAGCTCCGTTAGTTCACAATAAACGTATTAATGCATTCGTAAGACTTTTATTTAAGTGAATCTTGTACTAAGATCAAAAAATAATGTATTGCGAAATGGTAAAGTAGCAAGTGTCCCATTTGCAAATACATCATTTTGTTTGCCGCACGCCGTGTTGGGTCTACAGACGCCGGGGTGTAAGATTACCCATAAAGCATATCCCTCGCACCCCGACTGACCCTGCACCATCTCCGGTTTCGAGATGGCCCCCTCGGGTTTGGGAACCACGGTGTCCCCATCTTGCCCCGGTTTGGGGAAGGGGCGCTAGTCGCCCCACCGTCCCGACCTGCTTCTGCTGGGGTGAAAGGCGGCCTCACCTGCCACCCCATGTTTGTGTGGATACCTATACAGGAAAGAAATGTTAAGTGTGTTCAGCTGCCTTAAAACTTATATAAAATTAATTATTTTTATATATTAACTTATATACTCGTATTATAATTAATTTATAAAATGATATAAAAAAAAATAAAAAAATAGAATAAATAAAAAAACTTAAATGTTTCTTTATTCACCTTAGACCATTTTAAGAGTTCCGTTGCCAAATGGCAAAAAACGGAACCCTTCTAGAATCGTCATGTCTGTCTGTCTGTCCGTCCGTATGTCACAGCCACTTTTTTCTGAAACTATAAGAACTATGCTGTTGAAACTTGGTAAGTAGATGTATTCTTTGAACCGCATTAAGATTTTCACACAAAAATAAAAATAAAAACAATAAATGTTAATTAGAACTGTAACTCAAAAAAATCTTTTTCATCAAACCCATACGTGTCTATTTATGTATAGGTCTTTGAAAATGATATTGAGGTTTCTAATATAATTTTTTTCTAAACTGTATAGTTTGCGCGAGAGACACTGCCAAAGTGGTAAAATGTGTGCCCCCCCCCCCTGTAACTTTTAAAATAAGTGAATGATAAAACTAAAAAAAAAATATTATGATGTACATTACCATGTAAACTTCCATCGAAATTTGGTTTGAACGAGATCTAGTAAGTAGTTATTTTTTTACGTCATAAATCGTAAACCGCAATTTACATTTCATTCAATCAACCCAAATAAAAAAAAAAACATTATTATGTTACTTGTTGCTACGGAACCCTTCATGGGCGAGTCCGACTCGCACTTGGCAGCTTTTTTTTGGTTATGTATTGGTCACAGACATTAGATGCTTATGTTTTCATATACCGGCGTGCGGTTTTAGTCAGTTCAAGCCCGACATAACCGCCCCCGATGGCCGGCGAGGGATCCGAAGGGATTTCCGCACGAAAAAAAAAGGTATTGGTAGACTTTCATTACTAAACTGAATTCTCTTCGATCGATGCAGTTAAATGTTACTGCTTTTATATATTGTATATTATACTAGCTGTGCCCGCGACTTCGTCCGCGTGGATTAAGATTTTTAGGGTTTTAGTTTTTTTGCGCGGAGCCCTAATTATTTTTCCTAAAATTAAAGTAGCCTACTCCTTGTCATATTACCTTTCTGCCAGTGAAAGTCCCGTCAAAATAGGTCCAGCCATTTCAGAGATTAGCCGGAACAAACAGACAGACAGACAGACGGACAGACAGACAAAAATTGTAAAAAATGTTATTTTGGTGTATGTACCGTATATATATTCATATACATGTAGTAAAAAACGGTTATTTCAATATTACAAACATACACTACAATTTTATTTATATGTAAAGATTGCTTTATAATATTGTGTATTATAATTAAACCGAGACAAGAATTTTTGTGTTTTTAATATATGTTTTTTAACCTTCCAAAATATTGTAACAGTTACGTTCTGAAGCCGCTGTCAAAAGTTAAATAAATGTTTGAGCAGAGTATAGAGTATTGTTGTTTACACACATTGCTGCCATTATTTACACAGTATGAAAGAAAAGTTTTACGCATTCGGATAAATATTAAATTTGATGATTATCATACTGCCCCCGATAGAAAAAAAGACGCATCTAACAAAAAGTAAAAACGGAGAAATAAATGTTTTAAGTAATGAAACGGGAAATCGTGAGCTGTCTTCGTGTAAATTATAATATTTACATACTGACTGTTGAAAATAACGCCCATTACGTTGGGCTTTAATTTGGTTTAATAATAATATGACTATATTAAATTATTATAATAAAATTATTAAAAAAACTGTTTCTTCTTAGTATAAAAAATTAAGAAAATATTACATACTTAAATTAAATAGACGTAAATGGCTAGATGCGCCCTTTAAATTTCAAACGGATTTGGCTGTACTATAAATAATAAAATAAATATTCTACGACATTCTACACAGCGCATTCTAGACCCAAAGTAAGCATAGTTTAACTAGCTTGTGTTATGGGTTCCAGACTGCGGATAAACATACTTAAATACTTTTTTTTTTGTAAATACATACATATTATACATAGAAACACCCAGACCAATGCAAATAGACATATTCATGCATACAAATATTTGCACTGAGCGGGAATCGAACCCGCGCCCCCTGACGTAGCAGTCGAATGCACTACCGCTACGCCACAGAGGCCGTCATATACATACATACATATATGTCTGTAAGTTTTTAGTTTATCTACACAGTTATGTTTTTAAAAGAAATAGGCGCATATGGTTATTTCCGCCTTTTTTCTTAAGTATCAAAAAATATTTAGATAATCCTTAGCTAAAATATAATGTCTATAAAAATCCTTTTATGTAAGCTAGTAGAATCTATGGAATAGTACTAGTAGTAGATTTATTTGTAAATAAAACACAATTGATTGATATTTCAAGTAAGCAAGTCAAGTATTTATTTAAAAGTCTTTTGAGTTTGACTTTGACAACACAAAACCGACCAAGTGCGAGTCGGACTCGCCCATGAAGGGTTCCGTAGCAGAAAGTAATTTTTTTAAAACTAGTCTGGCCATAAATACTGTTACATCAAAACTTTTCTTTCTTTTTCAACTTTTAAATTATTTTGAATTTGGAACACGTATATTATTTTAAAAACTTCTTTCGATTTCGCGCCATTTCACATATTTTTTCGGCATATTCCACTTTGTTCACCTGGGTGATATCACCTAGATGAACATAGTGGAATTGATTAGTCTACTTTGATCACCTCGGAAATAAATCACCTGGGTGATATCACCCAGGTTAACAAAGTGGAATTGATAAGTCTACTTTGATCACCTCGGAAATAAATCACCTGACCCAAGACGCCTAATAATGACCCGAGATCGAATAACACTTGCTCGAAAACGTTTACTGGGCACTTCTGGGTTAGTTTAAGTTAGAACTGTGACCCCAACAGATTCGCCGGAATGACTAGTTACGGGGAGGAACTTACGACGTACATCATTATTAGGCGTCTTGGGTCAGGTGATTTATTTCCGAGGTGATCAAAGTAGACTAATCAATTCCACTTTGTTCACCTAGGTGATATCACTCAGGTGAACAAAGTGGCATAATTCATTTTGGATGTTCATTATCGAATTACAATATGGAATGGGGTGTTAAAGAAAATAGGATCGCAGTGATCACCTTGCACAAAGTGGGTATGGAGCCGTCGCGTCGGTAATTTTCCAGATACTTCAAAAACTTGGTATCAGCTGTATGTTCGTATATCGTACTATCAATAAATACAACAATACTTCGCCTGTCGAAGACCAGAAAAGATCGGGGCGGCCGCGTGCTGTTAGAACTACCAAGGCTATTAATGCTGTGAAAGCCAGAATTCGTCGAAACCCCATAAGGAAGCAAAAAATCTTATCGCGAGAAATGAAGATTCCCGCTAGAACTCTGTCACGTATTATAAAACAAGACCTGAAGCTCGGTGCTTATCGTCGATATACAGGACATGCCCTAAATCAATCTTTACGATTAAAGAGAGTGGATCGATCAAAGCGCCTTATGTCGCGATACGCAGGTGAAAGGCACAGGAATATCCTCTTAACCAATGAAAAAAATTTCACGATTGAAAAACACTACAATAAGCTAAATGATAAAGTGTACGCTCACAGTTCTAAGGAAGCTGCTCAAGTGCTCGGAAAGGTACAACGTGATCATCATCCTGCGTCAGCGATGGTTTGGTGGGGCTTGTCTTATCAGGGAGTCACAAAGCTACATTTTTGTGAAAAAGGAGTGAAAACTTCAGCCAAAGTGTATCAAGATACTGTCTTGGATCATATTGTGTAACCTCTCAGCAATACACAAAAAAAATATACCGTAGACTTTTCAGCAGGACTCTGCTCCTGGTCACAAGGCACGAACTACCCAAGCCTGGCTAGAAACCAACGTTCCGGACTTTATAAGAGCTGAAGACTCCCTCATCTAGCCCAGACCTCAACCCTTTAGACTACAAATTATAGTAAATTTTAGAGGACATGGCCTGCTCTAAACGACACGGCGACATTGAGTCTCTTAAAAAATCTTTGGAGCAAGCAGTGGCAAAATTTGCCTTAGAAACAGTGCGTAAATCCATAGATTCGTGGCCAAACAGATTAAAGGCCTGTACAAAAGCCAAAGGTGGCCATTTCGAATAAAAAATATTTTTATTTTTGGCTTAGACTTTAATAAATATGTAGGTATAAATTTTAATAATATTACATTACTTCATTTTAAATAAATTGCATTTTCATTTGTAACAAAACTTATGGCTGGACTAGGTATTTGAGTCGATTGAACGAAAGGTAAATTAAGGTTTACGATTTATGACGTATTAAAAAAAAACTGCTTACTAGATTACGTTCAAACCAATTTTCGGTGGAAGTTTACATGAATGTATGTACATCATATATTTTTTTTAGTTTTTTCAGTCTCTTATTTTAGAAGTTACAGGGGGAAGTTACACACATATTTTACCACTTTGGAAGCGTCTCTCGCGCAAACTATTCAGTTTAGAAAAAAACTATATTAGAAACCTCAATATCATTTTTGTAGACCTATCCCTAGATACCCAACACGTATGTTTAATGAAAAAAAAAAAAATTGGTTTTCAGTTCTAAGTATATTTTGAGTTTAAGTTCCCCAAAATTTATTGTTTGTTTTCTATTTTTGTATGAAAATCTTAATGCGGTTCACAGAATACATCTACCTACCAAGTTTCAAAAGCATAGTTCTTATAGTTTCGGAAAAAAGTGGCTGTGACATACGGACGGACAGACAGACAGACATGACGAATCTATAAGGGTTCCGTTTTTGCCATTTGGCAACGGAACCCTAAAAAAGGCGCGAGACCGCGACACATCCGCGCTCCGTCAACGAGTGGTTGACGGAGCGCGGATGTGTCGCGGGCGCAACTGTCATAGAAACTGATCAGGCGCCGTACTAAACATATCCCGCCCGACCCCCGTCTCAGTCTCTGCTTGATTCATAATACTAGGAAAAAAGGTCGTTTCTGCATATTAGCGCCTTTTTCATTTCTTATCACAGATAGTATAAAGACGCATAAGGCAAATGCGCCTATGTTAAAACCATTTCACGAAGTAGTAAGGGCGCAAGTGTCAGATGTGCTCTTTTTTCTTAATGTGATAGCAGTTTTTAATTAACGCGTTAGACGCGAATGCGTATTTGCGTCTTATTAACTTCCTCTTAGAAACATGCGTCTTTTATATTTCTGA
The DNA here is from genome assembly GCA_946251805.1 of Cybosia mesomella. Lineage (NCBI taxonomy): Eukaryota > Metazoa > Arthropoda > Insecta > Lepidoptera > Erebidae > Cybosia > Cybosia mesomella. Next base: position 15,607,808 of record OX276415.1, read on the forward strand.
ACTAAAAAAAAAAAATACAAAGTATAGGGACATTATCTACACAAATGCGACTTTTCAATTAAGTTTCAGAAAAAATGGCCTTTTCATCTTCAATCGCGTGTAAAAAAATGTTTTGTTATGATAAAACCGCACTGGAGGACGTTAGCAAAAAAATAAAAATACAGACAGATGCGCCTTTTTTTCCTGATACCGACAATGTATATAACTCAAATTTGAAAAAAGTGTTAGATGCGTCTTTTTTTCTATCGGGGGCAGCATAATAATAGACATGATAAAAGTAACTAAAAGTTACTAAAATTATGTATTTACTAGCTGTGCCCGCGACTTTATCCGCGTAGATTAGAATTTTTAGGGTTCTAGTTTTTCTGCACGGAACTCTATTTATTCCGAAAATAAAAGTAACGTATGTTACGTATTATAATATTACCTATTTGCCAGTGAAAGTCCCGTCAAAATCGGCCCAGACATTCCACACTAAATCAGATTCCACACAAAATTCGGCCGGGTGGGTACCACCGTGCACGTTGGGCGCCAATGTAACGATTTAATGTTTTTATGAGGGTTTTTTGATGGAGTTATGAAAAGTTTAAGGTGTGACTTGTGCACTGTAAGATTTAATAAAGTTTATGAATGTAATTGAGACTACTACCGGCTAGGGCGAGCAGAGAAATAAAAGGTTGATTACAATATATAGTATGAGATTATAATCGTGAAGAGAATGTTACATAAATTTATTTTAGGTATACGAGTAAATGAACCTCAGGGAATGGATTCTTAATAAATATTCTGCCGTGGCGTTGTTCGGTCCGTTGTGCACAGATGGTAGTATGCACTTAGCTAGTGGACACCTGGCTTGTGGTGTTGCCGGCGTGCCAGGGTCTCCGCTGGTGTGCCTCGCTACCTCCATTATGGTGCGAAGCCCGGTGCGAAGACCCTGGAAATAGAAAAAGTGCGGGTCAGTTTGTCACTAGGCAATTACGTCCAAGTGACCCGCTAAAATAGCAGGTGAAGAGAATCTCCCAGCGGCAATACAGCGTAGCTAGAAGCTATAATAAAAAGAATATGAATAGGCAGCACAAGCTGGTGCCGCGACCTCTGACCGTAGGGGTCATCGGCCTCGTGGCACTAATTAGGTAGGCTGGAATAGCACACATAATAAAACAAAATATATTAAGCCATGCATTTCAGCAAGCAATAAGCTGCACCGCTGGAAGGTCTTCACCTGTAGAAAGAAGTAGGAAATGTTGATCTCAAAACTTACCCGGAGCCGACAGCAGTTGGCCACGGGGTCAAAGTGACCTTCCTCGGCGAAGGTTGCCAAGGAAAGGAACGATATAAGAGCCGTCAGTTGATGACTGGGCTAGTGCTGTCCAATCTCGCTTGCACAACCATAGATAACTAGTTATAAGTTAAAGAACATACTAAAATATCGATTAATTTTATTGCTATGCTATGCTATGGCGAAATGTGGGTGCTAGCACCTCTGCCTACCCCTTCGGGGATATAGGCGTGAGTTTATGTATGTATAATTTTAATTGATTTATAAAAAATCCACAACGTTACAGTAGTAAAAAACGGTTATTTCAATATTACAAACATACACTACAATTTTATTTATATGTAAAGATTGCTTTATAATATTGTGTATTATAATTAAACCGAGACAAGAATTTTAGTGTTTTTAATATATGTTTTTTAACCTTCAAAAATATTGTAACAGTTACGTTCTGAAGCCGCTGTCAAAAGTTAAATAAATGTTTGAGCAGAGTATAGAGTATTGTTGTTTACACACATTGCTGCCATTATTTACACAGTATGAAAGAAAAGTTTTACGCATTCGGATAAATATTAAATTTGATGATTATCATAATAATAGACATGATAAAAGTAACTAAAAGTTACTAAAATTATGTATTTACTAGCTGTGCCCGCGACTTTATCCGCGTAGATTAGAATTTTTAGGATTCTAGTTTTTCTGCACGGAACTCTATTTATTCCGAAAATAAAAGTAGCGTGTGTTACGTATTATAGTATTACCTATTTGCCAGTGAAAGTCCCGTCAAAATCGGCCCAGACATTCCACACTAAATCAGATTCCACACAAAATTCGGCCGGGTGGGTACCACCGTGCACGATTGCGAAAACCCTCCATAGTAATCCAATTTCGGTTTGATTGCGTTCAGGGGTCAGCAAGTGCATAGCCGGGCAGGGGGATTGTGGTCGCAGCACTAGTGGGACCGGTGGGTGTCACGCGGTGCTGCGACGACAATCCTCTTCTGATGAGGCCGTCAAGCTGAGTGCCACCATTGTTAACATGGTACGTGTATGTAATAGTGATCCTCTTTCCTGAGACTTTACCTTCAGCTTACCAACAGGCGAGGTGAAGTCAAATTGAGGTGTCCTAAATATATAAAAAAAATATATACTTCAGTCTAAGTAACACGTGGCCGACTACACTAACACCAAAAACTTAAAAAATAAAAAAAAATACTGTATTTCGTTTATTACAAAATACATTTAGGTTATACCTTAGCCTCAGCAACACACAAGCTTGTCATATGGGTTCTAGAATGCGGATAAACATACTTAAATACTTTTATTTTTTGTAAATAAATACATATTATACGAAATGTATGTTATGTTTATATGAAACGTTTGTATTTTAACATAACGCCATCTATTTAATACTTACTCAATCCAGTCAACTTGTGACAGTCAAATAATAGACAAATAATTCGCAATAAAATAATATTGCGACTCTAAATTGAGATAAAGAAAAAGAAAAAAAAGAAAGAAAAGTGTTTTATTGCGGATTAGGTACAAATACAAAAGACAAAATAGCAAAACAAAAATAAAAACGCAGCTACTCTGGCGGCGAATGCTCGTACAACCTTGACCAAGAGGCGCTATAAATATATTATTTATCTGTGGTAGCCGCCACCTGAGCATACGTATGACATTTTACGTATGACAAAATTGTCAAGCATGGCAGCATTGACAACTCGACAACGTGTCTTATTACGTGGCAATTTATAACACCGGAATCGCCAGAAGAGAGAAATAATAAATTTATAACACGTGTTAAATGGATATTAAATCAATCAATATTAAAATAGAAACAGTATTAACATTATGTAAGCCATGTCCGCAATAAGGGATTGACACTCAGTATACACTAAGGTGGGTATCTACCACCCAAGTACTGTACAGTCGACTACAAAGATATGTATCCATTATTGGACCTTATCACAAAGCAATAAGGTGAAAAAGTGGATACATCTCGATATGTGCTAATGCATACTCTTTTGATGTTGTAATAGTAATGCTTTGTACTTGACTTTAAAACTGTGTTTGAATTTTAGGTCCCTAAGAGGTGGAGGCAGATCATTCCAGATTCGCATTGCTGCATATTTTAGGCAACCTCAAAGCTGTAGTTCAATGCCTTGGCACTGATATTGTACTGATTGCAGACCTGACAGGGTAAGGGTAGTGGACATCGCGAACCATAGTGAACGAAAGACGCATTAACGATCGTGCTCAAATTAAATTAGAAAACTGTGGCTAAAGTGATTTATGAGTGATAAAGCTTATACCTACATAAAGATAGCTAAAAGCACTATATGATTGTGCATAAAGAAACAGTCAAAACATATGTGCAATAAGTGAAACAAGTATTTTAAAGTTTAAAAATAACTTATCACTATTTACAAACGAAGGTAAAATCAGAAACATTAGCAGGACAGTGACCTTGAGTGTTCTTAATGTGTTGTTGTTCGGGAGACTTTTATAATTTAGTACCAAAAGCCGAGCGTATAAATGTTTAGGATATATACGGAACATTAAATTCGCGCGTCTTGCAAGAGGTTGGCGTGGCGCAGTGCATATAGCGCTTGCTTCGCATACTAGTGGCTCGGGTTCAAATCTGGGTTGCCTGTTTCTTTTTGCAAGTTTTTGTATTTTCGGTATTTCTTGTTTTTCTTGATTTTGCAATTTCCTGCCACACCAAAATAATTTCTAAGAGTAATAAGACTCAACGTACACCGCCTAAAACCTCAGAAGCTTCTACTAACAATACGAACAAAATACAGGCTAATTCCGAACCAAATACAAAATCCGCATTAGCGTATGAATGTGTGCTTACCACAAATAGGAGCAAGCGCCAGCGACAAAATAACTCGCCGCAAGGCCCGCAACATGGAGTATCCTTGGATTCGAGGGATCTTGATGACAAACTCGCCTGTTGGAAAGAGGAACAGGACAACAGCATAGCTCAGTTGCTGTCGGAACAGAAATCCATCATGTCTCAACTGGCTACCGATATTGGGGAAATAAAATCCCAAAACAGTCAAATACAACTGTCAAATGCACAAATAAATAAGTCGAACGAGGAGATTGTTCAATATATGTCCTTCATGAATAGGCAATTTGAAGATATGAAAAGGGAAATGGAAACATTGAGAAGGGAGCGTCAACAACAGCAAAAATATATAGAAAGTCTTGAACAAAAAATAACTGACTTACAGCGAGGTTCAAGATCATCCGGAATTTAGCTCCGTAATATTCCTACGGTAAATCCTGAAACGTCTACCTACTTTCTTAAAACAATACGAAGCATAGGGGACGTGATAGGAATACACGTGACGGATAGAGATATGCGTGATATTTATCGCTTGCCAGGGAAGTCCAGCAGCCCCTCATCACCTCGCCCAATTATTGCAGAATTCACCAGTGTACTGTAGTGTTCGGACCTCGTCCCACACACTACGGTTCGTTACCTGGCCATCATGTGTCAGAGTTTAAAAATAATTACTTATTTGAATTAAATAGAGCGTAGGGAAGAAAAAACAATTGCTGCGTGGAGCTGTTTTCGGCTGTGCGGCTGACAGCGGGCGACTAGACGCACCGCCCGGGTCCGCCGGCCGAAGAGAAGATATAATTGTAATTGTAATTTAGGCTCAGTCCTTGAGCGGAGTTCGCGATTCCCTAGTTCGAAGTAATATAAAAGTATACGCGTAAAAACCTCCCTAAACCCGATATAGGAAGCTTTGATGATATAATAAATGCCCATTTAAATTTCTTCCTCTGTGTTTATCTTATTATCTACACGAGGTATTGTGGCGTCCAACCCCCGGACGCTACAACTGGTGGAGGAACGCCGGTTTCCATACAGCTGGTGGTTGCTACAGCTACAACTGGTGGAGTCGCTGCGGTCCATACAGCTGGTGGTTGCTACAGCTACAATTGGTGGAGGAACGCCGGTTTCCATACAACTGGTAGAGGTGCTGGTTTCCACAGGAGCTAGTGGTTGCTACAGCTGGTGAAGCGCTAGTTTCCGCAGAAGTCGGAAACGCCAACATTCTGCAGTTGGCAGTGAATGGATCGATCCCGTACCGTTTGAAGAAAGACGTCGTGCGACAATTGGAGCGACGCATTTATCAGTATCGTTGTTTATTTTGCTTTTATGTGCTTTTATGTGATATTATGTGCTCAACGAGAAGATGGCTATGATGGTGGCTTGTTCCAGAATGTTTCAAGAGCATTGACAGTTGCCTGCGGGTCAATAGGGCCCTACGTGAATTATAATTCTACTAAGACTTATAATAAGTCTTAGTAGAATTATAATTCACGTAGTGAATAACGTGTTATGTTGAACCGACTAAAACCGCATTACGTACTAGCGTAACTAGTAACTAGTAGTATTTTATTATTAATATGTGTTCTCTGTTTATTTCATATTGCTGCGCTGCGGAAGATAAATAGATTTGTTTTGTTTTTTATGTTCGTGATGTTCTAGCGTAGGAGTTAGACAATTATTTTTTGTACAATATTGAGAGTTGTGATCTAAACTTTGTAAGAGAGTCAAATCGTTCTGGACATAAGCGCCGACGATGATTGAAAGTTAGTTTTCGATCAGACTTTTCTTTATAGAGTAAGTTCTTTCTCTTTAATGTTGTTTTAAAAAATAATTTAGTAATGTGTAGGCGACATAAATAATTTTATGTCATCTTTCTTTTTAGTTAGGTAGGTCTTAAAAGTACTGTGTTACTAAGTCCTTTCAGGGCAAACCTTAAAATGTATCGGCAAGTGATACCAATAACTTTTCTTTGATGAGGCTGATTGTGGTCAGGTTTCTTTTAACCTGGGTTTTTGCCTGGCCAAGAATGAAGCAATTTTTCTTTGTTCGTGTTTTTCAGTATTTATTACAGTTTAATTGCTATAATTTGAGATTCTACTAACGTTTACTAATTATTACAAAGATTGCTTCGATAATCCCATTGTAAGGGACAATTCGCATAATTTTTTTTTGTGTCCCAGATTTAGTTTATTTAGGGTTCGATGTAACTGTCACATGAATGACCATTAAGGGCGTAGCTGCTGTAGTGTTCGGACCTCGTCCCACACACTACGGTTCGTTACCTGGCCATCATGTGTCAGAGTTTAAAAATAATTACTTATTTGAATTAAATAGAGCGTAGGGAAGAAAAAACAATTGCTGCGTGGAGCTGTTTTCGGCTGTGCGGCTGACAGCGGGCGACTAGACGCGCCGCCCGGGTCCGCCGGCCGAAGAGAAGATATAATTGTAATTGTAATTTAGGCTCAGTCCTTGAGCGGAGTTCGCGATTCCCTAGTTCGAAGTAATATAAAAGTATACGCGTAAAAACCTCCCTAAACCCGATATAGGAAGCTTTGATGATATAATAAATGCCCATTTAAATTTCTTCCTCTGTGTTTATCTTATTATCTACACGAGGTATTGTGGCGTCCAACCCCCGGACGCTACAGTACCTACCCAGCAGGCATTTCTATCCGCAGTACGAGCATTCAACTCGGGGAAAAAGAGAGAGGATAAACTAAACTCCCAAATTATAGGAATATCTGGCGACAGCTGCCCTGTGTATGTCACTGAACAATTGCCTGCAAGTACAAAGAAACTATTTTTCCAAGCTCGGGCGTTTGCTAAAAAGAACTCCTACAAATTCTGCTGGCCTCGAATGGGTCAATATTTCTACGAAAGAAAGAAGGTGACAAACAAATTCTGATAGCCACAGAACAATGTCTTCAAACACATGAAGAAGCATGACTGTTTAAATCAATTGTTAAAATATTTCATATGCTTTTTTCTATTTTACGCATGTTTTTTGTAAATTTTATTACTAAACTAAATGTACCTCAAAATTCTATACACAGTCACAAGTTACATTTACTAATACACTTATATAAGTTACTACAATCATACACACACGACAAAAATCCTCAATATTATAAAATATATATCATAAAAAAAATATATTATGGTCTCGTTCATGGGACTTACTTACAAACTACCACACTCAAATTAACTTATATACCTACACATTCTCCCCGGGACAGACAGAGTCACCACTGTCACCAGCCTCCCTACTTCTACAGTCCATGTACATCATACGCTCACCCTCTGCGATCATTGAACCTTTCATGCAAGTCTACCGGCAACCCAATTTGTAAACAACCTAAATTCTTTAATGGCTAACTCATTACTAAATATTAATAGTGAACTTGAAAATTGCGTAGTAGGTAACCCCTTAGAATGTATCCCAGAAGACTGTTATATGTGAACAATTCCAGAAGGAGCTTAAAGTTATTCCACATAAATATACGTAGTATAAATAAAAATTGCAATGCAATCCGACCAATATTACATACAACCGGCATTAACTATGATATCATTGTAATGACTGAGTGCTGGCTTAGTAAAGTTGTTAATATTCCCGTTCTGGAGGGATTCCAATCTCAAAGCACACTAATAAACTCGAACCAAAATGACGGAATTGTAATCTACACAAAAATTGGGCTACGGGTGAAATTTTGGGAACCAGAATTTCAATGTGGTAACTGCCTGGTATGCCAACTAGACGATAATATTGCAATAGTGGCAATCTATCGCTCCCCGTCTTACAACTCCAAAGACCAATTTGGTAAATTTCTAATTAGTCTTAATAATGTCTTTATTAATCTTTCCGCCAATCCCAATTTAATACTCCTGGGGGATATAAATGTGGATATACGAGAAGGACACAGAGACGAGGAAAGTCTCGAGTATCTTACGCTAAATGCATCGCACGGGCTCTTGCCCAGTCACATTTTTTCAACTCGCATGGATAAGTGTTATGACCATTCACTAATAAAATACAAATTGACAATAAACACTCTTGTCCTAGACACACACGTAACAGACCATAAACCAGTTGCTGTTACTATCGATAACGCCAATCCAACTAGAAAGCAATAAAATTTTATAACGTGCCAGAATCATAATGCAATTAAACTCGATCTGGAGAAAACCGATTTCTCAGTCATCTATGAGTCAGACGATGCTAACACTGCAATGGAAATATTCACCAATATTATACAATTGGCCATTTACAAACATACCGAAGTGGTAAAAATAACTAGGCGTAAAAAAATATTCAAGCCATGGATCACACCAGGACTACTAAAATGTATTAAAAATAGAGATTGCTTGCATCATAAATCTAAAAAAGACCCGGATAACTTTATATTAAAAATAACTTACAAACGATATCGTAACTTTTGCAATTCCCTACTCAATAAACTGAAGGCTTCCTACGAGACACTCCAACTAGAGAGAGGGAAAAACAACCCCAAGCGCCTTTGGAACACCATCAAGGATATTACCAATACACATAAGGATCGCATTATGGCTAATGAGTTACTGGAAATACACGAGAGTCCCAAGGCCTCAATCAACGAGGTGTGTAGCTATTTCACCAATATAGGCAGGAAATTGGCAGCTAACATTAAACCACAGGTTTATGAAGGTTTTTCAGGTCTAAATAACCCTCCAAATATCTTGGGTATGACCACACTGCATCCCCCTGTTGACTCCCTTGTTATCCTAAATACTGACGAATCAGAAGTAGAATCATTAATTTTACAATTAAAAGAAGATAGTGCAGTGGGGTGGGACGGCATATCCTCCACTTTGCTAAAAAAATGTCGGCGTATTTTGGTACCACCAATTACTTACCTGATTAATCGGTGCTTGCAAACAGGTCGGTTTCCGGATACCCTCAAAATGGCTATAGTTCATCCCATATATAAGGGAGGGAATACGAACAATGTGAGCAATTATCGACCCATTTCGGTTCTCCCTGCACTATCAAAGATCCTTGAGAAAGTTCTCAGTAAACATCTTAGGTCTTTCCTTGACAAGCACCAAATAATAGCTGACAATCAATATGGATTCCGTCCTGGGGTGTCAACTGAGGATGCCGTATTAGACCTGACTCAATTTGTGGCAAAAAATCTGGACAGTCGAACCAAATGCCTGGGGATGTTTTTGGATCTCTCTAAGGCATTTGACACAGTTTTTATTCCCAAACTTATAGCCAAGTTGGAACTCACTGGAGTACGTGGCATTGCTCTGGAGATTTTCAAAGATTATCTTCGTAATCGGATACAACGAGTTAAAATTGGTACTCACGTTAGCGACGAGGTGAACATAACCTACGGAGTTCCACAGGGGAGCATACTAGGGCCGATATTGTTCCAAATATACATAAATGACTTGTGTAGAATGTCCCACTCCAACGCCAAAATATTCACATACGCAGATGATACGGCTATCATTGTATCGGGTCCGACGTGGGATAGGGTCGGCGTCGCTGCGGAGTCGTCTCTGTTGCAGATTATGGAGTGACTCAATCAAAACCTTCTTACAATTAACTTACAGAAAACCTTTTTTCTTCCTTTTAATATTAGCCACATAAATAGACTACCACCTACCTTCAAGCTCTCTGCACACACTTGTGGTAATCAACAGCCCTCATACCAGTGTCCAGCAGTAGCTAGAGCTGAGTATGTAAAGTACTTGGCAATATACATAGACCAACGACTAAAATGGAACAAACAACTTGAAGTGGTAATCGCTAGAACATTACGTCTCATACACATTTTAAGACCCTAAGACAATCCGCTAGCCTGGATACACTGAAAATGGTATATTTATCATTGTGCCAATCAGTAATAAGCTATTGCATCACGGCTTGGGGTGGTGCACAAAAAGGCTACATACTGAAGGCGGAGATAGCTCAAAGAGCAATCCTGAAAGTGATGACGAAAAAGAGGTTTAGATATCCAACTACACTGCTGTACTCAGAGACCGGGCTACTCACAGTTCGCCAACTATACGTTCTCAGATCTACTCTCCGGATACACCCCACTCTTCCTCCGCTGGCCCCTAATAAACGTACTTACCTCCTCCCTAATACATCACACAAAACAACTTTCGCCGAACACCAATACTTCACACTAAGTAGGAACATATACAAAAAAACAAATAAGATATTAAACATCATAGGCTCAAATCAACAAATAGTCAAGTCTAAAGTGACCGAGTGGTTAAAACAACAGGATTATGATTTCACTGAAAGATTATTAACTTACATAAAATAAATATATTACAAGTCCTACAAAATAAATCGAATGTTTCACTCATTCTAACACTTGAATACGTACTCTTACTCACACTCACGCAGATACACACACACACGCGCATACACATACACACACACACACACACACACACACACACACACACACACAAGCACATAAAAGATATTTACAAAGTGTCGAATTTTAAATTTTTAATAATATGTATCTATGGTTGGCGTCAGCTCAGATTTTACATATCTAGTTCATGTAAGCGTATCGTACACTGTCTCTTAAGATACAAATTTTACTTAGTTTAAGAGGCAGGGTCTTATAATAATGTGCCGATAAAGTTTGATCAATATTTAAATGATACCGTCTTACCAACACATATTTTATGTAAAACTTCGAAAGCCTAATGTGAACCTATCATAAGAAATAAACATTTTTATTTTTTTTATTTTATTATTATGGGTTTGTCTTAAACATATTTTTTCATATAAGTAATGAGTCTTTCAAGTTGGATCAAATTGCACACGGTGTGCAAATCAAATTTAAAATCGGTTCAGTAGTTTAGGAGTCCATCGTTGACAAACAACGTGCCACGTAATATTTATATTTAAAGATAAAATAAATATTTAATTATCGTCTATACGTTATAACCGCTAAATAGAAAGAAACTGCGCTGATCATCAATTAAATCCAGTGGGAGAAGGCGTATGCGAGCAGCCGTGCAGTACCTACCTACGCTACAAGAAAGCGCGCGATCCACTCACGGTACGGCCCAAACTGCGACCAACGTATTTTACCTTATTTTATGCTAATGTGCCTACACGGCGCCCGGCACGCACTCACACACCTAAACCGGCAGCGGCCCATTTCTATGAAGATAACCTACTGCTACTGTGATACGGTAATCCGCCATGTTTTGTTGAACACCAATCAGAGCGAATGACGTCACTTCTGAGTTCTGACTAACTTACTTTGTGGTTACTGACTTCTGATACGTAATATAATTATCAAGAAAAAGAACGAAACCATGACTATAGATAGATATAAACTTTATTGTACACCAATCAGAATATACATAAATGGAAACTCAATTAATACATGTACAAATGGCGACCTTATCGCTAAAAGTAATATCTGGCAGGCAACCTTTGGATGGACATGAATCCTAAATGAGCTAAATCGTGTCAATCAATCATCAATCAATTCTAGTCCACTGCTGGACATAGGTCTCCCCCAATGAGCGCCATAGCGCCCTGTCTTCAGCTTGCCGCATCCAGCATCTGCCCGCAGTCTTTCGCAGATCGTCATCCCACCTGGCCGGAGGGCGTCCTACACTACGTTTGCCGACTCGCAGTCTCCACTCAAGAACACGTTTACCCCAGCGGTTGTCGGTTCTTCGCGAGATATGGCTTGGGTAGTTATTGGTGTAATAGGAAAGAAAAGTCGACTAACGCAGTCATATAATGTAACAGATTAGATTATATACATATTATTGCAATGTAGTAGGTACATATACCTTCCGCCGAGCCCGCAACATGCTCGCCGCGCGTCGCAGGCGACTCAGGCGCCGGAGGTCGCTCAACGACCTCCGTCCTCCATGAGCGCAGGCCTGGGGGTGGCAGGTGAGGCCACCTGTCACCCCAGCAGAAGCAGGCCGGGACGGTGGGGCGACTAGCGCCCCTCCCCCAAACCGGGGCAAGACGGGGACACCGTGGGTCCCAAACCCGAGGGGGCCATTTCGAAACCGGAGATGGCCCTGGGTCAGTCGGGGTGCGAGGTATATGCTCTATGGGCAACCTTACACCCCGGCGCCTGAAGACCCGAGACGGCGTGTGGTTTTAGTCGGTTCAAGCCCGATATAACCGCCCCCGCTGGCCGGCGGGGGGGTATCCGAGGGGATTTCCGCAAGACCGACCGGACAGAGTTTCCCGGGTAAGTGCCAGCGTGAAACCGTCCTGTGGTAATGCAACTTTCAGTAATGTTGCTACAAGGTTGAATGTCAGGTGATGTACCTTTTTTTTTGTGCGTTGTACTTTTTTTTTCTTTCGTGCGGAAATTACCTCGGATACCCCCCCGCCGGCCAGCGGGGGCGGTTATATCGGGCTTGAACCGACTAAAACCGCACGCCGTCTCGGGTCTTCAGGCGCCGGGGTGTAAGGTTGCCCATAGAGCATTTACCTCGCACCCCGACTGACCCAGGGCCATCTCCGGTTTCGAAATGGCCCCCTCGGGTTTGGGACCCACGGTGTCCCCGTCTTGCCCCGGTTTGGGGGAGGGGCGCTAGTCGCCCCACCGTCCCGGCCTGCTTCTGCTAGGGTGACAGGTGGCCTCACCTGCCACCCCCAGGCCTGCGCTCATGGAGGACGGAGGTCGTTGAGCGACCTCCGGCGCCTGAGTCGCCTGCGACGCGCGGCGAGCATGTTGCGGGCTCGGCGGGCCGGGAGAGTTCTGAACTTCTCCCGGGCGCGCTCCGCCATCTCCTTCGCGAGCATCACATGCTCGCAGAAGGAGGTGGCGGCGGCCCACGCGCTCGCGCTCCGCACCATTGCCCCAATCATGCTGCCGAGGGAGAGGACTCCCACCCCGATGGCTGCCACGAGGTCTCGCCTCGGCGCCTCCCACGCCGGGCAGTCCGCCAGCGTGTGCAGCCCTGAGTCCTCGCTCGCGTCACAGTGATGACACTCAGGCGTTGGCTCCTTCCTGATCCGATGCAGATGGTCCCCGAAGCACCCCTTCCCGGAGATCACCTGCGTCAGTCGGTACGAGAGGCTTCCGTGTCGCTTCTCTAGCCAATCCTCCATGATGGGCCTTACCGCCGCTATTGCGGCGTGCCCTAGGCGTGCGTTGTACCTACAAATAAGTATAGAGTGATACATAAACACACATATATAACCGTACATAATATAAATTACACATATATACATACAAAATTTACATATATACTATACCTACATATATATTATGTTTATATCTCACACGAAAGTTAGACAGCACATAACGCAAAATATGTTAACTTTATAACATGTTTTTCTTTGCGGAAAATTAAGTCTCTTGATATAATGGAATGATCCGTTTATTCTTCTAAAATATGCAATAATTTGTTAAAACAATTGTAGTCGTTCTAAAATATATAGATAGTGCGTTCGACTGCTACGTCTGGGGGCGCGGGTTCGATTCCCGCTCAGTGCAAATATTTGTATGCATGAATATGCATTGTTGCATTGGTCTGGGTGTTTTTATGTTTAATATGTATGTATTTACAAAAAAAAATGTATGAATGTTTATCCGCATTCTAGAACCCATAACACAAGCTAGTTAAGCTATGCTTACTTTGGGTCTAGATAGCGGTGTGTAGATCGTACAATATTTATTTATATAAATTTTATATAAACTTTGGTGGGGTATCCGAGGGGATTTCCGCAAGAAAAAAAAAAAAAAAAAAAAAAAAGTACTCCCTCCATATAAAAAAAAATTACTTTCTAGTTATTACCATTTATTGTTAAATAATATATTATTATACTCAAGCGATTTAATAACAGTACCCACAATAACTAAATGGACATTATCGTGATATATATTGCGTTATTATATTATTAACGCGTTAAATGTAGTGACCATTCTTGAACGGTCAAGTCAAAGTTAATGCAGTGGCCACACTTGAACGGTCAATGTCAAACGCCAATGTGAATACCGTAGTCAAATTATGGCGTTAATTCGTGGTTACACCTACGTTAAACGTCCATCATCGCGATAATTAACGGCATTTCCCGTCAATATAGTCCCAGTATTATTGTTTAGATAGGGTAACTGTCAGGAAAGACACAGATAATAAGAAAAAAAAAAGAGATATTTTAATATAACATCAACAAATGCTCAGAAGTGAAGGTATACAGCGCGGTGACTTATTACATCTCATTGATCGCCTATAGTTTCTTTTATAATTTGTTTCAGACTACCACAAGCTGGATTGCCAGGAGCCTTATCCGGGAAGACTAAATTCAGAACATATTCCTTACAGTAGTCTTGGATTCTTATCATCATCATTATTCTCATAGCCTTCTTGATAATTAAAGAATTTAAATATTTTGCCGTTGTTTTCTTATTATGCTTTATGCAACCCTGAGATTTATCTGCTGTAAAAAGAAATATATATAATGATTATACATTTTCACAATCTAAATGCTATTAAGATTTGCTGCAAGGAATGTGTAATTCAACTATTTCAAATAATGGCGTCACACAAATGTTTCGGTACAAAATTATGCCGAAGCAATCCTGATTAAGATAGTTAGTTAAACGGCTATAATGAAGAATATTAAATAGTTATATACAAGATACGTTATTAAAATATAATCTATACATACATAATTACTTGTTCCGACTGACAGATTGACTGACTGAGTGATTGATCAACGCAGAGCCTAAACCGCTGGACCTACAAACTTCAAATTTTGGCAGTAGATGCCTTTTATATTGTAGGCATCCACTAAGAAAGAATTTTTGGAAATTTCACTTCTAAGGTGGTAAAATAAGGGACGAACGTTTGTATGAAAGTCCGTCATTTTCAAAGTTAGAAGCACGAAATTTCATACACTTGCTTTTGGTTAAAAAATAATGGATCAATGAATCAGTATTTTTCAAAATTTTACCCCTAAGGGGGCGAAATCAGGATTGAAATTTTATATGGGAAGTTCGTCACTTTTGCAGATAGAAGCTTGACAATTCATATACCTAATTTTGGTTAATAATAAATAAAATCGTGTACCAGCGTTTTACAAAATTTTGCTACTAAGGGGGTAAAATAGGTGATGAAGGAAAGTCCGTCATTTTCAAAGTAAGAAGCACGAAATTAAATTTGAAAGCTTCTTATAGCTATCTTATATTTACCATTGGACCCGGAAGGTGGCGCTGTAATCGGGTTATAGGTCATGTTTTACGAATTTATTCCCAGGCGGTCCGTGTCCCCGTCCGCTAGTATTAGATATAAGTAATGTAAGAATTCAGTTTGGCAAAACTTTGCTCAAAAATGTTCATACCATCTGATTCTCAGCCAATACTCGCATGATATTAAATCTTTAAGCTTTAGGATAACCACAATTCAGTTTTGGGCAGTTGAGCTGAGGGAATGTGCGACTACAATATGGGGTTCTTCAAGAAGGGCATTAGAAGGTTTTTACAGGGTCGGCAGCGCGAGTGTGATGCCCCTAGTATTGCACACGTCCATAGGCCACGGTAACCGCTTCCCATCAGGTGGGCTGTGAGCTTGTCTGCCACCTGAGTGGTATAAAAAAAAAGGAAGCGAGATGGAGCTTTATACGTTGCATAGCTAAATCTCTATCCCTCAACGCCTCTGAATTGAACTGAATTGTTTTAAGCTCGTCGTGGTTAGGCCCCTGTGCTTTGAAACTTACAGTTGCTTTCATCCGTTCCACAGAGATTTTTGATATCAAATGTCAGTTTTCCTTTGAGATCCACCATGGGTTCAATAGTTTTGACAAAAACGTGAGGCTGGTGATCTTTCTCTTCAATTAAAATTCTGTATTGTCCTTCGTTTAATATTTCGTAATTATCTAGAACCAAGTTAACAGTTTATAATTTATATGCAAATCTAGAACCAAGTTAACAGTTTATAAATTATATGCAATTAGCTATTAGCTTCGGCTTCACCCACGTGGAATTCTGATCCCGTTCCAGCTACCCATGGGACTCTATTCCACCACCACAACCTAAATAAGATACAAAATTACACAATATATACATACATACATACATACATAAAATCACGCCTGTTTCCCACAGGGGTAGGCAGAGATCACGGATCTCCATTTGCCACGATCCTGACACACTTCTCTCGCCTCATTCACTCTCATAACATTCTTCATGCATGCTCGTCGGTTTAGGGTACTCCTGACCTGCCCCTTTTCTAAAACTTCCCCGATTTGGTCCAGGTATGTGCGCCTAGGTCTTCCCCTTCCGACGGTACCATCCACACTCGCCTCATACACCTGTTTCGTTAGTCTTCTTTCATTCATTCTCTCAACATGACCGAACCATCTTAACATACCTTTCTCAATTCTCGTCACTACATCTTCTGTCAATCCACATCGCTCTCTTATCACGCTATTTCTCACTCTATCTCTCAAAGTCAATCCACACATACTTCGCAACGCACGCATTTCTACTGCATTCACTCTACTTTGATGCTTTTTCTGCCACACCCAACTTTCACTACCATACATAAGAGTCGGCACTAATACTCCTCCATGTACAGCCAGTCGTGCCTTTTCGGACACTTTCCGGCTGCTCATAAAGTTGTGTAGTGCCCCATTCACTCTATTTCCAGCTGTCACTCTCCTTTCAACATCTTCTTCATGCTTTCCATCTCTCGTAAACAATGTTCCCAAATATATGAACTCATTCACTTGTTCCACTCTTTCTCCATCTATACAAATCCTACACTCTGTCACGCATTCATCTCTTTCAAAAACCATAACTTTTGTCTTACTAACATTCACTTTCATTCCTCTCCTCTCAAAAGCTCCATGCATAGTTGTTACCATCTCCTGCAACTCATCTGCCGATGACGCAAGTAAAACCTGATCATCAGCATAAAGGAAACATTTGACGAGTAACTCATTCATTCTTAAACCACATTCTTTATCTTTCAATTCTTGCAAACAACTGTCCATGAATAAGTTAAACAGCCATGGTGACGCTACACATCCCTGTCTTACACCCTTTTGGATGCTAAACCATTCAGTGTATGACCCATGTATCCTCACGCAAGCACTGGAGTCCTCATAGAGAGACTTCAGAGCTCGAATAAGGTTGCTGCTCACCCCATACATAGACAGTACCGACCAAAGTTCATTCCTCATCACTTTGTCATAGGCCTTTTCCAAATCCACGAATGCGCAATAGACCTTTTGACTCTTGGCCAAAAATTTCTCGGCTATGCTTCGCAAGGAAAAGACCTGATCCGTACATCCCATTCCCTTTCTAAAACCCGCTTGTGCATCCCATATTTTCTCATCGGTTTCTTTCATAACTCTCTCAATCAGACGGCTTATTTTTTTCCGACAGCTCCAACAAAAACTTGAAAAATTATATTCTGATTATTTTCGGACATTACAACGCTATCTACACCCAAAGTAAGCATATAGCTTCGTCATAGAAAAATATGAAACAAATAATATGTATAAAAATTTCATATTTTTCTTTTTATTTATTTATTTCGGCATATTAACAGTATAAACACCAACATTTTCTTGCAATTAGTTTCCATTGCAAGATATTAGTAGTTATGTGCTTCACCAATAACAATTATGCAATTGTTTTGCCGAAGTAATAAAATATAACTAAACAATGTAAATTGAACATAAAAGTTGCAAGCGAAGTTTTAAATATTTATAAACTCTAAGCACAAAATTTAGATGGATACCTTGAATAATTAAAATTGCATAAAATATAATATTTGAAATCAGCAGGCCTACCATGAAACGTACATCCGCAATTGAGGAATGAATTTTCATTCGGCCTAAACCCAACCATGAAACGATTTGAAAAAGCAAAATTTGACGGCCCCACAATAAAAAAAAATTAAAACTCGATACTATACGACTTATTACAATAGGTCGAAAGGATATCATAATACAATACAAAGTAATGTATTTTTTAATATGCTGGTTTATGAAAGTTCATTTTTAATAGAAATATATTGTAAACAAAAACCTCCTTGATATGTTTGATTCAGTCCCGAACTTACTTTATGGTCCCGACCGTAAGAACGAAATCCGAAGTACTTTCTTGGTACCTACCTAAATGACACTTCTTTCGTTCGTGTTTCATTCGGGCCCGGAATTACGGATGTAAATTTCATGATATAAAAACAAAAGAGAATTAGCCAAATAAATTTAAAGCTGCTGGGTCAATTTAGATTTAAAATACTTGGTATAATCGTGGAAGATGTCAAGTTCATGATGTTAAGGAATACTTGGATCTTCTATGTTAACTGCCTCAACAGGTCTGCTCTTCACTATCACTAATATCTACAACTTAATTAATTAATTTAATTAACTAGTTTGTAAATTAATAATTAAATGTTGTATGTACGGAGCTCTATATTGACATCGTTGAGGCCCATGCCGACCTCACCTGCAAGTCTGTAGAACTGCTAAACAACGGACGAGGTTCTGGCGCAGGCGCACCTCTCAGCGTTAGGCGGTCAGACAGCAGCCGCTTCCGGAAAATCCAACATACCAATTAAAAACAATAAGCAGATCTTGGACGTAGGACGCAGAGAAATCGCTATGAGAATGATGAAGATTGTATACAAATTTCAAATGCTGTGACTAAAAAAGTGAAAAGATAAAATACTCACCAGCTGTTATCTTGTAACCTTTTTCGTGAAAGTCATTTTGCTGGGATTCTTCCTTAGCTTTGTAGTTGAAAGTAGAAATCAATTCAGGACAGTGTATATAGTGCTTATAGAGCGTCTCATCTACATTTACACTAAAATTAAAATAAATAAAATCAAATCAGAGGGTTCATGGTATCATGTCAGATATAATGCTAATCACGATAGTTGTTCAATTCAATAAAAATACAAATAGTATTGTTATTTGTGATTCTGAGCCTAAATGCCATCATTTTGGCGTCCCTCAAGGAAGTATACTAGGACCAATGTTGTTCCTTTTACACATTAATGATCTTCCCCAAGTGGTTAAATAGGGTTGGGTACTGTTTGCTGATGACACTACGATAGTTATGGGTTTTGAAAATAAGGAAACATATGAAACAAATATTAATGATACTTTGAATGACATTGCTACCTTTTTGAATCAAACAGCGGACCTCGGGAAGTAGAAGCCTTGTATGCAACCAGGAACAAGGCTAAAATAATGATAATATCTATTTTATTGATGATAGCCATCATGTCTGTAACATCCTGGATAAAAATGCAGGAAAGTCACCCTCGCTGGCGTGGCCACATTCTGCGGCGACCGCCAGGGTACTTGGGAACAATCATTTGGAAATGCCACTTCCACCGGGTAGGAGGGGTAGCCCTAAACAGTGCTGGTTTGGTAGCGTAGAAGATGACTTGCGTGCCAATGGTGCCACTACAAAGACTGTCTGAAGTGGAGAAGTAAAAGTGGGCAAATGGACCCCGGACTCCAAGGCGAAGGCCTCGGATGCAACCGGAACTAATGCCAGTATGATGATGACAAGAAAAAAAATCTTCATTATTCTTTGAAAAAAATAATCGTGGTGCAGTTTTTTCTGCATTATGATTTAAATGTATAAATAAAAAGCGGCCAAGTGCGAGTTGGACTCGCCCATTAAGGGTTCCGTAGCAGCAAGTAACATAATAATTTTTTTGTTAATTAATGAAATTTTAGTTGATTGAATGAAAGGTAAATTGCAGTTTACGATTTATGATGTATTAAAAAAAAACTACTTACTAAATCTCGTTCAAACCAATTTTCGTTGGAACTTTACATGGTAATATCATATATTTTTTTTAGTCTTATCATTCTCTTATTTTAGAAGTTACAGGGGGGGGGGGACACATTTTAACAGTTTAGAAGTGTCCCTCTTGCAAACAATTCAGTTTCGAAAAAAATGAGAAAATAGATACCACACACATACGTATGTGGTATCTATGGATAGGTTTAGGATTAGGGTTGGAAAAAAAAATTTTTGAGTTTCAGTAAGTACTAAGTATGGGGAACCCCACACACGTATGGGTTGAATGAAAAAAAAATTGTTGAGTTTCAGTTCTAAGTATGGGGAACCCCGAAAATTTATTGTTTTTTTTCTATTTTTGTATGAAAATCTTAATGCGGTTCACATAATACATCTACTTACCAAGTTTCAATAGCATAGTTCTTATAGTTTCGGAAAAAAGTGGCTGTGACATACGGACGGACAGACAGACAGACATGACGAATCTATAAGGGTTCTGATTTTTGCCATTTGGCAATGGAACCCTAAAAATGACAGTGTCGTTAACATACCTTAATTTTGTTACTGTACAGCCTTTCAACCCTATTAGTTTAATGTTGGTTAACGTATATTTCGTTGATCCTTTTTGTTTCTCAAGTTTTTTTATTTCTAATGGGTCCAAAGATACCGAACCATTCCTTACAGAGACCACATACTTAAAAACAGCTTCTGATCCGCTAGTCATACAACCGTCGTCACTAAAAACACATGTTTTTTTACCTTAAAAAAAGAAAACATTTAAAATTAATGATATATAAACTGGTCAAAAGCACTCCCAACTGGCGACTTGCATGAAAGGTTTAATGACAGCAGAGGAAGCTCGTGAAGTGTGTTAGGTCAGAAGCAGCTGGCGGGTTGTTGTCCCTGCGTGCCCCAAAGGGAAATAGGCGTGAGTATTTATTTTTCATAATTTGACGGCTAGTATTCAAAGTTATCACTTCTACTAATTATAGTTAGTTATAAATATAAATATTGTAAGACAAAGTACACAACGCCATCTAGACCCAAACTAAGCAGAGCTTGTCATATGGGTTCTGGAATGCGGATAAACATACTTAAACACTTTTTTTTTGTAAATAAATACATATTATACATAGAAAAACCCAGACCAATGCAAATATACATAATTGCACTGAGCGAGAATCGAACCCGCGACCTCGGGCTTAGTAGTCGAATGCACTACCGCTACGCCACAAAGTTCGTTGTAGTAGTTAAGTTAGTTAGTGCAAGTATAGTGGCAGAAAAAGAAATAACGGGGGCGTTACGGCCGGGGGCATAGTGGAATACCAAGTTTTTCACTGTGGGTGCATTCCGGCCGGGGAGTACCGGAATTGAACTGTAACGACCGGACCCGGATTCAAAGCAGTACAATGTTGTAGCAGTACAACCATTGTCATTTTTATGATTATCCGCCCTGTTGGTAGTGTCCTCGTTAGAAACAAAAATAATAATGATCAAAAAATCTAATATCTGGACCTGGCGCACGAGGTTACCGATATATGGAGGGTGCGGTCTACAGAAATACTCCATTATTATTTCAGCCAATGGTTTGATCCCAAGGAGCCTTCCAGTTCATCTTGGAAGGCACAGGATTGGTAGGAATTCGGTGGCGGCCAAGATGCAGAAAGCAGTTTTGCTGAGCAATGCCCGATTAGTACGTTTCTTTATCAATCGCCCTGACGGCACGGCTGACCGTTGCCCGCCTCATTCGGGCTTTCTTATCGTCTCTCCCTAAAGGAGGTGGCGTGCAGTGGCATCATGCGAATAATTTTGAAACGACAGAATAAGATATACGTCAGTTTTTCATACTTACAATGATCAGCATAACTACAAGCAAATAAAGTAATCAAGACGCACAGACGCTGTACTGTGTGTACAGCATGCATTTTGTATGAAAGCTATTTACACACTAAACATACGTTACATTTACCCAAATTTATATGAATTAAAAATTTTATGCCGCAAAACTATCTTTCCAATTCTATCACCTACTATTTAACTAGGCTTGTGTTAGACCATAAATTTTATTGATAACCAGCTGTGCCCGCGACTTTGTCCATGGGTTTTAGATTTTTAAGGGTTTTTTTGACAGAACCCTAATTATTTTTTGAAAATTAATGTAGACTTTACTACGCGTTTTTTACGTGCGGTAACCTCCACGGGCTTCACCCCACCGGAGCTAACGGTAAGATGGGTATGTCGGACTTGAACCGCATTCCACCACCTAAAACTGCACGGTGTCTCCTTTGCGTCAGCCATGTGGTACGGGGAATCTGGTGTGCCCTAGGAAGGATATCCCAGAGACCCCGACCGGCACCGGTCACCAAAGCTGGCGACCCCGACGCCTTATTGGGGAACTAATCGCCCCTTCCCCTGAGAGAAGCGCGCGCGGAAACACGACGCACCGCCGCCCTGGGCCTGCTTCTGCTAGGGTGACGGCTAGCCCCGACCGTCAACCCCAGGCCCGCGCTCATAGAGGTCGGAGATCGTTCTGCGATCTCCGCCGCCCAGTGCACCTTCTACGACACGGGAGAGTGCTAGACCTCTCCCGTACCCTTTCTGCCGCCTCTTTTGCGCGCATCACTGCCTCGCAAAAGAAGGCGGCGGAGTTCCACGCACGCTCGCTGTCGACCATGGCCAGCACCAGGGTCTGCAGCGTGAGGCTTCCCACTCTCATGGCTGCTTCAAGGACACGGCACTCCTCTATCCACTCTGGGCACTCTGCCAGTGTGTGAAGCGGCGTAGCAACGGAGCAGCCCCGGCAATGGTGGCACTCGGGCATCGGCTCCTGGCGTATACGATGCAGGAACTTACCGAAACAGTCATGTCCGGTGAGCACCTGCGTCAGCCGGTAGGAGAGTCTTCCGTGGCGCCTCTCCAGCCATTCCTCCATGACGGGTCTTAACGCCACAATCGTGGCGTGCCCTGCGCTTGGTTGCCCAAGGCGTTTTTTCCATTCCTCCATGAGCATCTGGCGGAGTTGGGATCGCTGCCCCTCGATTTCTCGTGGGGCAGGCCTCAGATCTCGCTCCAGCGCCTCCTTGCGCCACTGGTACAGCCCCATAAAGAGCCATGGACCGCACGATTCCAGCGTAGAGCCTCCTGCAGGAGGCGTCGGGCCCCTTCAGATTGGGCAGCAGCCGCGACAGCGCAACCGCCACCCCCTTAAGCTTAGGGGCCAGACTTCGGTAATGATATCCAAAGTCCCACCACCCATCGAGTACGAGCCCTAGATACTTCATCGAGGACTCGATGGCGATGCGTACACCTCCTACGTTAAGACTGGATCTCCTTGGTGGCCGATTCCAACTCCAAGGCCCATAGAAAAAAAGAGCCTTGGACTTATAGAGGGCCACCTCGAGACCCAGACGCGGAATACGTGCAACGACTTGGGCAACCCCGGCCGGGGCCTTCATGGTTGCCTCGCGGTGCGTGTGGCCTCGTACTGGCACGATAGCGTCGTCGGCGTAACATGTGAAGACACAACCCTCCAAAAGACCACCGCGAATCACCCAGTCGTAACCGATGTTCCACAGGAGTGGCCCCAGTACCGAGCCTTGCGGCAACACCGCACGGCATATCACGCCAACCGAGCCCTGCCCTACTTGGGTAGATAACGGCTCTCCCCGAAATACGAGCACCGACGATGCGGCGGAGGTAGAGAGGCACTCTATGATAAAGGATCACCTCTCTAATGCAGCTCCAGGGTAAGGTGTTGAAGGCATTGGCAATGTCAAGAGACACTGCTAACACCATATCGCCCCGGGCCACTGCTTTCTCCACCAGGGCCCCACGCGCATGATCGCATTCAAAGTGCAGCGCCCCCGACGAAAACCAAACTGGTTGTCCGCCAAATCCGGCCCTACTGTCATAAGGCGAGCCTTTATTACGCCTTATAATGTTACCAATCTGCTACTGAATATTCTGTCAAAATCGGACCAGCCGTTCCAGAGATTTTCACACAGACAAAAGACAGACAGACAGACAAAATTTTCAAAAGTTATTGTATAGTAAATGTTATACTATGCTATGTTGGTAGCCGGTACATGTTGAATCTTTTGGGCCAACAGCCCATACCACACATATTATATGATGCGGCTACTGTTCCTTTTTCCAAACATGTAAAAAGTTTGGGAGTACATATAGACACAAATCTTGCCTGGGAGTTTCATTTTACTGAGGTTAGTAAAAAGGTATATTGCTCATTCCAGTCCCTCAAACGTCTTCAGAAATTCCTGCCACTTCAAACTAAAGCTACTCTTGCTCAATCCCTTCTGCTCCCGCTTTTAGACTATGCTGATGTTTGCTACCTTGATGCAAGGGAGGACCACATTAATAAACTCGAACGACTGCAGAATCTGGCTATCCGCTTCATTTTTGGACTTCGGAAATATGATCATGTTTCCGAATTTAGGGCAAAGCTGAAGTGGTTACCTATTCGGCGGCGTCGAGATTCCCATATTCTTGATCTTCTGTACTCAATTCTTTTTAATACGCATTCACCTGCTTACCTACGAGATCGCTTTGAGTACCTTGTGCCCTGCCGTACTTCCTCTTCACTTCTTCTTCGAACTCCTCTCCACTCTTCTAGTTGTTACGACGGCTCATTTACTGTTCGTGCAGTAAGGTTGTGGAATTCATTACCGCACTCTGTACGCGATAGCAGCTCTTTGGACGTTTTCAGGATAAAAGTAAAAGAACTGTACCTTTCTAAAGTTAGATAGATATAATGTGTTATTTATTGTTATAATATCTTCTACTTAGTGTTTAGGTATTTATGTATTTTGTATTTATGTATGTATTATAAGTATGTATTGTCTATGTAAGTATATAGGTTTTATCTTATGGAAGTAGGTATATGTTATACTAGCTGATGAATCAACCAAGAATTCCAAAAAAAAAATTTTTTAGACAAGTATTTTTTTTAAAACATCTCCAATAAACACATACCATTAATTTACAATTTATTGTATAATAGTTTAGATGAACTTTACTATTACTATTAGGGTTTAGTGGCTGAGTGTCCTTTTGGATTCTTACTAGCTCTACCCACAACTTCGTCCGAGTGGAACGCGGAACCCTAATTCTTTTTCTAAAACTAAAGTAGCCTATGTTACGCCTTGTAACATTACCTATCTACCAGTGAAAGTTCCATCAAAATCCGCCCAGCCGTTCCATTGATTACCTAAGTCAAACAGACAGACAGACGGACAGACAAACTAAAATTTTAAAATATTTTATTTTTGTTGTAGGTATCGTGAATACATCCATATGCAATCATTAAAAATATGTTATTTTAATATTATAGATACTTCAATTTTGTTTGTATGTTTGAATGTATAGATGTATACACTCATATGCATTTCCTTTAAAACCTGTTATGTTAATATCAGCAACAGACACTTCAATTTTATTTATTTGTAAAGGTATTTAAACGTTTTAATTGCTTCACTTAACCTGATTACAAAAGGTTTGACGTAAGAGACAATTTGATGTACTATGTTATGTGTAATTTGTTTTATCCGATGGTATTTCCGTACGAAAAAAAAAGAGGTACTATTTAGTGGGGTTTATATCATTCACCATCATCTTCATAACGATGAGGGGGGTGTGTGTTGGGTAACCTCCTCGAGTGTCGCTCCGATTCCGATCCCGCTGCAGTCCGGGGGGAACGGAATCGAAGCGGCCGGTACACCCTGGGCGGCGGTCAATGGCTTCCCCTTCACCCCTTCATAGGGTTGGCATTGATCGTCGGCCAATACCCAACGTGGCGGGAACACATCGCTCTCCGTACTCCTCTGCTTTCAGAGGAGACAGGATGAGCGATGCTGTTAGTGGTGAGTTGGCCCAGGGTCAGCCGGGGTGCGAGGGATATGCTCTATGGGTAACCTTACACCCCGGCGTCTGAAGACCCGAGACGGCGTGCGGTTTTAGTCGGTGCAAGCCCGACATAACCACCCCCGCTGGCCGGCGGGGGGGTATCCGAAGGGATTTCCGCACGATAAAAAAAAAAAAAAAAAAAAAAGGTATCCAGCTACGTCCAAAGTTTGCACTTTGGAGCCCAGGAACCGCTTATTGTTATTGATTGGTATGTAGGCTTTACCTGGGGCGACTGTCGTCTGACCTCCCAAGTGAGGAAAACCTGCGTGTTCATATTATCATAGTAACGACCTCTGTGGCGTAGCGGTGGTGCGTTTGACTGCTAAGTCGGAGGTCGCGGATTCGATTCCCGGTCAGTGCAAATATTTATATGCATGAATTTGTCTATTTTTATTGATCTGAGTGTTTCTAGGTATGATATGTATGTACTTTTTATATTTTTTTATAATTCTAGGTTCTCCGATATCTATAATTCGGAATTTTTGGTGAAACTATTCGTTTCGTTTCAGTTCACGTTTGATGTTTTACTTTTTTCCTAATGTTACTTATACACTATATACTTTTTCGGCGGTAGGTGCGAAAAAGTTAAGACGTGTCGGAATTTGCTCTTTTAATTAAAATTAGTTATTTACATAAATTTCCTAATATTTTCCAAAATTAATACATAATACCGTTTAAATAAACAGTAGTCACATTAGTGGCACTACAAGTAAATATCCAACACTTGGTCACCACCTGCCAGCTCACACGTTTCACTGTTATTGCAATTGCACATTGTTCACCAAATAAGCACTAAGTACCAAAACATGTCTCAGCTTGATGATATCCGGTCCGTGAGATGCAAGATGAATGAAGTGGAAGCTCAACTGCATGGAGGGGGATTAGTCAAGGATACTGTGGCAAAAGTTGCTGAGGAATTTCGCACCTTCAGAGAGCTGATATACAACATTCTTGGAGTACTGCGGAGGCAAATATCGGAATGCATGAAATCCACGAATGCTCTTGACAATTGGCAGCGCCGAAAAGCTATTATCTTTACTGGAATAGCCGAAGACCATCAAGAAAGCTGCACTAACACAGTCATAGGCATACTGCATAATAAGATGGCTTTAAAAGAGATCACTGCATCATCTGTAAAGACCTGCCATCGCATTGGAGCTGCCAGACCTGGCCATAACCGTCCTCTTCTTGTTAGGTTCAGCAATAGGAGCATAAAATCTGCAGTCTGGAATGCGAAGACAAGGCTGAGAGGGTCCTCAATATCAGTTAAGGAGTTCCTAACCACGACCCGACAGTCAATATTCATCCAGGCACGGCTGCACTTCGGGATGCGCTGCTGTTGGACACAGGATGGAGTTGTAGTCGTCAAAACATCGGATGGACACCGCAGTAAACTTGCAACTCCAGAGGAACTTCAGAGTGTGATCGATAAGTATCCCAAAACAACTTCGAGTGCCGGTGTTAACACTAAAACAGCTTAGTTTAACACTCAATGTTAGTTTTTAATTTCTGTTTGTGTGTATCTATCTATCTGTGTAATTATTGTGATAGAAAAATGTTTCCTCCTTTGAACGACCCCTTGCGTCACAATATATCTTGCACGGTATTTATGTTTATGATAGATAGAAAGAAAGAAAGAAAGAAAAATATTTATTAACACTCTAACATTGGCGATACACTTAAGTTATAATAATATAAGTTATAGAGAGTATCAATGGGAAAACAACTCAGCATAATGTTGGGTTGTATCCAACGCTGATTTTCAGTTGCAACCCACGAGTGTCATACGCTCAAAATGGCAAATAAATCACTGGTTGACCAGACCAACGTTATACTAATCTTGTCTTATATATAAAAATGAATTGCTGTTCGTTAGTCTCGCTAAAACTCGAGAACGACCGACCGACCGATTTGGCTAATTTTGGTCTTGAATTATTTGTGGAGGTCCAGAGGAGGTTTAAAAGGTGCTATCGATTGAGGCAGTACGAAGTCTGCCGGGTCAGCTAGTCAGTAATAAAAATAGCACCAATAAATTGAATAATCATAAAAATATTTTAAATATGAAATTGGACACATAATAAATAAATAAATCAATTTATGAAAATCAACAATTGAATTAAATAATGAATTTAACAATTGAATTAAATTTAAAATAAAAATAATACTAATAATTAAAATCAACAATAACATTGAGTCAAAAAAATACAACAAAACAAAATCGAACATAAGTATTCATTCGAACATAATTCCAAGCAGCGTTCAAGCTCTAACTTGTACCAAACCATTATTGACACTAAATTAGCGATACATTTGCTCGAACACGCTCAAATTGTTTTTGATGTTTGAGCAAAAATATCCGCAGTTTCTTTTTAAAATTGACGCTTATTTTGCAGTCTTTCACTGGTGGAGGAATGTTGTTCCAACATTTAGTCGCTGCATACCTAAAACTACCCCTGAAACCAGCAGACCTATGGCTCGGTATAGACAGCTGTGGTACACATCGTCTTCTCTCCCGGCCAGCGCGCCCACATGTCCACTCCAGCCTTCCAAACAAATACGGGGGCAAACGACGCCTTATCACCCCAAACATCAGACTGGCCAAATGAAGCTTCCGCCGCGCTTTCATTTTTAACAGATTGTGATCATTTAGAAATGGTGTGACATGTGCTCTCCGAGGAATAAGCGCGCACAAGCATTCTGCAGCCTTTACACCACGCGTTCCGTCCTGGACAGCAACCGAGGACCATAGACCGCATCCATATAATTCAGCCTAGACAGTACCAATGACTCCACCAGCAAAATCCGCAATTCCTCGCTAAGATACGGGCGCGCTCTATATAAGACCAGTCTATAAAAACCATTTCGGACACATTCTGCAACGTGCTTTTCAAAACGAAGCTCTGCGTCCATAATGAGACCCAAATTACGCGTCTCATATTCACGCTGAATCTGCTCTCCCATAACAATTATAGGCCTGATTCGCGTTTCAATTGCACTCAACCCAGCACGTGAACCAAAAAGCATGTATTTAGTTTTAACTGGGTTAAGAACCAAAGAGTGAGTCTTCGACCATTGCACTATCCTCTCTAGATCTTCGTTCAAAGCTTCCAAAGCTTCCTCATATTCGTCTGGTTTAAACGAAATGTAAATTTGTGTGTCGTCTGCATAAATGTGGTATTTGCATTTTTTTATTCGATGTATAGTACATTATATCTTCGCAATACATGATAAACAGAATCGGCCCCAAAATAGAGCCCTGTGGCACACCCCTGTTAACTCTGTAATGGCTAGAAGTTTTAACCGAGCCGTCCTTTTTTTTATATTTAGGACACGTCAATTTGACTTCACTTCGCCTGATGGTAAGCTGAAGGTAAAGTCTCAGAAAAGAGGGTCACCATTACATACACGTACCATGTTAACAATGGTGGCACTCAGCTTGACGGCTTCATCAGAAGAGGATTGTCGTCGCAGCACCACGTGACACCCACCGGTCCCACTAGTGCTGCGACCACAATCCCCCTGCCCGGCTATGCACTTGCTGACCCCTGAACGCAATCAAACCGAAATTGGATTACTATGGAGGGTTTTTCGCAATCATGCACGGTGGTACCTACCCGGCCGAATTTTGTGACAAATTTGTGTCATCAAATTTCTACCACCAGTAAAGTCCTGCTGCTGGATTTCTACGTATTGGGTTCTTCCACTAAGATAACTATTGAACCAGTTTACTGTGTCTATGTCAAATCCGTAAAAAGACATCTTAGAGAGGAGCAATGGTACTGTAGTGTTCGGACCTCGTCCCACACACTACGGTTCGTTTACCTGGCCATCATGTGTCAGAGTTTAAATAAAACTATTGTACCGTTTAAATAATTTGAATTAGGAACGATATAAAACAATCGCTGCCTGGACATTCGGGATCTGAACGGGCCTAGTGGAGCCGTTCCGATTGAAGCTGAGAAAAGTATCCTGGGAAGAACCCCGCTTTAAGCACTATCCCTGGGCCGAGATCGCGATATACGTCCCAGTTCGCTATTTAAAGTTAAAACAACCGCGTAAATCCCTAATAATATAAGTAGGAAGTGCGAGTGATTAAAAAATAAATAATATTTTTCCCTCTTAAGTTGTTATTCTTACATCACTTCATACACGCGTGGTACCCAACCCCCCTGGGTACCACAGCTGTTGGAGGAGGCGCCGGTTTCCATAGAAACTGGTGGAGGAGCGCCGGTTTCCATACAGCTGGTGGTTGCTACAGCTACAATTGGTGGAGGAACGCCGGTTTCCATACAACTGGTAGAGGTGCTGGTTTCCACAGGAGCTAGTGGTTGCTACAGCTGGTGAAGCGCTAGTTTCCGCAGAAGTCGGAAACGCCAACATTCTGCAGTTGGCAGTGAATGGATCGATCCCGTACCGTTTGAAGAAAGACGTCGTGCGACAATTGGAGCGACGCATTTATCAGTATCGTTGTCTATTTTGCTTTTATGTGCTTTTATGTGATATTATGTGCTCAACGAGAAGATGGCTATGATGGTGGCTTGTTCCAGAATGTTTCAAGAGCATTGTCAGTTGCCTGCGGGTCAATAGGGCCAATAAGGACTATAAGTCTTAGTAGAATTATAATTCACGTAGTGAATAACGTGTTATGTGTAATATTTTATTATTAATATGTGTTCTCTGTTTATTCCATATGGCTGCGCTGCTGAAGATAAATAGATTTGTTTTGTTTATGTTCGTGATGTTCTAGCGTAGGAGTTAGGCAATTATTTTTTGTACAATGTTGAGAGTTATGATCTAAACTTTGTAAGAGAGTCAAATCGTTCTGGTCATAAGCGCCGACGATGATTGGAAGTTAGTTTTCGATCAGACTTTTCTTTATAGAGTAAGTTCTTTCTCTTTAATGTTGTTTTAAAAATAATTTAGTAATGTGTAGGCGACATAAATAATTTTATGTCATCTTTCGATTTTAGTTAGGTAGGTGTTAAAAGTACTGTGTTACTAAGTCCCATCAGGGCAAACATTAAAATGTATCGGCAAATGATACCAATAACTTTTTTTTAATCAGGTATGATGTGGGTGGATCTTTTGCTGACGTTTTTGCCCGTCCAAGAATGAAGCAATTTTTCTTTGTTCGTGTTTTTCAGTATTTATTACAGTTTAATTACTATAATTTGAAATTCTAATAACGATTATTAATTATTACAAAGATTGCTTCGTTATTCCCATTGTAAGGGACACCATACGTAAATTTTTTTTTGTTGCGTCAGATGTAGAAGGCCTAGGGCTCCGGCTGTCACATGAGGCCTTGGGCGTAGCTGATGTGGTGTTCGAACCTCTTTTCACACCACGATGCGGTTACCTGGCCATCATGTGTCAGAGTTTAAATAAAACTATTGTATCAATCTAATATTTGAATGAGGGAAGAAAAAACAATTGCTGCGTGGAGCTGCATTCGGCTGTGCGGCTGACAGCGGGCGACTAGATGCGCCGCCCGGGTCCGCCGGCCGAAGAGAAGATATAATTGTATTAAATTTAGGCTCAGTCCTTGAGCGGAGTTCGCGATTCCCTAGTTCGCGTTAATATAAAAGGTGTTGTGGCGTCCAACCCCCGGACGCTACAACGGTTGGACGCCACAACACCTCGTGTTGATAATAAGATAAACACAGAGGAAGAAATTTAAATCGGCATTTATTATATCATCAAAGCTTCCTAAATCGGGTTTAGGGAGGTTTTTACGCGTATACTTTTATGTTAATGCGAACTAGGGAATCGCGAACTCCGCTCAAGGACTGAGCCTAAACTTAATACATTTATATCTTCTCTTCGGCCGGCGGACCCGGGCGGCGCGTCTAGTCGCCCGCTGTCAGCCGCACAGCCGAATGCAGCTCCACGCAGCAATTGTTTTTTCTTCCCTCATTCAAATATTAGATTGATACAATAGTTTTATTTAAACGGCCTTGGGCGTAGCTGATGTAGTGTTCGGACCTCGTCCCACACACTACGGTTCGTTTACCTGGCCATCATGTGTCAGAGTTTAAATAAAACTATTGTACCGTTTAAATAATTTGAATTAGGAACGATATAAAACAATCGCTGCCTGGACATTCGGGATCTGAACGGGCCTAGTGGAGCCGTTCCGATTGAAGCTGAGAAAAGTATCCTGGGAAGAACCCCGCTTTAAGCCCTATCCCTGGGCCGAGATCACGATATACGTCCCAGTTCGCTATTTAAAGTTAAAACAACCGCGTAAATCCCTAATAATATAAGTAGGAAGTGCGAGTGATTAAAAAATAAATAATATTTTTCCCTCTTAAGTTGTTATTCTTACATCACTTCATACACGCGTGGTACCCAACCCCCCTGGGTACCACAGTACATTAATGCAATCAAAGGCGCGCCAAAAATTGAGCAGTACGAGAAGAGTACACATGCCAGCGTCCTGTGCAGAAAGAATATCATCAGTAACATCCAAAAGAGCCGTGGTAGTGCTACGGGTCTTCCTAAAACCTGACTGCCTATCAGGTAAGATGCTATTAGATTCCAAATAATCCACAAGTTGAGTACACACCACTCTCTCCAAAACCTTTGACAGCATTGGCAGGATACTAATAGGTCTAAGGTCTCTAAGATCCGTTGCGTTGATTTTCTTTGGCAGTGGCCGAACCTTTGCAACCTTCCACGACTCCGGAAATGTTGATGAGCGAATAGAGGTGTTTACTATGGATGTTATAGACCGTAAAGTCAATGGTAGTGTCAATAGTACCATTTCAAGATTAACACCATCGAAACCCTGGGCATGAGTTATTATTTCGGTCAAAAATTTCGTAATACGTTCTAGAGAGGCCGGTTTAAGAGAAAATATTGCGCCACTATACCGCCCAAATTCATAATAGCTCAAAGAAGAAATATCAACACTATCACCTCCAGGCACACTTAAAAAGTGAATTCACAGCTTGTCCGAATTACTAAAGCAAGCAGGTAAATCTTTATTAAAAAGTGGTTTTAAAGCTGATTTTAAGTTTTTCCACAGTACTTTACTATATTTTATTTCATTATTTATCTTATATTCATAATATGCTGACTTTTCATAATACAAGGACCTATTTACTAATGATCTTAATTCCTTATAATACTGTTTCTTACTTTCATTCCTAAATTTCAGGTACTCAGAGTGAGCTTTATTTTTTAAACGCAGCATTAACTTAATGTTATCAGATATCCAGGGATACGGACGTTTCTTAATAGTCAATGTTTTCTTAGCTGCGTGTTGGTCGATGAGGCCCAAAACTTTTTGATTAAATTGGAGCACCATCTCGTTTACATCAGCTTGTACTATTACCTCGTTCCAATTTACAAGCTTGAGATCGTGCTCGAAAGAATCGAGTGATATCTGCTTATAAGGACGAAAACAAATATATTTAGGCTTCATTTCATCTCGTTTAAAACTAAATTCACATGTCACGAATGCGTGAGCGCTCAAATCTGGTATTTGGTCCACTATGATGGAACGGATCTTAGAGTTCGAACAGACAACATCTATCAAAGTTTCACCGTGCATTGTAGAATGGGTGGGAGATTGTACTAATTGGGTTAACCGCATACATTTAAGAAATGTTTGAAACTTTTTTGTTTTCGGGTCTGAGTCCTTTAACAAATCAATATTAAAATCACCAATGAGTATCGTAAAGTCACAGTGAGACAATGTGCTTAATGTGCAGGTGATTGCATCCAAAAAGAGGTCCACATTTTGCCAGGGGGGCTTATAAGCTGTACTGATTGCTAACTTGAACCCAGAAACGATACTGGTTAACCACATTTGGTCCACCGTGGCGTGCGATGGGTCAACGGGATGCGCATACGTGCGGACATTCATACCACGTTTCACATAAAAGCCCACTCCTCCTCCTCTCTTTTTATTCACAGATGAAGAACGCGGAATGTGCCGCAAACGATATTCGTGCACAAACGGTGCACGCCCCTCCTCATCAGTTCTTAACCAAGTTTCATTGACCGCCAAGACGTCAATATCCCTGTCATGCAAAGCCACACAAAACTCATCATGTTTAGTCCCTAAGGAGCCCTTATTTAGTAGACCAACCTTTAAATATTTAGTTGTCATTTAAAAGAGTTGGAATTACGTTTGATATTATATAGAAACAAAATAAAATTATAATACAATTGCGTAAACAAAGCCAGGCTAACGCAAACAGTACTTTGTTGTAAATTAGGAAAGAATTAAGTTATTTAATTTATTAAAAATATATGCTCAAAAAGCGTATCACTGTTATAGTTAGACATATAAAATAGAATGTACACTTTTGCAGGGTTATACAGTAAAATATGAACCAGTAAAGTTATGTTACACAAAGTTGCAACAAGTAACACTAAGACTCTGTGGGTTGCATGGCTATTTTTTAATGTCATACAATATAAATGCACTCTCAAACTCACAAGCATAACAATGACCACTAAACAATACGAACAATACACAAATTTCTGAAAAAGATATAAAAAATTATAGAAATGTACTCTGCAAGCAAGTAACAGAAACCAATGCAGCAATTTAAACTCTAACGTTGGCATATACAAATTTAAGCAATCAAACACAGTATTCTTTTCTAATATGTTGAGTAGGGTGGCCCTCCCCCTTACGGGTTAGTATGCGTCCCTCCCTAGTCCAGGTATACTTCCATCCTGCCTGATTAGCAATTTGACGCGCCTTGAAAAACAATTGCCTACCATACTTTGTCAGGCGCTTATTCACATAGATGCCACTTGCTGGTCCCTGAATTTGTATGTCTGCAGTGGTAAGACCGCGGCGAACACGCGCAGCGCTGATTATACTATCTCGAGTAGCACGCCTTGCCAGACGAACGACGATGGGGCGGGTACGGGGAGCGTCTTCATCTTCATTGCGATTTCGTAGCATATTGCCGACGCGTTTAGCGTAAACTATGTCCCGTTCATCAAGCTGCACTCCAAGTTTCACTGCGATAGTGTTAAATAACTGGGTCGCATTTTTCCCCTTCGTCTCCGTTACACCTGATAATTCTATATCGTTGAACAAGGATTCCTGTTCCCGTTCAAGCAGTTGTTGTTTCAATACATCGACCGTCAGTTCCAGACTAGCCAAGCGCGGCGACTCCCCCTGAGACAGCCTATCTTCGAAAGAATCTACACGACATTCGAGCGTCTCCACGCGCGCGCTGTACTCGTTGAAGGCCTCCTTCAGCCCCGACATCTCTTCCCGAAATTCGGATCTCAAAGCACTCAATTCCTTGCGAAGATTTCTTATTTCTGAGACTAGATTATCCACCTGGTTGCCTTTCTGAGAGGTATCAGCCTTCTCAACTGACCGTGACTCATGTTGGGCAGTCGCTGATCCGCAAGTGTTGGAGACATCCTCTCTAGGTTGTTTGTTTTTACAACCTGAGCACGACCAGGACGGGGTAATTAGTTCGGAGTTTGAAATGTTAGCGCAGCCGCGGTGAAATGCATTAGAGCACACATCCGACACATTTAGGCATCTTAAAAACTAAAATCAGGTAAAATTATATCTAATTGTCTGCTCAAGAAATTAAAAACTGTACAATCCACGCTGGTCGGAAAATCAACAAAAAGAACTTTTCGATAACGTTGGGTTCGAACCGACCACACACTTCACCACTTCAACGCTAAGGACGGACTTTAACCACTGGGCCACGGGCGCTCAACGAGATTTGCGCGAACAAGTTGTGCAGATTCTCAATGTGCTTATATGAACGATAATAATAAGTAGTATGTGGTAAGTGGGCAATTCAAAATAAAGTTTATAACACAAAACCGGTGCACTGTAAAGTACCGTCACTTTAGACAAAGTTTAGCAAAATGTTTCGATGATTTTCACTTATATTGTGTCAGTTTAAAGGTAAAATCGTGTAAGATTTATCACTTGTGACTCTTATGTGTCTATGTTTACGTCGGTGCAATTGTATTTTCAATAACTTCACTTTTTATCACTTTTGAATTATAGTTTGCCGGAGCTAAGATAAACA
Organism: Cybosia mesomella; assembly: GCA_946251805.1. Taxonomy (NCBI): domain Eukaryota; kingdom Metazoa; phylum Arthropoda; class Insecta; order Lepidoptera; family Erebidae; genus Cybosia; species Cybosia mesomella. Next base: position 15,643,669 of record OX276415.1, read on the forward strand.
CGTCCTTCCTCTATTAGACAGTTGTGACACCTGATAATAATATAGAAAATTACTTGGCTCGACCCTCTTCTTCTTCTTCTTTTTTTATTAAAGTGGCACCTTGCATCGGTTGTTTAGGTACCGATGATTCTGCCAACCACAGACTACTAAGGGATACAACATCAAGGCGGAGAGTAGATTTAATCGTTTATAGAGGTTTCTAGGTATTTGTAAATTAAACAACATGTCGTTGCTGCTCACTGAACACAAGTGTTAGTAATTGTTAGTTACCATAAAGAGTTTATTTAGGTATCGGGGAAAACCATTTGCATACTTAGTGGGGTAGATAGACGAGTAGAAAGTATAAATAGAATAGGAAGGTACGCAAAAGAGGGGAGAGTTTTATTTCGTTTATGGAGATAAATTTGTAGAGGATCCTTATAAGTGAGGAGTGAACCAGGGTAAGTAAGTAGGCCAAATTAACCGATCGAGGAATTTGTTTTGGAAGGAGATCATATAATGGTACTACTAATCTTGGACAAGAGTAGAAGATATGCTCAAGAGTGCCTTCATCCAAACCACACTCACATAAAGAGCTGTCCCGAACTCGAATTTTGGCCAGGAAGACTGGTGTGCAAACAAATCCTAAGCGCAGGCGAATTATAACCGAGGTGGCTAACTTGTTAATCTGTTTATGTCTAGAGAACCATGACTTTGAAAAAACGGTCACCCTTCCCCCACGGCCCAGGTTTGTTCCGGGAAAATCGTATGACATTCATGCACACAATTTAATCACGCATTCCCCATCATCCTCACAAGCTAATAATAATAATAATAATCATTTATTTCAGGCAATATTTACATAACGATCTTAAATATGTAAACAGAGGCCCATATAATAGATACCTTACAACTAACATACATATTTGTATATTTCAAGCACAATGGCTCATACATAAATACCTTACAGACTAACATACATATAATTATAAAATTCCTATAACTAATTCACACGAAATGACGGCGTCGTGTTGCGCTTCGTGGTGTCTTGTAGCTGCCCTCGAAATCAGCGGTACATGACACCCTTCGGCCAAAACTCTTCTTTGAGGTAGTTCGCGAGGTGATGTGTCGGCACCCGTACCATGATAGACTTGAAATTGGTGCTGTGGCGGGACTCTAGCCTCTCGACCCTCAAAGTCCAGTTGGTCTTCGTCCTGATGTACTGCACCACATCTTCAACTGTCGTGGAGTGGTGTAATCGGGACACGTACAGCTGCGTCGAAGGTGTTGCAGGACGCAGCAACATATTGGGTCCTGCTAACGCAGTACCGCATAGATTACGACAAGGAGGCTTCTTTGTCTTCTTCTTCTCTACCTTTATGTAGCCATCCTTGTCACACGAGCCCTTGTTTGGACCCAGCTGTTTCATATCGTTGTGGTCTGATGCACAGCTTCGCTTTGACCCTATCTCATTACCTGCTTGACGTTTTGTTTGCGTCATAGGAGGCTTGTGTGAGGCAACAATAGCAGCGTAGTCACGAGGTGTCGACGTACGTACGTGAGTCGTTGTTCGGACGGGTGTCGAAACGGCGTCGGCAATTGAACAATTTGCAGGGCACGCATTTTCGGCGACGGGTGACGTAGTGCAACTCGCCGACTCGAAACTGCAGATGGATGCATTTTGTGCCCCGCGACGTTTGTTTACGTTAGAGGCATCGGGCGACCTACTTGTCGAAACAGCATTGCGTAACAACTCTACCTCGGCACGTAGTTCGCCTATGGTGTTGTTTGACGCCTCCATCTTGGACTGCACCTCGACCAGGCTCGCTTTCAGAGTTGTGATGTCCTTAAGCAGCCTGGTGACATCAACGTGATCGAACGTGACGGGGGGTAGCTTATGTAGCTCCTTCGCCACGAAAACAGGCACGTCGTCTGGGTCGGTGTTCTTCAGGATGGTGATGATGTCCTGGACACTCTTTTCGCCTCCATCCCTCCGTCGGGACGGCATCTGGTCTAATTTCCCGAGGGCCTGGAACAGTAAACGCTTGCCACTGCATATCTCCTCTGCCTTGAAGTTGGATGTGCAGATCTGCAGAATGCTGACCTCGTCCATGTAGTCGATGGCATGATTGATAAACGCCAACAACTCGTTAGGTATGAGGGGTTTCGCACTCATGTCTATGTTACTGCGACGGCCAGAGCCGCGCAATACGCAAATAAAATATTCGTTTCGAGCAGCGCAGACACGTCCGTACTCGACCGCGCTGTATTACCCTAATATAATATAATATAATATATATAATATAATATAACCTAAGCTAATGAGTGCTGCCTTAAACCCCCAACGGAGACAACTCCCCTTGCCACTCCTAATGACAATCTTGTTCAGCTTCTACTTTGCTCCCTTATTAATATACTGACTAAAAGTCAGATGCTTTACCGCACGACGTTGCTGTTCTTGTAGAACAACTACTGGTGATTATCAACATCAGCTAGCCATACTTGCCATCCAGGAAACCTTGGTAGCACCTGGATCCCATTTTAGGGTTTCAGGCTTCTTTTGCCTTACAGAGTTGACGGCTGGGCAGGTTGTAATTTGCTGATCAATAGAAATATCACATTCACCCAATTACAACTACCTAACCATGATCCTGGCTTAAACATTGTAGCCATTAGAACAATGAATATATTTATAATATCAGTATATATTCCCCATCCTGACCTCAGTATTCTTTCAGAATTAAACTCTATCCTTTCATCAATTCCTTGTCCTATGATTGTACTAGGTGACTTTAACTGTAGGCATACTTTATGGGGTTCGTACTTTAATGATTCCATTGCTTTATCCATTCTTGACATCCTTGATGATTTAAATCTATGTGTTTTGAATGATGGGTCTGCAACCCGCAGGATCCCCCCCAACTCAAACCATCAGTGTCCCAGATCTAACCTTCTCTTCTGATTCCTTATCCCCACACTTGTCTTGGTCTACCCTTCCAAACTCCCTCGGTAATGATCATTTTCCAATTTTAATGTCTTACTGTCAGGCCTCAGCATATACTCCAGCTCCCAAACCATATGAACCCCTTCTAAAATACAAACTTACCAAAGCCAATTGGGAGGCGTATGCATCATTAATGGATACAGAATTGGCTTCTGTTCCTCAGATTAATTCCACTAATTTCCTTTCTTCATATGATTGCTTGATCTCTGCAATAAAATCAGCCGCTGACTCTTCCATTCCTATGAAAAAACCAGCCAAACTGCTCACTCCTTCCCCGCCCTGGTGGGATTCGGAGTGCACTGATAGTGTCCAGAAACGCACAGAGGCTGAGAATAAAGTTGCACGAACCCTATCCATGTCAGATTACGTCAATTTCAAGAAGACTGCAGCTACCACCTCTAGGTTTCTGGCCAAAAAGAAATCATTGGGATGGCGTAAATTCTGTGAATCCTTGTCTCCCCGTACTCCTCTTTCTATGGTCTGGATAAGGATCAAAGCATATAGAAGAAGTATAGTAGATACATCAGTCTCGAGTAATGACCCAAATACTTTCCTACATGACTTCCTATCTAGCCTAGCTCCTCCTTTTGCACCTGAAGTTGATTGTTTTCCCCTCTGACACCCTACTGATGTCACCATGCCTCAAGATCATATTATGAATAACCCGTTTACGTTTGCCGAATTATCTTGCGCCCTTGATCATCTCCATGACTCATCACCGGGCATTGACGGCATCCCATATTCTTTCATCTGTAAATTGTCTGACTCCTCCAAATCTTTCTTCCTCAGCATCCTTAATGCTGTTTTCCTCTCTGGTCAAACCCCAGACTCCTGGAAAAACCAGATTGTTATCCCAATCCTTAAACCTGGGAAGGACCCAAAAATTTCTTCCTCGTATCGCCCCATTGCTCTATCCTCAGTCCTTGCCAAAATTACGGAAATTCTTATTAAAAACCGTCTTGAATGGATTTTAGAAAACAGACAATTATTAGCTTCCAGCCAATATGGTTTTAGAAAGGGTAAGGGCACTATGGACAGTCTAAGTATCCTTACCTCAGAAATACGTCTAGCGTTTTCTCGTAATGAGCATACTATAGGAGTTTTCTTAGATATATCTGCTGCCTATGACAATGTCCATCTTCCGCTTCTCAGGCAGAAAATGCTACAGCTGTGTATCCCCATTAGACTGGTTCATATCATTTGCAATATGCTCATGTGTCGTACAATATCCGTTCGATACCAAGGTAACCTCCTTCCATCCCGCGTTGTTTGGAAAGGCCTCCCACAAGGATCAGTTCTCAGTCCAATCCTCTATAATATCTATACTCTGGATCTAGAACTTTCAGTCAACTCTTTTTGTAAGATTCTGCAGTACGCTGATGATGTTGCTCTATATTCTACTTCTGCTACCTTTTCAGTTGCTGCTGCCAATCTCAATTCCGCTCTTTATTATTTAAACAATTGGCTTTTGAATCATAATCTCTCCCTCTCAGTGACTAAATGTGGTGCAGTTGTTTTCACTCGCAAACGTAACATTCCTGTCATTAACCTCTCTGTTGCTGATGAATCAATCCCAATTTTGGATAATGTAAAATTTTTAGGCATTATACTTGACTCCAAATTGTCTGGTGCTCCCCATCTAAATTACATTGTGAAAAAGTGTGAAAAGGGTGTGAATGTCATGCGGTCACTGTCTGCGGTCCGCTGGGGCTCGCACCCCTTCTGCCAAAAACTCATATATAATGCCATAGTGCGTTGTCACTTTGACTATGGTGCTTTCCTGCTAGAGCCATGTAATATATTGCCACTCACCAAACTAGAAAAAATCCAATCAAAATGCCTCCGTATCATAACTGGCGCCATGAAATGCTCCCCTATCAACGCTCTCCAAGTTGAATGAACCTCCCCTTCATCTCCGCCGACAATTTTTATGCGATAGGTATCTTTTTAATGCATCCCAAATTAATTCTCATCCGGTCCTCCCTATCCTCCAACAACTTACTCATCTAGTCTCTTCTTCTGAGTACTGGAAGAATAAGTCTCCTCCTCTCCTTATAAATTCTTATAGAAAATTGGTCAACCTCTCAGTCCCCATTCATCAATCCTCACTAAACCCCCTTTTTGATCAAGACTACCAATCTTAAATATTTCAACCAAGAATCATCCCTAATTTCGGCATAAGCAAAAAATGTCAGGCAGCTAACCAAATGTTTTTAAACATCCTAGACAGTGACTGGTCGGAATGGATAACACTTTCACAAATTCTTCAAAATTATCCTCGGATGCTCCAGTTGGTTCTGCTGTGTGGATTCCCAAATTTAAGATCATTCTGAGTTTCAAGAGCCCTCCTTATAACTCTATTTTTTTCAGGTGAATCAATTGCTCTGCTAGAGGCTGTCACATATGTAGAAGCATATAGGCTTAACAAAAATCTCATCCTAACCGATTCCCTGAGTTGCCTGACTGATTTACTGAAAAATCCATTAAAGTCTAGGAATAAATTCCCACTAACTCTTAAAATAAAAGCCATTCTGCACGGGTGTCACTTGTCTGGTATTGAGGTGGCCTTAGCATGGATCCCCAGTCACGTTGGCATATCAGGCAACGAGACTGCGGATTCTTGCGCGAGAGTAGCGGCTCAATCAGGATGCATTGTATACAATTGCGCTTTTGCCCGGGACCTGCGCACCTTAGCCAGCTCTAACCTGGACAAATCTTGGAACGACTTATGGCAAACCTCTAGAATGATCAAGGGTAAATTCTATGGCTCCATTCAACCGGCTCGACCCTCTAAAACAAATTTATAAAACATATAAGTATGTTTATCCGCATTCTGGAACCTATAACACAAGCTAGTTAAACTATGCTTACTTTGGGTCTAGAAAGCGCGGTGTAGAATGTCTTCTTCTTCTTCTTTTAGTTAATGGCTTCTGCAGAATCACCGCAATTTCGCCAATGTCAAGTAAAATATAGTAAGTAAATGTTTATAAAATTATATTAATCTAAGCATTTCAAATTAACGGCAACGTCGTACGGTTTTCTCAAAGAGTATCAAAATATAATAAATGTTTATAAAATTATTAATGGCGAAGACGCCAATGTCAAGTCCGTCTATACAGTCGAGAGTCAAAAGTCCCGTGTAGAATGTCGTAGAATATTTATTATTATTATCTCTTTATTTACTTTTAAATTACTTATAAATTACATTTTTAAATACATATTAAAAAAAAGAAAACATCTATTTAAAAATATAAAAAATAGTGCTCCACCGGCAGCGTGGCAGGGCCCAAGCTACCGGCGGGGTCGGGGTCACAGAGAGAGAAACCTCCGGACAATGCGTGCCGTGTCGAGGATGACCGCCTTCTGCATCTGACCCTTGACCCAACCATCTAGCGAGAGTCTCTTGAGGTGTTGGTCGAGGCTCTTCGCTATCAGCCCGTTCGCCGAAATGACTATCGGGACAATGATTGTTGAATCGACATCCCACATGGCGGTAACCTCGTGAGCCAAGTCAAGGTACTTGCTGATTTTGTCCTTCTCAGCCTTCACGAGGTTTTCGTCATGCGGGATGATGATGTCAACGATCATTGCCCGGCGCTGGGGCCGGTCGACTAGTACGATATCAGGCTTATAGCAAGCAATAGTCCTGTCCGTGATAATAGAGCGGTCCCAGTAGAGCAATGCATGACTATTTTCAAGAACCGACACCGGTGTGTACCGATAGTACGGCACCTCAGACTCAACATGGCCATATCGAAGAGCAAGTTGCTGGTGGATGATCCTGGCCACTAGGTTATGCCTGTGCAAGTACTCGCCGTTGGCCAGATGAGAACAACCCGAAATAATATGCCTGAGTGACTCTCCGGGACGACGGCATGCCCGACAGATGTCGACCGTACCGTCCTTCAGGATATATTTCCGATAGTTGTTCGTCATCATGACCTCGTCAGCAATTGCACAGGCAAACCCTTCAGTTTCCCCAAAGAGGTCCCCGAAGCGTAGCCAGTTCACCGAGGCCAGAAGGTCCACATCGGGCCCTGTTAAGGCTCGATAGAACCTCCCGTGCAGCTCCTTGCCCTCCCATACGGTCTTGCGGTCCGTGACGCTCAATACCGTCGGTCTGCGCCAGTTCTCGTTCGCCAAGGAGAGCGGAGTGAGACCCTTGTCTACTGCCACCACATCACGATGCATCCCGCATTCGTTGCTCTGGAAATAATCCCTAAGTCTGCACACCTCACGGTTGTGGAGGTTCTTGGCATTTAAAAAGCCTCGGCCCCCCCACCTCCGTGGGATGTACAGTCTCATAACAGACGAGCGCGGGTGTAGCATGCGATGAGTGGTGAGCAGTTGACGGACCTTTCTATCCAGGGCGTCCAGCTCAGTCTGAGTCCATCTTAGTATGCCAAAGGAGTAGGTCAGTAGAGGCATCACCCAACCGTTGAAGGCTCGCACCTTGTTGCCGCCCGACAAAAGACTGTTGAGTACTTTTGTGAAGCGGCAGAAGAAGCGTTCCTTCACCGATTTCTTGATATCCACTACTGAGATACCCAAAGACTCTGCCATACCGAGATACTTATAGGTTTCGGTTTCAGAGAGAGATCTGAGAGTCATAGTCTCAGAAAGTTGCAAATTCGTAGAATTCACAACTTTCCCCCGCTGCACATGTAAGACCGCACACTTTCACACAATCTACACCGAATTCCATCCCAATGGCGTTGCTGAAAACCTGCGTGATTTTCAGCAGCTCCACCAGGTCAGGAAGTTTCGGTGTGAAAAGTTTGAGGTCATCCATGTACAGCAGATGACTAATAACCTCACCCTCTCTCTGAAGCCGGTAGCCTAGACCTGAATCTCTCAACAAAGTGCTGAGAGGATTCAGTGCTAGGCAAAACCAAAGCAGGCTCAGAAAGTCGCCCTGGAAGATGCCCCGCTCAATCCTTATGAAGTCCTGGGGGTCAGAGGAGATCTCCCCGCCACCCGGTAGACGAAGGACTGTGGTCCACTGCCCCATACACGCACTGAGGAAGGATCTCAGAGTTGCATCGATTTTATACAACTTTAAGATCCTCCTCAGCCATGAGTGAGGCACCGAATCATAGGCCTTCTTGTAGTCAATCCAGGCCGCGGACAGAGCCCCCCGGCTCCGCCGGACTTGCTGGCTAATAGTCATGTCTATGAGGAGGAGCTCCTTAGTACCGCGGGACCCAACCCTACACCCATTCTGAGCGGGGGCCAAAATGTTGTTCACAACAATGTGTGTGTTAATTTTGATGGTCAGAATGGATGTAAGGAGCTTGTACATAGTGGGCAAGCACGTGATGGGTCTATAGTTTTTAGGTTCAACGGTACTACCAGTCTTATGGAGCAAGAAGGTGATCCCGGTGGTCATAAACCGCGGAAGGGAGCCAACTTCGAGGGCTTGTTGGAACTGCGTCGCTAAGCGGCCATGGGAGCACCGGATCCACTTTATCCAGAAGTTGTGCAACCCGTCCGGTCCAGGACTTTTCCAGTTCGGGGCCGTACGGATCGCACAACTCACGTCTTCGGGGTCTATAGTTATGGACGCCATGGGTTCGATGCTCCCACATTCACGCTCAACAACGCACATCCAATCGCCCTCTGTGTGTTCGACGGGCGCTGACCAGATACCACGCCAGAAATTAATCATGGCACTGGCTCCTGGCAGCCCCTCATCGACCACACATTGGGTGGTTCCATCCCACTTCCGGTACACCTTCCTTTGGTCACTCTGGAAAAGGCGATTCTGCCAGTATCGATCCACGCGCTCTCTGTACCGGCTAATACGGGCTGCCCATGCATAGACTTTCTGCTTCAGGTAGTCAATGCGCTCCGTGACGTTAGCCTCAAAATCCGGGCGCCGAATACCGGTCCCGGCGAATGCTTGAGTCACGAAACGCATGACACGGGGGCGGTTATTCCCCCGACTGAAGCAGACCAGCTTCGCAATGAGAGTCCTGAATGTGCTGATACGCCGCTCGATCCGTACTTGCCAAGCGGGTACAACCTCGGCGAGCCGCGGCGCCCGGTCAGTATCTGGAAACTTGACACGAGCGACGCGGCACACCGCGATTGCTCCACAGTACATGATCGAGTGGGTATCAAACAAATCTTTACTAGCCCGCATGTACGGGAATAGTAAATCATTCAGGGCTCCCATCAGTGCCAGATTTCGCCTATGAGTGGGCAGACGTGGTAGACGCGGCCTAGATTCAGGCGCGGACCTATACTGGCGAATAGCGTCCTCCAAAGCCCTCCCCAATTGCTCACTTACCTTTTTGGGTGCTAACAGTCGTACTCACACAATCTCCATCATCGCCCACGGGCTCCACCGATGTCGCTGGTGTCACTCCTGACAGCGGAGCTGACGACGCGGTGGGTGAGTCCCGTATCAAGGCAGGAGTCGCGCGAGTAGGTTGTGCCTCCAGGCGGAGCCGATCAAGCACAGATTGATCCAACAGGTTACACCGCTGGATAGCTCGCACTTGATCCGACAATCGTTGGGCGGACACTGTGATGGTTGGATCGAGGACCTGAAACAGAGCAAGCATCCTGTCACGATACGCCGTTCGAATGGTTTCTCCCTCTGTAGCCCCATAGTAGGCGCGCATGCAATTCTCATTCATAATATGAGTCCATCGCATGCGACGCACTACACCACCGGCAGCGGGGGCCCTATTCGAGGCCGGTGGGCCTCGGGACCCCAAGCAGGCCGGGGGCCGGCCTCTCCCTCGCCGGCGCGCAGGTGTTGGTGACGTCGGTGGGGAGAAATACTCGTCACTAGAGCTGCTGCTCGACGCCCCAGGGATTCCACTTGAGGTTGGCTGTGGGGCGGAGCTTAGTGACGAGTCCGGAGATGGTAGGCGTGCTGTCCTTTTCTGGGATCTTGTGATCATTTTTGTCCTTTTACATTATTTTATTTTGTTGCTTTTTATATATGACAGACATTAGATGTCATGTATTGTTATGTCATATTTTCTGTGTTAATATTTTATAGTTTTCATTGGATTCTATTGTAAAATTATATCTATTTTCATTGTGGAATTTATTTATAGTTTGGTTTTGGGTTTTGGGAAAGCTTTTGTATTGTTTTATTTGTATATTTTTCTGCAGGCACAAAAATGTCGTCCGTTCGTTCCCAGTGTTGCCAGGTTATTATTATTATTATTATATCAATGTCACTTTGACAGTTTGACATGTCACTTCTTCATTGTGGTCAACACAACTGCCGTGTTTGGCGCAGGGAGTTTTTGCATCTTAACAGCTTTTTGTCTTTCCGTTTTACATACCATTCCTTTTGGGTTTCGTGTTGAAATTTTATTTTGTTGTGTTTGCAGTAGATGTGAGTGTTAGCTGGCGTGTGGTGCAGAGATTGAGACATACATCAACTCAGTGTAGTTCACTGGTACATTTTTATAGTTTTATTATCTGGTATTTAAGTAATTTATATATTTATAGCTATTTATTAATAATATTTATTATGAGTTACTCGTCCGATGATAGTTTTTCCTATCATTCAACCCACGAGGATGATACATTGTCTGAGAACAACAGTTTTTGTTCAGCTACTGATAATCATCGTATACTCGGCGATGTACTCCGTGACGTCAAACGGTTGACTCTATAGCCGGACTGCCCAGTCTCCGTCACGTACCTTTTCATTTCACTCCAGTCACGTCGGATGAGATCAAAAGGATCATTCTTGCAATCAATTCAAAGGCAGTCGGCTGCGATAATATTAGTCGCCGCATGATCACCACTATCATAGACCAACTTATCCCTGCTATTTCACACATTATCAACTTTTCGCTCGATTCTGGCCGATTCCCTACCTTGTGGCGTAAAGCCCATGTGCGCCCCTTCCCTAAAATTTCCAATTCCTTCCTTCCTAATCACTTTCGCCCGATCTCCATCCTTCCTTTTTTATCAAAAGTGCTAGAAGCCTGCGTGCATCGCCAGCTCTCCAACTATGTACAGTCCAATGTCATTCTAAGTCCATTACAATCTGGATTCAGACCAGGACACAGCACTACTACTGCACTCCTGAAAGTAACGGGGGATATCAGGGACGGAATGGAGAAAAGTAGTATCACAGTGCTAATGTTAGTGGATTTTTCCAATGCATTCAATAGCGTGAATCATGACATCCTGTTAGCAATACATGCACAACTTAAGATCTCACCCGACGAGCTGGAATGGTTCTCTTCATATCTTCGTGGACGCCACCAGTCAGTTTGCGTGGATGAGAATTCATCGAGCTGGTGCAATCTCGACTCTGGGGTCCCACAAGGCGGTATTCTTTCTCCTCTTTTATTCTGCTTATTTATTAACTTGATTACCCCTGAACTTCAGTGTTCGTATCATTTATATGCCGATGACCTGCAGTTGTACAGCCAAGCCAGTGTGAATAATCTTTCGGAGGCTATTGACAGGATTACCACTGATTTGAGCTCAATAGGCAGCTGGTGTAACAAGTTTGGACTGTCTGTAAAACCTGATAAATGTAAGAGTATTTTAATTGGCAGTAGTCGTATGATGAACAGGTTAGAAAAAGCAACTCTGCCAACAATAATATTCACCGGAAAAACGATTCCTGGCAGTCTGAGCGTTAAAAACCTGGGTTTACATCTTGACGCTACATTTAACTGGCATGCTAAAGTATCAAATGTCTGCCAGAGGGTAACAGGGATGCTACGAAATCGGTATCGCCTCAAAAACTTCCTTCCAGCGAAAACCAAGGTAATGCTTGTGCAGACTCTAATCTTTCCAGTCGTGGACTATGGTGATGTATGCTATCTCGACCTGAATGCAGATCTGCTCAATAAACTTGACCGACTCCTCAACGCATTCGATTCATTTAATACAATACAATACGACCACGTCTCAACCCATACGTCAGCGACGCAGCTTGCGAGCGGTGGCTATGATTTTTTCATTCCTTAATTCCCCTAACATCCCTACTTACCTAACATCTCAGATACAGTTACTTAGCTCTAATCACGACAAAAATCTACGCTCAGCTAACAATCTTCTTCTCCTCTGTCCCACTCATAGTTCTACTCTAGTCCATTCGTCTTTCCTTGTGCAGGATATTCTTCTCTGGAATGCGCTTCCTCTCGAAGTCAAGATGTCCACTAACCGTGCTACAGTCAAATATAAAGTACGTCAGCTCTACAGTAACTCATGGTAGTTAACACATTATAACCACAATATTATATTTACAATACTATATTATATTCAATGTATATATATTTATGTGTGTGTTGTTGTATATTATGCATATAGTTATTAATTGTACCATCTAATGATAGTAATAGTGTTACATCATAATCATATGAGCACCTACTTCAATTTGGGTTAGGCGACAAGTCGCCCTCTTGATATCTTGCCTGCAGACGAGTTGTACCCTCTTGCAAGATGTTAATACCACATTCGCCCAAATATAATTTTATAAGTGGGCCAATTCTACCTCTGTATATCCCCTAGGAGTCAAGTGGACCATTGATTTAGTTACACTGAAATCGATCGTTCCAATATTATAGGCATTATCTACTTAAGTAAACAAATTCAATTTACCTACAAATAATTTTTAAGGATTATGATTATAATTAATATGATACGCATTTTGTGTACATAATTATTTATTATAATATTTTGTGGCTAAGTGTTAATCAATATAAGATGATGTTATAATGTATTTGGTAGAATATTATTGATAGACTGGAAAAAAAACTTACTAACTGTACCAGGTACAGTTAACCAGGTACAACGAAAACATATTTAATTTTTAGAACACATGTTTCTTTTAGTTTGCAGTGTTTGTATTTGATGTAACAAAGAAGACTTAAGTACTTATAGGTATATAACTTTCCATATTATGCCATTTGATAAAGGACTCTCTTCAATCATTTAAATCAATGGTGTGTTGAGTGCTTATTTATTATTGTTTTCCTGTTGCTATACGAGTAATCAGTGCCGAAGTTTATTGTTACTGGAAAATTAATCAAATATATTATATTGTGTTAGTCATAACTAAAAGGTATGTGCCCATATTTCATACATTTAATGCATCAATTTTAGAAAAAGCATTTATGTGTTGTAACTAATTTAGTTGCTGGTTCGCTTTGTTTTAGACATGACAGATGAACCCTCTTCTAGTAATGGTTACACAGGTAATATGCAAATTATCAAGTCCCAAAGAGGCTGCGATCTTCTTTTAAGAAATGGATACAGATATAATCTTAGAAGAAAAAACAATAATGAATACATTGTTTGGCGGTGTGCGAACAGAAAACTATGCAACGCTACTCTCGTCTCCTTTGGTTCTTTGGTTATTAAAGAAGAAACACATAAATGTACCCCCAGCGAGGTGTCAAATGAAGTCAGGTATAGGGTTCATAAATGCATAGAAAAAGCTAAACATGATATTACGCCTATACCAACTATTTATGCAGACGAAGTGGAAAGTTATAATAATCTAGGTTTTGATGTTGTTAAATCTATGCCTACTTACAATACCATAAAAAAAGTATTGTATAGACACCGAAACAAATCACTGCAAACTAACAAACAATGTTTTCTAAGTGTTAAGGATGTTGTTATTCCAGGTAAATATCTGGGAAGTGTCTAGGTGGCTCAGTTGGTCAGAGCATTCCCCCTGTAAGGGACTGGTCGCGGGTTCAAGTCCCGTCCTAGATGTTTTCTTTTTCCGATCTAAATCTTTATATAATCCCAGAGCTAAAATTCAAGGTTGTTTTTTCCATTTCCATAGATGTTTATGGAGGAAAGCTGAATAATTGGCCATGAAAAAGAATAAAATGTATACATCCCACATAAAGCGTTGCATAGCTTTGGCGCATCTTCCTGACGATTACGTTACAGACGGTTGGCTGTACGTTCAAGGAGAATCTATTGGAGATGACAAAATAATACTTTTCAATGATTATTTTGAAAAAACATGGCTTTTGAAAAGGGGGTGTTTACATGATAAGTGGCATTTTTTCGACGTAAGGCATAAAACTAATAACGCCGTTGAATCCTGGAATGGAAGGTTAAATAAAAAATTACAACCAAAACCAAATCTTGCGACGTTATTATTTCATTTACAAAAGGATTCTATGTACTACTTTGGATTACTTAAGAAAAAAGGATTTATTAGTGCAAAAACAAAAGAAAGTATGTGGTCCCAGAAGAAATTAAGAAGCGTTATTAAGGAATTGATGGATAACGAAATCAGTGTAGGTCATTGTTTTCAAAAATTCGCTAATATCTGACTTTTCTATTATACCTATATATCAAGTAAATGCGTCGACTATAGCGCACACAAAACAATAGTAACTAAACAAGTAACAAATTAATATTTTATTTCAGTCAATTCTCCTTTTTCCTGTCGTGTTTATTATGTAATTTTGGTACAAGTTTACAGATTGATTAACACTTAGCCACAAAATATTATAATAAATAATTATGTACACAAAATGCGTATCATATTAATTATAATCATAATCCTTCAAAATTATTTGTAGGTAAATTGAATTTGTTTACTTAGATAATGCCTATAATATTGGAACGATCGATTTCAGTGTAACTAAATCAATGGTCCACTTGACTCCTAGGGGATATACAGAGGTAGAACTGGCCCACTTATAAAATTATATTTGGCGAATGTGGTATTAACATCTTGCAAGAGGGTACAACTCGCCTGCAGGCAAGATATCAAGAGGGCGACTTGCCCAACTTTATAACATGTTTTTCTTTGCGGAAAATTAAGATGAAGTGGGAACACGCGCATCGCGTTTGTGAGGGGGTGAGGTATGAAGTGCGGCGGGAGCATGCGCGGGGCAACCATCTTCACCCCGCGCTTAATGTTCGCGGACCATAAGGGTCACCGTACACTTGACCGGCTATCGGTATTGTCTTTTACGAATACCAATTTTTTTTTTCATCAGTATGATGAGTTGACGTGAAATTGAGGGTCAACGTACATTTGACCGGCTATCGGTAATATCGGTTTTGTTATGTATCGATACCAATTTATTTTTCACTAGTATGAGTAGAAGTGAAATGATCACCGTATATTTGTACGTACGTAACAGCCTCTATAGCGTGGTCGGGCGAGCGCCAGCTTACGATGCAGGAGGTTACGGGTACGATTCCCGCTGAGACCAAATATTTGTGTGGACCACAGATATTTATTTCTGGTCTTTGACACACGTTTCTATATGTATTATAAGTATGTAATTTACAAAAGAAAAGTAATTCTTACTTTTTTTTTTGAAATGAAATCAATTAGACCATCTTAACACTAAGAAAATTTGTTGTGTCTGATTAGAAATGTCTGATCAGATATTTCTTATAATGTGAATCAGTAAAATTCTTGTCTTCCGCAAGTCGTCGAAAGTCAGTTGATTGCCACAAGTTTTGGGTTCAATTTCATACAAACCAATGTATGTACAGCGGACTAAAACATCTAAGTCATTTATTTATTTTAATGCTTTTATTTCAATTTTTTCTAAAACGTAAAAATAGAGTTCCAAAATAAAGTGACACTTATTATCTATTGAAAAAGTTTAATATATATAAAATAATAGTTAGTGATTTGCAGTAGATTTTTGACCCGTACTCCTTTCCCGTAGTAAATTTAAATGACTGTAGTTGCATTTATATACAAATTCATGCTCTATTTCTTTTAATTATATCAAAAAATAGCCGATGTCCACTATTCTCCTGCCACTAATTTTCTCAAAGTTCGATGTATCTTCAGGAAGATGACAAGTTCACAGTCAATATTATCTATGGACCTGAAAGGTACGTGGACGTAAAAAGGCATATTACAAATCTCTCAATGATTATTTAATTACTATCTTGTATGTACTAATAACTATGTATGTACTAATAATTATACTAGGAATTCAGTGCAGGGTGCAACTGAAATAAATTGAGCTGAGCGAGCAGAACTCTTACTTGAAAATAAGACATCTTACTACGGTCGCGCTCTTAGCTAAGGCCGCGCGCTCGTGAAACTGTTTTTCGGTGATCTTGCTTCAAAACACTCCTCAGTGTCCACACTAGCACCGTAGTAAATTTGGTCAAAATCTTGCGAGTGGTTACGGTGGAGTTCAGCCACCAACGAATGAATATACCAGGAATATTTGGTGTAAAAATCTACTATCACTAACTATTATTTTATATATATTAAACTTTTTCAATAGGTCTAATACGTGTCACGTTAATTTTCTTATAATGTGAAGATGGTCTTGCCATTCGCACTCATACTGAGAAAAGAAAAATGGTATCGATACAAGACAATACCGATACCCGGTCAAGTGTACGGTGACTCTTATTAGCATTCATACTCATACTCATACTAAGAAAACAATAAATGGTATCGAGACAAGATAATGTCGATACCGGTACCCGGTTAATTGTACGGTGACCTTTATTAGCATTCCTACTAGCACTAAGAAAATAATAAATGTAATTATGTGGTACGTTGATACTCACTGAGATAGATTGTTCTGGGCGATCCTTCTTTTCCGCTTACGGGATATTTTCCTTCCTCTAAGGCTTTTATTGCCCATTTTACATCAAAATGCAATCACTAACGAGCGAGCGAGCGCGACGAAGCAGTACGTGTCTACTTGCGGCGAGGCCCCGCGGCCGACTGAGCTCGCACGCGAGCGCTCTAACTATATGTTTTATATAATTAAAATAATTAACTTCTATTTAAGAGAAAACCATCTGTACTACCATATGGGATTTGATGTAACGTTAATGAAAATATATATTTTGTACTTGTTTTTTCTTTACAATCGCCGTAAAATTGTTTCATTCTAATAAAATTACGATTTTTTACGATATTCACGATTTTTTTCTATCGAGGCAAATCACTCTAATCGTGTTTCGAATTGTATAACAATACAAAGCATTTCTTTACCTTGAATATCATTTCATGTATTTCAGCATTTGATACCCAAAAACTGTTGTTAAGACACCTCTTTTACGCTTCTGGACATACCACTTCGTCTTAAGTCTCTTGATTTAATGGAATAATCCGTTTATTCTTCCAAAATATGCAATCATTTTGTTAAAACAATTGTAGTCGTTCTAAAATATACAGATAGTGCGTTCGACTGCTACGTCTGGAGGCGCGGGTTCGATTCCCGCTCAGTGCAAATATTTGTATGCATGAATGTGCATATTTGAATTGGTCTGGGTGTTTTTATGTTTAATATGTATGTATTTACAAAAAAAACTATGTACGTTTATCCGCATTCTAGAACCCATAACACAAGCTAGTTAAGGTATGCTTACTTCGGGTCTAGATAGCGCTGTGTAGATCGTACAATATTTATTTATAAATAACAGAAACTTCGGTAGGTACTCCATATATAAAGAACTACTATCTAGTTATTACCATTTATTGTTAAATAATATATTATTATACTCAAGCGATTTAATAACAGTACCCACAATAACTAAATGGCCATTATCGTGATAAATATTGAGTTATTATATTATTAACGCAGTATTAAATGCAGTGGCCATTCTTGAACGGTCAAGTCAAAGTTAATGCAGTGGCCATTCTTGAACGGTCAAGTCAAAGTTAATGCAGTGGCCACACTTGAACGGTCAATGTCAAACGCCAATGTGAATACCGTAGTCAAATTATGGCGTTAATTCGTGGTTACACCTACGTTAAACGTCCATCATCGCGATAATTAACGGCATTTCCCGTCAATATAGTCCCAGTATTATTGTTTAGATAGGGTAACTGTCAGGAAAGAGACAGATAATAAGAAAAAAAGAGAAATTTTAATATAACATCAACAAATGCCCAGAAGTGAAGGTATACAGCGCGGTGACTTATTACATCTCATTGATCGCCTAAAGTTTCTTTTATGATTTGTTTCAGACTACCACAAGCTGGATTGCCAGGAGCCTTATCCGGGAAGACTAAATTCAGAACATATTCCTTACAGTAGTCTTGGACTCTTATCATCATCATTATTCTCATAGCCTTCTTGATAATTAAAGAATTTAAATATTTTGCCGTTGTTTTCTTATTATGCTTTATGCAACCCTGAGATTTATCTGCTGTAAAAAGAAATATATATATATGATTATACATTTTCACAATCTAAATGCTATTAAGATTTGCTGCAAGGAATGTGTAATTCAACTAATTCAAATAATGGCGTCACAC
The DNA here is from genome assembly GCA_946251805.1 of Cybosia mesomella. Classification (NCBI taxonomy): domain Eukaryota; kingdom Metazoa; phylum Arthropoda; class Insecta; order Lepidoptera; family Erebidae; genus Cybosia; species Cybosia mesomella. Next base: position 15,661,875 of record OX276415.1, read on the forward strand.
AAAATGTTTCGGTACAAAATTATGCCGAAGCAATCCTGATTAAGATAGTTAGTTTAACGGCTATAATGAAGAATATTAAATAGTTATATAAAAGATACGTTATTAAAATATAATCTATACATATATAATTACTTGTTCCGACTGACAGATTGACTGACTGAGTGATTGATCAACGCAGAGCCTAAACCGCTGGACCTACAAACTTCAAATTTTGGCAGTAGATGCCTTTTATATTGTAGGCATCCACTAAGAAAGAATTTTTGGAAATTTCACTTCTAAGGTGGTAAAATAAGGGACGTATAACGTTTGAATGAAAGTCCGTCATTTTCAAAGTTAGAAGCACGAAATTTCATACACCTGCTTTTGGTTAGAAATGAATGGAGACATGAATCAGCATTTTTCAAAATTTTACCCCTAAGGGGGCGAAATCAGGATTGAAATTTTATATGTGAAGTTCGTCATTTTTGCAGATAGAAGCTTGACAATTCATATACCTACTTTTGGTTAATAATAAATAACAACGTGTATCAGATTTTACAAAATTTTGCTACTAAGGGGGTAAAATAGGTGATGAAGGAAAGTCCGTCATTTTCAAAATAAGAAGCACGAAATTCAATTTGAAAGCTTCTTATAGCTATCTTATATTTACCATTGGACTCTTCCGGGGTGGTGCTCAAATCGGGTTATAGGTCATGTTTTACGAATTTATTCCCTGGCGGTCCGGGTCCCCGTCCGCTAGTATTAGATATAAGTAATATAAGAATTCTGTTTAGCAAAACTTTGCTCAAAAATGTTCATACCATTTGATTCTGAACCAATACTCGCATGATATTAAATCTTTAAGCTTTAGGATAACCACAATTCAGTTTTGAGCAGTTGAGCTGAGGGAATGTGCGACTACAATTTGGGGTTCTTCAAGAAGGGCATTAGAAGGTTTTTACGGGGTCGGCAGCGCGAGTGTGATGCCCCTAGTGTTGCACACGTCCATAGGCCACGGTAACCGCTTCCCATCAATTGGGCCGTGAGCTTGTCTGCCACATGAGTGGTATAAAAAGAAAAGAAACGAGATGGAGCTTTATACGTTGCATAGCTAAATCTCTCTCCCTCAACGCCCCTGAATTGAACTGAATCGTTTTAAGCTCGTCGTGGTTAGGCCCCTGTGCTTTGAAACTTACATTTGCTTACATTCGTTCCACAGAGATTTTTGATATCAAATGTCAGTTGTCCTTTGAGATCCACAATGGGTTTAATAGTTTTGACAAAAACGTGAGGCTGGTGATCTTTCTCTTCAATAAAAATTCTGTATTGTCCTATGTTTAATATTTCGTAATTATCTAGAACCAAGTTAACAGTTTATAAATTATATGCAATTATCTAGAACCAAGTTAACAGTTCATAAATTAAATGCAATTAGCTATTAGCTTCGGCTTCACCCACGTGGAATTCTGATCCCGTTCCAGCTACCCATGGGACCCTATTCCACCACCACAACCTTAATAAGATACAAAATTCCACAATACATAATTTTGTTATATCTCCAAAGATTTAGGCAGCGTTTTCGTTGAAAGCTCTCAGACGGCTTATTTTTTGCGACATCTCCAACAAAAACTTGAAAAGTTATGTAGTAATTATTTTCGCACATTACAACGCTATCTAGACCTAAAGTAAGCATAGCTTCGTCATAGAAAAATATGTAACAAATAACATGTATAAAATTTACATATTTTTCTTTTTATGTATTTATTTCGGCATATTAACAGTATAAACACCAATATTTTCTTAATAGTTTCAATTGCAAGATATTAGTAATTATGTGCTTCACCACTAACAATTTTATGCAATTGTTTTGCCGAAGTAATAAAATATAACTAAACAATGTAAATTGAACATAAAGGTTGCAAGCGAAGTTTTAAATATTTATAAACACCAAGCACAAAATTAAGATTGATACCTTGAATAATTAAAATTGCATTAAATATAATATTGGAAATCAGCAGGCCTACCATGAAACGTACATCTGCAATTGAGGAATGAAATTTCATTCGGCCTAAACCCAACCATGAAACGATTTGAAAAAGCAAAATTTGACGGCCCCACAATGAAAAAAAAAATGCAAACTCGATACTATACGACTTATTACAAAATGTCGAAAGGATATCATAATACAATACAAAGTAATGTATTTTTTAATATGCTGGTTTATGAAAGTTCATTTTTAATAGAAATATATTGTAAACAAAAACCTCTCCTTGATATGTTTGATTCAGTCCCGAACTTACTTTACGGTTCCGACCGTAAGAACGAAATTCGAAGTACCTTCTTGGTACCTACCTAAATTACACTTCTTTCGTTTGTGTTTCATTCGGGCCCGCAATTGCGGATGTACATTTCATGAAAGGGTTATAATAACATAAAAACAAAAGAGAATTAGCCAAATAAATTTAAAGCTGCTGGGTCAATATGGATTTAAAATACTTGGTATGATCGTGGAAGATGTCAAGTTCATGATGTTAAGGAATACTTGGATCTTCTATGTTAACTGCCTTAACAGGTTCAGGTTCAATTGGTACATCCTCTTCACTATCACTAATATCAATAACTTTATTACCACCTTTAAAAAGTTGTATAAAGTTTGTAAATTAATAATTATCCACGATGTTGACTAAAAATGTTGAATGTACGGAGCTCTATTAACATAGTTGAGGCCCATGCCGACTTCACCTGCAAGTCTGTAGACCTGCTAAACAACGGACGAGGTTCTGGCGCAGGCGCACATCTCACCGTTAGGCGGTCAGACAGTAGCCGCTTCCGGAAAATCCGACATACCAATCAAAAACAATAAGCAGATCTTGGACGTAGGACGCGGAGAAATCGCTACGAGAATGATGAAGATTGTATACAAATTTCAAATGCTGTGACTAAAAAAGTGAAAAGATAATATACTCACCAGCCGTTATCTTGTAACCTTTTTCATGAAAGTCATTTTGCTGGGATGCTTCCTTAGCTTTGTAGTTGAAAGTAGAAACCAATTCAGGACAGTGTACATAGTGCTTATAAAGCGTCTCATTTACAAATACTCTAAAATTCAAAGAAATAAAATCAAATCAGAGGATGGAGGATGGTATCATGTCAGATAGAATGTAAAATTCGATAAAAATCAAGAGAGTTGTTCAATTCGATAAAAATACAAATAGTATTGTTAACTTTGATTCGAAGCCTAAATGCCATCATTTTGGCGTCCCTCAAGGAAGTATACTAGGACCAATGTTGTTCCTTTTACACATTAATGATCTTCCCCAAGTGGTTAAATAGGGTTGGGTACTGTTTGCTGATGACACTACGATAGTTATGGGTTTTGAAAATGAGGAAACATATGAAACAAATATTAATGATACTTTGAATGACATCGCTACCTTTTTGAATCAAAAAGCGGACCGCGGGAAGTAGAAGCCTTGTATGCAACCAGGAACAAGGCTAAAATAATGATAATATCTATTTTATTGCCTTCATGTCTGTAACATCACGGATAAAAATGCAGGAAAGTCACCCTCGCTGGCGTGGCCACATTCTGCGGCGACCGCCAGGGTACTTGGGAATAATCATTTGGAAATGCCACTTCCGCCGGGTAGCCCTAAACTGTGCTGGTTTGGTAGCGTAGAAGATGACATGCGTGCCAATGGTGTCACTACCAAGACTGTCTGAAGTGGAGAAGTAAAAGTGGGCAAATGGAAGCCTCGGATGCAACCGGAACTAATGCCAGTATGATGATGACAAGAAAAAAAATCTTCGTTATTGTTTGAAAAAAAAAAAAATCGTGGTGCAGTTTTTTCTGCATTATGATTCAAATGTATAATTAAAAAGCGGCCAAGTGCGAGTGGGACTCGCCCATTAAGGGTTCCGTAGCAGCAAGTAACATAATAATGTTTTTTTTTAAATTCTGATATTTGATTTGATTGAATGAAAGGTAAATTGCAGTTTACGATTTATGATGTATTAAAAATTTTCGTTGGAACTTTACATGGTAATTACATCACATATTTTTTTAGTTTTATCATTCACTTATTTTAGAAGTTACAGGGGGGGGGAAACACATTTTACCACTTTGGAAGTGTCTCTCGCGCAAAGTATTCAGTTTAGAAAAAAATGATATTAGAAACCTGATATTTTTGAAGACCTATCCATAGATACCACTATGGGTTGGATGAAAAAAAATTTTTTGATATTCAGTTCTAAGTATGGCGAACACCCAAAATTTTTTTTTTTTCTATTTTTGTATGAAAATCTTAATGCGGTTCACATAATACATCTACTTACCAAGTTTCAATAGCATAGTTCTTTTAGTTTCGGGAAAAAGTGGCTGTGACATACGGACGGACAGACAGACAGACATGACGAATCCATAAGGGTTCCGTTTTTTGCCATTTGGCAATGGAACCCTAAAAATGACAGTGTCGTTAACATACCTTAATTTTGTTACTGTACAGCCTTTCAACCCTATTAGTTTAATGTTGGTTAACGTATATTTCGTTGATCCTTTTTGTTTCTCAAATTTTTTTATTTCTAATGGGTCCAAAGATACTGAACCATTGCTTACAGAGACCACATACTTATGAATAGTTTCTGATCCGCTAGTCATACAATCCACGTCACTAAAAACACATGTTTTTTTACCTTAAAAAAAGAAAACATTTAAAATTAATGATATATAAAGTGGTTAAAAGCACTCCAAACTGGCGACTTGCATGAAAGGTTTAATGACAGTAGAGGAAGCTCGTGAAGTGTGTTAGGACAGAAGCAGCTGGCGGGTTGTTGTCCCTGCGTGCCCCAAAGGGAAATAGGCGTGAGTATTTATTTTTCTTAAATTGACGGCTAGTATTCAAAGTGATTACTTCTACTAATTACAGTTAGTTATAAATATAAATATTGTAGGACAAAGTACACAACGCCATCTAGACCCAAACTAAGCAGAGCTTGTCATATGGGTTCTAGAATGCGGATAAACATACTTGAATACTTTTTTTTTGTGAATAAATACATATTATACACAGAAACACCCAGACCAATGCAAATATACATAATTGCACTGAGCGAGAATCGAACCCGCGACCTCTGGCTTAGCAGTTGAACGCACTCGTTGTCGTTGTAGTAGTTAAGTTAGTTAGTGCAAGTATCGTGGCAGAAAAAGAAACAACGGGGGCGTTACGGCCGGGGGCATAGCGGAATACCAAGTTTTTCACTGTGGGTGCATTCCGGCCGGGGGCGTACAATGTAGCAGTACAATGTTGTAGCAGTACAACCATTGTCATTTTTATGAATAACCGCCCGGTTGGCAGTGTCCTCGTTAGAAACAAAAATAATAACATAAACATAAAAGATAAGATAAAGATAAAATATTCTTTATTGTACACCATAAAAGTAGTAATAAATAAATAATATTCGACTTAAGTTAATGAATGTACAATGGGCGGCCTTATCGCTAACAGCGATCTCTTCCAGGCAACCTTTGGATGGATAGAAATCAAAAGAGATGGATAAGGGCAGTGTACAATTAACAATGAAAAAGAATAAAAAGAAATTAAACATATATTAGATAAATAAACAAAAATTACATATAAATCAGTCGTATTTTAAGCATATACACAATATATTACATTATAAGTGTATACCAATATATATAATACAAAAATATTTACAAAATATTTACATATATATTATACCTATACCAACTATATAGTCACCTAACGGGAGATGGACAAATAGTGATCTTTTAACATATTTTTAAAAGACAACAATGACTGTGCTCTCTTTTTATGTAGTGGCAGTTCATTCCACAGGCGAACTGCCTGAATAGTAAAATATTGATCAAAGAATCTTGAAGAATGCACTGGCATTTCCAGTCTCAGATTTTCCGATGACCTCAGAAATCTTGAATGTGTGTCACGCAGGAACTTGAACCGTTCTTTGAGATAAAGGGGTGTACAAGGATTAAACAATATGCTGTATAATAAAGAAAGTATATGAGTATTCCGACGAAATTCGGATACGTGATCATATTTGCGTAAACCAAATATAAATCTAATACTGAAATTCTGAAGACGCTCAAGCTTGTCAAGTTGCTCCTCGGTGAGATCTAGATAGCTGACGTCGGCATAATCAAGAAGTGGGAGCAAGAGGGTTTGTGCAAGGGCAGTTTTGGTAGCAGTTGGAAGCAAGTTTCGCAATCTACGCAAGGACCCTGCAGCTGCAAACAACTTGCGATTGACTTCCTGTAATTGATGACCCCAGGACAAAGTGTTATCAATATAAATACCTAAGTTCTTTACATTATCACTAATTTCTATAGGAGAACCAATGAAAATAACTTGGGGCAGCTGTGTATAGTCAATGCGTGACATCATCCAGGGGCTTCCAACGACAATGACTTGCGTCTTTGCGGGGTTTACCTGAAGCCCATACTTGTTGCTCCATTCGATATGCGTTCTAAGTACATATTTACTATAGCAAATGCTTCTGACAGCTGACTCAAAGGCGCCTGCGTATATATTTGAAGGTCATCTGCATAAAGGTGGTAGGATGAAAGTATTGAAATGGAATTTATAAAAACGGCAAAATGTGATGGAGATAGAACGCCACCCTGCGGCACACCGACTGTTATATTGCACCATGAAGAAAAGGAATCATCTATGCGCGTACGCGTACGTCCGGCGGCCAGACAGGTAACTGTGAAACCAATCAATCACCGTTGGAGATATGTTAATAAAGCGCAGTATGCCTAGTAGGATTTGAAAGACCACTGTGTTAAAAGCATTACTGAAATCCAATAGAGTAAGTACTGTTAGAGTTCCTTTCTCCATGCCTAATCTTATGTCATCCGTAACATTCACTGTAATGGTACTATGTCCAGGGCGGAAACCAGAAGCGCAACGAAGGCTGGATGGCGTGAACGCCAATATATCACTTATCTAATTTTATTAAATTTTGTTTTTACTGCGTTCTATGTATGGCTGTCTATATGCTAAAATATGATTTATAATTACGGCATTAATAAGAGCTCAAATAAAAATGATAATAATTACTCGTCTTTACAGATAACATTACATGTACAAGCAATATATATATAATAATATAAATAATATAGTATTATGTTATAATGTGTATTGTATATATATACTATATATACTATATATACTATATATACTATATATACTATATATACTATATATACTATATATATATATATATACTAGTATTAATGTATCTATAACACATATATGGTATTATACTCTCACACATACATCCTTACCATACGCTCACACATATTCACAATGGACATAGTTACATACATTTCGGCGTACACACGCCGCAAACATCTGGGTTCCAGTCGAAAACCAGCGCCAAGGTTAATTCTGAATATGCTGAACTGGACACCCATTTGATGCAACCGTTAGGCACACAATAATATATATTAAATTAATTTGTACTAGTAATTAAGCATTTAATGTGACCTACTTGCACCAAATAAAAGTTCTTTCTTTCTTTCTTTCTTTCAGATTGAAAGATATTTAGAACTGATTTTTTAACGAGAAAAGCATTAAGCTGAGTGTGTACAAGACGCTCAAGAACTTTGGAGAGGAAAGGTAATATACCTAGATATCGGACGGTACTGAGAAAAGGAAGACGGATTACGTTTCTTAGGCAAGGGGACAATTGTGCTTCTTTCCATGCAGATGGGAAGAAGCCACTAGAAATAGAAACGTTTAAAATGTGAGTGGAAGGAAGTGTGAGGAATGTGAATAGGAAGGATCTGGTCTAGAATGGGTAGAATCATTTTACGGCTAATACAGTCATTGCTAACAGCATTTGATGTAATTGACATTACGCTCTTCTTAACATCACAATCAGTGAATTGATCAAAGACGAAGGGAGAATAGTTAGGAGCTGGAAGTGACGAAAGATGGTTAAGCGTATTTACTTTAGCAGTCCCTCCAAAATTGGACGAAGATGAGAAATGCTGGTTAAGTGCTTCGAGGTCAACGTTTTGAGGAGTATCTTCTCTTGACTTTCCAACTCCTATGGTTCTCAAAAACTTCCATACTTTAGATGGATCACCGTTTTCGACGGAGACATGGATATATTGGCGTTGTGCATCCCTACACACCTTATTGCAGTGATTTCGTATTGCGACATATTTTTCCAAATTATTGGAGGTTGGTCGGCACTTATATTTCTATTTGGTTGCAGCTTTTTTCGCCATAATGGTCTTAATGGCATCGGTAAGCCAAGGAGCTGGTAGATGCCTCATTTTGATTGCACGCACCGGTGCATGCGTGTCAAAAAGTTCAATCAATTCGAAGAAAACATATTAACTTTGTCATCAATAGATTCCGAAACAAGTAATGGGCTCCAGTCGATAGTGACAGCGTCATTACGAAGTTCATCATAGTTCATACTACCAAAATTGCGCTGCCTTTAAGTTTTAAAAAATGCGTTCAAAAGATGAGAAAAAGTTAATATCTGATGAAGGACAGTAGTACACACCAAGTAGTACTTTGGTGTGACAAAGGTCCACTTCTAAAAAGATATGCTCACCCGCATTCAGAGGTGGTGGCTGTATTGATTTATCAATGATGCGAAAAGGAATTTGCGTACGCAGATAAACGCAACGCCACCAGCACGACCGTCCGCGCGATCATTCCGGATTAAATGGAATCCTGGAAGAGAGTATGTAGAAGTTTGATGAAAAGGCTTTAGCCAGGACTCAGATACAAGTATTGCATGGATATTCTTGCAGTCGAAACACACCAGCATATCAGTGAAATTGGCAGGAATACTCTGGGCATTAAAGTGGACAACATTAAAGTTTCTGGGAACATCAGAAAAATGAGAATGCAGTGTATCAGTAAGTGAAGGGATACTGACAAAACTATCATTGAGGCTAGAAGCTGTGCGAAAACTTTCATCATCACTATCAGTCATTAATATATGTATACAAACACATTATTTTTATTCTAGAAGTTAATAGTAATAAATATGTATATGAAAAATAAAATAAATAAGTACAACAGTAACAGTAACAGTTCTATCCACCCGCCAGTTGAGTGTCACAGTTGTATAAATTGAACTCTACTACAGGCGTCGAGCAAAAAACCAACGAGAAAATAGGTACAGAAAAACTTAGAAGATTACTAAAGTAGAATGATACAAGCAGTAGTTGGAAACTTCAAAACCACCGAACGACAAATACAAATTTATGACAAGTTATAAAACAAAACGCAAGCTTACGTTGTAAAAAATAATTTGACCTGTATCCGATTTATATATGCTTAAAGTAAACAATTTTATAGCAAAAACGGAACGCAACCTTAGTTATTGTTTTGACGTTTTGACACTTCTGACATTAAACTGAAAATATTTTATCAACAAGTGCTTGTAATGATAATTAAAGCCATAAACCAAGAACTGAACTGAATGATAATTAAATATTGCTTGCTATTGCATTTCACATTTGAATGTGAAGGTACCTACTGTATTATCATCAATTTGGAAAGAGGGTGAAAGCAAAACATATATATTATTATTATATCAACAATAGAAAGTTATTACCCGAAGTCTGCAGCATTATGAAAGACAAAAATATCACACAAATTACTTTTTAGTCACAGCAGTTCGCCTATGTTTAGTACTTGTAGTAGTAGTTGTAGTACCAGTACTCTTCGGGGCTTCAGCCAGCTCTACGTTCGCATCTTTTATGTTTTTGAGCTCATGTATCGAAGTAACACGGTGACGCGTACCGTTGGGACCAATAATATGGACATAACCCTCACGCGTCCAGCATTTGGTGACCCCGAATCTTTCACGTGCAGCCAAGAAAGTCTCCTGACGCGGCTTTGTGAGGAACTCCGAGAGAGTTACACCAGTGCTCTTCAATATAGTTTTTGAGAACCAAATCTTGTCCCTAATTGCTACATTATGAATCTTAACAAGGATGGGCCTTGGTTTGTGAGCACCTGATGGTTGACCCATTCTGTGACATCGTCTGATATCTGAAACTAAGAAGTTCTCAACTTTAAGTTGTTGTTTCACTAACGTAGTGATCACAGTAGCTGTTACCTCAGACTCCCCTTCAACCACTCCATGAAAAAGAAGGATCTTGCGGCGTCCACGCATCTCTATGCCATCAACTTGATTGGAAATTTTCTCCACTTGATGCTGTAGTAGATTCAGCGCCTTTAATGCGAAGATTTTGAATGCACAAAATTCTGTTGCAATACTTGCTGTGTCGTCTGCCCCTGACGCACTGGTAACTTTTTGCAACTTGGCCTCTAAGTTTGCAAGACCTTCATGGAACATGGCTCTCAAGCCAGACAGGGATTCCTGCATGTGCTCCATAGTAGAAGTTATATTGCAGTAAATGTGTATTTATTATTGGAGATAACACTCACACTGGTAGGTGAAATATATTAATCCGTAAGTGTATACATATAATTCACTTATAAGAGTCGTAAATATTTTTAATTTCAATTTAAATTGGGAGCAAAATAAAAGTCAACTTCTTTCAAAACTACCCACGGTTTTTTTTTAACTTTAACATAGCATAACTTCACGCCTGTATCCCCGAATGGGTAGGCAGAGGTGTATTACACACCCACGATTCGCCAGTTATGTTAAGGTCCCAATGTAATAGGGGGCGAGCCTATTGCCATCTACCGGGCACATTATTAAGCGAGCGATAATTTTATTAATGCACACATAACTACGAATAGTCAGAGGTGTGTGCCCGGGGGCGACTGGGGATCGAACTCGAAACCTCGTCTCAGCAGTCCGTTACGTACGCCACTGGGCTATCGCCGCTTTATAACAAAAATAACAAACAAAAATAATAATTTTCAAAAAATCTAATATCTGGACCTGGCGCACGAGGTTAACTGTTCCCAGCTTGTATATTTTGGTATTGTTGACCAATTTTGCAAAGCACATACAAGAACATGAATCAGACGATGAGAGAAGAGCAAGAGAGAATACACGTAGAAAAGATTTTCAAAGTAAATTTGTGCCTCGTCTTGACGTTGTCAAACATAGCACGATGTATAACTCCATCAGAATATTTAACAAACTACCTATACACTTAAAAATATTAATTTATAAACGAGAGTTCCAAGCCGAATTGAAGGCATTTCTATTGAAAGGGTGTTATTATTCCGTCGAAGATCTATGATATGATAAATAATGTAATATAAATAATGTATCAAAGTTCATTATCGCATTCAGGTTGACTTAAAGCAATTTACTAATATTATAAAAAAACTATTGACATCTTGACATTTTTATTCTATTTGACATTTTTTTATCGAATTTATATTGACATCAAATTTCATATTATAGGTATTCTTTTTCTTTGACATTAATTTATTGTAATTGTGTTAAATATTTTCCAATTGTAAATTATTCATAATGTGGTTTATTTTTATTTTTAATTTTTCAAACACAATGTAAAAGTTGTTAATGATTAAATACTGAATACTGAATACTGAATTACCGACATATGGAGGGTGCGGTCTACAGAAATACTCCATTATTATTTCAGCCAATGGTTTGATCCCAAGGAGCCTTCCAGTTCATCTTGGAAGGCACAGGATTGGTAGGAATTCGGTGGCGGCCAAGATGCAGAAAGCAGTTTTGCTGAGCAATGCCCGATTAGTACGTTTTTTTGTCAATCGCCCTGACGGCACGGCTGACCGTTGCCCGCCTCATTCGGGCTTTCTTACCGTTGCCCGCCTCATTCGGGCTTTCTTACCGTCTCTCCCTAAAGGAAGTGGCGTGCAGTGGCATCATGCGAATAATTTTGAAACGACAGAAAAAGATATACGTCAGTTTTTCATACTTACAATGATCAGCATAACTACAAGCAAATAAAGTAATCAAGACGCACAGACGCAGTACTGAGTGGACAGTATGCATTTTGTATGAAAGCTATTAACACACTAAACATGCCTTACATTTGCCCAAATTTATATTAATTAAAAATTTTATGCCACAAAACTATCTTTCCAATCCTATATATCACCTAAAAGGTGAAATTAGTTTTATTTAACTAGGCTTGTTTTAGACCATAAATTTTATTGATAACCAGCTGTGCCCGCGACTTTGTCCATGGGGTTTAAATTTTTAAGGGTTTTTTTGAACAGAACCCTGATTATTTTTTGAAAGTTAATGTAGCCTTTATTACGCCTTTTTTTTACGTGCGGAAACCTCTACGAGCTTCACCCCACCGGAGCTAACGGTAAGATGGGTATGTCGGACTTGAACCGCATACCACCACCTAAAACCGCACGGTGTCTCCTTTGCGTCAGCCATGTGGTACCCGTACCGGGGCGAATCTGGTGTGCCCTAGGAAGGATATCCCAGAGACCCCGACCGGCTCTGGTCACCGACGCCTTATTGGGGAACTAATCGCCCCTTCCCCTGAGAGAAGCGCGCGCGGAAACACGACGCGGCGCCGCCCTGGGCCTGCTTCTGCTAGGGTGACGGCTAGCCCCGACCGTCAACCCCAGGCCCGCGCTCATGGAGGACGGAGATCGTTCTGCGATCTCTGCCGCCCGGTGCGCCTTCTACGGCACGGGAGAGTGCTAGACCTCTCCCGTACCCTTTCTGCCGCCTCTTTTGCGGGCATCACTCCCTCGCAAAAGAAGGCGGCGGCGTTCCACGCACTCTCGCTGTCGACCATGGCCAGCACCAGGGTCTGCAGCGTGAGGCTTCCGGCTTTCACGGCTGCTTCAAGGACACGTCGCTCCTCTATCCACTCTGGGCACTCTGCCAGTCTGTGAAGCGGCGTATTCACGGAGCAGCCCCGGCAATGGTGGCACTCGGGCGTTGGCTCCTGGCGTATACGATGCAGGAACTCACCGAAACAGCCATGTCCGGTGAGCACCTGCGTCAGCCGGTAGGAGACTCTTCCGTGGCGCCTCTCCAGCCATTCCTCCATGACGGGTCTTACGCCACAATCGTGGCGTGCCCTGCGCTTGGTTGCCCAAGTCGTTTTTTCCATTCCTCCATGAGCACCTGGCGGAGTTGGGATCGCTGCCCCTCGATTTCTCGTGGGGCAGGCCTCAGATCTCGCTCCAGCGCCTCCTTGCGCCACTAGTACAGTGCCGCAAGGGACCCCGCTTCCAGGTCCCATGGAGGCGTCCCGGCAAGGAGACTCGTAGGAGACCGTGCGGTATCCCCTTATGATCCTGACGGCCATCACCGGATTGCGACGTTGCTAGCCGTCAGGTTCACCGCCCATATTGGAGCCCCATAAAGAGCCATGGACCGCACGATTCGAAGTATTTTTTTTAAAACATCTCCAATAAACACATACCATTAATTTACAATTGTATAATAGAATAGATGAACTTTACTATTACTATTAGGGTTTAGTGGCTGAGTGTCCTTTTGGATTCTTATTCATTACTAGAGTCTGGCCATCGGTTCTTTGCACATGAAAAGAGCGGTAAATTCAAAAAAACAAGGGGTGACAACACCGACTATAGACTGAAGAAATGCGTTTGATACTATTATTTTTTATATTCAATTAAAGTTATTTTATACATTTTTATTTATTACGTGTTATCATACCTGTACATATTATATAACAAACTGAGTCGGATAAGCTGCACAAACTTTAAAATTAGCTTAGATATCATCATTATAGCGTTTAGTCCCGTTTGCGGCCCAAACTTGCACTCCGGTATTTATGAATTAACGGTGACTGTAGCCTAACGGTTATGGCATTGGACGTACAATGTTGAGGTTACAGTTTCGATCCCCAGTCATTGCACTACCGGTATGAACCCAAACAAGCAGTTTTATACTAGTAATTTCTGTTGCTAGTATGCTTTTATTAAAAAATAAATTTCCAACTTACACATAAAGTTAACATACATGCTTGCTCATCATGCAAATAATGATCATGTCCAGGATACAAGAAAAAAAATTACAAGTCATTAATATTTATAATTTTATTATGATTCATAATCAAAGTCTGATTCTATAAATTCAACACCTGAAAATGAACTGTCACTATCGTCATCATCATCACGTACATTTATTATAAATCGTTCCAGTGCTGTTTCTGTGATTCCATCTCTTAATTTGTATTCATTTTCGACGTGAATAACGTGATCTGTGCATTTCTTCCAATCATCAGCCGTTACACTAAGAAATGACTCTTTAATTAAGTTTTCCATTTCTGCCCCTGGTACTCCTATATTTCTGCTAGCCACTTTTCCGTTTAGCTAAACTCCATATGAGCTCAATAGCATTTAAATCACAGTGGTATGGAGGTAGTTTAAGCACTTCGTGGACATGTTGTTTTAGAAGTTCTTCTGCTTTATACAAGGGTTCAGGCTTATTCTCTTTAACGAGGCACATTAATTCATCTTTAGTATAAATTTCGTCAAATGGAATGTCGTTTTCTCTAAGCCATTTCTGTATGTCACTTTTTAAGTTCTGCATTGTTGGTGGTTTATTTATTTGTGTAACATGGTAACTAGCATTGTCCATCACAATCACACTAGGCTCTGTCAAATTTGGAATCAATTTCTCACCTAACCACTTCATAAAATTTTCTGCGTTCATGTCATCATGATAGTCAGCTGTTTTTGATTTGGTACTAAATACTAACAGTGCATGGGGCACAAAACCCTTTTCTGATCCAGCATGTACTATAATTTATGTCTCTTGCCAGACGACATTTTGTCTATCACTCCACTAGTGGAAGGACCTTGCCATGATTTTTTTACCTTATAATTTTGGTGAACATAGGTTTCATCAAGATAAATTATTGGTTTCCCTTGTTGTCGTTTCTCAGCAATTGTTCGAAGACATCTGTGTCTCCAAGCAGCTATTTCAAAGTTCTCTATGAGCAAAGACCTTTCATTCTGGTTTTTCTTAAACTCGAAACCATTTTTTTTCAATATCTGCCGTAATGTTTCACGACAGCCGGTGAAGCCAATTGACTCTCTGAGTTCAACAAGTAAATTCCGTAGAGTAGGAACCTGTTTTTTTACACAGTAAAATTCATTAATCTTATTCCTAATAGCCGTTAAATCAAAATCATCCAGATTTGACACCGTGCCCTGACGAGGGCGTTTCTTGCCGGGTGTATTCCATTCTCCTTGGTTAATAGAACCCTCCTTCTTGATTGTTTTAAAAGTTCTAACAGATATTTCTGCAAAGGAAAAATATAAAAATGTAATTGAATGTAAAAAATATAAAAGCCTAACAATAATTTAACTGTTCCACTATACTATGAACAAAGGTAAACTTGTATGCAAACATTGAAAATAATCGTACAAAGATTTTAAGACATTTTACATAACCATAAATTTACCTACCTGTCATAGTAGCAATTGTATCCAAATATTTCGTTTCAGAGTTCAACGCTTCCTTTTCCTCAAAACATTTTAACTCTTTCACTAACGTCTTGACTCTCGCCAGGTCACCTTCTAAAACACATACAAGAAAAATAAATAGTAAATAGTATTCACACATGATACCCGGACATAAATATCAAGCCAAGTATCAAGAATACTTACCAGCAGCTGTAAGGATTTCGTCTAAGCGATGTATTTTTTCGTTCTGGATTCGTTCATTATCAAGTTTTATGTCTTGATACTTGCCGATCATGGTAAATATCAACTTTCTAACTACGCCTTTGATAGCTTTCGGCATTTTTCAATAATTTCAAAAGAAACAGTCAACTGAGTAAGTGCTTGTTTGTGCAATGTAATGTAAATATATATATATATATATTATATAAATATATATTTATATATATGTATATATTTATTTATCTTTTAGGCGCTATGTATGTATACATAAGAGTGGAAACTGTTTTGGTTTAAGTATAATTTATAAGCATAATAAGACCCTACATTGTAACTGTTTGTTTCCGAAATAAAATAAAATAAAATAAAAAATAAAAATATTGATTGAACAACACTATAAACACAAAAACGGAACAATCCGTTTGACAGTGACATGACACTCATGACAGTTCAAAAATATTGCCATGTATAGATTTTAAAAAACAGTCCAGTGCAGAGAACCGATAGCCAGACTCTAGCTCTACCCACAACTTTTCCTTCCTTTTTCTAAAATTAAAGTAGCATATGTTACGCCTTATAACATTACCTATCTACCAATGAAAGTTCCATCAAAATCGGCCTAGCCGTATCATTGATTACCTAAGTCAAACAGACAAAAAGACGGACAGCCAAACTAAAATTTTAAAATATTGTATTTTTGTTGTAGGTATCGTGTATACATCCATATGCAATCATTAAAAATATGTTATTTTAAAATTATAGATATTTCAATTTAGTTTATTGGTTTGGATGTATAGATGTATACACTCATATGCATTTCCTTTAAAACCTGTTATGTTAATATCACCAACAGACACTTCAATTTTATTTATTTGTAAAGGTATTTAAACGTTTTAATTGCTTCACTTAACCTGATTACAAAAGGTTTGACGTAAGAGACAATTTGATGTACTATGTTATGTGTAATTTGTTTTATCCGATGGTATTTCCGTACGAAAAAAAAGCCGGCCAAGTGCGAGTCGGACTTGCACACCGAGGGTTCCGTACAAACCTGTTGGTATATAAGTAAGAGTAGTAGTATTTTCAATTTATTACCTCTACGCGTTCATGAGAAAAGAAGTAGTAACTTTAAAATTATTCTTTATTATATGATGTAACTAAAAATTTACGGTTTTCGCATTTTTTCCTTTATCTGTACTATAAGACGTTACTTCGTACCTAATTTCAAGATTCTAAGTTCACGGGAAGTACCCTGTAGGTTTTGATTCCCGTGCGAGTTTCGAAAATTTACGGAAATTTTTGGCATAAACGGCATAGCTGTATCTTTTGATTGCTTTGGCTAAGAAGTTTGATTTTTTCACAGCTCCAAGGGACAGTAGACCTTAGTATTAAATATGCATTTCAATTTGATACCTCCACACGTTCCTGAGAAAAACGGTCTTGACAGACGGACGGACGAACAACGAAGTGATCCTATAAGGGTTCCGTTTTTTCCTTTTTTTTTTTTTTTTTTTTTATATTTAGGACACGTCAATTTGACTTCAGCTCGCCTGATGGTAAGCTTAAGGTAAAGTCTCAGGAAAGAGGGTCACCATTACATACACGTATCATGTTAACAATGGTGGCACTCAGCTTGACGGCCTCATCAGAAGAGGATTACCGTCGCAGCACCGCGTGACACCCACCGGTCCCACTAGTGCTGCGACCACAACCCCCCTGCCCGGCTATGCACTTGCTGACCCCTGAACGCAATCAAACCGAAATTGGATTACTATGGAGAGTTTTTCGCAATCGTGCACGGTGGTACCTACCCGGTCGAATTTTGTGACAAATTTGTGTCATCAAATTTCTACCACCAGTATCCTTTTGAGGTACGGAACCCTGGGGTGCTTGGTTGGGGACCTCCACGCGGTGCACCCTGGGCAACGGAGACAGCAGCGCCTCTCTCCTACGGCGGGAGAGACGCTGCCGCCTACGGCCAACTCCGACCGAGGCGAGGACGGCCCTGTTGAGGGCTGTTCGGAAGCTTTCCACGTGTCCCTCTAATTAGCAGATGGCACAGTGGAGAGCAAGTAAGGGGGCCATCTCGAAACCGGAGATGGCCCAGGGTCAGTCGGGGTGCGAGGGATATGCTCTGTGGGTAACCTTACACCCCGGCGTCTTAAGGCCCGAGACGGCGTGCGGCTTTAGTCGGTTCAAGCCCGACATAACCGCCCCCGCTGGAGACCCCCCGCTCTCCAGCGGGGGCGGTATCCGAAGGGATTTCCGCACGAAAAAAAAAAAAAAAAAAAAAAGGGACCGCTTATTGTTATTGATTGGTATGTAGGCTTTAGCTGGGGCGACTGTCGGCTGACCTCCCAAGTGAGGAAAACCTGCGTGTTCATATTATCATAGTAACGACTTCTGTGGCGTAGCGGTAGTGCGTTTGACTGCTAAGTCGGAGGTCGCGGATTCGATTCCCGGTCAGTGCAAATATTTATATGCATGAATTTGTCTATTTTTATTGATCTGGGTGTATCTATGTATAATATGTATGTATTTAGAAAATAAAATGTATCTAAGTATGTTTATACGCATTCTAGAACCCATAACACAAGCTAGTTTAGCTATGCTTTCATTGGGTCTCATCTAGACCCAATGAAAGCATAGCTAGTGCTGTGTAGAATGTCGTAGAATAGTTATTATTTATTTATTTATTATCAATAGATTCCTCCTCATGCAGAATTTGCGCCAGGTGTTCTGCTGAATGAGCACTTGCATTGTTGCGTTACCTAATTGTCAAGCTGAGGGCCACCATTCTAACCTTATTGGTGTCAGTAATGGTGACGTAGTGACACAGGACACAGAGCATCCAGATTACGAAACATTGAAGCCGTGCGCCAGCACGTTCCAGCGCACGTCCGCGCGATAGTAAGGAATTCGTGGAATGAACCGGCTGAGTTCGGCCTGTCGTTTTTAGGGTTCCGTTGCCAAATGGCAAAAAACGGAGCCCTTATAGATTCGTCATGTCTGTCTGTCTGTCTGTCCGTAAGTCACAGCCACTTTTTTCCGAAACTATAAGGACTATGTGGTTGAAACTTGGTAAGTAGATGTATTCTGTGAGCCGCATTAAGATTTTCACACAAAAATAGAAAAAGAACAATAAATTTTGGTGGTCCCCATACTTAGAACTGAAACTCAAAAATATTTTTTTCATCAAACCCATACGTGTGTGGTATCTATGGCTAGGTCTTCAAAAATGATATTGAGGTTTCTAATATCATTTTTTTATAAACTGTTTGCAAGAGAGACACTTCGAAAGTGGTAAAAAGTGTCCCCCCCCCCCTGTAACTTCTAAAATAAGAAATATTAAAACAAAAAAAAATATATGATGTACATTATCATGTAAACTTCCACCGAAAATTGGTTTGAACGAGATCTAGTAAGTAGTTTTTTTTAATACGTCATAAATCGTAAACTACAATTTACCTTTTTTTTTTTTTAAAAGAATATTAGTAACCGAAATTCCTAATATTCCCCCTAACCCCTCCAGCTAAGCTAAATTGCTTGTGTTAGGAGTGGGTTCACGTCGCTAGTGTAATGGCCAGGATTCGAACCCGGGACCTCTCGATCGAAGGGTCGACTCCTTAACCACTAAGCTACCGACGCTTCGTCGACCGACCTTTCATTCAATCAACTCAAACATAAAAATTAAAAAAAACATTATTATGTTACTTGCTGCTACGGAACCCTTCATGGAGGAGTCCGACTCACACTTGGCCGCTTTTTTATACTAGCCTATACTGGTAGTATTTACGCAGCGACGCCACGCAGCGCCGCGCGGGTCATTGACGAACTAATTTGTTACTAATTGTACATAATAAAATTTACAATTTTTATTACAGTAATTTTCATTACATTCTATATAAATTGAGGTAAGATAACGATTGTATATAAAGCTGATTGGTCGAAAGGAGATTATTGCTCGTGTAAATAGTTGAGCTGAGTGAGACGAAGTCGAGCGAAAGCTCCTCATACCAGACTTCAGGATTTTCTTTGTCACAGGTCTCCTCCTAAATTACTAATCCAATCAGAACCAAATTTGGCATGATTAAAGAGGTCAATCAGAGGAAGGTTTATGGATATATTTTGAAAAAATTAATGCTACCACAAAGGAATAATCACCGTTAAAAAAAATCCAGATGGAATTACATAATAACCGCTCAAGACACTGTGACCAAACTTTACACGCTCAGAAAGCATGTCCAGAGTTGTGACTTTCAAAAAGAATTTTCAAAATCGGACTTGCCACGGAGGAATGATCACTGTTCAAAATTTTCATAATCTGATACACGATGTCTCACTCACCTCAACATTGCAAACAGCGATTCGCCTTGCAGACCTAGTAACTACTTGTAACTGAATATAGTATATATTAGACGGCCATTTTTAAACACAGTTCACTCTTGCTCTGTCTTTTACTTGGCTACGGTTCCCCATTCCGGTCCAATAGTTCAGAGCAGATCCCTGGCGAGCAGACCTGGTTAGTCTAATTAACTCAGCCAGCTGGCATAGAAATAAGGAAGTACATCCAATACGGGTCCAATTAAAAAATAACTCATGATGATTTTAATAATTACAAATAATTTAGGGTGAAACTTCTCTATACGAAGATCGAAGATCTAGTAATACTACTACTCTGTGAAAAGCTGTGGAATTGCTTCGTGTCCATCCAATTTGAAATATACTAATATTATTTCTCTGTTATACGTCACTTTAGATAAAATTTCTCTTATTTTTTTTTTAAACAATAAATGTGTAAGTATTCAACCATTCGAAATCTACCAACATAGTAATTCGATATCCAAAGATCTTTCCAATGGAGTAATCTCAAAACTATTCTTAATAAAGGAATGAAATTTAAAAATAAAAATTAAACCGACTTAAGTCGGTGTTTTGGATCTTGATGAATAGTTGGTTTTTCATAAATAAGCTCACGTCCTTCTCTCGTTCGCGTTAATGATGTCTAACGGCGCGCGCGCGCCGATGAGCCGCGGCCGGCCGGCTCCCGTCGCCCGTGCACCCCGCAGCCGCCGCCGTCGTCCTGGTCTCGTCGTAGACATCCTGGGGGGCCTCTGAAGCTGATGCTGAAGAATCCCTTGATGTTGGAACGGAGACTTCTTCTCGTTCTGCTTCATCATGTAGCAGTGGGCAGACCTTGTTAGGTGCCCGCCGTTCGATCCCCTTGTTCGTCTTAAAGTCTGCAACACGACAGATATTGTCGTTGCCGGGATGCATACGATGGACTCGTCCAAGTTTCCATCTCATGGGTGGAACGTTTTCTTCTTTAAAGGCTACTAATGAACCTTCCTTTAGCTCTTTGTAAGGAGAGCGCCATTTTGTTCTAGTTTGTAGTTCAGAAAGGTACTCATGATGCCACCTCTTCCAGAAATCCTCTCTTAATGAGGTTATCAGTTGATATCTTGTCTTGATCTTCCTCTCAGTGACAGCTGGTGGCGAAGGCAGTGACGTCAGCGGCCGACCGATGAGGAAGTGCCCTGGGGTGAGAGGAGAAAGGTCTTTTGGGTCAGGTGATAATGGAGTTAAAGGTCGGGAATTGAGAATCGCTTCGATTTGCGCAAAAAGCGTGCTCAACTCCTCAAACGTTAGACTTATGTTTCCTGCAATACGTTTTATGTGATACCTAGCACTCTTTATATCGGCTTCCCAAAGTCCACCGAATGTGGGGGAATATGGAGGATTAAATTTAAATTTGATGCCCTCATTAGCCGAAAAATCATTAATCGACCTAATGCCTGACGGCATTTCCCTACCCAATTCATTGTTTGCTCCAACAAAGTTTTTACCGTTATCACAGCAAATACAATTAGGTTTACCCCTTCTCGCAATAAAACGTTTTAGGCATGAAATAAAGGCTTGGGCACTCAGATCGCTGACAATCTCTAAATGAATTGCCTTTGTAACAAAGCATATGAATAAACACAAATAACATTTCGAAATTCTGTTACCTCGACCTTTATGACTCGAGATCATGAACGGGCCAGCGAAATCAGTGCCACAAGTCTGAAATGGAAAAGCTGCAGACACTCTATTTGATGGTAGATTTCCCATCAACGGCTCCATAGTTTTTCCTTTAAGTCTAGTGCATGTAACGCATTTTCGAACAGTGCTTCGAGCTAATGATCTGCCACCAATAGGCCAAAATTGTTCTCGAAAGGAACTGAGGAGCAGCTGGGGGCCGGCATGAAAAAGACGTAGGTGTTCGGCTACTATCAATAATTTTGTGAAGTGATGTTTGGCATCTAGTAAGGCCGGATGCTTATTATTATAAGCAAGTACTGCATTTTTTAAGCGACCACCTACTCTTAACAAGCCACCACCGTCAATAAACGGAGATAACTGCCGGATATTTGATTTAGGCTTAAATAAGTTACCTTTATGTAATGTTTTTATTTCTAAACAGAACGATTCAGCTGGTGATTCTTTAATTAGATAATTAAGAGAATTTTGAAGTTCATTTTCATTAAGTGAATCATAATTCTTATTGGTTGGATTTCTGCAATTATCTATGAATCTCCTAACATACGCAAAGATTCTTTTTAAAGTATTTGAACTTGAATATTTTTCAAAGTTAATGAAATTATGACTTTCATTTTGAATATGATGAACTTTGACTTCTGGCAAATTCGTGGATGCGTTTGGTATTTTAGGACATTCTGATTCCTGTTTTAATAAAAAATCAGGACCCTGCCACCACAACCTCGATTCCGCCAGGAGACTTGGTTCCACGCCCCTTGAAGCCATGTCTGCAGGGTTTTGGTCTGTGGGAACGTGACGCCACGATTCTCGGTCGGTTAATTCACGTATTTCGTTTACTCTGTTACAAACAAATGACTTTAAGAGTTTTGGTTGCATTCTGATCCAGCCTAATGCGATGGTTGAATCAGACCAAAGAGAAACTTTGTTTATGTTGCAACGAAGAGCTTCACGAACCTTAGATATCAGGCGAGCTCCTAGCTGAGCTGCACACAGCTCAAGCCGCGGAATAGTGACTGGCTTTAAAGGTGGCACTCGTGTTTTAGCACAAAGAAGTTTAAGGGTTACTTTATGAGCAGCGTCAATAGACCGGAGATACACGCATGCGGCGTAGGCGTCTTGAGACGCGTCTACGAAGCAATGAAGCTGCGTCGTGATTGGTGATGAACACAGCGTGAATCTCGGGACTTTTACTGAAATCAAAACATTTAAATTATTTACAAGTTTATGCCAAATTATTTTTATGTCATTAAGTACTGGATCGTCCCACTCAAGTTTCAACTGCCATAACCTTTACAACAATATTTTTAAGGTAATTGTACAAGGGCTTAATAAACCGAGGCGATCGAATACTTTGCAAGTATTTGATAAAATAACTCTTTTTGTAATCATGTGATCAGGATTGTTTCCAATATTTATGGAAAACCTTAATGTATCAGTCTCGGGTGCCCACAGCACACCTAAGACACTCGTTTCTTTTGATAAATCGAGAGATTGACATTCAGTGGGATTTGAAAATATTTCTGAACAATTCGTGCGAAATTTATGTATTGGAAAACCTGCTGAGGCAAGCACTTGGGTAGCAACGCGGTGAATGTGAGCTAGGTCATGTTTATTTGAAGCACCCGTCAACAGGTCATCGACGTAGAAGTCTTTTTCAATGATTTGTGATACTAATGGGTCCGTACATTCCAAGGCCAACTGCAAAAGGCACCTTGCACTTAAGTAAGGTGCAGATGCTGTACCATAAGTGATGGTATTTAATTGTAATGTGTCAATTGGCATAGAAACATCATCTCGCCATAGGATAAGTTGTAGATGCCGCTGGGATTCATCCACCATTATCTGCCGGTACATTTTCATGACGTCACCGGTAAGAACAAATTCATGTTGGCGAAATCTTATTAAGATATTAAATAATTCATCTTGCACCACTGGCCCAATTTACTGGATTTCGTTAAGCGATTTACCAGTGGTGGTTTTAGCGGATGCATCGAATACTACGCGTAGCTTCGTGGTTTCGCTACTCTCCCTGAAGACGGCATGGTGAGGCATAAAGTAACCAAACTGCGGCCTTTCTATTTTAGTTAAGTGGCCGAGTTCCTCATATTCTTTAATGAAAGTATGATATCGTTCTTTTATGTTTAAGTTTTTATTTAATTTTCTTTCAAGGTTGAGAAAACGTATTTTCGCCATCTTGTATGAGTCACCAAACGTATCTTCAGGAACTTCGCGAAATGGCGTTGAAACTAAAAATTTTCCATTTTTTAATCTCTTTGTATTTTTAAGAAAATGCTGTTCGCGAAAATCATCATCAGCTGTCATAATAGGTTTGGAGCTGGGAATTTCTTCAATACGTCAAAATTGAGTAAGCTTGTCACTTATTTCTTTATTAAAATGACAATGTAATTTTTCTGCGTCTTGAAGAATGCAACTATAAAGAGGACCTGCCACTAACCAACCCAATTTTGAGTCCTGGAGAATGGGCTTATTGGATCCTAATTTTATTTGAGTAGGAGACATTATGTCAAAGAAGACTTCAGCGCCTACTAGTAAGTCTACTTCCGAAGGGCGATAGAAATTGGGATCTGCTAATTCAATGTTTGCAGGTAAGTGAAGATCTGAGACATTGATTAGTGAGTTCGGCAAATCACCGGTAATCTGCGGTACTTAATTATTTCAGTTCAATCACGCTTAAATGTCTAGTATTTAAGCGTGATTGAACTGAAATAATTAAGTAGAGAATTAATAGTCATTTCGCAACGCTCTGATATAGGTACTTGAGCATTATTAATACCGGATATACATAAAGTATCCGAATTTTTACTAATCAAACCCATTTTATTTTTCAGGTTTGCAGTGATAAAGGAGGACTGGCTGCCCGCATCGAGTAAAGCACGAGCAAGGTATGTATTTTTATTTTCAGGATTGACAACTTGGACTAAAGCTGTACCAAGAAGAACTTGATTTGAAGACTGCGCTGATAGTGACACAGGTAAGGAATGTAATGCGTTATTATTTTCAGTTTCATTTGATGTCTGAGCTAGGTTAACATGCAGTAAAGTATTATGTTTATGTTTACATAATCTGCAACTACCCAATCGACAATCTGCCGCAGAGTGCCCTCTCCGCAGGCAGTTTAAGCAAAGTTTTAACTTCAAGACTTCACTGGATCTGTTTTCAGGAGATAAATATTTAAAGGCATCGCACTCAACAATTCGATGCTTATGGTTGCAGAACGGACAGAACAATGCAGGCTTATCATTATTTTCATGAGAAGCAAAAAAACTTTTATATGTTTTATTATGAAAAAAAGAATTCTTATCATTTGTTTCAGGTTTTTTATGATCCCTGAATGATGAAAACTTATTATCAGGTTTATCGCTTCTATTTGCTTGCATTGTTTCAAGAATGTCCGCACGACTACGCAGAAAGCTAAGAAATTGATTTAATGGAATCACTTCCGTAGAAATATTTTTATATTCTTCCCACTTTCTGGAAGTAGTTGGATCTAACTTGGTAGAAATTAAGTATATAACAAGAACATCCCACTTGTCGGTCGGTTGATCCAAACTGTCAAGAGCTCTTAGGTTTTTAGAGACAGTGTCAATAAGATATCTGATAGCCTTATGTGACTCGCGAGTAATAGGATCTATATTAAATAAAGCCTTCAAATGATTATTTATCAGAATGTTCTTATTATCATAGCGATCACATAGTAATTGCCATGCAGTTAAATAATTTTGAGAAGTAAACTCAATTGATTTTAAAACTACACATGCACTACCCTCTAATGATGATCGTAGGTAATGAAATTTAGTAATATTAGGTATAGCATCATTGGAATGTATTAAGGAATCGAACGTGTTACGGAACTCCAACCATTTCAGATAATTTCCGTCAAACGTAGATAATTTAATTGTTGGAAGTTTAATGTTATTTAGGCCATTATGACAGCAACTATTGAAGGAAGACTTAGAAGAAAAATTGTCGTTATCACCCTTTTTTTCACGTTTATGATGTGAATAAGATTCAATGATATGCTCAGTAATTGATATTATTGAATAAAATTGATCCTCTGTAGAACTCCTTTCGAGTGCCTGATCTTCAATTGATGATGACAGAAGTTCAATTTTCATTTGAATATCATTAAATTCATTAAATAATTCCTTAATGGTCTCAACGCGCAATTCTAATTCTTTTATTTGAATACCAGTAATATCTTCTGTTTTTGTTTTACTTATTGTAGACACATGATTTTTAAAATTTGTTAAACGCATCCTAACGGTAGCGCGTTTTCTCACCAATTCTTTTAACTCACTACCTGCTTTAGATTCTTCGGAAGCCATAATTACGGAGCAAACAATAAATTAGATTAAAAAATATGTGCATCAAACCAGTTTGAGTTGAAGTAGCTGCAGCGCAAAGCGCGTAGCAACTCGGTGCAAATAACACGGTGCGCGACACACCGACACAGTGCGCGACGTCCGCACGCCGTGCGCCGGCCGGCCGGTCAGCGGTCAAGCAAGGTCACGCGAGTCGAGCGCAAGCGCAGCGATCAGTCACCGCCTGGAATGTTTGGCGAGTAAAGGTAAACAACATGCAAAATATAGGTGTGCAAGCTAATGGGAGCATAAAATTATGATTATAATGCAGTTAAATGCGATGCTTATGTGCTTAACGGTATGTAGAAGGACGCATAAATGAAGGTAGCTAATATAAAGGTAGTTAAAGTAAAACTGTTGCATTTGTTAATGTATTATTTATGTGCTTTGCAATAAATATTATGTATTTAATTATGTGAAGGCGTTTATGAAGGTGTGGCTATGTACAGGTAGCTATCGTAAAGCAGTGACTTATTTTAAGAGAACACTCGACAGGTATTATGAGCCTATATTGATAATAAGCCGAGCACACTCCTTACACAAATCGAATCGATAGATTAGATAGGATTATTAAAAACAAAGGAAATAAAGGACAGAGCTACTCCCCTGTGGCCGACGTGAAGCTGTGATGATTACGTAACTGCCCCGCGCAAGCCGCAAGACAGAACTCCGAGTCCTGTCACGGTCGCCACTTTTCTTTTGGATCTTGACTTGATGAATAGCTGGTTCTTCATAAATAAGCTCACGTCCTTCTCTCGTTCGCGTTAATGATGTCTAACGGCGCGCGCGCGCCGACGAGTCGCGGCCGGCCAGCTCCCGTCGCCCGCGCACCCCGCAGCCGCCGCCAACGTCCTGGTCTCGTCGTAGACAGTCGGTTAAAATACCTTCTTCAGAATGTAACAAATACTTTTCTGAAAACCGGATCAAAATCGGTGCAACTAAACGCTAGAAAATCGCGTACAATCATACAGGTGAAATAGCGGACCTCCTTTTGAATTCGATTAGAAATGATTGTAACATCATTCACAGTTTCGGTAAGAATTTCGGTAGATGACTCCAGCATCGCCCCAAGACGTATGTATAGGAGAATTTTGAATATCCAAGACACGTTCAGGTTGCTCAGTTGGTCAGAGCATTCCCCCTAGAAAGGGAAACATTATAGGAAAAGTTTGCATCAAAATTTCTGAACTCAAATTTTTTTAGAAGGTATTTTATTTCTTCCTTAATAATAATACATACATAACGTAGTGATTGCAGAATGTGATTGAAGGTTAATACACACTAACATTACACTCTATTAAATTATTACACTGTTATATTATTACACACTTAGTCACCGACTGACAAGGTGATTCCTTTTTCGTAGACTATAATCCATTTTAGCATTAAATTATTATATATTAAATTTAATCACTTGGTCAAATATTAATTTGGCAACTTTTTACTTGCTCAAGTTTTATTAAGTCAAATATACATTAAGCAAATGCTTTATTTAGTAAAAAATGTAATTCCAAAAATAAGTTCGTTTAAATGATAATTTTAAAATGGTTGATAAATTGTAAAAATATGAAAAGTCTGATATAAATCATTATTGTTATAATTATTACATTTCATATAGGTTACGTAGGCTAGATTAGAACTTCTAGAAAAGTGGGTTAGGTTATGTTAGAACCGTGACCCCAACAGAGCGCGAGTCGAGCGAGCGAAGCGAGCATGCCTCGGCGAAGCGCCGCAATTGATTTGCCAAGTTTGTAATGCAGTGAATCATACTACAACTAAATCATATGATACGCAATATTTTGGGAAGGGCATGTTATGCCAAATCACATTTGACTACATCATCATCATCATCATCATAATAATCATCAACCTATTCTAGTCCACTGCTGGACATAGATCTCCCCTAATGAGCGCCACAGCGCCCTGACTACATAATACTTGATAAAATGAAATATTGCCATGTAATTATTTCTCAAACAATAAATTGCCGAAAATAGTCTTGCCAACTGAATAATGTAAAATATAAAGTTGTTTTGCCAGATGTATTTTTGCCAAATTAAAATTTGGGAAACATACTTTTGTATGTGATACTAAACTTTGAGAAATGTTTTTTGCCCAAAAATTATTAATCCGTCCAGACAATTATTTCCCAATATTAAAGATGATTATTTCGTCAATATTAAAGATATTGTAGAACTTTTAACTGATATGAAATCTGCCTTGTTTATTTCATAAAATTACTTAGTAAAAATGAAAAAAAAAATCGAAAATTATCATAATGGGAGTTCTATAAAATAAAAAACAAACTTATAAATTATTACATTTAACATTATTATAGTATTATAGTCAAGCAGTTTCTTATCAGTGTATAATTTTTTGTATAAGCCTAGGCAACTGCCTAGGCTTATACAAAAACACATTACAACAAATTACAAAAAATTAGGACAAAGTAATCACGTGACCAGACAGCCTTCTGGTACTTATAAATTAAGTTTATGGTTATAATTATCGTAGAATATTAGTAAACAATTAATGCACAGAAGTAAAGGTAAGTGGCGTAAACTATTTGTTACAATTCATCCCACATTAAAAGTTTATTTGTCGTCACAAATTGGAGTGGGGCTGGGAATGGGCCTGGGGCTGGGTCTGAAGCTGAATCTGGGGCTGGGCCTGGGATTGGCGCTGGGAATGTGATTAGGGCTATGGCTGGGACTAGGGCTGCGGCTGGGGCTGTGGCTGGGAGTGGGTCTGGGGCTGGGTCTGAGGCTGAATCTGGGGTTGGGAATTGAATTGGGGCTGGGACTATGGCTGGGGCTGGCACTGTGGCTGGGGCTGGGGCTGTGGCTGGGGCTGGTGCTATGGTTGGGGATGGAGCTGTGGCTGGGGCCGGTGCTATGGTTGGGGCTGGGGCTGGTACTATGGCTGGGGCTATAGCTGGTGCTATGGCTCGAGCTGGGGCTGTGGCTGGGGCTTGAGCTGGTGCTAAGGCTGGGACTTTGGTTGGGGCTGGAGCTGCTACTATGGCTCGGGCTGATGCTATGGCTGGGGCTATGGCTGGGTCTAGAACTGGTGCTATGGCTGTGGCTGGGGCTGATACTATGGCTAGTGCTGGGGCTGTTACTGGGGCTAGAGCTGGTGCTAGAGCCGGTGCTATGCCTGGGACTTTGGTTGGGACTGGAGCTGCTGCTATGGCTCGGGCTGGGGCTGTGGCTGGGGCTAGAGCTAGTGCTATGGCTGGGGCTGGGGCTGTGACTGGGGCTTTGGTTGGGGCTGGAGCTGGTGCTATGGCTCGGACTTGGGCTGTCGATGGGGCTGGAGCTGGTGTATTGGCTCAGGCTGGGGCTGTGGCTGTGGCTGGGGCTAAAGCTGGTGCTATGGCTGGGGCTGGAGCTGGTGCTATGGCTGGGGCGAGAGCTGGTGCTATGGCTGAGGCTGGGGCTGGTGCTATGGCTGGGGCTGGGGCTATTGCTGGAGCTTTGCTTATGCCTGGGGCTGGAGCTGGTGCTATGGCTGGGGCTGGCGCTGTGGCTGGAGCTTTGCTTGGGGCTGGAGCTGGTGCTAGGGCTCTGGCTGGGGCTGTGGATGGGGCTAGAGCTGTCGCTATGGCTAGGGCTGGGGTTGTGACTGGGGTTAGAGCTGGTGCTATGACTCGGGCTGCGGCTGTTGCTTGGGCTAGAGCTGGTGCTATGGCTGGGACTTTGGTTGGGTCTGGAGCTGGTGCTTTGGCTCGGGCTGGGGCTGTGGCTGGGGCTAGAGCTAATGCTATGGCCGGGGCTGGGGCTGTGACTGGGGCTTTGGTTGGGGCTGGAGCTGGTGCTATGGCTCGGACTTGGGCTGTGGATGGGGCTGGAGCCGGTGTATTGGCTCAGGCTGGGGCTGTGGCTGGGGCTAGAGCTGGTGCTATGCCTGGGGCTGGAGCTGGTGCTATGGCTGGGGCTAGAGCTAGTGCTATGGCTGGGGCTGAGGCTGGTGCTATGGCTGGGGCTGGCGCTGTGGCTGGAGCGTTGCTTGGGGCTGGAGCTGGTGCTATGGCGCGGGCTTGGGCTGTGGAAGGGGCTGGAGCTGGTGCTATGGCTCGGGCTGGGGCTGGTACTATGGCTGGGGCTATAGCTGGTGCTATGGCTCGAGCTGGGGCTGTGGCTGTTGCTAGAGCTGGTGCTATGGCTGGGGCTGGGACTGGTCCCATGGCTAGGGCTCGGGCTGTTGCTGGAGCTAGAGCTAGTGCTATGGGTGGGGCTTTGGTTGGGACTGGAGCTGGTGCTATGGCTCTGGCTGGGGCTGTGGATGGGGCTGGAGCTGTCGCTATGGCTCGGGCTGGGGTTGTGACTGGGGTAAGAGCTGGTGCTATGGCTCGGGCTGCGGCTGTTGCTGGAGCTAGAGCTGGTGCTATGGCTGGAACTTTGGTTGGGGCTGGAGCTGGTGCTTTGGCTCGGGCTGGGACTGTGGCTTTGACTAGAGCTGGTGCTATGGCTGGGGTTGGGGTTGTTACTATGGCTGGGGCTGCGACTATGGCTGGGGCTCAGGTTGGGGCTGGACCTGGTGCTATGGCTGGAGCTGGGACTGGTACTAAGGCTGAGGTTGGGGCTGTTGCTGGGGCTAGAGCTGGTGCTAGAGCCGGTGCTATGGCTGGGACTTTGGTTGGGGCGGGAGGTGCTGCTATGGCTCGGGCTGGGGCTGTGGCTGGGGCTAGAGCTGGTGCTATGGCTGGGGCTGGGGCTGTGACTGGGGCTTTGGTTGGGGCTGGAGCTGGTGCTATGGCTCGGACTTGGGCTGTCGATGGGGCTGGAGCTGGTGTATTGGCTCAGGCTGGGGCTGTGGCTGTGGCTGGGGCTAAAGCTGGTGCTATGGCTGGGGCTGGAGCTGGTGCTATGGCTGGGGCGAGAGCTGGTGCTATGGCTGAGGCTGGGGCTGGTGCTATGGCTGGGGCTGGGGCTATTGCTGGAGCTTTGCTTGGGGTTGGAGCTGGTGCTATGGCGCGGGTTTGGGCTGTGGATGGAGCTAGAGCTGATGCTATGGCTCGGGCTGTGGCTGGTACTATGGCTGGGGCTATAGCTGGTGCTATGGCTCGAGCTGGGGCTGTGGATGTCGCTTGAGCTGGTGCTATGTCTGGGGCTGGGGCTGATGCTATGGCTAAGGCTCGGGCTGTTGCTGGGGCTAGAGCTAGTGCTATGACTGTAGCTTTGATTGGGACTGGAGCTGGTGCTATGGCTCTGGCTGGGGCTGTGGATGGGGCTGGAGCTGTCGCTATGGCTCGGGCTGGGGTTGTGACTGGGGCTAGAGCTGGTGCTATGGCTCGGGCTGCGGCTGTTGCTGGGGCTAGAGCTGGTGCTATGACTGGGACTTTGGTTGGGGCTGGAGCCGGTGCCTTGGCTCGGGCTGGGAGTGTGGATGGGGCTGGAGCTGTCGCTATGGCTCGGGCTGGGGTTGTGACTGGGGTTAGAGCTGGTGCTATGACTCGGGCTGCGGCTGTTGCTTGGGCTAGAGCTGGTGCTATGGCTGGGACTTTGGTTGGGTCTGGAGCTGGTGCTATGCCTGGGGCTGGAGCTGGTGCTATGGCTGGGGCTGACGCTGTGGCTGGAGCTTTGCTTGGGGCTGGAGCTGGTGCTAGGGCTCTGGCTGTGGCTGTGGATGGGGCTAGAGCTGTCGCTATGGCTCGGGCTGGGGTTGTGACTGGGGTTAGAGCTGGTGCTATGACTCGGGCTGCGGCTGTCGCTTGGGCTAGAGCTGGTGCTATGGCTGGGACTTTGGTTGGGTCTGGAGCTGGTGCTTTGGCTCGGGTTGGGGCTGTGGCTGGGGCTAGAGCTAATGCTATGGCCGGGGCTGGGGCTGTGACTGGGGCTTTGGTTGGGGCTGGAGCTGGTGCTATGGCTCGGACTTGGGCTGTGGATGGGGCTGGAGCCAGTGTATTGGCTCAGGCTGGGGCTGTGGCTGGGGCTAGAGCTGGTGCTATGCCTGGGGCTGGAGCTGGTGCTATGGCTGGGGCTAGAGCTGGTGCTATGGCTGGGGCTGAGGCTGGCGCTGTGGCTGGAGCTTTGCTTGGGGCTGGAGCTGGTGCTATGGCGCGGGCTTGGGCTGTGGAAGGGGCTGGAGCTGGTGCTATGGCTCGGACTTGGGCTGTGGATGGGGCTGGAGCCGGTGTATTGGCTCAGGCTGGGGCTGTGGCTGGGGCTAGAGCTGGTGCTATGCCTGGGGCTGGAGCTGGTGCTATGGCTGGGGCTGGCGCTGTGGCTGGAGCTTTGCTTGGGGCTGGAGCTGGTGCTAGGGCTCTGGCTGGGGCTGTGGATGGGGCTAGAGCTGTCGCTATGGCTCGGGCTGGGGTTGTGACTGGGGTTAGAGCTGGTGCTATGACTCGGGCTGCGGCTGTTGCTTGGGCTAGAGCTGGTGCTATGGCTGGGACTTTGGTTGGGTCTGGAGCTGGTGCTTTGGCTCGGGCTGGGGCTGTGGCTGGGGCTAGAGCTAATGCTATGGCCGGGGCTGGGGCTCTGACTGGGGCTTTGCTTGGGGCTGGAGCTGGTGCTATGGCTCGGACTTGGGCTGTGAATGGGGCTGGAGCCGGTGTATTGGCTCAGGCGGGGGCTGTGGCTGGGGCTAGAGCTGGTGCTATGCCTGGGGCTGGAGCTGGTGCTATGGCTGGGGCTAGAGCTGGTGCTATGGCTGGGGCTGAGGCTGGTGCTATGGCTGGGTCTGGCGCTGTGGCTGGAGCTTTGCTTGGGGCTGGAGCTGGTGCTATGGCGCGGGCTTGGGCTGTGGAAGGGGCTGGAGCTGGTGCTATGGCTCGGGCTGGGGCTGGTACTATGGCTGGGGCTATAGCTGGTGCTATGGCTCGAGCTGGGGCTGTGGCTGTTGCTTGAGCTGGTGCTATGGCTTGGGCTGGGACTGGTGCTATGGCTAGGGCTCGGGCTGTTGCTGGAGCTAGAGCTAGTGCTATGGGTGGGGCTTTGGTTGGGACTGGAGCTGGTGCTATGGCTCTGGCTGGGGCTGTGGATGGGGCTGGAGCTGTCGCTATGGCTCGGGCTGGGGTTGTGACTGGGGTAAGAGCTGGTGCTATGGCTCGGGCTGCGGCTGTTGCTGGAGCTAGAGCTGGTGCTATGGCTGGGACTTTGGTTGGGGCTGGAGCTGGTGCTTTGGCTCGGGCTGGGACTGTGGCTTTGACTAGAGCTGGTGCTATGGCTGGGGTTGGGGTTGTTACTATGGCTGGGGCTGGGACTATGGCTGGGGCTCAGGTTGGGGCTGGACCTGGTGCTATGGCTGGACCTGGGGCTGGTACTAAGGCTGAGGTTGGGGCTGTTGCTGGGGCTAGAGCTGGTGCTAGAGCCGGTGCTAGAGCCGCTGCTATGGCTGGGACTTTGGTTGGGGCTGGAGCTGGTGCTATGGCTCGTGCTTGGGCTGTGGATGGGGCTGGAGCTGGTGCTATGGCTCGGGCTAGGGCTATGGCTGGGGCTAGAGCTGTTGCTTTGGCTGGCGCTGGAGCTGGTGCTATGGCTGGGGCTGGTGCTATGGCTTTGGCTGGGGCTGTTGTTGGGGCTAGAGCTGGTGCTATAGCTGATGCTAGAGCTGGTGCTATGGCTGGGACTTTGGTTGGGGCTGGAGCTGCTGCTATGGCTCGGGCTGGGGCTGTGGCTGGGGTTGTGGCTGGGGCTAGAGCTGGTGCTATGGCTGGGGCTGGGGCTGTGGCTGGGGCTTTGGTTTGGACTGGAGTTGGTGCTATGGCTCAGGCTTGGGCTGTGGATGGGACTGTAGCTGGTGCTATGGCTCGGGCTGGGGCTGTGGCTAGGGCTAAAGCTGGTGCTATGGCTGTGGACGTGGTTGGGGCTAGAGCTAGTGCTTTGGCTGGGGCTGGTGCTATGGCTAGAGCTGGTGCTTTGGCTGGGGCTGGGGCTCGTGATATGGCTAGGGCTGGGGCTTTGGCTGGGATTAGGTTGAAAATTAGCTGGAAATACGTAATTAATGAGAAATTTTCTACAGTATTCTTGAATTCTGATCATCATTAATATTTTCATAGCCCTTTTTACAATCAAAGAATTTAAATATGTAGCCGTTTCTCTTCCATTGCGATTTATGCAACCCTGAGATACATTTACTGTAAAGAAAATTAAATGTGTTAAAATCTTTAGTCAAAATTGCTGCAAGAAATGGTAAAAATAAAAATGTAGAAAACATTAACATCCGTATGCAGTTGTCTTTAATTTTCTTTTTGATGCATTTGTCGGAATCAGCTGAATAAAGACCATTGCAGTGTTCGTACATTTTTAAGTTATCTTAAATTACTTAGACTCTTATTTTGCTAGTCACGTTGTATTGTTGCAGCCATTTGTGGTACGAGTATAATATATATTATGTAAAAGTATTACATGTAAAATCTAATTGGCAAAACTTGGGTATTAATCGATGTAACAATTATACAATGTGTCAAAAATTTGCTCAACAATGATCACACTTTAAATCATAGCCTGCTGTGATTCAAAGAGTTAGCAAATATGTCAAAATCTTCACAGGATTGTGACTGAATCATAATATTGTTTTGTGAAACTTACGTGTTTGCGAATCCAAGTCACAGAGATGTTTCATGTCAAATGTAATGTCCCCTTTGAGATTCACATTGGGTTTAACATTTTGGACACAAACATGAGGCATGTGATCCATCTCTTCAATAAGTATTTTATATTGTCCTTTGTTTAGTATATCGTAATTATCTAGAACCAAATTTCATCCATATTATACATTTTCTAAAATTACAACCTTAAACATTTTTTTTAAATTGTTATATTTAGTTTGTCCTCAGATGGACTGACACTGTCCACTGCTGGACATAGGGCTCTCCCAATGTGCGCCATAGTATATCATATCACAGCAGTCTATCCCAGCTATATTTTTAGGTCGTCTGTCCATCTTGCTGGGGGACGTCCTACCTTACGTTTGCCGACTCGCCGCCTCCAATTTAGGACTCGTTTGTTCCACCGGCCATGGGTCTTTCGGCTGATGAGGCCAGTTCATCGCCACTTTAGCTTATTCGCAATATTAGACAAATTTCGAATGCCGTGGTTAAAAAGGTAAAATACTCACATGCCGTAATTTCGTATTGTTTTTCATTAAAGTTTATGTAACACGATTCTTCCTTAGCTTTGTAGTCAAAACTCGAAATTAATTTAGGACAATGTACATGGTGCTCATATATTGTCCCGGTTACATTTACTCTACAATAAAAATAAAAATCAAATGAGTTAATAACGTCCTATTTTATTAAAGGCATGTGTTTAAACGACTACCAGAAATACACCTATTTTACTACCAATAAATTAGAAATTAATGGCAGAATGGATAAATGCACACTAAATTGCGTTTCAGAAAAATTTGCTTCGCAGGGCTTATCCTTCTGGGTGGTTGTAAAAAAACCACGATGCGAGAGCTTCATCTCGCAACGATCCCGCCTTAACTTTATAGCCGAATCTGTCCAAGTCTTCTTAGTCAATTTTTTTTTACTGTTCCAGTAAAACTATATTGAATGAGCATTTATCCATTTTGTGAGCATTTAAATTATTGCTTTAATTAAATATTAAAAATTGGGAAGTTTACATACCCTAATTGTGTTACTGCACAGTTTTTCAACCCTGTTAGTTTTATGTTGGTTAAAGTATATTTCGTGGATCCTTTTTGTTGCTCAATTTTTTCTATTTGTAATGGGTCCAAGGGTCTCGAGCCATCGTTTTCAGTGACAGACTTATAAACAGTAACTGCTCCGCTTGTCATACATTCCACGTCAGTAAGGACACATACTTCTTCACCTAAAATCATTAAAAAAGTAATAAATTCGTGATTCGTTATATACCATAACGAATCGCGAATTTATTACTTATCATTAGCTTTATGCAGGCACAGAAAAACATAGTATAATAGTATACCTTTGAATCTTGTTAAAAATATAATTTATTTATTAAGATTTTATTAATTAAGATTCTACCTCAGGGCAGTGCGTGATTATCTTTATAAAAAGCCTTCAAACTATTAATTTACAAAGTATTGACATGTCCCTGGTCTACTCTGGTTTCCGGAAAGCTATAACCTGGGAGACTTCAAGCCTAGAGTGAACAGGTTACTTCTAGGTAAGCCTTCGACCACATCATCACTTACCAACAAGTAAAATAGAGGTCAAATGCGAACCTACTACCAATAACAAAATATATTAGCACTACTCAAACGACATTTAGAAACCTGTCTTTTTAAATTTGAATTTAAAAAGAGCACTGTGCGTCATTGACGAGCTTCTGAAATAATTGAAAAAGTCGAAGAAATTTTGATTGGGTGATAAACTAACGTGGTGGGGTGGCAAATTGGTACTCTATAAGCTCACCGGCGCCAGCCTCCATAAGACTCAAGCGGCAAGTGAAACCACCGAAATTCAATGTAGTACACTTGTTATTAAAAACATTCTGCTGATATCATATACAACTATTACAACATGAATGTTGTGGACCAGGCATATGTTATTATCACTAGGTGTTACGACGAAATTGTGGAATGATGTTAAAGCCAATATTCTATGGCCTTAAAACTTTATTAAAGCTAATAATAATTGGACGAACTTATGCCAAAATTTTCCAAACCACAAATTACTATAAGTTGAACTATTGACACCAAATTGATTAGAATGTGATATTTTACTACTTGTTGTAGAAGTTTCGATGGCTTTTCAGTAGCCATGGTCACGGGCAGACTGGAGATGGTGGGTTTCTTACAGTTGGAAGTGTAAGTTATCTCAAAGTACCCGTGCTTGGTTATAATGGTTATAATATTAACATCAATAGTATTTGATTATAGACCTTTCAAGTTGTGTGGTCAACAGATCCTACAGTCCTAAAGGCGTTAAACCATCATCGTCGTTAAATAAGTCTGTTCTTTGTGTTGAATAAAAGCCAGTTCGTACATTATTACATTTTTTTAATTAAAGTTCAGAGCTAGATAAAGATATAATGCTAATATGATTATTATCATACTTATTTATTCTACCCCGGAAATACTTCACCCATGAGAAATTTCCTGAGGTAGACGTCAACTCCACCCAATAATGTAATCATTGCTTTCTTGACTATTAGTGATAATAAAAATTCTATGGTTTTCTTTTGACAGTCTTCTGATTTCACAAGTGACTTATCTTTCTTGAATTTGTCATTGTCTTTATCTTGTCTTGATTTGTCATCTTTCTTGTGTTTCTTCAATTTTCTATCTTCCTTATCTTTCTTAGATTCCTCATCCTCCTTATCTTTCTTTAATTTTCTATCTTCCTTATCTTTCTTTGATTCCTCATCCTCCTTATCTTTCTTTAATTTTCTATTTTCCTTATCTTTCTTTGAATCCTCGTCCTCCTTATCTTTCTTTAATTTTCTATTTTCCTTCTCTTTCTTTGATTGCTCATCCTCCTTATCTTTCTTTAATTTTCTCTCTTCCTTATCTTTCTTTGATTCCTCATCTTCCTTATCTTTCTTTAATTTTCTATCTTCCTTATCTTTCTTTGATTCCTCATCCTCCTTATCTTTCTTTAATTTTCTATCTTCCTTATCTTTCTTTGATTCCTCATCCTTATCTTTCTTTAATTTTCTATTTTCCTTATCTTTCTTTGATTGCTCATCCTCCTTATCTTTCTTTAATTTTCTATCTTCCTTATCTTTCTTTGTTTCCTCATCCTCCTTATCTTTCTTTAATTTTCTATTTTCCTTATCTTTCTTTGATTGCTCATCCTCCTTATCTTTCTTTAATTTTCTCTCTTCCTTATCTTTCTTTGATTGCTCATCCTCCTTATCTTTCTTTAATTTCCTATCTTCCTTATCTTTCTTTGATTCCTCATCCTCCTTATCTTTCTTTAATTTTCTATTTTCCTTATCTTTCTTTGATTGCTCATCCTCCTTATCTTTCTTTAATTTTCTATCTTCCTTATCTTTCTTTAATTTTCTATCTTCCTTATCTTTCTTTGATTCCTCATCTTCCTTATCTTTGTTTAATTTTCTATCTTCCTTATCTTTCTTTGATTCCTCATCCTCTCTATCTTTCTTTGATTTCTCATCTTCCTTATCTTTCTTTGATTCCTCATTCTCCTTATCTATCTTCATTGCCTTATCATTTTCTTTATCTTTCTTTGATTCCTCATCTTCCTTGTCTTTCTTTAAATCCTCATCCTCCTTATCTTTCTTTATTTCCGTATTATTTTTTGATTTATCATCTTCTTTATCTATCTTCTTTTTCTTGTCATCTTCCGAGTTATTATCTGTCTTTAATTCTTTATCTTCCATTGATTGTTGATCTTTCTTTTGTTTCTTTGATTCATCGTCTTCTTTTCCTTTGTTTGATACCTCATCCTCCTTACAATTCTCTAAATCGTTTTCTTTCTTTGATTCCTTATCTTCTTTACCTTTCTTTGATGCCTCATCTTCTTTATCTTTCTTTGACTTCTTATCGTTCTTTAAGTCTTTATCTTCTTTTGATTTCTTATCTTTTGCTGATTCCTCATCTTTAATTATTTCCTTATCTTTCTTCATCTGTGTATCTTTTGCTGTAACAGGATAAACATATTTTTATATTTAACTGATGCGACATGATCATATCAGAAGTGATTTGTCCCGCTCAGTACGAAACACGTTTAACTATACACCGGGTTGGTCAGGTCATTTGTTTTAGGCACTAAGTGTGGTCTTGTATTAGGCGAGTTGTCTTGTTCGTGTCTATACTTATATAATGAATATGTCTGAATATGTCATATGAATATGTCATGTCGTATAATTTAAGAATATTTCTAAGATAACTAGTTAATTGGTAATTTCATTAATAAATGAATTAGTTAATTGACTTACGTGTATTGTCTTCATCACTATCATCATCTAAGAGATTTTTGATATCATATATCAACCTTCCCTTAAGGCCTACGTTTGGCTGAACAGATTGAATGAAAAAGTGCGGCATGTGATCTTTGTTTTCAACGAATACCCCATATCGTCCTATATTGAGCATCTCGTACTTATCTAGAACGAATTTTTTTATCAGTTTTGTATATTCTAATGAGAGTCGGCAAGCTAGTTACCCACACCGATGGCAACACCGAAGACGTTGGTAATGTCTTGAAGAATGAGCAGTTCAGAACCGCTCTAAGCTGGTGAACTTGCATGAAAGGTTTAATGACAGTAGAGGAAACTCGTGAAATATATTAAGACAGAAGCAAACGGTAGAAGTACATCCGCTGTTTTCGATCTCCACGTGAAATAGTCGACCGCCAATCGGGCATCGACTCTTGGATCTCAAGCACAATCAATTGCACTCAGTACTGCTGCAACACTGAGGCAGTAAAATACCGAGGGTTAAATATAACCCAAAAGTAATAACATACTTACACGCTGTTACTACAATTTTTTTATCAGTTAGTGAACATGATGTTCCATTATCTTCATTGTGAAAAATCGCAGTTAGTTTAGGACAGCGTATATAGTGCCTATAGCCCTCCTCACTTACGTTTAACCTAAAATCAAATAAAATAAATTAAATAAACACAGCTCTTAAATTAACTCATAAAAAGGATTTACTGCGGCCAATATGAGCTACGCATTTAAAATAAGTGCATGTATATTATTAACTTATAACCGAGAGTTCGTAGAAAAAAGTAACCAAACATGGCAAAGTGTCCTTAATGTGGAATACTGATATTTCTCGTAAACAAAGATTCTTAGATGCAATAAGTAGTGATCCTCAATGTCTTTCGCTTACTAAAATCACGTACAGGTGCCGATGAGATGATTCTGGCCATGATTGTGCTGGGTACAGAGTTTAATATCGAGATTTGTGGTTGTTGCAAATAAATTAAGTTCCTTTTCATATTTCACCAAATGTTGTTAAATATTCTTGTAATGTTAGTTGTAGTAGTTTTTATAGTATTCCATATTTAGGGGCACCTATTCCATTTTTAGAAACATACGTTTATGTATTTTTTATTTTTGGTAAA
The DNA here is from genome assembly GCA_946251805.1 of Cybosia mesomella. Lineage (NCBI taxonomy): Eukaryota > Metazoa > Arthropoda > Insecta > Lepidoptera > Erebidae > Cybosia > Cybosia mesomella. The sequence goes on from OX276415.1 coordinate 15,701,864, forward strand.
TTTTAGTATATTAATTAATAAATATAATAAAAGACAGGTACTATGTTCAACGCAAATATATGGTTATTTCTAATATTTTTATTTTTTATTCATTTTTAATGTTTTCATTTTGGATGTGTCTCATTAGAATTTTTACATTATATTTATTTTTTGACACTGACAGATTGCCGATGCTTAAAAAACAAAAAGGTATTCCATACTTGGTTACTTTCCTCTAAGCTTTGAGCGTCTTCAGTGAACAATCTTAATTTCAACAATAAATCCTGCGAACTAACGAGAATGCGCTAATATCAATTCAGTTTTGGGCAGTGGTGCCGTGGGAGAAACATGGAGCTGTGTATGGTATAGCTCTCTCTGTTCCTCAGCGACGCTGAATTGAACTGAACTGCTATAAGCACATTGTGTTTAGCTCCCAGGTGCAATAATGACTGTGGCTGGAAAGAACTCAAACTCAAAATAGTAAATTATTGAAAAGATCTTATTTATAAGTTCGATTTTTGAAACTTATGAAAAAGATGTGGCTTTTCAATCTCTTCTAACGAATTTTTTGAGGGCTAGGTAGTGCCTCCACCAAGACAAGCCAGGAGATGCATGTCACTATCTATATTTTTCTGATGCGTTACGTTGTAATATTATTGTATTGTCTGTATTGTAGTTTCGGTCTGGAAAATACTCAAATTCAAGAGACCAATGAAAAACATATTAAAAATGTTCAATTGGTCTAATTCTAATAGTTTAAACTTTATTAACACCGAATCGTCGATTTCGCTACTGATCTATTCATGATCATCAAATCCTATTGGTTACTTAAAAAAAAAAACAAAACTTCACGCCTGTATCCCCGAAGAGGTAGACAGAGATGTATTACACACCCACGATTCGCCAGTTATGTTTAGGTCCCAATGTAATAGGGGGCGAGCCTATTGCATCTACCGGGCACATTACTGGGTACTTAATAAGTCCTAAAAAGCAGAAATTTGAGATTTTTTGACACTACGAAAAGAAAAACCTAGCTTTCGTCACACTTTATTGTCTGGATACTATTGGATCAGAAATTCTCAGAATGAAAATAATATAATATATTAAATAATATAACACAACAACAAAAACCAGAAGTAATCAGACTGTACTTACCGGTTAACCAGGGTGGCAGGGGGCTATTGAACGTAGAGTATATGTACAAAACACAAATGGTAAAATACCAGAATTACCTCACATCATCAAATAGCCATCTAGTCACAGCAATAGTACAACATGACACAAGTAGAGACAAATATTCAATAATAAAAGAAGCACAGCAAATAGAGGAAGAATTAAACTTACCACGAGGAAAAACATATACAGATGAAGAAATCAAAAAAGCAATACTCAAGAAATATAACACAACATGGAGAGGAAAACCACTACATGGACAATTCCCTAAGAAAGTCTTAGATCAGGGCAACATAGACACGGAGCTATCTTTTAAATGGATTAAAAAGCAACAGATATCTCCAAGCATTGAATCCTCCATATTCGCCATACAGGATCAAGCTGTTATGACACGACAACATCAACGTGACATACTCAGAGAACCAGTAGATGGAAAGTGCCGCTTATGTACGACCAAGGATGAAACAGCACAGCACATAATAGCTGGATGTGAGAAACTGGCGGGAACGTACTATGTCAAAAGACATAATAATCTCGTCCAGTACGTCCACTGGTGTCTGGCTCGAAAACATCTTATGGAGGTTTCTAACTTATGGTGGAAAGAAAATCTCACGCAACCACAGGTCAAAGAGAATAGTTCAGCGAAAATTTTATGGGAAATACCTGTTCAAACTGATGTCACTGTAACGCACAATAGACCGGACCTAATCTACACAGATAAAATCAACAACAAAACATACCTAATAGATATAACAGTACCATCGGATTATAATATCGGTCCCAAGGAAATAGAGAAACTAAGCAAATACCACCTATTAAAAACAGAAATCAGTCGTTTATGGAATACACACACAGCAGTCATACCGATAGTCATAGGAGCAACAGGAACAGTAGCCAAAAGCATTAAAAAATACATAGATAAGTTAGATGCAAATATTGATATAGGCATCCTTCATAAAAAAGCAGTAATACACACATCAGTCATACTCAGCAAAGTGCTTGGAGATACCGTCTTTGTAAACAACACACAAGACCAAACCACACAACAATCACCTAACACACAGCATCTACCAGTTACACCAGATTTACAAACAAGAGGCAGAGGAAAACCAAGAGGAAGAGGTATTACACGCACACAAACAATACAAATACAAGAACAGTCATCCACGCAAGAATCATTTAACACACAGTCCCGACACAATGCTTTCGTCATTCACACAGCAACCAACAATCACGCAACGATCAGCAGGCACAGTCAACTCACGAACAATGTCAGACATGCAAGAACTTTCGGTTGATATGGAAAGAAGAAGTGGAAGAAGAAGGATCAATAGCACACAGGCATCAAACACACATCACACGACAGACACACAACCACACATTCTGCCACACAACATTTGTAGAAGAAGAGGAAGGGGACGAGGAAACAACACAACACGTGCTAAAATATAGTAGGGGGAATGGCTACCTTCTTTCTCGCGGGCTGCGGGACGAGGTACCCATTAACACTGACACAATATTGTCGTGAAAGAGAAAAACTCTTGAAAAAATAATTTAATATATATAATATATTATTAGTAAATATTATTTACTCTTGAAGTTCTAGACGGCAAAATTTGGTGTGCAGACTAGATTTACAAATACAGAACTAGCGTGGTTGAAATGCGCATACTGGTGCCGATACAAATATGCACCATTATTTATAACTCAACAACAGCCACTATTTTTCTTTCTTTCTTTTTCTTCTTTTATCTTTCTCTTTCTTTGCTTTCCTTTCTGTCTTTCTCCTATCGGATCCAGATTCTACTAACTCTATTTTGACTTTTCAAAACATATAATGTAGAAATAAATTTATCATATTTTGATCTTTAAACCATATAGTAATTATAACGTCAATTAGTTTAAAACTGAAATGCTTGGAGTGGGGAGATCTCCAAATGGTGAAGAAATCATCATCATCAACCTCTATTAGTCCACTGGTGGATATAGGTCTCCCCTAGTGAGCGCCATAGCGCCCTGTCTTCAGCTTGCCGCATCCAGCATCTTCCCGCAGTCTTTCGCAGATCGTCATCCCACCTGACCGGAGGGCGTCCTACACTACGTTTGTCGAGTCGCGGTCTCCACTCATGTACACGTTTACCCCAGAGGTTGTCGGTTCTTCGCGAGATAAAGAAATATAAAGTGTAAAATATTTTCAAAAGGAAATTGATGCCAAAGTCCTTGCTGAAAACTACTTACCTTAATTTAGTGACTGTACAGCCTCTCAATCCTTTTAATACAATGTTACTTAATGAATATTTCGTTGAACTAGTTTCACCATCAATACTTTGTATATACAATGGGTCCATTGGTTCCAACAAGCCGTTGATTCCATCAATCACAGACTTATACTCAGTTATGGCTCCCTTCGTCACACATCCAACATCATCAAGAACACATACTTTTTTACCTAAAACCAATATATAAAATGAATACAATGAAATTTTGACGCAATTAGTATGCTCACTTTGTATATAGATTTAGCTCGGAAAAAGGGAACATCCTGGACGAGAATTGAACCCGCGACCAGTCCAGTCCCATACAGAGGAAATACTCAGACCAACGGCTTCCCATCAGGTGGGCCGTGTGCTTGTGTGCCACCTTAGTGGTATAAAATAAAAAATAAAACCAACTAACTCTCCCCAAGACTCATAATATATCGCAGAATTTCGAATATCTAGGAAGTGTCCAGGTAGCTCAATTGGTCAGAGTATTTCCCTTGTACTAGTCGCTAGTTCAAGTACCGTCCTGGATAATCATTTTTTCCGAGCTGAATCTATTGAAGATACATTTAAAATTAAAATGACTGAATGGCGTTTACTTCACGACTGTAAAAATATAGAATCTTTACTTACCTTAATTACATAACAGCATAAAAATGTGCACATTATACGGTTATTAACCTTTACCCAAAATTCATACACTGCACGTATTTTCTTCGTATCAATTGCTTTCTACGATATCCAATAATTTATAATCTATATTATCGGAATTGAATTGACAGATCTGAATTGAATTAATTGTTTCAAGTGTGTTAATGATTTTGTTATCCTTCTTAAAAGAATGTGAGTAATTACTTACACTGAGTCGGCGGCGCGGTCGCGGCGCAGTAGGTAACAAAAGCAGACACAAACCAGACATACAGCACAGCTCTCATTTTGCCTATAAGAATGAATCAATACACAGATTTAAATTATTTAAAATTTCGGTGGTTTTGGATGTTTAAATGTTTGAATATTTGTGTGTTTGAATGCATGTTAACCACTTACAATCAAACATATAACATCGTGATTGAGTAAATCACGATCAATCTGGTTGGAAACGTGCGTTGGACTCGCGCACTCAGGGTTCCGTACAAAACTGGATAGAGGGGCCAACTTAACGTTGCTTAAAAATTAACGTTGTAGTTTTTTGAGTGGTAGAGTCAAGCTACAGTCATTATGGCTGTTGCATGTATGGGCCGACTCGACCGGGGAAGCACCACCCTCTCACAGAATATCGACGCCAAGTAAGTAAGTATTTGAACTGTTGCGTTCCGTTTGGTGAGTGAGAGTGCCGGAGCCCAAACTCCTTTCCCATCCCCTCCCAAACTGCTTTCCCATCCCCTTTCCTTTACAGGGTCGGCAGCGCGAGTGTGACGCTACTGGTGTTGCACACGTCCATAGGCCGCGGTAACCGCTTCCCATCAGGTGGGCCGTGTGCTTGTCTGCCACCTTAGTGGTATAAAAAAAAGAGCTTCTAGTCTTGACAAAATACATAACTACAGATATTTTTTTGTGATGTGGGTAACTACAAAAATTTGATTTCTGGAATAATACATAGGCTACTTTTTGTCCCTGGAGTGTGTTCCCATAAATGGCGGGCACGGGATCACTGCTACTGAACGTTTTTGATGCGGTTTTATTTATTAGATAGGTCTTCATCATATCAGCCGTAGGAAGTCCACTGCTGAACCGTAGTCGTATGTAGTTTCGAACGCCGCTGTGGCGACACACGCTGTTGCGAATTATTTTTCCACTGCCTCACAGGTTCGAAAGCTCATGGACTCGAATGAAACAGTTGAGAAAGACGCTGTTTCGAAAAACATTGTTGCGATTAGAGTACCTATTAGAGTGACTAGTGGTTCCAGGTTCGGTGGCTGTGAAAATGTTTTTCGAAACAGCGTCTTTCGCGACTATTTCATTCGAGTCCATGAGCTTTCGAACCAGCGAGGCAGTGGAAAAATAATTCGCAGCAGCGTGCGTCGCAGGGACTGCATTCGAAACTACATATTATTATGTATTCCCTACTGGACATAGGCCTCCCGCATCGACTTTCATTTCGACCGGTCTGTAGCGGCCTGCATCCACCGAGTCTCTGCGCTCTTTGCTAGGTCGTCTGACAACCTTGCGGGAGGCCTTCCTACGCTGCTCTTGCCATCCCGTGGTCTCTACTCAAGGACTTTTCTGCCCCAACCGCCATCGGTTCTCCGAGCTATATGCCCTACCCACTGCCACTTCAGCTTGCTGACTCATTCTGCTATGTTGGTAACTCTGGTTCGTCTACAGATCCCCTCATTTCATTCGATCTGTAAGGGCAGGGTCGTAGACAGGTCTTGGTCAGACTAAAATCTGCCGTATGTTTGATTGCAAGTGGTTAATTAGAAAAGGAGCTATGACCAAAAATCGATAATTACCCTCCACGCGGACGGAGCCGCAGGCATGTTTTGTAAAATAATAATTTAAAAAAATAAGATAACAACTGACTTTGGAGGGGGTCAAAATTTCTCAATTGATGCAGAACTCTTTTGGTTTTTCGAAGCGTACATCAACCAACTTATCATTTTTATGTAAATAATATAGACGATTCTACAAGTTTCACAAAACTGTTATGTTGTTTTAATTGAGTTAACGACTTTTTTATTTTCAAACGTAAATGTATTACTTACACTGAGCAGGCGCGGTCGCGGCGCAATAGGCGACAAAAGCAGACAAAAGCCAGAGATACAGCACGGTTGTCAATTTGTCTGTAAGAATTAATCAATTTACAGCTATCTATTTCATACCTTTGAATGAGAATTCTTGTATCTATTACTATTATAAAATTGTAAATTAGTTGTGTCAAAAAGAAACACTTGGGTTACCTTTGTTAAATGAACGATTCTGAATACAATTATTTTTTTTGGAATTCTCTTTTTTTTGTCTGTCTGTTCGCGATGGACGCAAAACTACTGAACTGATCTGGATGCGGTTTTATTATCAAAAAGGTCTTAGTAAAACCACTGACAGCAGTGGCCATCAGTGTTTCGCGGAATTTGTTGCAGCGGAATTTGTTGCAGAGTAAGCGCCAAGAAATCCTTACTAATATATAAATGTGAAAGTAACTCTGTCTGTCTGTCTGTCTGTCTGTCTGTTACGCTTTCACGCCTAAACCACTGAACCGATTTTGCTGAAATTTGGTACAGGGGTAGATTAGACCTTGGGAAAGGAGAAAGGCTATGTTTTGTCGCGGTAACCGACATCTACGCGGGTGGAGCCGCGGGCAAAAGCTTGTGTTTCAATATTTCGGCTTTATTTGGCAATCCCTCAAATATGAACCCTCAGCAGCCTAACCTGAAACCGCCAGTAATATATGCCCGATCACTAGAGACAAAGTTGAAGAGCTGCTGCAGGAGAGTAGACCATGTGCTTTTCATATAGTTGAAGGTCTCTGGTGCACAAATCACAAAAGATTTTGCGGTCTGCAGTTTTTGATAACGAAAAACCGTGGGCCTTTCGTTTATTTCGAAAACTAATTGCGATGGGGGTCGGGCAGTCGCGCGTTACCGTACTATTCCTCCTTAGCATTTGAATGACTAGGAACTAACTCACGTAGATAAGATACAAAATGGTTTGTTATAATTTGCTTCAAAACGTCTTTCAGTGCGAAATGACCCTTTTTTTTTCGTGCGGAAATCCCTTCGTATACCCCCCCGCTGGCCAGCGGAGGCGGTTATGTCGGGCTTGAAACGAATAAAACAGCATGCTGTCTCGGATCTACAGACGCCGGGGTGTAAGGTTGCCCATAAAGCATATGCCTCGCACCCCGACTGACACTGGGCGATCTCCGATTTCGAGATGGCCCCCTCGGGTTTTGGAACCACGGTGTCCCCGTCTTGCCCCAGTTTGAAGGAGGGGCGCTAGTCGCCCCACCGTCCCGGAGTGCGAAATGACCCTTAGACCAACCAAGCATATAGTTAAAATACAGTTTTAAAAACAAGAATAGAATATTTTAACAGTAATCGATGGAAGATTATACCTGTTCCTGCGGTGGACACTGACTATGTCGATCTTATTACAATTTAACGACCTTTTTATAAACCAACGGTTATGTTTATCAAAATTTATACTAATATTATAAAGAGGAAAGATTTGTTTGTTTGTAACCGATAAACTCTGAAACTACTGAACCGATTTCAAAAATAATTTCACCATTACAATGGTACGTTATCCTTGAGTAACGTAGGCTACATTTTATCCCGCTATTGCCACGGGATCAGGATTTACGCGGCAGAAGCCGCGTTCAAAAGCTAGTGGCAAATATGGTCAAATCACGCTTCAACTAAAACACGATGTTTTTATTGATAATCATTATTGTTTAGTATACAAACGACTTAATAAACATTTATTGATTTTACATGAATAAAAGAATATGTCATGATAATCATAGTTATTAAAAGAATGTCACGATATTTTGTTTATTATGTTATAATATCTATTTAATAATAAATAAATAATAATAAATATTCTACAACATTCCACACAGCGCTATCTAGACCTAAAGTAAGCATAGCTTAACTAGCTTGTGTTGTAGGTTCCAGAATGCGGATAAACATACTTAGATACATTTTTTTTGTAAATACATACATATTATACATAGAAACACCCAGACCAATGCAAATAGACATATTCATGCATACAAATATTTGCACTAAGCGGGAATCGAACCCGCGCCCCCTGACGTAGCAGTCGAACGCACTGCCGCTACGCCACAGAGACCGTCATTTGATTACTAGCAGTGAAGTATTTATGGCGACACTACATGATATGTTCAGCATCAGGTTGTACAGGGTCCTTCTATGAGGCCCAAGCCAACCTCGACCTCCTCGACCTCCCCTGACGAGGCTCGGGTACAGGCTTTTTACTTTCAGGGTTGGAAGGTCAGACGGCAGTCCCTCCCGCCAAATACCAACTAGTTGTGCGCTCGGGAATGCCAATCGAACATCCTTCCCCAAGACACTACCCGTTTTATATTAAACATAACACAACATATAACATAACTTCACGCCTGTATCCCCGGGGGTAGGCATAGGTGTATTACACAACACACCCACGATTCGCTAGTTATGTTTAGGTCCCAATGTAATAGGGGGCGAGACTATTGCCATCTACCGGGCACCTTACTAAGCGAGCGATAATTAACATATTTAATACACACATAACTACGAAAAGTCAGAGGTGTGTGCCCGGGGCGACTGGGAATCGAACTCGAGACCTCGTCTCGGCAGTCCGTTACCTACGACACTGGGCGTAAAAAGAAATCTGACTAGGGTCTGAGTAGGGTCGGCATTGCGAGTCAAGGGTCGGTAGCGCGAGTAGGGTCGGCAGCGCGAGCAGGGTCGGCAGCGCGAGTGCGACGCCCCTGGTGTTGCACACGTCCATAGGCCGCGGTAACCACTTCCCATCAGGTGGGCCGTGAGCTTGTCTGCCACCTGAGCGGTATAAAAAAAATAAAAAAAACTGAGTAAAGTAACCCGTCGGAAAAAACCTTGGACCCAGGCATCCATAGCAACTATACCTTAGTTCTATTGATGGTGTTTGAGTACATTATGTCCACGCAGCCATCCGGTATAGGTATACCTATAGGAGCGTTCCCGGATAAGAATAATCGTCATGTTCAGACTTAAACGGTTAACGGGTTATCCTATAGAGTTGGTAGGTACTTCACTCACCTTTAAAGGAAGGCTATTGACAAGTATAACTTTATACCCTCATCTATGATATTAAAAAAAGTAATTGATCGAGCTTGAAAATAATCAAAAAACAATGTTTGATAATGATTGTAACATCATTCATTGTTTCCGTAGTTCGCAAGAATTACGGTAGATGGCTCCAGCGGCGCCCCGAGACGTATATAACATATCTCCTTTGGGGTGAGGCTATGGACAACCATGGCGAATCGTTGGCTATTAGTCTTGACATCGCAAAAGCTCTCGATGGAGTATTGGCACAGGTCGCTTCTTTCCAAACTGCCTGCCTTTGGTCTGCCTCTTCGATTGTGCAGCTGGGTTGATAGCTTCCTGCAGGAGTGCCGTATTCGTGTGACTTGTGATGGACGAACTTCAGAATTCTTTCAGGTAAATGCTGGTGTACCGCAGGGGTCAGTTGTGTCGCCCACTCTCTTTCTTCTGCATATCAACGACATGCTGTCTGCCGGCAGCATTCATTGCTATGTAGATGATAAGTACCTTGCACGGGTGATATTACGAATGCCATTCGGCCAGGCAGGCTGATATTGAGAAGAAAAGGTAGCTTCTTGTCACTGAGATTGACCAGGTCCTGAATCACATTTCTCAACGGGCTCTGAAAACCTGGTCGAGTTCAATGCCAAGAACACGCAGGCATGTGCGTTTACAGCAAAGGTATCTCCTTACCTTCCCCTGCCTACTCTTTGGGACACACCACTGTCACTGCAGGATAATCTAAACATACTCGATATGGATGTTCGCTGCAAACTGAACAACAAAAACTACATTGAGAGCATCAGCCTCGCGTAAACTCGAAGTCCTGGACAAGGTGAGACGGTTTTTCACACCGGAGCAGTGGTGTCTTCTATACAAGACACAAATCCGTCCTGGCGTAGAATACTCCTCTCATCTCTGGGATGGCTCTGCTCAGTACTTACTAGATACTCTCGACTGGTTGCAGCGACGTGCGGTTCGCATTATTGGAAGTCCTGAGGTCACCAACGCCCTTGAGCCCTTGCAGTTGCGTAGAGATATTACCTCCTTGGCAGTATTTTAACATGTCTGAGCCGTTCCGATGAGCTTCCAATTAGTTCCACCCACTCCTGTCCTATAAAGGACAACACGTGGAAGACTGAGGACCCTCACACGGTGCAAACACTTACATCAAGGACTTGGTCCTTGATATTAGTGTTCGGTACCTCTTTTCTTTGCCGCGCCATCAAGATTTTGAATTCTTTACCAGCACACGTGTATCCTTCTTCCTACAGTCCCGGGTCCATTAAGCGGGGCGTGAGAAAGCATCTGATGAGGCTGTCCAGCTGAGAGCTACCATTGTAACATTATCCGTATCTGTAATGGTGACCCTCATTCCTTGGACTTTACCTGTACCTTACTATCAAGCGAGGTAAAGTCATATTGTCGTGGCCAATATGAAAAAAAAGGATAGTTGCCTGGTCCAAGAGGATTTTTCCCAACGGGTCACACTGTGCGTATAAGTCAATTTTGACCTATCCGGCAGATGCCAACTTTCGTTGCCATAACACCATGTAACCTAAAGAATCAGTAGGCATGCCATGAAATGTATATCTGCAATTGTGGGCCCGCACGAAACACGAACGAAAGAAGTGTCATTTAGGTACCATGAAGTTGGGGTGTGTGTTGGGTAACCTCCTCGACTGTCGCTCCGATTCCGATCCCGCTGCAGTCCGGGGGGAACGGAATCGGAGCGGCCGGTACACCCTGGGCGGCGGTCAATGGCTTCCCCTTCATAGGGTTGGCATTGATCGTCGGCCAATACCCAACGTGGCGGGAACACATCGCTCTCCGTACTCCTCTGCTTTCAGAGGAGACAGGATGAGCGATGCTGTTAGTGGTGAGACTGCCCAGGGTCAGTCGGGGTGCGAGGGATATGCTCTATGGGTAACCTTACACCCCGGCGTCTGAAGACCCGAGACGGCGTGCGGTTTTAGTCGGTTCAAGCCCGACATAACCGCCCCCGCTGGCCGGCGGGGGGGTATCCGAAGGGATTTCCGCACGAAAAAAAAAAAAGGTACCATGAAGTTTGTTCGGATTTCGTTATTTCGTCTGGACCATAAAGTATGTTCGGGACTGAATTCAACATATCAAGGAGGTTTAGGATATATTTCTATAAAAAACCGGCCAAGTGCGAGTCGTACCCGCCCATGAAGAGTTCCGTAGCAGCAAGTAAAATTATTAATGTGAGTTGATTGAATGACAGGTAAATTGCGCTTTAGGATTTATGACGTATTAAAAAAAAAATCTACTTACTAGATCTCGATCAAACTAATTTTCGGTGGAAGTTTAAATAGTAATGTACATAATATATATTTTTTAGTTTTATCATTCTCTTATTTTAGAAGTTACAGACACACATTTTACCACTTTGGAAGTGTATCTCGAGTAAACTATTCAGTATAAAAAAAAATGATATTAGAAACCTCAATATCATTTTTGAGGACCTCTCTATAGATACCCACACATAATGGATTTGATGGAAAAAAAAATTGAGTTTCAGTTCTAAGTCCACCCCAAAATTAATTGTTTTTTTTTCTATTATTGTGTGAAAATCTTACTGCGGTTAAATCGTACTGTGCAGTATAGTTCTTAGTTTCTGGTCGTTTCATGGTAGGGTTTAGGCCGAATAAACTGTCATGTGCCGTTTTCAGGCAAGATTGTGGGATAAGTGCGTTTCATGGTAGCGATAGTCCAAAATATTAGTCAGCAATTGCGGATCTAAGATTTATGGTAGGCCTGCTGTTTGTTTATTAAATAAAAGTCAACTCGTACATTATATAGTTTATTGTAAATGGTGTTTTTTGTGAGGTTTTTTCATATTAGAGCCAGGAATCACTTCGCCCATGAGATGTTTTCTGTTGTGAGCGTCAATCCCAACGAATAATGTACTCATGGCCTTCTTAACAACTAATGAAAGCATTAATGCTCCAGTTTCCTCTGGAAAAGCGTCTACCTGCAAAAATGACTGCTTATCTTCCGCTGTAAAAAATATATAAACATATTATATTTTAGTCCATTGAAAAGTTACATTTGAGGTAAGTGTAAAGTTAAATCAAAGTTTTTGGGGTCGCAACCCTTGTCCTACGGCCGTCATCTTAAAAAAGGGGTGCGAATTGTGTTTTGTGCGGTCCGTCGCCGCCCGGACCTGTACCACTGAAGATGTCGACCGCAATGATCGATGAAACGTTTGGAACACTAGTTTCCGATGGACCACGGCCAAACAGCCCAGAAGCAGTATATTCTACATGCAACGCCGTGAAAGCCTAAAGATTTATATTCCAGATATTATTGATTATGGTGTGGATCGTAGGTAATGTATGGATGGTAGTGATAGTAGGAATGTATGGATGGTAGGGATGGCACGGATGGTACGGATTGTATGAATGGTACGAATGGTATGGATGGTTCGTATGGTACAGATAGTATGGATGGCACGGATGGTATGGATGGTACGGATGGGATGGATGGTATGAATCGTACAGATGTTTACATTTTGAGCCACGCTCAGTCTATAAATAATCGTAAAACTTACTATACGAGAGACGTTCGATATTCAATATCGGTTTGTCATTGCAGAACTCTTCGGAGACGCTTGAGAAAACAGATTTGACGAAAAAATGAGGCATGAGATCTTTCTCTCCAACCAAAATTCCATAATGTCCCGCGTTCAAAATCTTATATTCATCTAGAAAAACAAGGTTTCATCAATATTATACAGTGTGTTTTTTAAACTAGCACAGTATGGGGAGATTCGAAACTGTCTGAAGAACCATCATCTCTTTTTTGGTGCGAACAAATTTGGCGACTTAATATTTTGGTCAAGTGTGAATTCTCCATAAAAATGAGTCATTTCGATTGATGTTTTTTATTAATGCGTATCGATTCAGTTTCTTGTACTTCCCATACTGTCCCAGTTTAAAAAAACACACTGTATATCGATAATGAAAAATTCGCTATTTTATAAGATTGAAAAAAGTCTAAACTTATATTCTCCGTGGTTTTTCTTCTATTAAAGCTTAGATTTCATTTAATGTACCAGTTGTATCTTCTCTTCATTTCACCCTTAATGCTTCTGAAACTTGGAATTTGGAGCCCGGGACCACTTTTCTACTATTGGTCCTCCTCCTCGATAATTTATTTGGCTTATCTGGGCTTTTATGGGAGCGCCTACCTCATATATGACCTCCCAAGCCTGAGAAAAAAGCCTTGCAGGTGAGGTTGGCTCCGGCCTCAAGGATGTTGGTAAAGCCTGTATATCCAATTTTGTTTTATCGTCAGATTTTTTTTTAACCTGAGTTTCTCCCGGATCCGCTCCGCCACCTCCTTCTCGAGCATTACTTGCTCGCAGTAGGAAGCAGTGGTAGACTACGCACTCGCGCTCCGCACCATCGCTGTGAGCAAGACGCCGAGCGAGAGGACTCCCATTCCCATTCTTTCACGTGGGCCCGCCTCGGCACCTCCCGCACCGGGCACTCCGTCAGCGTGGCAGCGCTGAGTCCTCACTTGCATCACAGTGGTGGCACTCAGACATTGGCTCCTTCCCACGCAGGTGGCCCAAGAAGCACCTCTTCCCTTAGTTCACCTGTGTCAGCTGGTACAAGAGGCTCCCGTGTCGCCTCTCCAGCCAGTCCACCATGATTGGTCTTACCACTTCTACTACGGCATGCCCTACATATTGCCCTGAACACGAAAATACTTACAAGCTGTTAACATAATTCTATTATCTTCCAATGGACACCATGTTTCATTAGCTTCATAGTTAAGGATCGTAATCAGTTTAGGGCAGTTTATATATTGCTCATAGTCCTCATGAGTAATGTTTATCCTGAAATGAAAAGGAAAACATCAAGTGAAGGTATCAAAAACTTTATCCTCTTATGAATAGGATATAACTGTCGTCAATATGAGCAAGTCGTGCTAGTGCTATCGTTTGTAACTTGAGAACAGGTGGACCGATTGTCATGATATTTGATGTTTTCCACCACGTTATCTGCGCTTAAACTACGTGACAATAACTGTGTTTGCGTATATTATTTGGATATCGCGTAGTGGCCATGACGTTAGGATATAGGAAGCTGCTAGAAAGTCATGGTCATGCATGAACGCTGTGTCATATTGTGATTATTTTTGCGGTAATCCCCCGATACCCCAGTGGGGGTAGTTATATCGCACTCGAACTGAACAAAACCGAACGCCGTCTCGGGTCTCTAGTACCGGGGCATAAGGTGGCCTAATATTGCAATGCTCTCGCACCTCGGCTGACCCTGGGACATCTACGGCTTTGAGATGGCCCCCTCGGGATTCTGTGCATATATGAGATATTCACGAAATAAATTCAGCTGATAAGGTAACCAACATAACTTGATTCTAAGGCGGAACTCACCGAAGCGGGATAAAACCCGACCCCACCAGGCGAGGCCGCGGTGGCGGTCAAAGTCCGCCGGCAACCCTGGGGTTATCCTTTCGAGGGCTTACCCGGCTTACCCGGCTTACGTAAACAAAAAAAACGCTGACCCGGCAAACTTCGTTCCGTCTTTTTTTTTTTTTTTTTTTCGTGCAGAAATCCCTTCGGATACCCCCCTGCCGGCCAGCGGGGGTGGTTATGTCGTGTCTCGACTAAAACCGCACGGTGTCCTCCCCAAGTGTCCGTTGCCGGGCATCCTATATGTATAAAAGTAAATATTTGGTTTATTTATAATATATAAACCAAAGGAGAATGCCCATTCTTGGTTGCGCTTTTAGACGTACGCGTCAATATTTCAAATGTTAAAAAATAATATTGATTATAGTATGACTTTTCAACACTAAATCGCTTCTAAAGAACTTGGGGTTTGAATTTAACTTATAAAGATATGAAAATTGAATGAATAATCGTTTCCACTTTAATTTAATTGTTACCATTATGTAAAATAAACCATTGGCGGTAGAATGCAAATATACCAATCTTTTTAAAATAAAATGGTTAAATAATAATACGTGATAATAATTCGCAATGTGACATTCAAATATATTGCAGTTATGAAATCTTAATATTTCGTGTAGGTATGTATTCGTAAATTATTAGTGATAATCAGTTAAAGTTGTAAAATATTGTGTGCTTCAGTGGTAGTTTTCTCTTAATTTATACATGGTATCCCTGTCTTACTAAAACGTCAGTTCAACAGTCTGTGTCACAATATTTTCTTGCGATTGTGTTTTTCTCGTTGTAATAATTTAATTTCTCAATAACCCCAAGTTCTGTTACAATATGCGTTTATATTTCAGATAATACTTAATGCAGGCTATTTAATGCAGTTTATACTTATGTGACATAGCAAAAAAAAGTGTGCAACCGATTTCCATACTGACATGGGCATTGTCCTTTGGTACTTTGTCGCGTTGAAATGCGTCATTTTATTTTTGTGACTGTAATAAAAATAAATTCAACGAGATATCATTCATCAACATCCGTTGAGCCTTTAGTAGTTAAACATAGTGAGAGACAGACATAGGTATATGTTTTTTTTTTTTTTTTTTTATTGATCAATTCGTTTACATAATTTATGTTGTTACAATTAAACCACCCGCTTAAACCACGATGGTTTTTATGCGAGCGGGAGTTCGCTTATTGGTTATAGACTAATCTAATTATGTACATCCTACTAATATTATAAACGCGAAAGTTTGTAAGGATATATGGTTGTTTGTTACTCTTTGACGCCAAACGGCTTTACAGATCTGGCTGAAATTTGGTACAGGGATAATTATAGTATACAATAAATCATAGACTACTTTTTATCCCGGGAATAAGTTCCCATGGGAAGCGGGAATGGGATCAGAATTCCACGCGGATGAAGCCGCGACCATCAGCTACCGTAAAATGGGGTGAATAGAGATCAAGGGGTCAATAGAAATGAAATCGTCAATAATAATAGAAATGAAATCCGTCAACAACAACAAAAACAACGTCAGTGGTACACGAGGTTCTGATGCAGGTTTTCCTCTCGTTAAGGTCGGGAGGTTAGATCGCAGTCCTTCCCGGTAAATTCAACATATCAATCAAAAACAATAAACATTCAGCGTACTGTATGCGGAGGCGATTCTCGGAAACTTTTGCATACAGGATGCTTGATAGTGTTTCTTAGATTTATATTAAAAAAATGTTCTTTTAATATTGAAAAATGGAAATAAATAATAATAACATAAATAAATATTCTATGACATTCTACACAGCGCTTTCTAGACCCAAAGTAAGCATAGTTTAACTAGCTTGTGTTATGGGTTCCAGAATGCGGATAAACATACTTATATACTTATTTTTTTGTAAATATATATGTGTATACATAGAAAACTCCAGACCAATGAAAATAAACATATTTATGCATACAAATATTTGCACTGAGTGGGAATCGAACCCGCGCCCCCTATCGTAGCAGTCGAATGCACTACCGCTACGCCATAGAGGCCGTCGATTAATAAACTAGGACGGTTGCCAGCTTGGCAATCAACCCAAACTTAAGCGTAGCGAGATTTGCCTATCCAACAATAGGACAACGTGACCGGTCGACTTTTTCCATTGATTTGGTTTTTCGGTGATTATTCCTCGATAGTAAGACCGATCTGGACATTCGACCCCTTACGACACTCAGTAATGTCTACTTGATCACCGTGGCAAATTTGGTCGAGATCGGTCAAACGGTCTCGGAGGAGTATCATTTGTTTGAAATGCAACTTTGAAACCAAAGACGCTTCGCTCGCCTTCGGCTCGCTACGCTTAATAAATACTAAAAATAGAAAAATATTTACCTTATCTGTGTGACTACACAGTTTTGCAATCCTTTCAGTTCAATATTAGTTAATGCATATTGGGTTGAACCATTTGTCCCGTCAATTCTTTTAATACAAAATGGATCCATGGGTTCCGTCACACCTTTGACGCCAGCGACTACAGCACGGTATTGAGCGTCACCTCCCTTTGTCACACATTCAATGTCATCAAGAACACATACTTTTTTGCCTAAAACAACACACCTTTACAAATATAATTTGTCTGTACGTGTCACTAAACTTCTGAATGTAAATTAATTTTGTATGCTTGAAGCGTCGGTAGCTTAGTGGTTAAGGAGTCGGCCTTACATCGAGAAGTCCTGGGTTCGAATCCTGGTCTACACACTTTCGATGTGAACCTACTCGAAACACAAGTAATTTAGCTTAGCTGAAGGGGTTAGGGGGAAAACTAGTAATTGCAGTTCCTAATATTCTTTAAATGTTCCTGTTAAATAGATCTTTCTATGAAATTTTCACTTTGATTCATAATAGGTAGGTACACTGTTTTTTTTTGAACAAAATTGATTTTGATTGTCCTTTATAGACGTACTAGCAAACCACCCTCGCTTCGCTTCGTTTCATATGAGTTTTTTTTTAACTCAAGCCATATAAAGCCTATGTCCATCGGGGATAATGTACCTTTCAAATCGTCAAAGAATTTTTCTAAAAAGAGTGCAGTGGTTCCGAGGATAGGATATAGGATACCCCAAACATATAAACAAACACCAAAAAAACGGACTATGTCTTTTTTTAGTTTAATAAATTGAATTTTAAATAAGCTTTTATAAATACAAAAGTAAGTCACAATCGTTATTAGTCTAAAAATAACCCGCCCCCGAATGTTCCCGGTGCAAAAGTGCCCATCACGCTGGACTGCGATGGCCAACCTTTGCACGGATTTCCAGGAAAGATTCTTTAAAATATTATAGATTGAAAACATTACATGAACATTTACTTACAATACTCAGCACTGCTACACGCAACTAAAGCGAACACATACAACAGGGAGTGTAAAGCATTCATTTTGTGTGTAATGATTATCATCAATACATTTTCACAAGCATTTAAGTGCGGTTTCAGAATTATCCTGCAAGTAAGTGAGGCACATGCAATTTAAAAAAATATAAATATGACTTCACATCGCCTGATCGTAAGCTAAAGGTAAAGTCTCAGGAATGGGGGTCACCATTACAGACACCGACAATGTTACAATGGTGGCCCTCAGCTTGACGTTCTCATCAGATGCTTTTTCTACCCGCTTAAAGGGTCCGAGACGATAGATTCAGATCGAAAAAATCCGTTCCCGCAGGGGGAACGCACAGGTAGATTTCGTGAAGCACGGTTAGAAATATTTTTTGCCCCTCTATGACCTATGCTTCTTCTATGACCCACGCCGAGCGCATTTTTAACATGTTTAATTTTTTTTTCTCGAAAACGGTAACTTTTAGCGAAAAACTTTTCAGACATTTATTTTAGACTTAAAAATGGCCTATCGATTAAAAATGTTTCCGACGCCAAGAATGTTCACCGGTTAGAAGTTATGATTTTTTTCCCGAAAAATTTTGGTTTTTCCCCCCTCCACTTTTAGTTAAAGTTTTAATCTTATAGGTTTATAATTAAAAGTTGTTGGTATTCATGTATACTATAGGATAAAATTAGAACGGTTCGAATATCTTTCATGGAACGTGAAATTTTGAGGAAAAACTGATTTCACAAAAAGTGAGGCCCTACCGTCCCCTTAGGCCGGATTCCACCCGTTCACGAACTTAAACTAAGTTTACACCCAAGCAATTTTTGACCGCAGTTTGAAAGCGATCGGGGCAAAAATGCGACCGGGAGAGTGCCGCAAATTTTGGGAAGTGGAACCATACATACATATAACCATACATATATATATAATTATAAACTTTTTGACCAGTGGTCATTTCGGACTCAGGGGGTCATAACTAGACCTCCTATGAAGAATTTTTTTTTAAATTCGACAGTAGTCAAGAAACCAATAGGTAGATCGATTTCATCGAAATCTACCTAAAAACGTCAACATCCATGATGGGACTTGAACCCGCGACCAGTCCCTTTCAGGGGGAATATTCTGAGCAACGAAGCCCTGGTCCTGGATATTCCGAATTCTTCTTCGAGTTCGTAAGAAATTCGGTAGATCACTCCAGCCTCACCCTAAGATGTACATGTAAGTATACTATACAATTACTTAAAAATCAGTGGCATTCCCGGACTGACAGAAGTGAAAACTTGAACAATTACATATGTATTTTTTGAGTCGACAGAAAATATTTACAGAGGTGTGGTAACGGTAACAGTGTCACGAATTCAATTGCTTTTTCCCGTTTCGAAAATGCCCAACGCACCTAAAGAAATTTAGCGGTAATTGGTGTAAGATCTAACCTGTGAATTCCTACGATCCTAGTAACTAACTGTGTGTGACTTCATACAATTTAACGATATTTTTATAGACTTCAAATAGTTACTTAAATTTAATAAAAAAAGTATGTCACGTTCTAACAAAGACACGACATTTTAATTGCTAACTACTAATGTTGGATAAAAATTTTAATTAAATGTAAGTACCTATTTTACCTGAATTAAATGACTTTTTGGTCACGATAGCAATGATACGGAATCCCACTAGGGCCTCAAGGACTCGAACTGACTAAAACAACACTGTGTACGTCACATCGGCCTGTGTGGTCCGGTCGACCCCGACCGGCCCCGTCTACTAACACTGGTGACCCCGAAGTGTTATTGGGGATCAGAATCCTTCTTCCCCTATAGAGAACTGTGCGCAGAAACACAACGCGCTGTCACCCTGGGCCTGCTACAGCTAGGATAATCACCCTCATAGAGGATGGAGATCGTTCTGCGATCTCCACCACCCGGTGCACTGTTTGCAACATGTGAGAGTACTAGAACTCTCCTGTTCATTTGCGCCGCTGCGCAAGGGCAATCGACACCTCCTTGAGTTTGGGAGCTAGATTTCGGAAATGATATCCGAAATCCCGTTGTCCATCGAGTATGAACCTCAGGTATCTCACCGAGGGCTCGATAGCGATGCGTGCACCTCCTACGACAAGGCTAGTCAGGTGGCTGTCTTCGGCCTATTGAAAAATAGAGCCTCTGATTAGTGAAGGGCCACCTCGAGACCCAGGCGCCGAATACGTCCAACGACTTGGCCAACTCCGACCGCAGCTTTCATGGATGCTTCGCGCTGTGTCAGGCCTCGCGCCGTTACGAGGGTGTCATGGGCCTAGCACGTCGCGGTAAAACCCTCTAAAAGAGCACCACGAAGCACCCAGTCGCAACCGATGTTCCACAGGAGTGGCCCCAGCACCGAACCTTGCGGAACACCCACCGGAGATGTGATATCACCCGTAATGCATCAATCGCATTACTTACACATGTCTAATCGGTATATAGGTACTACACCTATGTACCGATTAGAAATGTGTAAGAAAAAGACCAGTGTTAAGGGTAATATTTGTACTTTAAGGCAATGCTTCTTGCTAGATTTCATGATCCTAAGTCAACGGGCCGCTGGCAACGCCAAAAGATATATACTCGTATAGGAGAA
The DNA here is from genome assembly GCA_946251805.1 of Cybosia mesomella. Taxonomy (NCBI): domain Eukaryota; kingdom Metazoa; phylum Arthropoda; class Insecta; order Lepidoptera; family Erebidae; genus Cybosia; species Cybosia mesomella. Next base: position 15,722,467 of record OX276415.1, read on the forward strand.
TTTCGAATATGCAAGACGTGTCCAGGTAGCTTAGTTAGTCAGTATATTATTATACTTAAAGGAGGACTGGTCACGGGTTGAAGTCCCGTCCTGGATTATGACTAAATTTATTGAGCTGAGCGAGCGAAGCTCTTATCCGCGGTATAGCCGTTTGTTGGTGGCTGAACTCCTCCGTAACCACTCGCGCGATCTTGACCAAATTTACCACGGTGGTAGTGTGGACACTGAGTAGTGTTTTGAAGCGAGATGGTTCATGTCCGGTGTACTATTGACGAATAATCACCGAAAAACAGTTTCTCGAGCGCGCGGCCTTAGCTAAGCGCGCGACCGTAGTAAGACGTCTTATTTTCAAGTAAGAGTCCTGCTCGCTCAGCTCAATTTATTTCAGTCGCACCCTGCACTGAACTTCCAGTAATATCCTTTATATTTGTTGTTTGTAGTAGAAAATTGTGATCATCGATTGTTGTTGTTGTGATCATTCATCATCATCCTCCTAGTAATTTCCCAGTTGCATCCGAAATTTACACTTTAGCCGCTTATTGCTTTTGATTGGTAGGTCGGCTTTTCTAGGAGCGACTGCCGTCTGATCTCGGCCGCCGCGGACGGCCTTAAGCATATCATCATGTTACCGTGGTTCCCGGTTGCATCCGAGGCTAACACTTTTGAGCCCAGGGCTAGTTTACTCCTCCTCCTCATGGTTTGGCTCATACGGCTTTTGTGGGAGAAACTGACGTCTAACTTGGCAACCCTGAGAGGAAACCCTGCACCAGAGCCTCGTCCTTAATCAGCGGGTGTGCCAGCTTGCAGATGAGGTGGGCTTGGGCCCTGAAGATCTTGGTAGGGCTACAGAAACACCTGCGGAGGCGACGGAGGTCGCTCAACGATCTCCGTCCTCCATGAGCGCAGGCCTAGGTGTGGACTTATATTACTTAGATAGATGGAGACTTATTCCGGGGGCAAGACAGGGATACCGTGGTTCCCTAACCCGAGAGGGCCATCTCGAAACCGGAAATGACCCTGGGTCAGCCGGGGTGCGAGGGAAATGCCTTATGGGGCCACCTTACCCGGCGTCTGGAGACCTGACCTGACCTTCTTAAAAGTAAACTCTACCAAAAAGGCTACTATAAAATTCAAGACTATTTAGACGACAAACAAGCTTGGATATGAACTGTTTGCTCTCTCTATGCTACTCAAATGGAATATTGTACTTAGGTTAAGTAAATATGTTTGTAAATAGCATAAAAAAACAGCCCGCTGAGTTTCTTGCCGGAGTCTTCTCAGGACAGGACCGCGTTTCGAACCGGTGGTCCATTTGCCAAACATTAGATTTTTTTATAACGTTTTGTAAGTTCCGTATTAATGGTCTATGCAGAATAAATGGTTTTTGACTTTGACTTTGACTGAGACGGCGAGCTGTTTTAGTCAATTCAAGTCAGATTTCCGCACGGAAATAAAAAATTGCCCCAGAAACACCTTAAGCAACCATTGCAAAAATCTCAGCCGTACGAAAAGATTGATAATATTTAATAACGTTGTTATGTACCTTTTTTTTCGTGCGGTAATCCCTTCGGATACCCCCCCGCCAGCCAGCGGGGGCGGGTTATGTCGGGCTTGAACCGACTAAAACCGCACGCCGTCTCGGGTCTACAGACGCCGGGGTGTAAGGTTGCCCATAGAGCATATCCCTCGCACCCCGACTGACCCTGGGCCATCTCCGGTTTCGAGATTGCCCCCTCGGGTTTGGAAACCACGGTGTCCCCGTCTTACCCCGGTTTGGGGGAGGGGCGCTAGTCGCCCTACCGTCCCGGCCTGCTTCTGTTGGGGTGACAGGCGGCCTCACCTGCCACCCCCAGGCTTGCGCTAATGGAGGACGGAGGTCGTTAAGCGACCTCCAGCGCCTGAGTCGCCTGCGACGCGCGGCGAGCATGTTGCGGGCTCGGCGGGCCGGGAGAGTTCTGAAACTCTCCCAGGCGCGCTCCGCCAAACGCTGTTATGTACCTAGTCCTTCCTCTGTATCTAGAACCTCCAATGTAATACTTGTTAACAATCAAATGATTTCTTAAACAAATAAAAGACAACCCGTAAATCATTACGTTAATATTTAATCTTCAGGCTTTTTGAAGTGAAACTTCTTGAGGCACGTTGGGCATTTTTGAGATGCGAAAGAAAAATTGAATTCGCGACACTGTAACCGTTACCAGATTTCTGTAAATATTTCCTGATGATTAAAAAAAAACACACTTAGGTATTCGAGTTTTCACTTCTGTCAGCACTCCCGATTCTTGTTATGTTTTTTTATTTTATGTTTTCATATTAGATGCCGGCAGTATATCACCCATACGTTGTTTTCTGACGTGAGCGTCGATTCCATCAAATAATATTTACATAGCCTTCTTAACAATTAGAGAAAGAAAATATTCGCCCAATTCATTCGAAATGTCGGCGTGTGCTGAAAAAAAATATTATTAGATTTAGTACGTGTCATATAAGATTTTATCGATATGACCAAAACACTAATTATCCTACAAAAAGTAAATCAATATCTATACTAATAGCTGTAATAATATTCCAAAGCTAAAGAGTTTGTTTGGTTGAACGTACTAATCTCAGGAGCTACTGGTTCGAATTGAAAAAAAAATTGTGTTGGATAGCCTACTTATCGCGGAAGGTATATATTTATATAGGCTACATATCATATTTTTCGATTTGTCAATTCTGACGTGTCTAAAAAAATGAAAATTTTAAAACATTAAAATATTCACAAACCGTAATATTTACTTTATCATCTTCTAAACATGATATTCGTTTAAATCCATAATTAAAAGTTTTAGTTCGTATGTAGTGGTCCTGTATGTGGTGTAAGTGACCAATAATTATTTTATTGGGTGTTTATAATGTCACTCCAATTCAGGGTGCAATTCTGTTATGTGAAATTCAATTGTCTCTTTCTCACATTTTTGGAAAATTACACTAGTGGAAAAAATTAAGGGATAAAAAAGAATCCAAATTTTTGGAATATTTCAGCAAGCTATAAATCAAAGAAAAATGGTGTGCTACCATTTTTCTTTGATTTCTTTGATAGCCATCGTCAGCTGAGCGTTGTGTTCCGATTGTATCCGTAGCCTGCTGCACGTGCGCTGGAAAACTTCGAAGCCCGGGGTCCGCTTTTCTGCATCTCCTTTCCACTTCACACGTTCTTGGGCGTCCATTTTAATGAGACCATTGGCACACACAATAAGTTTATAGAAGGGACTGAAGCTTCAAGTTTTTGGATTTGAAGTAAACCAGAGTTCAAATACAGAGGTCAAAAACAAAACAAAAAAAGAAAAGACATTTGTCCAGTGTTTTTTTTTCAAGATTACTTGATGTTACAGCTTCCTGAATGTTATCAAATATTTAAATTATTATTTTTTTGGTCTCTTAAGTTTTTCACTAATGTATGATAATACTCGTTTCGTATAGCTGACAAGTGGGTACACATTTATACATTTTTAGGGTTCCGTTGCCACATGGCAAAAAACGGAACTCTTATAGATTCGTCATGTCTGTCTGTCTGTCCGTCCGTATGTCACAGCCACTTTTTTCTGAAACTATAAGAACTATGCCGTTGAAACTTGGTAAGTAGATGTATTCTGTAAACCGCATTAAGATTTTTATACAGAAATAGAAAAAAAACAATATATTTTGGGGGTCCCCATACTTAGAACTGAAACTCAAAATTTTTTTTTTCATCGAAGCTATATGTGTGAGGTATCTATGGATAGGTCTTTAAAAATGATATTGAGGTTTCTAATACCATTTTTTTCTAAACTGAATAGTTTGCGTGGGAGACACTCCCAAAGTGGTAAAATGTGTGTCCCCCCCCCCCCCTCTTGTTTCTAAAATAAGAGAATGATAAAAGTAAAAAAAATATATAATGTACATTACCATGTAAACTTCCAACGATAATCGGTTTTAATGAGATCAAGTAAGTAGTTTTTTTTAATACGTCATAAATCGTAAACCGCAATTTACCTTTCATTCAATCAACTCAAATATAAAAATTAAAAAAAATCATTATTATGTTACTTGCTGCTGCGGAACCCTTAATGGGCGAGTCCGACTCGCACTTGGCCGCTTTTTGATATTCTTTATAAGTATAAATTATTATTTTCTACTTAAAAGTTGCAGCATTATAGGAAACTAAACTAAGCACATACAACAGAGATTGTACAGCATCCATCCTGTCTGTAAAACACACGAAATATTTATTATGGATTTTCACAAGAACATTTTACGAAGTTTAAATCTATTTTAAATGAATTATTTTAAATTAATTAAGGCTTGCGGATTGTACGAAATAGACAAGTTCCTCTCCTAATTATGATGGCTTTACAATCGCGTCGAGATATATACGTTTCTAGCTATACACAGTAGAACTTAATATATAAGCCCGTTAGTTATTCAAACAATCACTGGAGATCACTCAATCAAGTCAATGGATGATCATACGTACATACATACGATCACGTGTTGCTCCAATTCTCAAAACAAACGACAGCTCATCCGTAGAGCATTATAGACCTATTGCCAGTCAATCAACCATTGCAAAAGTTTTCGAGCATGTACTCCATACCATCCTTTACAAACAGGTTAACAATTCCGATGCCCAAAACGGTTTTCGGCCTGGTCACTCAGTCAACTCTAACTTAATGGTCCACTTCGACCACGTCTCGAGATGCTTGGACAACCGAGGGTAACTAGATGTGATTTACTTGGATTTTCGAAAGGCAGACAAGGTCGATAATGATATTCTTCTGATTAAATTGGGGAATATCGGTTTTTCACCCAAACTGCTCAGCTCTTTCGCCGACTATTTACGTGATCGTAGACAATTTGTCGCGCTCTGGAGTCAGTTAGGTTTCGGTTCGGTTATCGGTTCTCGGTCCGCTCCTATTTCTCGTAATAATGAATGATATTGTATACGGTAAAATCAACGAAATGCCTCTTGTACGCTGATGATCTCGATGGAAGTAAAAGCGGAGAAAGATTATAAACTCCTTCAAAGAGATATTGACGCCCTCAGACAATGGAGCATTAAAAATAAATTGCATTTTAACTGGCGTTGACCAGGTAATGAAGGTTCTTCTTCCGTCGTTTGCTATTAATTGACTATGAGTACAATCTTTATGATGATTTACCTTTACACTACCAACTCGAGTGAGTCGAGTTGTTAGTGTAAAGGATCTGGGCGTAACTTTTAACCCGAGCCTAACATTTAGCGACTATATATCCGTCCTTGCTAAGGAGTCCTATAGACGCTTGGGATTTATGTTGCGGAATGCCCACGACTTCCAGAACCCTCACGTTATTGTGATTTTATACACTTCCCTGGTCAGGTGTAAAATGGAGGCCAGCTCGTGTATATGAAATCCCTATGCAGAAAATCAGATATTGATGCTTGAAAAGGTGCAGAAGACATTCCTACGATTTCTTTTTAAAAAATTGTACCAGTCACAATCCTTCATGTACCCCACAAACTATCTGCTGGGCGTATTTTAACTCACTGGAGGTAAGAAGAGGCCTAGATCAGCTGACAGTTGCATGTAGGTCTCTTCGTGGATTCATCAACTGTCCCGATCTACATAACCTGTTCTGCCGTTTATATGTTCCCAAGAAATATTAAGCACACCGCGAGAACCATCGCCATAGATTTTTTGCTCGGCCTCCCTGCCGAACAGTTGCCAGAGCTGATTCACTAGTGTGTCGAACGCTGGATATGCTTAGCGATCTCCTTTCAGGGCCTGTAGACAAAGTCACATTCTACTAGTGGAATCGCTTCGAAGCGAAACTTCAAATGTTCAATATGTATGGGACTAACATTATTTGTTACACGTGACATGTCGACAAATGTTGTCTCTCCTATACATTTCGGTCTTTTGAAGGTTCGCTTCGTTGCGATTCCATTAGTAGAATGTGACTTTGTCTACAGGTTCAGGTTAACCTGATTGCGATCTGTTTGCGGCGAATGGGAGGATGTAATGCGTGTTTGTCTTATATTTTGCGAGAGTAAGTATGCAAGGAAATCTTCAATACCAATATGAGATAACCGCCTTATATTGTGTTATGTTGTGTTATGTTGAGTTAACCTAAATAATTTAATGTAATTGTTCATGTACCAATTTATTTAAGTATAAAATAAATTAATAAAAATAAAACATACCATACGAGACGTGGCCTCTCACTGGGCCTGGGCCTGGGCCTGATAAGGAAGCTCGGTCACACAGCGAGCTATGGAGGGGGCTATGCTTGGGGTTTCTCTACGAGATCGAATCAGAAATGAGGAGATCCGTAGACGAACCAGAGTTACCAACATAGCAGAGCGAGTCAGCAAGCTGACGTTGCAGTGTGCAGGGCACATAGCTCGGAGAACCGATGGCCGTTGGGGCAGAAAGGTCCTTGAGTGGAGACCACGTGACGGCAAGCGCAGCGTAGGTAGGCCTCCCGCAAGGTGGACAGTATGACCTAGTAAAGAGCGCAGGGACCCGCTACAGACCGGTCAAAATGGAAGTCAATGGGGGAGGCCTATGTACAGCAGTGGACTTCCTACGGCTGATATGATGATGATGAAAACATACCTCTGAGTTCTTGCGGTAAACTTCTACTCTGTCAATATTTTTACCAGTTCACCTTCTTTTTTATAGACTTCAAACCGATACGACAGTTAATTTAATAAAACTAACAAAAATAGCCAATCCACGATTTAACCGTACACGACATTTTGATAGCTAAACATTATTGCTAAGAAATGTGTTAATAAGTATAGATTAATTTATATGAATACCACGACGATTGCTCATGCACGAGGGGGTCGGGGTATGGCGGGCCTACAAGGCCCGCGAGGGTGGTCGCTCCAGGTACCCCTCTGCTGTTATCAGAGGGGACACTGCGAATGGCCCAGGGTCAGTCGGAGTGCGAGGGATATGCTCTAGGGGTAACCTTACACCCCAGCGTCTGTAGACCCGAGACGGCGTGCGGTTTTAGTCGGTTCAAGCCCGACATAACCGCCCCCGCTGGCCGGCGGGGGGGGGGGTATCCGAAGGGATTTCCGCACAATAAAAAAAAAAGGGTACATAGGAATCAAGGAATGAATAGGAATAAAATGGTCACATGAATTTTGCGGCTACAAACAATTTCAATGTACTTAATAATGAACAGAATCATCAAATATCTGGTTAGATACTTGAAATTATGTAAAAGATATTACTTATGAAAAAAATCCCCATCCCATGTTTTTTACCCCCCTCATGTTACCCCCCTTGTTACCCCCTCACCGGCCAGCATAGTTAATAAAATTCTAATATCGATCAGAAGTGTAACTGAAATGGAGAGTTTTAAAAGGAAACTTTGCAAACTATTAATAGAAAAATGTTACTATACAATTAAATAACTTTTGGACGATAAATCACTGTAAATGATAAATACTAATATCGGAATGATGCGTCGGTAGCTTAGTGGTTAAGGAGTCGACCCTACGATTGAGAGGTCCCGGAGAACCTAGTCCTAACACAAGGGATTAAGCTTAGCTGGAGGGGTTAGGGGGAATATTAGTAATATCGGTTACTAATATTCTTTATAAAAAAAAAACTTTATTATAATTACAAAAAAATGAATGTAATGCATGACTATTATTAATTATATTTCAATTTTAAATTATGTTGTGTATTTTGTATGTTTCATTTAATTTTGAATAATATCTATGTGATAACTTAATCAATACTCATTTAATACTGTATGCCTAAATGGTGAAAAATAGCTGTCCTCATTATTTTGTGAACATCCACTGTACCTATGATTTACAATAAATATAATTTGAATTTGAATTCAAATAAATAAAATATACTAGAGCGTATTTGACCAGTCTAAGTGCAGCTATCTGTAGACCCTGGAAGTACTTCCCCCATAAGATGCCCTCTGTTGTGGGTGTCGATTCCGACAAATAATATTCTCATGGCCTCCTTGCCAATCAGAGAAAATAAATACGCTACGGTTTTCTTTCGGTCGTCGCATGAGCCCCCGAGTAGGTCCTCAGCCATGGCCTCTTCGGTTCCATCGGGCATTGTGCATGTTGTCGCTGCAAAACGATAAAAATATGGTATTTGATCCTAACGATATAATTATTACAAAAATCATATATCAATTCGCGTTTTCACCCGCGTAAGTCATGATCCCATGGGAATATTGGGATAAGAGTAGCCTATGTTATTCGGAGATAATGTAGCATTCTAAGGTTAAAGAATTTTTGAAATCGCTTCAGTAGTTTCAGAGTGTATCGATTACAAATCAAAAAATCTATTCTCTTTATAATATTAGTATAAAGTATAGATGAGAAATTTTGTGAGAACGGAGGAATGTTTGTTACTCCTTCACAAAAAACCACTGAACGGATCTGGATAATAGTCTGGAATAGGACATTCACGTTTATCCGATTAATAGATTCTTGCAGAACGGAATCAGTATATTTTGCCGGTGGAGCCGCGAGCAACAGCTAGTTTTCATATAAGTTAGTTAACTCGATCCGGGCGTTCATTGTATCGCTAATACTCCTAAATCTTCCTGTGAAGCAATATCTCCTTACTTTTTCTATAAAGTACTTCCAATTTTCCTATCTTTTCCTGATTGCGTGGCACAAAAAAAATGCATATTAGGTCAAAATGTGGTCACTATTATGACTCTGCCATCCTCTCAGGGATATGAGGAGATATTTTTTGAAGTGAAAACTTCTTTAGAAGCGTTGAGCACTTTTTAGGTGAACATAAATCATGGAACTCGCGTCATCGTCACCGAAAGCTCTCCATAATTTTATAGCAATGCCATCTTTGTTGTAGGTGATGAACTCGTTTAGAACCTTAACAAAATTATTTTGTTTTGGCCTTGATGAAGCTTCGAACTGATTCATAATGAACAACATAGATGGCTCTGTTAACAATTTTTTTGTGTTCACGGTCAATGCTCAATCAATGGTCACGTCAATATGGCTTCACCTCGCCTGATGGTAAGCTAAAGGTAAAGTTTCAGGTACGCGGGTCTTTAAAGCAAATGGCAAGTTTACGCAAATTACAGTAATTCAATGTTCTGTTAATAATTTTCCTATAGGTACTGTGGCGCAGGGGTGTGTGTTGGGTAACCTCCTCGAGTGTCGCTCCGATTCCGATCCCGCTGCAGGCCGGGGGGAACGGAATCGGAGCGGCCGGTACACCCTGGGCGGCGGTCAATGGCTTCCCCTTCACCCCTTCATAGGGTTGGCATTGATCGTCGGCCAATACCCAACGTGGCGGGAACACATCGCTCTCCGTACTCCTCTGCTTTCAGAGGAGACAGGATGAGCGATGCTGTTAGTGGTGAGATGGCCCAGGGTCAGCCGGGGTGCCAGGGATATGCTCTATGGGTAACCTTACACCCCGGCGTCTGAAGACCCGAGACGGCGTGCGGTTTTAGTCGGTTCAAGCCCGACATAACCGCCCCCGCTGGCACGCGGGGGGGTATCCGAAGGGATTTCCGCACGATAAAAAAAAAAAAAAAAAAAGGGACGTTGTGAAAATAATTCCTGTTAGCGATACAATTACATATTTAATCTATCCACACACTAACTACATTTTGCCTTACCTCTGTGACGTAGCTGTACAGCATACAACTGCTAAGTCAGAGGTCACGGGGTCGACTCCCGCTCAGTGCAAATGCTTATTTGCATTTGTCTGGGCGTTTAAATGTATAATATGTATGTATATACAAATAAGTATCTTTATCCGCATTCTAGAATCCATAACACAATCTAGTTAGCTGTGCTTACTTTGTTTCTCTAGAGAGCGCTGTATAGTGTTTTTATTTGAACTTACATTTTAGTTCACCAGTACATGTTTCAGAGAAGGTAAATGTAAGGTCTCCTTGGACGTCAAGTTGCGACTCAAGAGATTGAATGAAAAAATGAGGCTGTAGATCTTCTTCTTTAACTAGTATCCCATATTTTCCCGTGTTTAATATGTCGCAATCACCTAGAACATCAAGAAAAATGTAAAAAATATTTTTTTTAAACAAGCTGTATTTATTAAATAACTAGCTGACACGGCAAACTTCTTTCCGCCTTAGAATCAAGTTATGTTGGTTACCGAGAAGATAAAGAGTAGGGACTTTTGCACGTTAGCTGCTGGGACAGGAATCAAATAGAAAGCAGGTATCTGCAGAGATGACAAACTCAAAAGAGACTGCAGCGTGGTATTTTTTGAATAGGCGGGCGTTTAGAGAAATAGGCGGGCGTTTAGAGAAATAGGCGGGACAATACCCGTACAGCCATTTCGGAAAGCTTATTCCACGTATTGCTATTGTTAAGTAAAGAGAGGGAGAGAGAAAGTGGGCATGGACATTAATAACAATCTTCACCAAATGATGAATACGGCAAACTTATTGCTTTTCAGGAGTAAACATTTAGAGAATCTAAATTTTAAGGCTTTCACGGCCAGCGTTGCATGAAGAATATACTGTTTCCGGGCTGTTTGGCCGCGGTCCATAGAACTCTTGTGTCCCAAACGTTTCGTCGATCGCTGCGGTCGACATCTTCAGTGGTACAGGTCCGGGTGTCGTGATCGACGAAACGTTTGGGACACAAGTTTCCTATGGACCACGGTCAAACAGCTCTGATGCAGTATATTCGACATTTAGAGAATTGAAACCAGATATAAGCCTATATTTCAGAATGATACTTAGGCATGAGCCTCGACTTGACACTAGTTTGAAGTACGGATTGTTTAATAGAACTGAAAGATAAAATACTCACAAACCGACAGCGAAATTCTTTTTTCAAGATCCTGACATTCGTTCTTAACTTTATAGGTGAAAACTGATGTTAATTTAGGACAATGTATATAGTGTTCATACACTTCGCTAGTGATGTTTAATCTGAAATTAAAATATTTCAAACCTATTTTAAGAAATTTAGAATTTGAGGTAGAAAGGCTTAAGATTCAAAGGTTGAATAAATATAGATAGAGCCTTATTGACTGTGTTATTGATTGATAGTGCGTCCGAACTGCGTGCTGATTCGTCCAAATACATATACTGCTTTATGTATTTGTACAAAACATAAACACGCATAAAGCAGCGGCCGGCCAGACCTGATAGAGCTTAGCAAGAAAACAGAAGCAGTAAGAATATTAAATAAATTATCATTCTTGTGAATGATCCAAGAAATGAAATGAATTTATTTATAAAGACAGGAAAGAGGATGACTTACTTCAATTGTGTGACTTCACAGTCTTTCAACCCTTCTAAGTCAATCTTAGTTAGTGCAAAACTCGTTGAATTTATTTGGCCATCAAGTTTTTGGATACATAGTGGGTCCAAGATTGGCAATTCACCATTCATTCCACCAACTACCGTGTAATACTGAGCTTTAGCTCCGTTTGTAACACAACAAAGATTATGCAGGACGCATACATTTTTGCCTAAAATCAATATTCGTTAAATATGATTGAAATAGAAGTCAGATACATAAACATGCATCGAAAATTATAGTTTTTTTATTACAAATAAGCGATCACTGAGTGCCTTAGAAATTCTACCCCATCATCGTCCTTATAATGATTTTCCAGTTGCGTTCGAAGTTTATACTTTGTAGTCTGGGTTCCGCTAATATTGTTTGATTGGTGTGTTGGTTTTTCTTGGAGCGGCTACCGTCTGAGCTCCCAACCCCTAGAGGAAAGCCTGGAGGAAACCTATCAGGTATAAATGGTTATCTACATATAATATATACAGATTAGCATGTTCGTAATTTATAGTATTTAAGCCGATTTTTGTATCGTACTTTATACTACTTATTATAGTTTTTTTTTCAAATAAAAAAAAAACTGTGGCACTCCGGGAGTGCCGACAGAAGTGAAAACTTGAACAATTACGTGTGCATTCTTTGGATCGTCATCATCTACATGGATGGATGGAGGGAGAGTTTCCATCCATTCATCCAGTTACAATAAAGACGGCGATGCCATACAAAAAAAAATGGAAAACGTCTCGGTGACGATGGTACCTCAGTGACAATGGCGTCTCGATGACGATGACGCGAGTTCCATGATTTTTGTTCACCCAAAAAGTGCTGATATGAAAAGGTATACAAAAAAATCATTTTTTGATTTTATAATTTTCATAACATAAACATAACATAAACTCACGCCTATATCCCCGAAGGGGTAGGCAGAGGTGCTAGCACCCACATTTCACCAGTTTATGTTTAGGTCCCAATGTAATAGGTGGCGAGCCTATTGCCATTAACCGGGCACTTATAAGCCTGCGATAAATACACACATAACTTCGAAACGCATCGAAATGTCATTGGTGTGTGCCATGGTAAAACCTGGGATCGAACCCGAGACCTCGTCTCAGCAGTCTATTACCCATACCACTAGGCTACCGCGGCTCTAATTTTCAGCTAGCTATAAATTAAAGAAGCACGGTAAGTATACAGATGGAAATGTAGCTCCAAGCGAAGTAGATCAGACTTCAAATACAGATATAAAAAAATTAAAAACAAGATAAATGGCCTTTGTTTGGTGTTTTTTTTTTTCAAAATTTCTTCAAGTTGCAGGTTCCCGCATATTACCAAAAAAGGTTGGATTTTTTTGGTCCCTTAACTTTTTCCACTATATAGTTTAAGATAAAACTCGTCACGTACTTTATATTACTTATACTGATTAATGTCGTATCTACCTACAGGTATTGTATATTTTTTTGATAAGTGTGGGTACATGGATAAATTTTGGATATTCTAAATAAGTATAAATTATTATTTTCTACTTACAAGTTGCGGCACTATAGGAAACTAAACTAAGCACATACAACAGAAATTGTACAGCATTCATTCTGTCTGTAAAACACACGAAACATTTATTATAGTTTTCTACAAAAACATTTTCCCAAGTTTAAATCTACATTTTTGAATTATTTTAAATGTAATAATAAGTTATACGGATTGCACAATATAGCCAAGTCCCTCTCCTAATTATGATGGCCTCACAATCACGTCGATATATATACTTTTCTAGCTACACACAGTAGAACATAATATATAAGCCATTTAGTTATTCAAACAATCAATGAAGATTACTCAATCAAGTCAACGAAAGATCATACCTCTGAGTTCTTGCGGTAGACTTCTACTCTATCAGTCTTTTTACCAGTTCACCTTCTTTTTTATAGACTTCAAACACAGACAGTTAATTTAATCAAACTAACAGATATAGTCAATCCACGATTTAAGCGAGACACGACATTTTAATAGCTAAACATTATTGCTACGAAATGTGTAAATGAGTATAAATTAATTTATATGATTACCACGACGATTACTCATTCACTTTTACCCGCAACTTCGTTAACCTTTTTTTCGCACTAAATATTTATAAACTTAAATAGGAGAAAGTATGATAAAACGGGGTAGGTAGGCAGTGAGTCATAAGGAATAAAATGGTCACGTAAATTTTGCGGTTACAAACTATTTCAATGTACTTAATTATGAATAGAATCATCAAATATCTGGTTAGATACTTGAAATTCTGTAAAAGATATTATTAAAAAAAAATCTAATGACCACTTTATAGCTCCCATCCCTTGATCTCTATTCACCTCCACTGCGGTCTGACCTCGCAACCCAGAGAAAGCGCTGTTTAGACGGTGCACCGTTTAGCAGCTGAGGTTCACTCAAGCCCCGTAGGTGTTGGTAGGACCTGTACACCCTCTATTAGTGTTACTTTAAGCTAAAATAAAAGAGCACCCTTTTTTTTGTTTTTTTTTTACGTGCGGAAATCCCTTCGGATACCCCCCCGCCGGCCAGCGGGGGTGGTTATGTCGTGTCTCGACTAAAACCGCACGGTGTCCTCCGCCTCTCTCTGCGCCGCCGCCTCTTGCTGCGAGCAGGAAATGCGCGCGAAAGAGACGGCGGAGAGGGAGCGGGAGAGAACCCTGCCCCCCGAGTTTCGCAGACGCCGCAGACTCATCTACGCCCGGGACTACCGACCTCCATGATCGGGGCCTGAGGACGGCAGTTGGCCGACTCGCCGTCCTTACAAAAGAGCACCCTTGCATTATTACATTCCTCTTTAATTAATTATACAAATTATAAAATTACAGTCTCTCTGTCATTGGAGACAGTTCAGAGCAAATAAAGATAAGAGGTGTCGGAATTAGATTTCCCTATGAAATATATCGTGACACTTTGTGGGGGTGAGGTTGTGGTGAAGAGGGGTTAGATCACGCCCACTTCTTTGTTTTCCATCAAACGGTCAATAGTAAAACTAATCACATAATTCTATGTCGATGTTGCTACGTAGTTAAACAACCTTTTTTTTTTTTTGTTGTGCGGAAATCCCTTCGGATACCCCCCCGCCAGCCAGCGGGGGCGGTTATGTCGGGCTTGAACCGACTAAAACCGCACTCCGTCTCGGGTCTACAGACGCCGGGGTGTAAGGTTACCCATAGAGCATATCCCTCGCACTCCGACTGACCCTGGGCCATTCGCAGTGTCCCCTCTGATAACAGCAGAGGGGTACCTGGAGCTGCCCCCACCCCCGCGGGCCTTGCAGGCCCATCATGCCCCGACCCCCTCGTACAATGGGGTCAGCTGGCCCTGAAAAGGGCCGGTTGGTCAGATTCTTGGCCGTTGACGTTGACGCCAGCTACTCCAGAGGAGTAACCAATGATGCGTCATCGCCCACGTTGCCCAGGGTGCACCAAACTTGGAGGTGATCCAACCAGTCGCACCCCGTAGTTACACTACCTCACACTAGACGTCATGTCACTGAATGAAACAGGGACGTAGTCAGATACAATGTTTATGTAACCATCTAGCATCATGTAGACTTATATTTGGAGATACTGAAGTTAAGAGAGCTGTGCACAGGATGAACAGCGATAGTACATTGAATAAGGCGACTCCTACTGCAATGACGTCAGGCTAGACCCCGACGTCATTGAGAAACCTAGTGCACAGTTGTTTAGGATGCCTCCTCTTGGTGGGATACATTGTTCATGCCTAATACTACAAGAAGAGCAATCCACAGGAACATTACGTCATGACCGTCTCGCCCTTCAAATTCAAAATGTCAACTTTTCAAATCATCATCATCATCATCAGCTATTTAACGTATTTTGAACCTCCGACGCAAAAACAACGGAATGTTATAAGTTTGACATGTCTGTGTGTGGGTCTATCTGTGGCATCGTAGCTCCTGACTGGATAAACCGGTTTTGAGGCGGATTATTTTGTTCGAAAACCGATATGATCGAGATGGTTCTTAGCTATAAATGAGTGTTCTTATTGATTTTTATGCTAACCTGGATTAAAGTGATCACTATTCAAAACATACAGTGACTAAGCTACCGGAGGTCAGCGCTCCAGAGGCATAGTCTCACGTCATGGCCTTTGGTATCAAGGAGCATGAAAGTGAACTGAATACTGTAGAAATGAGAAGTCTGAGAAGTAGCTGGAGTGACGTTGATGGACCGAGTGAGGAACAGCGTGATAAGGGAACGTTGTGATATGGTTGAAGATCTAGTGACCAAACCTACTGTAATGACGTCTGGCTAGGCTCCAACGTCATTTAGAATCAAAGTGCACAGTTGCTTATATTGCCTCCTCCATGTGTTTGCCCTATGGGGTACAGTGACCAAGTCACCAGCGGTCAGGGCTCCGAAGGAATCTACTCCCAATACGTAACGTGTCTAGGAATACCGCCTTCTGTATCAAGCCCTATTATTGACAAATCAAATCAAATCAAATCATTTTATTGCTGAAAATGGAACATTAATTATACATCTAAGGTATTGTGTGATGTTAAAGAAATGCATGTTCGACCAATTTCGGCATGCAATGCAATGCAATTGTGACATTGGCAGTAAATTAAACAAAGATTCAAAAGATGCTAGGAACCATTTAAATAAAATAAGAAGAAGAAGAAGAAAGATTCAAAATAATAGTGTCACAAAATACCATTATAATTATGAAATACAAAAAATAAATAAAATAGTAATTCAATTCAATTAAATTTTTAAGCATTTTGTATGCTTACATTTTTCTAAAGATTTAGATCGGTAAAAGAGAACATCTCAAAATAGTAATTCCATGTCAAATAATAATAATATCACTAATTACCATACATAACACAAAAATACAAAATTCAATAACACAGAATAAATCACAAATATCAATATTCAGTCACCATACATTTGGTCAAATGAAGTATCAATCATATTAATTATTCTTATTTATTACATCAATTATAATGTTTTATCTTCAAGATACTCCTTTATTGTATAATTAACCTTGTTTATTAACATTTTCTTTAGTTCCCTTTTAAATTTCATAATATTGGTAATTTGAAGGATAGATTTTGGTATTTTATATTTTTTAGATTTTATGTTTTAGGCGCCATTCCAAGAAAATTTTGATTGAATACAGTTTTTTTATGTTGTATACATCTAATTTTATAACTATACCGGGAACTATTCAGAGTATCGAATATATGTCGCCATTTCAAATATATATAAACAAGGTAATGTTAAAATTCCAAGGCTCAAAAAATGAGGTTTACAGCTATCGGTACTTTTTATGCCACATAAAGCTCTAACACATCTTTTCTACGCTTTAAAAACCATTTCTGTGTTGGTGGAATTACCCCAATATATGACTCCATATCTCAGATGATGTTACAAAAGCATGATGTGCGGTAAACGCAGTTGTCTGGTTTACTATTTTGGAGAGGTTATACAACGCATAGGAATATTGACTCAGCCGTTTAAAAACACTCTCAGTATGAGTTTTCCAAGACATATCTCGGTCTAGTGTTATGCCCAAAGACTTTGTAGAATCTATTTCTTCAATTATTTTAGTGTCCTATCTTATGTAAGGTTTTATGTGATTAGTCCTTTGTTCAGATGGCATAATTTTAGTTTTGTCAAAATCTAATTTTAAATTGTTTGCCTGTAACCAATAAATAAGTGCCCTTAGACACTCGTTCATATTGTTTTCTATTATTTGAGTATTTTCTGCACTTAAAAGTATAGTGCTATCATCAGCAAACAAGGCCATTGGGTGACGTGTAACTTTAGGCATATCATTTATGTACAGGAGAAATAATAGTGGCCCCAAAATACTCCCTTGTGGTACACCATATTTTGTTACTCTTTGATCTGAGACGTATTTTACTTCTGTTTTTGATTCCATACAGACTTTACTTAGAGTAGTAACTTGTTGTAACTTGTCTAGCTTTTTATGAGGGCATGAGCATTACCTCTGATACCATACCTTTCTAGCTTTTGTAGGAGTCTAGACCGATCCACAAAATCAAATGACTTGCTCATGTGCATGAACAGAGCCGCTACAGAATTTCTTGCGTCAATATTTGTAATGATTTTTTTATTCAGTTTATAAATAGCCATGTTAATATTTTTATTTTTTCTAAAACCATACTGTTCTTCTACTAGAATTTTATTTTGTTCTAAAAAAGAATACAATATAATTACCTTTTTAAAGATTTTAGATAAAATTGACAATAGAGCAATTGGTCTATAATTGCTGAGACTTTCTTTGTCACCTTTCTTGTATAAAGATTTAATCACAGACAGCTTTAATCTCTCTGGAAATACGCCCCCGTACGCCCTTCCATGCACATATTCATAACATGGCTGAGGATTGGTGCAACAACAATAGCCACCGATTTAATAATATGAGTAGCAATTTCGTCATATCCGTAGCTATTTGTATTATTTAATGAATTTATTATTTTTATAATGGCATTAGGAATTGTAGGTATTAAAAATAAAGAATTACAATGTATGTCAAATTTCAAAAATATTCATTATCGTCATTACTATCACTTAAGCATTCTAGTCAATAATAGTCATTAAACGTTTGAGTTATGCATTTTGGGTCAGTTAAAATCTTATTGTTTGTTTTGATTTAATTTATACCGTCCATTGGTTTATTATTTTTACCATTATTAATTATTTTCCATGTAACCACACTCCTATTCTTAGCCTTATTTTTTATTTTTTTATTAGTTATTATTTTGTAGTTTTTGTGTCAAGCGAATTATAGTTTTTAGCTTTTTAAAGTAACATTTGTATAGTTTGTTATTGGGGGTAGGCGTCCCATAACATACTGCGCTTACGTTTTCAACATACTTTTATTCCTTTATTATTCCATTGTGGCTTTCATAAGGCAATTTTTATTTTTTTTAGGAGGGAAGCATATACAGGGTTTTCCAACAAGAGGTGTTATTTTGAATCACCCGGTATTTCGGTTGCTGTCACTTTTGAAGCTTTTACTTTTTGACATTTGACAAGTAGAAACTACGCCATTACTATAAACCCGGCAAACAAACCGGTCGGGCCCGGTTTTGCCCGGGTCTTACGGCGCTCCGTGCCACACAAGCAACGAAACCATTGCTCTTTTACGGGAAAAGTTTCCTGACCGGGTTATCTCTCGAAGAGGTGATCACAATTGGCCACCGGGATCTTGTGATTTAACACCTTGCGACTTCTTCCTTTAGGGCCACGTGAAAGATAAGGTCTACGCCAACAGCCCAGCGTCGATTCAAGACCTCAAAGATGGAATTCGTGAGGCTATCGAGGACATAGGACAGCCACTTTGCGATTTGGTTATGCAAAATTTCATTAAAAGGATATGGTCCTGTAAGCGTGGTCGTGGTGGCCATTTGGCTGATGTTATCTTCCATTATTAACGGCATACGTTCCTCTTTATTATAAAAACAACAGCCGATTATTTATCTTAAAAAATTGCATTTTTCTTTGAATACTAAAATAACACCTCTTATTGGAAGTATCGAAATCTGAAAAGTATCGTGAAATCTATTAAATGCTTCATTTGGCTCATTACATTCATACACATCATTGAATGAAGATTCTGTAGACATTCCTTAAACTTTATAATATTTTCTTTACAGTAATTACGTCTGTAGATAAACCAGTATGGTATAATACACTTCTTTTTATAGGACATCGAATGAGTTGTGCAGTGTGGTCTGATACTGATAACTCTATTACCTCACACTTCCTACCTTTAATATTACAAATTATGTTGTCTATACAGGTTCCAGTACATAATCTGGTAGGTTCATATAGGTGTACACCTATGATCAGCCTATAGCTAGACATTAAGTTAAGGAAATATTGAGAACTCTCTGTCTTCTTCAATATGTCCACATTAAAGTCTCCACACAATATGGTCTTCTTTTTACGAGATAAGCAAATGTAGTTCAAAATGTATCAAAATGTGTATAATCCCCCCTAGGTGGTCTATATAGGCAAATGATAACGATGGGAGAGTTTACTAATTCGACCGCACAACACTCAATTATAGTCGGTTTGCACCATTTTTCAATGTCAAGTTGTTGACATTCAAGACAATTTTTTAGAAGTATACAGGAGCCACCATATCTATTCTCTCTAGCATAGTATGCACCTAAATAATAGTTAGGTAAATTGAGTTGAACATGGTCGCCGCTCCTCATGTTTGTTTCTGTTATGCAAACTACATCTACAGATTTATCTTCCTCTGTCAAATTATTCAGATGTACGCTTAGTAGGTTCGATTTACTAATAAACATAACATAACATAACATAAACTCACGCCTTTATCCCCGAAGGGGTAGGCAGAGGTGCTAGCACCCACGTTTCGCCAGTTTATGTTTTAGGTCCCAATGTAATAGGTGGCGAGCCTATTGCCATTAACCGGGCACTTATGAACCTGCGATAAATACACACATAACTTCGAAAAGCATCGAAAAGTCATTGGTGTGTGCCATGGTAATACGTGGGATCGAACCAGAGACCTTGTCTCAGCAGTCCTTTACCCATACCACTAGGCTACCGGGGCTACTAATATATATATATATATATATATATATATATATAAATATATAATACTAATAAGTCCATTTAAATTTTAGTGTAGTATGGTAATATTGTGATTATGACGAAAAATGTTTCATTACAAACAGGCTTGGGTTCAGTATTTGACGTAGGAATTGCTGGTATTAAAATATTCGGATTCCTCTTTTCTGGTTTAAAGTAATGCAATATACTTTTTTGGCAAACTTTAGTAGATCTTAGCGATTTATTTATATAGTTTAGTTTTCTTCCATACAGTTCCTTATTTTTTAGAAACGTTTGTTCATATTTCAGATAGTTAATTTCTATATTTAATTTATAACTAAGATGATTTAGACTTATTATATTATTTTGTTGGTAGCTCAAGTGAGGATATTGCACAAAATCCAAAATATCAACAAATTTACAGTTTGTGTAATTTTGAACTAATAATTTCATCCTTCATTTTAACATATGCTCATTTAAATGTTTATTGTTATTGCACACCAAGTAAAATTATTTGTTTACATATTTGAAATCTATTCAATAGAGAACATAGTTCTTAATTAAACAGTAAAGAACTCTTTTCATTTTCATTTGTCTGCTTTTTATCATTATTTGAGCCAGTCCCTGTACCTGTTTATCCTCTAGAATTATAATTCTAGGTTTCATTTTAGAAGACTCTTTTGCAAGCACCTGCGGTGGTTTATCCGTTTGATTATCGTTGCTGTTTTTGTTTGTAGAATTTTGATGATAGTTTTTTAATAGCGGTCGTGATAGTGTTTTCTGACTATTATGGTCCTCATTTTCGTCGTAATCCATTGCAAAGTCTATTGTTTTCCTACATTGCTTTTTATTCCTTTTCTTTTGGATGGAATGGATTCTTCTTAAAGGAGTTCCTTTGCAGATAGTCTTTAAATAGGTAATTTTCCTTTCTTGTTCTTGTTAAGTTTTGTTGATTAAGCCATTTTTGAGTAGTAACTCGTCAATCTGTTGATGGGCACTGTCAAGCTGGCTGGTTAAACTACTAATTTTGTCTTTTAGACTCCTTATAAAATCGTCGTCAGTGTTTTTATCGGGCTGACTATCCGCTATGGAATTATTATGGTCAGATAATGATGGACTTGAGATACACAAACTATTGACTTGTCCAAATGAAGATGACTTTTTGTGTTTCTGTCGCAGTGTAACGTTCTCAGAAGTCATCTTATAAATTTTGTTTACTTCAAAAAGAGGCACCGAGATATGTTGGGCTTGAACTCGAGAGCTCCCGTTAACGTTGACTGTTTCTTGCCTCCAGACCATAGACTGTCTGCGAACTGGCCGCTAATAATAAGTTCTTATCCTACATGTGTACTTGTAGTAATTGTTGTTATTTATTTTGTATTATTATTTATGATGTTACTTATTACACAGTAATTTAATGTATTGTACCCACACTCAAACAAAGTAATAAAGTTTACTTTTAAATTTTAATAATTTTTATGTTTTGATACTTTTAACACTTTATCACTAATTCAATGTTATAATTATATTGGAATTATTATTGAGATAATTGGCCCTGATCTATCGTAGTTTTATTTTAACTGATCACTTCAAAATTATTGTCATTGAAACTTCAAAAGTTTATGAACATTTCTTTTCTAGATAACTGTTTCTACAATTCTACTAACAATATATGATGATTATAATTTAGCAAGCTACTAGTAAATAGCAATCACGGAATTAAAATCGGGAATAACAATTTTTAACGAGATAAAAACAGAGCTGATGTTTATACGACAATTTTTTTTTTTTTTTTTTGCAACATCACACAATTAAATTACATTATCACTCACTCACTAGCCTCGGTTGGCCATTAGGAAGGCCAAAAGGAGTATTAAAGTAAACTAAATGCTGTGGTAAGAGCTAGAAGAAGTATAGCTAGAGCGACGTTGATGGACCGAGTGAGGAACAGCGTGATAAGGGAAAGTTGTGCTATGGTGGAAGATGTAATGACCAAGATAGAGAAAAGGATGCTTAATTGCTAGATTAATAATAAACCCTTAAAAAACAAATGGATCACAAAAGGGATCAAGAGATGTTGTATCAATAAGAGGCGCTTATACCTCAATTATCGACTAACATCCTCAAATAAAAAATATGCTTTGAATAAATATAATAATTATACTAGAATCTTAAAACGATGTATTTCACAAGCACAAAAAATTGACAACACTCGTTTTCTAGTACAATCAAAGAACAAATGTAAGGCGGCATGGAAAGTAATTAAGGATAACTGCAATGACCAAAGAGATTTACATGACATTATAAGTATAAATTTTAATAATCAAACTTATAACGAACCTGACATGATAGCTGATAATTTTAACAATTTTTTTATTGACATGACAAATAAATCCACCGACTCCGATGCTACACCATGCACTGTATATACACCTATTCTACCCAATTTATCTAATAGTATCTATTTGACGCCTACTAATGACATAGATATTATAAAAATTATAAATTCTTTGAATTCCACTAACTCAGCTGGGTTTGATGATATTAACACTAAAATTATCAAACGATGTTCAAAATTTCTAGCTCCCCCTTTAAGTCATCTTATAAATCTGTCATTTGACCAGGGTATTTTTCCTTCAAGACTAAAATTTTCTATTGTTAAGCCACTTCATAAGAAAGGTGATAGAAACGATATGAATAATTACCGCCCGATCACTCTGATACCTGTCATATCCAAGATTTTTGAAAAAGCCATGCACGAAAGACTTTACTCATTCGCTACTCAATTTAAGATATTAAAGGAAGAACAATTTGGTTTTAGAAAAAACAGGTCGACCTCCTTAGCATGCTTCACCTTACTGAAATTTATTACGATGAGTCTAAACGATAGGATGCCTGTCACATCTTTATTTTTAGATATGTCTAGGGCGTTCGACTTTGTGAATCATAAGCTGCTCCTAATTAAATTGAATCGATATGGCATCAGGGGGAATGCTTTCAAATGGATAGAGAGTTACCTAACCAACAGGCAACAATGTGTAGAAATAACGAGGCTATCCGGATACCACAGATACACGTACAGATCTCCGTATCGTCTAAATAACTGTGGCGTACCCCAAGGTAGTATATTGGGACCCTTGTTATTTCTACTATATATAAATGATTTACCTAACATCACTTCACACAATTGTATATTGTATGCTGATGACACTACCATCAGTATTCAAGCAACAAACAAAAATCATTCTGCCTACCAACGAGAAATCAATTTGTCACTAAATAATGTTGCATCATGGTTAAAAAGTAATAATTTACACATAAATGCACAAATAACCAAACTAGTACAATTCCAGACTTATAATAGTAAACGTTCACAACTCCAAATAGAGCATGCGAATTATACTATAGAAGAAGTTGAAAATATTAAATTTCTTGGTATAACAATAGATAAAAACTGTAATTGGAAGGCACACATTGAAACATTATGCACTAAAATTAATAGGTTTGTATTTGTCCTATACAAAATGACACGTGTAGCTGGCTTAGAAGCTGCACTATGTGCATATCATGGGTATGTTTCATCAGTGTTACGTTACGGCCTAGTAATATGGGGTAATTCTGTTGACCTTATTTTGGCATTCCGGGCCCAAATAAAATGTACAAGGGCTATCTGCAGAGCACAGCCCATAGAAAGTTGTGTCCCGCTTTTTAAGCGGACCAAAATACTACCGCTGCCGGCCCTATACATATTTGAAGTGTGTGTCTTTGTCCACGGTCATATTAATCTATTTGATCTCCATAACGATATTGTGACCAGACCCAGTAGTAGGAGAATTCACAAGGTACATATGCCTAAGGAAAATCTTATTATATTTTCTAACAATGTTTACTGTATGGCAATTCGTATTTATAATAAACTACCCGCCCAGCTCAAGACTCTAACGTTTAAGATATTTAAATGTAAACTCTACCAATTCCTGCTACAAAAATGTTATTACTCTACGAAAGACTTCCTAAATGAACGCTTTGATTTAAAAATTGACTTATTCTGTGAACCTTGACATGTATAACTTATTATTCGACAATTTTTAATTATATAACTTTATTTATTATGACCACTATCTTATGTGAATTTTGAATGATTTATTATTTGCATGTTGACTTAATTTAAATTCATTTTTTCCCTAAAGACATTTTAATATTTGTACGCTGGAGACAGCAGAGTATTATGGCCATGATTTATATTTTGTAAGAACTTTATACAATATTCTGACAAATAAATGAATTTATTATTATTATTAAATGGTTCGGACACGTAGAGAGGATGAATGAAAGAAGATTGACGAAATAGATTTTGAAGCGACGGTGAATGTCAACCCGGTAAAGGTCGATAGGTGTACGTATGTCAATCAGGTCGAGAACGTTTCAAGGAATGGCCAGGTCAAGATTATGTAACCGAGCATATATGAAAATAATTATGAAAGTAGAAGCGAAAAGTGTATACCAGGATCGTAGCAAGTGAATAGATGTTGTCTACGTCAATAAGAAGGAGGCGTAACTTTGTGTATTTATGTAATGTTAACAATACATTATTATATTGACATATTTGCAAACACGCACTTAAAATATAAAGATACAGCAGGAATTAAAGTTTTAAAAACCTCGTTGTAGTAATCTACTGTTTATACATTTAAGTACTCATTATTACTATTATAAAGTTGTAAATAAGTTGAGTCTTTACATTGGAGATATTTAAAGAAAATGCTTGGGTTATGTTAAGTGAACGATTCTGAACACAATTTTTTTAAATGGAATCTTGTCTGTTTTCCACTGAATGGATTTTGAGGTGGTTTTTTCTATTATCATTGAATTGGTCAGGCTTAAAATCTGACGTATGTTTGATTGTAATTGAATAAATAGAACCGGAGATATGAATCAAAACATAACAGGTATGCAACTTTTTTTTACTTCAGTAGCTCAATCATGTAGGTTTTGCTGCCTGAAATCAGTGAGCAAAATACGATTTTGCTCACTGAGTGAGACCAAGTAACTTTACATATATGAAACGAATATCTTATTCAGCCTTGGGTTAATCATACAATTCGAAACACTCATACTCTATCTCTTTCTCGCCATTAGAAAGTAGAGAGAGACAAAGACCAGCCCTTTCGAAGTTCCGATTTTGAATTCGACCTCAAAGACAAACACGTTAGGAATTTCGTACTAATTAAAGAAATTTTGCAAAAAGATAATAATTATGTCTTTTAATGTAATATATTGAATTTTTAACTTATTGTTGTATTTAAACGAAAATAAGTATTTACTGCAAATAAAACTTAACCTTTAAATATTTATTTCTATAGTTAGTTTCTATAGTTTCAATAATGTTGGCGTAAAGAGTTGAATAAGTTAAAAAATATTAAAATAATCGTAAAATATGAAGGAAACTAGCGACGAGAACAGTATTTTAACACCGGAAGAGTTAACACAACAAGTTATTAATGCAGAATTAATTTTCCTACCTGAGAAGTCTCACGAGAAATATCAGAAAGCATACCATGTCTTCAATGAATGGAGACTTACAAAGGGCTTAAGCAGTATTTCGAAGACGGTGTTGCTATCTTATTTTTTAGATTTATCACAGACGAGGCGATTATCTACAATGTGGAGTATTTATTTTTTGAAAGCTACTTTTAAAACAAAACATAACGTGCATATTGAAACATACGCAAAACTCTTATCTTTTCTTTCTCGAAAATTTTCATGGCCATTAACATAGAAAAAATTCTTAATGAAGCTGTGGACTGCAATTTTCTTGCCACTAAAGTAAGTGGTACCTATGAATCTATGTTGTTAGTTATTAAAATTTGTGCGTAGACTGTTATGTATAAAGGTACTTACTGCCTTTTTTTTTTTTTTTATCGTGCGGAAATCCCTTCGGATACCCCCCCGCGTGCCAGCGGGGGCGGTTATGTCGGGCTTGAACCGACTAAAACCGCACACCGTCTCGGGTCTACAGACGCCGGGGTGTAAGGTTGCCCATAGAGCATATCCCTCGCACCCCGACTGACCCTGGGCCATCTCCGGTTTCGAGATGGCCCCCTCGGGTTTGGGAACCACGGTGTCCCCGTCTTGCCCCAGTTTGGGGGAGGGGCGCTAGTCGCCCCACCGTCCCGGCCTGCTTCTGCTGGGGTTACAGGTGGCCTCACCCGCCACCCCCAGGCCTGCGCTCATGGAGGACGGAGGTCGTTAAGCGACCTCCGGCGCCTGAGTCGCCTGCGACGCGCGGCGAGCAAGTTGCGGGCTCGGCGGACCGGGAGAGTTCTAAGTCTCTCCCGGGCGCGCTCCGCCACCTCCTTCGCGATTATTACATGCTCACAGAAGGAGGCGGCGGCGGCCCACGCGCTCGCGCTCCGCACCATTGCCGCAATCATGCTGCCGAGCGAGAGGA
Organism: Cybosia mesomella; assembly: GCA_946251805.1. NCBI lineage: Eukaryota > Metazoa > Arthropoda > Insecta > Lepidoptera > Erebidae > Cybosia > Cybosia mesomella. The sequence goes on from OX276415.1 coordinate 15,748,835, forward strand.
CTCCCACCCCGATGGCTGCCACGAGGTCACGCCTCGGCGCCTCCCACGCCGGGCAGTCCGCCAGCGTGTGCAGCCCTGAGTCCTCGCTCGCGTCGCAGTAATGACACTCAGGCGTTGGCTCCTTCCTGATCCGATGCAGGTGGTCTCCGAAGCACCCCTTCCCGGAGATCACCTGCGTCAGTCGGTACGAGAGGCTTCCGTGTCGCCTCTCCAGCCAATCCTCCATGATGGGCCTTACCGCCGCTATTGCGGCGTGCCCTGCGCTTAGTCGCCCAAGTCGTTCCTTCCACTCCACCACGATGGCCTGGCGGAGCTGGGACTGCACGGCCTCGATTTCTCGAGGCTCGGGAGGTACTTACTGCCTACTACTAATTTTTGGGGGCGTAATGAATTTTAGTCTGGCTTAGCAATACTGTTAAAATATTTATTACGATATGTAAAAGATGCTGTTAATGTTAAATTATGAATATTCATTATGTAATTTTTGCATTACAGGTTGTACTGATCATAGGAATTAGTGGACCGTGTCGCAATAACGAGCTATTACAGCTAACAGTTAATAATATCGAAAAGCATTTAGATAAATTACTGTTAGTAAAATTGAAAAATACGAAGACGAACCTTGACAGGTCTTTTATCGTACGCGAAGAATATGTAACTAATGTAGAAAAATACCAAAATTTACGTCCAGCCAATATAAAAACCGACCGATTTTTCATACAATACCATAATAATAAATGCTCAAGACAGCCTATGGGAGTAAATAAAATAGGTGCTATACCGCGAGAAATTACCACTTTCTTAAAACTGGAAGAGCCTCAGCTATACACGGGTCATTGCTTTCGGAGAACTTCAGCAACGCTCTTGGCTGATTCCGGAGCCGATCTTACCACTTTAAAACGTCACGGCGGGTGGAAGTCCAATACGGTTGCAGAAGGCTATATTGATGACTCAATAGAAAATAAGTCGAAAATCTGTAAGCGTATAGTGGAAACAATAAGTCTGAATTCGACCTCGGATCCTTAGTCTCACCCACGCCCATCTACGCACAGTGTACTTATATAGAAAGCCGATCAGAGTCACCAACGTTCACCGTTGTTCCTTCTCAATCCGCCACCGAAACAGAAACCTTAACCCCAGATAATCAAACTCAACTCAGTGCAACTATAACGTTGACAAATTAATCTGTTACTTTTAATTTACAGAATTGTAGTAATTTTACTTTTAACTTTTAAAATGTTCCATTTTATTGAATTGGTACCTCTACCTACAATGTTAATTATTTTGATTCACAATAACTAGTTATTTCAATCTATTCCTGTTTATTATTTTATCTCCTAAAGTGTTCTCGCTGCTGAAGTGAAAAGTTATGTGTGTTACACGAGAGCAACGTTTTTTGCATCTCGTGCCTTTGAATCCCTCGCCACACTCAGGATTCAAAATCAGCACTCGCAGCAAAAAATGACTTTGCTCTCTTGTTGCACAAGTAACTATTACTTGCTTATAATATTACTTTCCGGACATTGGTGTGGTTTATGCATTTACGTACATACTCAATCACTGTAAACTTGTACTATCAATGTATAACGCTTAACTGTTAGATGACCCAGTAAATAAATAAATTATACTAGAGCGTATCGACCAGTTTAATTGCAGCTATCTGTAGACCCTGGAAGTACTTCCCCCATATCACGGCCTCTGTTGTGGGTGTCGATTCCGACAAATAATATTTTCATGGCCTCCTTGCAAATCATAGAGAATAAATACTCTACGATTTTCTTTCGGTCGTAGCACAAGCCCCCGAGTAGGTCCTCAGCCATGGCCTCTTCGATTCCATCGGGCATTGTGCACGTTGTCGCTGCAAAACGATAAAAAATATGGTATTTAATCCTACCGATATAATTATTACAAACTAGCATCACCACGCGGTATCCCGTCAAGTTAAGTCCTGATCCCATGGGAATATCGGGATAAAAGTAGCCTATCATACTCGGGGATAATGTAGCATCTTAATGGTGAAAGAATTCTTGAAATCGCTTCAGTAGTTTCAGAGATTTTCGATTACAAATAAATAAGTCTTTCCTCTTTATAATATTAGTATAAAGTATAGGTGAGAAATTTGGTGAGAATGGAGGAATATTCAAATGTTTGTTACTCTTTCACGAAAAACCAGAACGGATCTGGATTATAGTCTCGAATAGCACATTCAAGTTTATCCGAGGAATAGTTTCTTTTAAGCCCTGGGAGCGGAATCAGAATTTCATTCGGGCGGAACCACGAGCAACAGCTAGTTTTAATATAAGTTAGAGATCTTGATCCGAGGCATTCATTGTATCACCAATACTCCCAAATCTTCCTGTGAAGCAATATCTCCTTCCTTTTTTCGTATAAAATACTTCCAATTTTCCTATCTTTTCCTGATTACGTGGGACACAAAATGCATATTATGGTAAAATGTGGTCGCTATTATGACTCTGCCATCCTCTTCAGGGTTATGAGGAGATAATTTTTGAAGTGAAAACTTCTTTAGAAGCATTGAGCACTTTTTAGGTGAACAAAAATTATGGCATTCGCATCATCGTCACCAAAAGCTTTCCATATTTTTATAACAACGCCATCTTTGTTGTAGCTGATGAACTCGTTTAGAACCTTAACAAAGTTATTTTGTTCTGGCCTTGATGAAGTTTTGAACTGATTCATAATGAACAAGATAGATGGCTCTATAAATATTTTTTTGTGTTCACATGTGTCGGGACTTATTTTATAATGGTCACGTCAATATGGCTTCACCTCGCCTGATGGTAAGCTAAATGTAAAGTCTCAGGAACGCAGGGCACCATTACAGACATCGATAATGCCATAATAATGGTGGCCCTTTTTTTTTTTTTTTTTTAATGGTGGCCCTTAGTTTAAAGCAAATGGCAAGTTTACGCAAATGACAGTATTTCAATATTCTTTTAATAATATTACTATAGCTACTGTGGCGCATATTGACTTATGTTGGTCCAACGCCTACAATCGATATTACATAACGTATTATTTGTACAATTCCATTTTTCCAATTTTTTAAGGCTTTGTGATATACATAACGTAAATACTAGACATAAAAACAATCTTGTGGTTTGTAATAGTTGACTCCACAAGATTAGTAATTCCTTTCAGGGTAACTGTATACGCTTCTACAACAAGCTTCCTAGTGAAATGAAGAATCTATCTCTTCATAAATTTAAAAGCCAAATTAAAAGTAAACTCTGCCAAAAAGGCTACTGTTCAATTCCGGGCCAGGAGGTAGATTGCGCAGTGGAAGTTGGCCCTCCTAACAACAATGGGGAAGTGAGCAGTCTGCGGTTCACAGAGCAAATGGTTTATAAAATAGGTTTCACTTACCAACTTAGAAGGCGCCCGAAACACAACGCTTTTACCTGTCTTTGTCTGTATTTACGTGTTTATGAAGTGTAGGGGTGTGTAGTTTTCTACACTTGTCTGCTTGTTAAGCTTGTAGTTGAGGAGTGCTTAGAGAAAAGATGCCTTGGTTCACTTTAATCACTTTAATCACGTAGTAATGTAAAGGTTATAACAATGAAGATGAGTTGGCGTTTCCTTTCTCGAATGTGTTTACCGCGTGGCAGTAATTGCACTACTAAACTGTTTTGTATATAAAATGTAATAATGACACAGGCAGGTTGCTGCGTCAGCCAAATATGCACAGTACAAGACTGTACATCTTGGCAACCCCAAAAGAGAAAGCAAGAGCCATCACAAGTACAAGTAAACATAGTACATAAGTAAAAACGTTAAAAGTACAAAAATAAAAATGTAAAAAATATCAATCAAATGTAAAAGAAATATTTTTGGTTCCGTTTTTCACACCGGTTTCCGGTTCCAAATCCATGTCCCTTGATGGTTGCGCAGTGGCTACCTCTCGCTGGTGCTCTGGGTTCCGGATAATCTGAAGTTCAAACTCCTCTGTTTTGTTGTTTGTTGTTCGTCTCTTAGTATTGGTCTTACGCCAGTAATGACAATATTTCCTCCCAACCACAGCAAGGAGAGCCACGACTGCGGATGCCAGCAGAAAGTAGCTAATTGTGTAATGGTGAATGTCGTGAGTTGTCATCGCTGGCAGACTGCCTTCACTCTGCCTTTGGAATGCGATTTGTTGATCAATGCTTGCAGCGTCCTGGTTCGCGGCCATGTTCTGAAGCTTGGTTGGAGCGTAGCTATACGTCAAATTCACAATCTTGTTTATAGATGTATCAAACACTGGCGCTGCTAGCTCGTAATCCATTTTCATACGACTTCTATATTGTCGTTGCGTGTGTATAGTTACGTCGGTTGACTGTAGTATACATCCTGGAGACAGTGTTACGATGCTCGAAGAAGTGATTGCATGTGACGTAACCTCGTTATCACATATTGTTCGAAAATTGAAAGAATGACAACAAATTGCTAGCCAGCTGTTCGGTGCTTGCAATTCGATCCAAGCGTCACTGCATGACGTGCGGCTGACGTCACAGGGCCCAGTGTTCTTATGCGATAAAAGTTTCGCTTCACATGGCGCTGTTTTGCTTTGTAGGTCAAAGGATAACATATTTTTCTTGCAAATAAAATTTGTTGACCTTTGTTGTGTACATCTCTTTAGATCATTTTCTGATAGAGAAACGTAGACATTCTTCTGAAAATTGACCGCAATGTACTTGTGTGATATATGTACATAGGTCGCTCCTGTAGCAATTCCAACTGGTAAGGGTATTGCTTGGTATACGTTGAACTCATCGTTTGATACTAGCGGAATGTGAGCTTCGAATATGAAGTATTGTTCAGTGACACGTGCTTTCACATTGATTATCTTGTAAACCTCCTTGATGTTTTCTTCGTAGTTTTGTACAGGTAGCGATAAAGTTTTTGGTAGGCTACCAGAAATTTCAGTCAACTTTTCCATTAGTCGGACGGGAGTAATCAAATGTGCGTCTACATGTCCTTGATAGACGTTTGTTAAAGTGTTAAACAACATTTCTTGAAACGTTCGTAAGCTGTTAATCAGTAGAAATGTTGTTAGAGCAGCCGAATTGATGTAAGTAGTGGCGGAGAGTATCTCTAGCTCTGTTTTGATTGATTTGAAGCTTGTGTTTGTCTGATTGATGAAATTGTCAAGGTAGCGAAGTTGACGTTGCATGTTATCTTCGCTTCGTTTCAAGACTTGGTTCTCAAGTTCTACAATGGTAGTTTGGTTCTTTATCAATTGTAACAGATAGTTTTCGTTTGTTTGAAGTGACCTTATATCGTCCTGGTACTTGTCGGCGAAGTTTTGGTCCAGTATTCCAAATAGACTATTTGCGATGGAACCAATTCCGTTTACAAGGCCTCTTCTCTTTCTGTTGCTCAGGTGCTTATGCGGGTTTATTAAAATAGTATTGTAATATATCAAATGATTTATCTCATGACTTAGCTGTTCCATTATTGGTTCACATTGTTTTATTTCTATTTTAATGCATAAGTTCCTCATGTTGCCAAAGTAAGCTTGAGTGCGACGAGTGCCTTCCCAATAATTAGTCAGATTGTAGTACATGACTAATAACCACTCATCGTGAACTACTTGCATTTTTCCCACGGTATCGTAGTAGACGGGCCGCTCGCGCTCCAGACTTGTAATCTGAGCAGCCGATGCGGGTGTTAGTGGCGTGCTTTCTGTGGCGCTTTGAGCTCCCGTTGCTAATGTAAACAATGATAACATTAGCAATAAAGTTGAGATAGGCCGTGTAGCATTCTTTGTAAGTTTATTTTTAGAATGACATTGAGAGTTTTCTTTAATAGCATCTGTCGTGGTTTCCTCAACTTTTGAGTTTAATGGCAAAGGAGATAGTTTTGTTATAGGGCGCTTGATGACTCCTGCTTGTGTTTTGACGGTTGTGACCCGAACGTATCCATCGGTTCCCGGATGAGTCTTCAACACACGACCCAAGGCCCACTTTGCCGGAGGTAAGTTGTCCTCCCTTAGCAGTACCACGTCACCTTCCTTAACGTTCTTCGTGGGCTTGTTCCATTTACGTTTATTTAAGTTGCGTCTTGACAGCCCGGTTACCACCAACAATCCAAAACCGCTGACGTATGTAAGTTAGCGTCAACCGTGCTCCACCGTGCATCGTTTTTGAATGAGCTTGTTCTATGAGTAGCTGTGTGTAGCGTCCCTTGTGTGGGATAATCATAGGGTTTTTCATTCCAGCTGGTAAGTTTGAGTGTTTAAGACGACCTCCAACGCACATGATCCCGTATTCGTTTATGTACGGATTCAATTTGAAAATTGCGCTCTTTTGTGACACTAATTCCATTTTGCTAAGTTGTTTGTATTCGGAAATGAATGTTGATCGCTGCACATGAGTTATAATCTTTTTACTCGCTGCGCTTAGTTCGTTTGTTGTGAGGAAAGCGGTTTCTGATTTCGACTTAGTGCGCATATTTGTAGTGGCACGCAATATCCATGCAATTACACGGTTTACGTGTGTCAATGAACTGCATTTGTTTAATAAGTATGTTATTATAGTGTTTTCATAATTTTCTTGTGACTTATGTTTTATTTCAACGTGATTTATCTTGCCGAAATTCGTTGTAAATGTGCAGAGACTTTGTATCGGTTGTTTCATGTTCATCAAGAATTTAGGGCCTTGCCACCATAGTTGAAAATTGATTAGTTTGCTTGGTAACAGGCCTCTCGATGCGCAATCAGCGGGGTTCAATTCTGACTTGATGTAATGCCATTGCTCTGCCGGGATGACGTTTCTGATTCTTGTTACCCTGTTGGCTACATAAGTCTCCCATCGCGTCGTTTTGCCTTGAATCCAAGCCAGTACAACTTGCGAGTCAGACCAGGCTAACGTGGATACGTTACATCCATGAAAAGTTTGTTTGGTTTTTTCCATCAAGTCAGCAAGTAGCTGCGCGCCACACAGTTCCAGTCGTGGCAATGTAGCCTTCTGTGTCAGTGGAGCCACTCTTGTCCGGGATGCGAGTAGAGTTATTTTCGGGTGACCTTGTTCGTTGAACACTCGACAATAGATAACACAAGCGTAAGCTCTTTCGCTTGCGTCGCAAAAGCCTAATAACTCTACACCATTCTTGGTGTCTCCTATCCATCTTGATAGTGTTATCGTCTTGATGGAAGGCAGTTCTGCTTGTAAACTCAACCACTCTGTTTTGATGATGTCAGGTACCATGTCATCCCATTTGAGATTGCTCATCCAAAGTTTTTGGAATAGTAGTTTAGCTTTGACCGTCACTGGAGACAGCCAGCCCAATGGGTCATAAAATCTTGATATAGCTGAGAGCAAAGCCCTTTTCGTCAGCTGTTTAGCTTCTTTTAAAGGCCAATTGAAGCAGAAAGTGTCACTGTTAGGACTCCAGCCAAGCCCTAATGTTTTACTACATTCATCGCCTTTAAAATCAAACGTAGTTTGTTTTGAAATTTGATCTTCATGTAAATGTTCCACTATGGCACGATGGTTGCCTGTCCACTTTCGTAGGTTCATACCGCCGCCTCTCAACAATTGTATTAGTGATTGTTGTAGTTGTTTTGCCTTTAGGAGATCGTTGTGACCACTTATTACGTCATCCACGAAACATTCCTCTAGAAGAGTCTTGGCGGCTTCGGGATGTTTGTGGCCATCGTCTGTAGCTAGTTGCTTCAAAGTGCGCATAGCAAGCCAAGGTGCGCATTTTGTACCGTAGGTTATTGTGCATAATTGGTAGTCACGTAAACGTTGATCTCGTGATTCCCTCCAGACGATGGTTTGAAGATGTTGTTGGTCTTCTTCTAGCCATGTACAGCGGTACATTTTTTCAATATCCGCCGTAAATGCGTATTTGTACGTTCGCCATTTGAGTATGAGTGTCTGAATGTCCTTTTGTAAATTGGCTCCTTTTTCCATAACATTGTTCAAACTGTAGCCACTCGTAGTTTTTTGAGAAGCATTGAACACGACTCTTAACTTGGTTGTTGAAGTATGTTCACGTAAGACGCCGTGATGAGGCATAAAGTAGCTGTCGGCTGGTATGTGAGATGCAAGTTTCAAATGTCCTAGTTCGGCATACTCTTCAATGAATTTTTTGTACATTAAAGATAGCTTTTTGTTCTTATCTAGCCGATTTTCCAACTGTAGAAACTGAGAAACAGCTGTTGATCTTGAATTACCTAAATTTTCTTTGTAGTCGGGTAATAAAGGCATTCTCACAAAGTATTTACCGTCAGCTGATCGTCGCACGTTATCTTTGTAAAATTGTTCACAGAGCTCGTCTTTGGGCGTATCCTTAGTGTTCTGGATCTCTTCGTTTTCCCAAAATTTTGTCAACTCGTCTATGTTGAACGTATTGACGTGGCACTCAAATGTTTGTTTTGTTTTGCCACATAAAATCCACCCAATTTGTGTCTGTTGTGCGACGGGGAATTGTGAGTTATCCTTCAGGACACCGTCGAGGATGATTTCTGAATAGACATCCGCTCCCAGTAAAATATCTATCTTGCGAGAAACATTGAAGTCAGGGTCCGCCAGTTTCAAGTTTTCAAGATGCGTCCATTGACCCTTTTCAAATGTTCTAGTGGGCAAGTTGTTCGTAATCTTCGTCATAATAAGCGCTTGAGTCTCGAAGCTATAATCGGAGTGAATCGAACGACAAGAGAGTGTCACTTTACCCCTGCATTCTCTGGAAACAGAGCCGATTCCCGATATTGAGGCGTTGACCCCTTTTCTGTTAAGACGAAGTGTTTGCGCTGCATTTTCTGAGATTAAGTTCACTTGCGAACCTTGATCAAGTAGCGCACGCAATGTTACATAAGTCCCGTTTATGGACTTAACCCTCAGTAGTACAGTGGTTAGTAAAACCTCCATGTTGTCGTTTGTTATGTGGTTCAACGATTGTTGTGTAGAGGTCGATGTTGAGGGATCGTTAACGTGACCTCTCGGAGCAGGTGAAGCCGCGTGTTTTTTGTCAGGGTTGTGTAATAATGTGTGATGTCTCTGGTTACATTCTTTACACAATTTTGTTGAATTACATTCGCTGTCTCCATGCGAATATAAACAGTTTTTGCAGAGCTGCAGTTTCGAAACTGTGTGGTTTCGTTTGTCAAACGTCATTGCAAGGAATTTGTCACATTGTCGTAATACATGACTTCCGTTGCAATGTGGACACTTTCCGTGTATGGTTACATAGTTATTCGTTTTATTATAACCAAAGCTTCGTTTCTTCATTTGGGTTTGCTTGTTGAAAGAATTTGTTGATTTTTCAGAAGCAGCTGAAGTGATACCCTTCTTGGCAGATTTCATTGTTTCATGAGCCATGAATTGCGTTTCGAGGGAATGCAAAAAGTGTTGTAGGGTTTGTAGCTCTCTGTGATCCTGGAGTTCTTTCATATAGTGACCCAGGGTGCAGGCATCCAGTTTTTGTGACATAATATGCACGATAATAGGATCCCAAGAAGATGTTTCGACTCCCATGTTAGATATCCCGTTCAGGCATTCTATTATGACGTCATGCATCTTTTTCAGGTTAGACGAGTCCGGATTCTGTATAACCGGCAGGTTTAACATCGTGTTCATGTATGAAGTGAACTGTAGACGTCGGTTGTCATATCGTTGTACCAAAATGTCCCAGCAGCACTGGTAGTTCTCAGTGCTAATGGGCAGATGCTGCACTAAGCGTTCTGCTTCGCCTCTTAGTTTGGACTTCAAGTGTTGCATCTTCTGGGCATTGTTGATCATAGGGTTTTTGTGTATCGCTTCCAAAAAAAGGTCCTTAAATGAATTCCACTGACTGTATTTCCCCGAAAATTCAGGGATGTCAATCTTAGGTGCAGATTTTTGATAGTGAATCGACGACCAGATTTTTGCATTAATCTTCCTTTTCAGGTCATCATATTGTTGTTCGATGTCGGTGTACATTTGGGTATATTGTTTGTTGGATCCTTTTAGTTGAAAATCGATACCCCAGTGAAGCTTGTCTATGGCGTCCCATTTCGATTTTAATGTTGATAAGTGGTCTTCCAGTTCCCACTTTTCGGAAATAGACGAGACGTCAATTTTCGAAATAACACGTTGTATAGCGTTAAAGTTGCATTCTTGCTTGTTAAGCAGAATCTGCACACTCGAGCTGTTATTAACGTCTTCCTCCGAAATTTCACCCAAATCGAACCTCACGTCTCGTTGTTGTTTTTCAATCTGTGCTAATCTCGATGAGATATCGGTTTGAGTTGATACGTACAGGTCTTTGGTTTTTCCATAGGTGTCATCCACAAAATAGGAAATAGACTTATCTTTGATTTCCAGTAACAACTGAGCGTGTATGTTGTCGAAATTCTTCCACTCGTTTTCTAGTAAAGCCAGGCGTTTGTTCAAATATTCCGTCGTTTTTCGCGTAGAAGAATCTTTGCGATAGTTTGTGCATATTGTTATGATATTCTCGAAGCAAGCCAACTGTTGTTCTAAAGTACTCATATTGCTTGTTTCTTATAGATGTTGTTGCCTCCAGATGTTTCCACGACGTCGTCAGCGGTTGGAGGGCGTTGTTAAGGTTATTGCGTTGCCTGCGTTGGTTTATTGCTTAAAACTGTTCTTCTTCTATTTGAAAAGTCGCTGTGCCTTCGCACTCAAGTGCTTTTCTCGCGTTTCTCTGCGCCTTCTCAATCCGACCGGGGCGACCCGCTGGTGGGAGACCGGTCAAACCGATTCGCTAACGCGTGAGAAGCACTGAAGCACCGAAGATCGCACCTCGAAGGACCATAAAATGTAGTTTTCTACACTTGTCTGCTTGTTAAGCTTGTAGTTGAGGAGTGCTTAGAGAAAAGATGCCTTGGTTCACTTTAATCACTTTAATCACGTAGTAATGTAAAGGTTATAACAATGAAGATGAGTTGGCGTTTCCTTTCTCGAATGTGTTTACCGCGTGGCAGTAATTGCACTACTAAACTGTTTTGTATATAAAATGTAATAATGACACAGGCAGGTTGCTGCGTCAGCCAAATATGCACAGTACAAGACTGTACAGGGTGTATGAAGGTTTGTGTGGACAGATCAGCAGTGCGCGTGGTACAAATGGAGCCCTTCCTCAAGTAAATATATGACTCGGTCGAACAACTCCCAACCGATTACGTTAATTAGTCCAAAATATAACTAATCCAACACTGGCCAAATCTGATATTCACGGATTATATTTATTCGAACAAAACTTATTTCAACAAACGTTTTCTCAAGACAATTCTTTCAACAAGTTGACAACAAGTGACAGTCGTAGATCTGTCAACGCAAATTATCCTTTTTTTTTTTTTACTTCGTTTAGGAACGCAACATCTACCCCCTCCGGACGGGCCTTCCCGTCCGCTAATCAATTGGCAATCTTGATAAGGTTGCGACCGCTCTCCTCATCACCGATCCGTCAACCAAAACCTCAGCAAATCGAGGAACCCCATCGGTGCCAGCCACTAGATTGAGAATGCGCCCCCGGCGCCAATACAACGGCATTAGGTTGGCATCCTTAATCAGGACGAGGTCTCCGACCTTGGGAGGATGAGTTTTATCCGTCCACTTGACGCGCTGCTGGAGGATGTGCAAGTACTCCAAGCTCCAACGCTTCCAAAAGCTCTGAGCGAGCTGTTGCACTAACTGGAACCGCGATAGCCGATTTCGGCTCACATCGACAAGGGGGTGCTCCGGCAGGGCGACAAGTGGTTGTCCAATCAAAAAATGGCCCGGGGTTAGGGCCTCCAAATCATTAGGGTCCGAAGAGAGCGGGCACAATGGACGCGAGTTTAGTACGGCCTCAATGCGGCAAAATACCGTAGCTAATTCCTCAAAGGTGAGAACTGTGTCTCCCAATAATCTCCGCCAGAGTCCCTTGGCCGCTTTCACCGCGGCTTCAAAAATACCCCCCCAATGGGGGCAGGCTGGCGGGTCAAACAGCCAAGTGACCCCCTTGCGGGCTAATTTGTTGCCTATGTCAACCCGGTTCTCCGCAAGGAAGGCGTAAACTTCCTTCAAATAGTTACTTGTACCTCTGTAATTGGTACCGCAATCAGATCTAATTAAAGAAGGCAACCCACGGCGAGACACGAATCTATCCAAAGTTGCCACAAAGGCCTCCGTCGAGAGCGAGGTTACTAGCTCCAAGTGTACTGCCTTCGTTGACAGGCAGACAAACACACACAAATAAGCCTTAAGGATTTTACTGTTACGAAGAGTAGACGTCTTCACCAAAAGGGGACCGGCAAAGTCCGTTCCGACGCCTGCAAAAGGCCTTGCCTCATTGACACGATCAGCCGGCAAGTCTCCCATCATGGGCTGCATAGTGGGGGCCTTAGTCCGGTAGCATGGCATGCAACGAAAGACAATGCTGCGGATAGTACGACGGGCCGACAAAATCCAAAAGTCCCGCTGCAGAATGGCCAACAGCGCATTACAACCGGCATGCGAGTTCTTAATGTGACGATCAGTCACCAACAACTTGACCAAATGGCCTTCCTTGGGCAACAAAAGGGGGTGACGAGCTCCGTAGGGGAGGCTAGAGTGCCTCAAACGTCCTCCAACACGCAAGAAACCCGCATCATCCAAAAAGGGGCTCAGCTTACTGATAGCTCCCGACAACTTAGCCATACCGGACTTCAAGATTTCAATCTCCTTCTCAAAGTGTGCAGCCTGCACAGAGCGGACCCAAAGGAGGAGAGACTCCTGGAGCTCTTGAGGAGAAAGGACCGGCGACAGGCGTTTGTCCCCACGGTTCCTACAATTGTGACGAAAGCGCCTGATCCAAGATGTGACATTCAACAGTTTATCGAGGGAGCTGTACCGATTCAACAAAAGGTCGGGATCAAACGGCGGGTCCTTCGTCTCAACAGCGAGCACCCTTAGCCCGGGCAAAGGATCCGTCATCAAGACTGGCATTCGAGGCCAAGCATCCTCGGACCGAGTCAGCCATTCTGGCCCCCACCAGAGGGGGTGATCAATCAAGTGAGGGGCCGTGCACCCACGTGAGGCCACGTCGCCGGGGTTCAGGTCCCCAGGGACATGCCTCCAAGTTAAAGGTGTTGCAGAATTTTGTATCTGTGACACTCGGTTCGCCACAAAGACCTCCAAAGTGTGGACGGACGTCTTCAACCAACACAAAACAATTTGACTGTCCGTCCAGGCGTAAGAGGATCGAATGTCCACAGTTTCACCCAAGGTATTAACAACGTGATTCAATAGACGCACAAGAAGAGCTGCCCCTGACAACTCCAATTTGGGAATGGTCAATGCTGTTCGAAGAGGGGTTACCTTGCTCTTGGCCATGACCAGCGAGAGCTTCCCCTGGCCTGTCGCGCTGACAGTGCGCAGATAAACAACGGCTGCGTAACCGTGCGACGACGCGTCACAAAACCCGTGGAGGGTAGCAGTGTAACTCCCAGGGGGGAGGATGGCGCGGGGCAACACGACCTCATTGACCGCAGGGAGTGTGGACACAAAGTGGATCCAATCCTTCAACAGGGTTTCCCGAAGCGGCTCGTCCCAACCAAGTCCCGCGGTCCAGAGGCGCTGGAGAAAGCATTTCGCCCAAAACAGTACCGGACAAATCCAACCATTAGGATCAAAAGTCCTTGCGACAGTAGACAACACAAGTCGTTTAGTCCAAGTGTGGGGCGACTCTAGGTCGACATCGTATGTAAAGATGTCTTGGACAGGTCTGTACTGAACACCGAGGACGGCCATCATGGCGGGGTTGTCAACGTCTTCAAACAAATGCGGGTCCTGTCTATGATCCTCCGGCAAACCTTCCAATAGAGCTGGAGAGTTGGACACCCATTTACGCAACTCGTATCCAGCGGAAGCCAGGATCCCAATCAACTCGTCACGCAATAAAATGGCTTCCCCAACCGTGGAAGCCCCAGTACAGACGTCATCGACGTACAGGTCCGTTTTCAAGATGGCGGACGCCCGAGGGAACTTCAAACGCTCTCGGTCCGCGAGCTCCCAAAGCGAACGAATGGCAACAAAGGGGCTAGAACGAAGGCCGTATGTATTCGTATTGAGCTCGTACACAATCATGGGGTCCTGGGGGTTCTCGCGCCACAGGATTAACTGATAACGTCTGTCATCCTGGTGAATGACCGTTTGTCGGAACATCATCTTGATGTCGGCCACAAAGACAACCTGATGTCGACGGAAAGACGTGATGATGTCACAAAGGTCCTTTAACAATTTGGGGCCTGAATGTAAGCAATCATTCAATGAGACACCCGAAGAAGTTCGCGCAGACCCATCAAACACCGTGCGCAGCTTGCCAGTGGACGGCTTGAGGACCGCATGATGGGGCAGGAAGTAATGTTCAACTGAGCGCCAATCCAACCTTGACACCGACATGTGTCCCAAATCCGCGTACTCCTGCATGAAATCCAAGTACTTCTGCCTCAACACAGGGTCCCTGCCCATGCGGCGCTCCATTGCCAACAATCTCTTCTCGGCCGTAGGTCTAGATTCACCGAGAGGTGGTCGCACTGCGACAAAGGGCAACCTGGTAACAATCCGACCGGAACGGAGTCGACCCGTGTTGTTCTGATAGAACAATTCGCAATCCTGGTGTTCCGGGTTCAAACGGGCCACCTGAGGGGGCTCCTCAACCTCCCAAAACCTCTGAACGGCGTCAGAGAGAGCGGAGCCGGACACCAATGCACAATCAAGCTCAGGTGGAGGGGGTTCCTTAAATACCGGTCCCATCAATGCAAAGCCAAAGATGGTCGAGACAGCCACCAACCCGGTTGGCTGCAAGACCCTTATACCACCCAAAAATATTCTCCCTAGTACATCGGCACCCAACAACAAATGCGCTGTACTAGGAGAATCAAACCGGGGGTCAGCCAACTTCATACCCAACGTCAACCGAACAATATCTGAAGACAACTGTGTCCGGGGATGTCTTCCCAGAATGTTCTTCATAACAATGGCCGAGGTACCAATTTTAGGGCCCAACGAATGCAAAGGAGTGAGCCCAAACCGAGCCTGTCCCTCAACAGTGGTGACAGCTGCGTTGCCCACTCCTCTAATCGTGTCTGAATAGCCACGTACATCAAGGCCTACCTGTCCCACTAACCAAGACGACAAAATGCAGCCCTGGGAACCCGTGTCCAAAATGGCACGGACCACAACAGAGGCCCCCGCTGGTCCCCAGACCCTGACCGATGCCGTAGGCAACAAAACCGTGTCAATCTGGGGGGCTGCAGTAGTGGGGCAGGCGCCGACTTCCTAATGTCTGGGCGGTGACCGATCGCCGCACCCAGACTGTAGTCGTTCGCGATGAGGATAGGGTTCAAACCCCTCGTCCGCGCGATGTCCCGAGCCGCGTGCCATCGCTGGAGGGGCGTATCCCACCGGATGCTTGAATGGCGGGGGGCGCGACTCCAATCGGGGACGCTCCGCCAACGGAGGGGAGGGCAGTCGGTGCTGGTCCGGCCACTGCCGGCAAGCGGCCGTTGCGTACTCGTCTCCATGTGAGGGAGCCCTACGGCGCTCATGCGGCTCTCGTGACACGGGGGGTGGCGAGCGGCGTTCGAACCTGCGGATCTCGCCTCGGTTCTGCACTGGCGAGCGGACCCCGTGACCGTCTCCATCGTACCCCCCCGTACGCGAACCCCCCACAGAGGCTGGACTGCCAACGCGGTTCGCGTTCACGCATAAAATGTCCAGATGTGGTCCCCCACAAACTCTGCAAGGACGGGGGTTGGGGCATTCCCGTTGGAAATGTGCCCCCAAACATGAGTAGCACAGTCGGCGTGCACTGGCAATGCGGCGGCGGGCACTCACGTGCTCTCCCAAAAAGGCCGCGCAAGTTGCTATGCCATGCCCCGTAGCCTTACAATAAGAGCAGTCAGGACGAATCTGGGTGCCGGCGAAACGGGGGGCGGGGCGACTCTCAACAGGCCCACGAACCCTAGGCAGTCCCTGGCCTCTGGGCCGAGGAGACGGTGGGCGAGACCCCATGGCAATACTGGAGTTGTCTAGAAACCGGCATTCGTCCTCCAGGAACTTGACGAGGTCCTCAAAAAGGGGGAGATGGGTGGCACTATCCCCACCATATTTTTGCTCAAAACGGGACTTCAAGTCCACGGGCAGCCGTTGCAGCACTATATGCACCAAGATGTACGACCAATGGTCGACTGGCAACTCCAGTCGCCTCAAAGCATTGGTCGCTGCCAACAACGGGTTCAAAAGGTCAGTACGCAAGGCTGACACTCTGGTAATGAAGGGCAACCCCAAAATATGGCTAATGTGAGCGTCAGCCAAACACCGTTTATTGTGGTACCGCCGGGAGAGCAGCTCCAGAGCAGTAGGGTAAGCCGCATCCGTTACCGGTAAGTGCTGCACCAAGGCTCGGGCCTCTCCCTTGAGGACGGACATCAAGTAGGCCAACTTTTGGGCGGGTCCAAGGTCCGAGCGCGAGTCGACCAGACTCACAAATAAATTTTGAAAGCCCAGCCAGTGGTCCATCCGACCATCAAAATGTGGCAGTTCAAGTGTGGGCAGCTTGCTCAAAAGTCCCGGGCCAGCGACAGAGGTCTCCGGCTTGACCTGGACAGACTCCCGGCTCTTCAATATTTCCCTAGCACGTAGGGAAATCGTGTCTGCCAACGCCAGGATCTGGTCGTAGTCACCAACAACCTTGTCCCGCGCTGCCTGACTCAGCTGATCCAACCCGAGGTCCTCAGCCAGGTGGCTAAAGCGGGTGAACAGGGCATCTACAGCCCCAAGCCTGTTCTCCATACCGCCGAACCTGGTAAGAGTGGTCTCTGCCAGCTCTGGTCGAGTAGTAGTGGCCGCCGCCGAAGTGAACCACCTCAATTGTGTGGTTATACCGGCTATGGCCTCCTTCGCTGCACTTAAATGAGACATTCCAATGACCAAACTTCAACAAATCAGATAAAGAGATTAACCAAACAAAGAAATTATTTAAACAATGTTGGTTCACTTAAATGGGCCAAAAAATAAAACTTCAGTTTAAGTTTATTTTATGCAACAATGATCCCAAACCCCAATACAAATATAATTCAATATAGTTTACAAATAAACATTCAATTATAGAATGTTATGTGTGTATAAGCCTGACATGCAACAATCAACTGATTAAATCAAATGCAAATTAAATCAAATCCCTTAAAAAGATTGCCAATTTATCAGTCATAATAGTTCCCTAGCAATGACTTCAAATTAGCACACCAAACTGATATTAAGTGTTTGAACAACTATGTTCTTATATCTTACACTGACCGTAGATACTAATATTTATTTTAAGGTTATGAGACCCGAGACTGCGGTTTTAGTCGGTTCGAATCCGACACAACCACGCTCTTGCTACCAAAATGTTCAATTCCGGGCCAGGAGGTAGATTGCGCAGTGGAAGTTGGCCCTCCTAACAACAATGGGGAAGTGAGCAGTCTGCGGTTCACAGAGCAAATGGTTTATAAAATAGGTTTCACTTACCAACTTAGAAGGCGCCCGAAACACAACGCTTTTACCTGTCTTTGTCTGTATTTACGTGTTTATGAAGTGTAGGGGTGTATGAAGGTTTGTGTGGACAGATCAGCAGTGCGCGTGGTACAAATGGAGCCCTTCCTCAAGTAAATATATGACTCGGTCGAACAACTCCCAACCGATTACGTTAATTAGTCCAAAATATAACTAATCCAACACTGGCCAAATCTGATATTCACGGATTATATTTATTCGAACAAAACTTATTTCAACAAACGTTTTCTCAAGACAATTCTTTCAACAAGTTGACAACAAGTGACAGTCGTAGATCTGTCAACGCAAATTATCCTTTTTTTTTTTTTACTTCGTTTAGGAACGCAACAGCTACTATAAAATTCAAGACTATTTAGACGACAAACAAGCTCGGATATGAACTGTTTGCTCTCTCTCTATGCTACTCAAATGGAATATTGTACTTAGGTTAAGTAAATATGTTTGTAAATAGACCAAAAAAAAAACAGCCCGCTGAGTTTCTTGCCGGAGTCTTCTCAGGACAGGGCCGCGTTTCGAACCGGTGGTCCATTTGCCAAACATTAGATTATTTATTTTTTATGACGTTTTGTAAGTGCCGTATTAATGGTCTATACAGAATAAATGGATTTTGACTTTAACTTGACTTTGACTTTGACAAGTCTATTTGGTTATATTTGCTCCAGTTTCATGTTTTGCGTCCAATACACCAATATGTGAAGCAGTCTTGGACTCAATGCAAACATTGCGTCCAATTACTGTCCAATGGCCAATATCGACGCGCACAGAGTCAGTTTTCTAACAATTTCAAAGGCAGGTGAAAGCAAGGGGAGTGTGAGTGGATATCTTGGACGAAACGCAGCGTGCGCGCCGCGTTTTGGCGTGTTGTCATCAAGGTTGGAAGCTAAGATGAACCCAATGTGTGGCTGGCTACCGCATAACACGATAATATTTTAGCGTTAGTGGTGCTCAGCTGTGCCGCAG
This sequence comes from Cybosia mesomella, assembly GCA_946251805.1. Classification (NCBI taxonomy): domain Eukaryota; kingdom Metazoa; phylum Arthropoda; class Insecta; order Lepidoptera; family Erebidae; genus Cybosia; species Cybosia mesomella. The sequence goes on from OX276415.1 coordinate 15,767,323, forward strand.
AAGCTACTCAGGCGAGTACATTAATTTCAACCTCTTTACTAAGTGGTTTTTATGAGAAACTAGTTGCTGCTCATGGTAAGGTGTTACTCGTCCGGAATTCTGATCCCGCCCGTCCCCGCAACCCATGGGAACCTATTCCAGGGATAAGAAATAGCCTATAATAGATGTTCATGATATTACATCACTACGACTGCCACGCTCCGCATGCATCTGCACAGTCTTAGCAAACAGTGCATCATGCGCGCTCCATGGTCGAAGCACTCACAAGTTGGAGTTGCGTTGAATGTTATGTAACACACATAGAGGCAGCGTGAGGAAGCTGGCTGGGTGTGTGCGCGTTTGTTAATTTGATTTGTTACTTTTTGTATTACTCTGTTTTCTGATTTTTAGGTGGTCTTATTGTTATTATTGTATTTGTTATTATTGCGTGCCCGGTAGATGGCAATAGACTCGCCCCCTATTACATTGGGACCTTAACATAACTGGCGAATCGTGGGTGTGTAATACACCTCTGCCTACCTCTTCGGGGATACAGGCGTGAAGTTATGTTATGTTGTGTTATGTGTTTATTGCATGTTTAAGAAATGTATTTTATCTTTCTTATGTGGCATTCCAGCATATACTCTATCCCTGTACTCAGCCAGATTCGTTCAGCCGTTTGTGCGTGATTGACTTACAAACATCGGTAAATTTTCAGAAACTTTCACACTTATAATATTAGTATGATAAGTAGTTTTTTTTATTTGAACTTACAATTCAGTTCACCAGTAAATGTTTCACAGATGGTAAATGTTAGCTCTCCGTTGACTTCAAGTTGCGACTCAACACTTTGAATGAAAAAATGAGGCTGTAGGTCTTCTTCTGTAACTAGTATCCCATATTTTCCAGTGTTTAATATGTCGCAATCACCTAGAACATCAAGAAATTTATAAAAAATCATTTTTTAGAAACAAGCTTTTATTAAATAACTGGCTGACTCAGCAAACATCGTTACGCCTTAGAATAAACTTATCTTGGTTACCCTATCAGCGGAATTTATTTAGTGAATGTCTCTTTGTATCCCGGCATTAAAGGCCTGAGACGGCGTGAGGTTTGGTTGGTTCGAGTCCGACATAACTATCCCCGCTGGCCGGTGGGCCAGGGGGGGGGGAGGAGAATCATGGCAGCTGCCGCAAAAAGTCTCAAAATAGCACAGTATAGGCGGAGGCAAATCTTAATTAACAAAGATCATGGAAATCAATCCATTCGTTCTTGAGTTTACCCCGGTCATCACTAACACGACTTTGTTTTAAACTTTTATTATAAAGCTGAAAAGTTTGTTTGTTTAGTTGAATGCACTAATCTCAGAAACTACACTATAGACTTTATATCATCACACCACTATACAGAGAAGTGGAGCAATAATCATATATGTCAACAAATCGGGTAAATTTTCACACATTATTGTAAGACTAATATATTACAGGCATGTAGGTATGGGTCAAATAGGTGCCATGAGGTATCGAAGTGAAGCGAAAATTTTATCTAAGTACGTAAAAACGTTTATTAAAAATGTAAATCACCAAAGCGTTCATAAAATCTCAACTCAAGTTTAGTTCCACGATATAATCTGTACTTAGAACAAGTCTAAAGTCGAGATTCTTGACTGAGTATCGTACTAGAATACGGGCTTTAATTTACCAGTGTGTGGCCAGTATTATATATTTTCTTAATTCTTAATTCTTTATTGTACACAAAAAATGAAAAAGATATAAATGTTTTACAATTAAAATAAATTATGTACAAAGGCGAGCTTAACTCTAAAAGAGTTCTCTACCAGCAAACCTTTGAGCAGTAGAGGTAGAAAAAAGAAAATAACAGAGGGAAGCAAAGTGTACAAATAAAAAAAGTATACATAAACGAAAGATGGCAAAAATAAATCAATAGACTTACATAAAAAAATTATACATTCAAAAAGTAAATATAATATACTATTTGTAAAATAAAATAATATACCTACATCCATACATTTATATTTTATACATAGTTATACATATATAAAAATACGTTATATACATACATATATACTTTAACATTGTGAGAGGAAATGTTCTTTAGTTCTTCTTTTGAAGATGTCCAGACTGCTACTGTCTCGAATATGGTGCGGTAGTGAGTTCCATAGGCGAACAGCCCGTACAGTGAATGACCCATCATAACAGCTGGAGCTGTGTGCAGGAGTATGAAGTAGAAGGGAGGAGGAAAGACGACAGGGTTTGCCCCGAGGTACGAGATACTCAAAACGTTCCCGCAGATAATTTGGAGAATAAGAGCTGTGAAGGATAGTATAGAGAAGAGATAAGATATGAGTATTACGACGCTGCCGAATAGGGAGCCAGTTCAGTCTTTTCCGAAATTCAGAAACATGATCGAATTTTCGTAGACCGAATACAAACCGAATCCCCAAACTCTGCAAGCGTTCGAGTTTGTTTAGGAGGTCCTCCGAAGCATCGAGAAAACAGACATCAGCATAGTCTAATAGTGGGAGAAGAATACATTGTGCAAGAGTAACTTTAGTTTGAAGAGGAAGGAACTTCTGAAGACGTTTGAGAGATTGAAACGAGTAGTATACCTTCCGGCTCACCTCTGCAATGTGAACATCCCAAGAGAGATTACAGTCGATGAACATGCCCAAGTTTTTAGCACTCTTCGAATAGTTGATGGCCACAGAGTCATAAATTATTGGAGGTATGGAATTGTGCTTGAGAAGGCCAAGCATATATCTACCACCAATAATGATCGCTTGGGATTTATGTGGATTTACTAATAATCCAAAAGATTTGGCCCAAGAGTTAATGTTCGCTAGGTCACTGTTGATGGCGGCCACGGCCCCCGGTAATTCATCGGCTCCAAAGTGTCGATATAACTGCAAATCGTCTGCATAGAGATGATAGTGTGAAGTAAGTACCTTAGTAATGGCATTTATAAAAACGGAAAACAGAAGAGGAGAAAGAACGCCACCCTGAGGCACGCCCGCCCCCAAGTCGCACCAATCGGAAGAGTCCTCATTGATACGAACAGATTGCGAGCGTCCCTGAAGATAAGACTTGAACCATGCAGTTGCAGAAGCAGAAACATTAAGAGATGTTAAGATTCCCAAAAGGATGTCAAAATCAACAGAATTGAAGGCACTGCTAAAGTCCAATAAGACCAAAACTGTGAGTTGCTTATTCTCCATGGCCATCCTTATGTCATCAGTTATTTTGACTAGAGCTGTTACAGTACTATGACCACGGCGAAAGCCAGATTGGAATGGACTTAGCAGGCTATTAGAGGAGAGGTATTTAGATAGTTGATCGTAGACAACACTTTCGAGAACCTTAGACATGATAGGAAGAATTGAGATAGGTCGGAAGTGGGTAAGCATGGTAGGGTTGGGTATTTTAGGCAGAGGCAAGACAAAGGCCCTCTTCCACGATGAAGGAAAGCAGTTAGAGAATAATGAGTAGTTGATAATGTGGGTAAAGATAGAAATGATATGATTCAGGATGGGAAGAAGCATTTGAAGTTGAAGACCATCATCACCTACTGCTTTAGAAGAAATAGATTGTAAATGTCTCTTAACATCTGCCTCCGCAACCGGGTGTAATGAAAAAGTATTATTTAACGGCAGTGGAAGAGAATAGAGATAGTTTAGTGTCGAAGATTTGACATCACTTGGAATGGTAGTGGGAGAAGTTGAGAAATGAGTATTAAATGTATTGAGGTCCATATCAGTAGGGTTATCATTTACGATCTTCCCAATACCTAGAGATTTCAGAAATTGCCATAGTTGAGAAGTGTTAAGATTCTGAATGGACTCGTGAATGTGGCTTCGTCTCGCATCCCTACACATACGATTGCAGTGATTTCGTAGTTTCTTGTATAGGGCCCAGTTTTCATCAGACGGGCACTTACTATATCTACGTTTGGCCTTATCTCGCCTCGACATGACAGCTTTGATGGATGGAGAAAGCCACGGTGCTGGAAGATGTCTAACTCTTACTTTTTTAAGAGGGGCATGTACATCATAGATTTTCAACAATGTTCTGGTAAAAATAGACACCTTCCCATCCAGGTCATCGCAATTATAAAGAGAAGACCAATCAACATCATCCACGTCGTCTCTCAAACGCTCCAGATCAATGTTTTTGAAACTACGAAGAAATAAGAATTTACTCTTGCGTTTCGGAGGACGAAGTTTATAGGAGAGATATAGAAGGTCGTGGTGTGAGAACGGAGCTGACAGCTGTCCATGAGAAGCCACTTTATGAGAGTTCGATACTAAAATAAGGTCAAGTAGAGACGGCCTACAATTAGGGGCTTTATGTGTCGCATTTAAGGGAATTCGTTTTAATCATCATTTTTATCACTCCGGGAGTGCCAATAGAAGTGAAAACTTGAATAATTACGTGTGTACTCTTTCAATCGTCATCATCCATGTGGATGAATGGGTGGAGGGAGGGCCTCTATCCATCTATCCAGTTACAACATAGATGGCGATGTTATAAAAAAAAATGGAAAGCGTTTCGGTGACGATGTTGCCTCAGAGACGATGGCGTCTCGGTGACGATGACGCGAGTTCCATGATACTCACAAGCCGATAGCGAAACTCTTTTTGGAAGATCCTGACACGAACATAATTCGTTCTTAACTTCATAGGTGAAAACTGATCTTAATTTAGGACAATGTATATAGTGTTGATACACTTCGTTAGTGACGTTTAATCTGAAATTAAAACATTTTGTATATTTTAAGCAATTAAGAATTTGAGGTAGAAAGACATAAGATTTAAGCTTTTGCTGCCCAAAATAGAGCCTTATTGATTGTGTTATTGATTGATAGTGCGCCCGCACTGCGTGCTGTTTCATCCAAATACATATGCTGCTCTTTGTATTTGCACGGAATATAAGCACGCATAAGGTAGCGGACGGCCTAAGCTGATAGACCTTAAGAAGAAAACAGAAGCAGTAAAAATATTAAATACATTATCATTCTTGTGAATGACGCTAGAAATTAAATAAAATCTATATAAATAAGAATAAATCGAATCGATATTAAACGCATAGCTTCTGAACGATTGCACCAAATCGGATAATTCTTTTTTTGTGTTCGTTATTTTCAGGACAAAGGTTTGTATGAAAAAGAAAATTGTTTGGGAAGTCCACGGGTAAGGTGGTATAATTACACCGGGGCGTGACCAGGGCGCGCATATAGTTTATTTATCAAGAAAGGAAAGAGGATGACTTACTTCAATTGTGTGACTTCACAGTCTTTCAACCCTTCTAAGTCAATGTTAATCAGTGCTAAATTCGTTGATTTTATTTGGCCATCAAGTTTTGGCATAAATAGTGGGTCCAAGATAGGCAGTTCACCATTCATTCCACGAACTACCGTGTAATACTGAGCTTTACCTCCGTTTGTAACACAACTAAGATCATGCAGGACGCATACTTTTTTACCTAAAATCAATATTCGTTAAATTTGATTGAAGTAGAAGTCACAAACAAAAACATGCATCAAACATTATAGTTTTTTATTACAAATAAGCGACCACTGAGTGCCTTTTTTTTGGATGGAAATCCCCTCGGATTTCGTCGGACAGACACCCCCCTCCCCACCCCGCCGGCCAGCGGGGGCGGTTATGTCGGGCTTGAACCGCGTAAAACCGCACTCCGTCTCGGGTCTTCAGATGCCGGGGTGTAAGGTTGCCCATAAGGCATTTCCCTGGCACCATGTCTGAACCTGGGCCATCTCCGATTTCGCGAAGGCCCCCTCGGGTTTGGGCACCACAATATCCCCGTCTTGAGGGGGGGAGGGGCGCTATTCGCTAAATTTGTACGGAAAAATTCATTTATTGGTTCGATACAAAACTATTATCCCAGGAATAGGTTCCCGTAGGGTGCGGAAACGGGATCAGAGGTACCGCGACACAGATTTATCAATCGAATTATTTTACTTTTCTTTCATCTCTAGTGATATTTTTAATGAAATTTTTGAGCAATTAGTATCTATGTTAACTTTGCTTACAAATTTAGATTGGGCAAAGTCAACATCTGGACTCAAAGGGCCTTGAGGTAACTCAGCTGTTAGTCATAATATTCTCTCTGTAAGGGACTGGTCGCCGGTTCAAGTCCCGTCCTGTATATTGACTTTTTCCCATCTAAATTTATTGTAGAGATAATCAAAGTTTCCCATCTGCTGATAAGTTGCAATTGAACATTATGAATGTGTTTATTTCTACTTACATTCACCATCATCGGCAGTTCAAGAAACTAACACACACAGAAACCACAGAGACTGTATGGCCTTCATCTTTTCTGAAAGGAGAAAACTCTAAAATTAAAAAATTTCACCAGCTTTACCACGGCGAGTGCTCTGATGTTCAACTAATCCCACCGTCTTCCTTCCTATCCAGAACAACACGTGCTGGACTACGGTGTCACCCACATAGTGTAGAAACAATACCATCTCGAACCAAGAGGTTTGGTACTTTAGTTCTTTGTCGCACTGTAAAATGTTTCCTTCTTCTTACAATCCCGGGTTCTTTAAGTGGGATGTGAAAAAGTATTTGACGAGGCCGTCAATATAGGGACCACCATTTTAGGATCTTTAGCATCCGGAATAGTGGCTCGTATCTTCTGGACTTCACCCCAGCTTCTTACTATCCAGCTGGGTGCAGTCAATTGCCGGACTGAATATAAAAAAAGATTTACCTCCATTTTCTATAAATCTTAATAAACTCAACGTCTATGTCTATAAGTCTGTTCTTTTTATACTAGATAAGACAAACTTATATTGGAGCATAGTAGAAGGTGTAGTGTCGGGGAGGGAGATACTCAGATGGTTTCGACACTGAGAGGATGGATGAAAGAGATTGACGAAACGGATATATATGAAGCGAGGGTTGTCATTTAATTCGGATCGAGGACGTTCTAAAGAAAGGTCAAGAGAGAGGGGAACTGTTGAACTTGGACACTTTTTAACATTTGTATATTTTTTAAATAAATGGTGAGAATAAGACCGGGCAAATAGGCATAGATAGAAAAATCAGTCATTCAACTACATAATTCATTATTAAAATCTGTGGATTTTATCCATTAAAGCTGCTAAAGGACACAAAAGCCCTAAGAAAAAAAAGGGATAAATGTCCAGTGTATGTTGGCCTGAAGGTCCTTGGACCATTGATTTTTATACTTTCGCGTTCCATAATATATAATAATTTAACGTGAATTAACGCGATCATGTATAGGTATATACAAACTTTTGGATTGCCTGATGTTTCGACCAGGTTACACTGGCCGTGGTAACAGACTGACTGGGGCAGTGGTGCACGTCCTCCGCCGTCGAGTCCGTGAGGTACAAAGTTCTTCTTCCACCCACACATTGTCGATATCGTCAGGCAATCCAAACATATATATATACCTATACATGATCGCGAAAATTACCGTTAAATTATTGTATGTCCTTGGCCCATACCTGTTTTGTTGGACATACTAGGGTCAAATGAAGATAGACACCAGTAGACTGTTTAGTTCAGTTTTTAATTGTACTAATGTCTACGAAAAAGTTTTCAATTCAATTAGCCCAATGTGATGTACCTTGGCCAATTTTCAATGTACGTAAATAATTGGGGGAGCCAATACAACAAAGGAACCATTTCTTTAAACCGTTTTTATAAACAACTTAAAGTTTAGAACATCAATGCTATTTGTTACTTACATATACTGATCTTAAATTGAGAATAAAAGATTTGTTATGAATGTATATCCTGATAAATAAATAAGCAATAAGTACAGTACAAAAAATATACTTTTGGAGCAAGAAATCATAAATTCCCTTTTTTATCTGAACTGTGAATTTCAACTAACATCACGTTGGAATTGACAAAAGATGCTTCGACTGCCATAGATAATATTATTTTAAAGCACGGTAGTATTTATAAATTAAGTTTGTTGTAGGTACAACACTGTCCAGCTTAACACAAGTTCCCATAGCCACAAAAGGCGGCATGTATTAAAATATTTATGATAATAGAAGCAAAAGGTATATGCTAGAGAAAAGTTGTGGTTTTTGACTACTCCAATGAAACCTTTTGCAGATGTCAGGATTAAAACCTAGTAAATAATGAGTTAATACAGCTTTATCTTACCAGGTTGATGCGATCTTTGTGGTGTTCAGCTTCTGAACATGAATTCTTACATCACTTTTATAGACACCTTTACATTTTTTATTTATTTAATAACAAGTGTTATCAAGCCCTAACAACTAGTCGCCATACGTTATGACGTACTTCCTATAATATTCCGATTTCTAGATTAATTAAGAGAATAGAATAATTATTCCTAAAATTTAATATTGATACCATAATCATTGTTAATTAATTTTGCATGTAATAATATAATTAATCAACACTTAATTCTTGATTCGACAATTACTATATAAAGAGGGTAGCTGGATTAAAATGATAATTCTTTTGGAAACAGTTGTAAAGATCGGAGCTCTGTGAAAATATATACTGTGTAATAACCCTGCTCGAGTTTAATTATACAAGCATCCAACACTTCAGAAGTGGGATTGAATTCAAGATGTCTGCATCGGGACCCTATTTGGATGGTTTAGGACGATGCAAACGAAAACGCAGTGTATCAAGTAGCTCGGAAGATGAAAATAGCGATAATTTTTTCTCTGATGACCGACGTAAGAACAAATTATCCAAGAACCGGCATGTCGCCCCCAGTGATGCCGAAGTGATTCCGAAGTTTCGACCGGAAAATAACAACAGTAACGTCATAGGGTGGTTGCACAAAATAGACCAACTGGGTGACGTTTACGGCTGGGATCACACTGATCGTACATTTATCATGCAGCTGCGATTACGTGGCTCCGCTCGAGAATGGTACGATGATCTCGAAGATTATGATCTGACCTGGGATGGATGGAAGGAGATGCTGCGGACCGCCTTCCCGCGATCTATTGACTACGTGGATATGTTAGAACGCATGATGGCGAGGACAAAAGAAGATAAGGAGACCATGACGAAGTACTACCACGAGAAATTATCGTTACTAAAAAAATGTAACATCGGTGAAGATGCTATCTCGTGTATAATTCGCGGACTACCTAACGAATTGAGAGCGAACGCTAAAGCATATAATTGTGACACTCCTGAACAACTATACTATGGCTACCTGTCGTCGTTGGAAAATTTCAAAAGAGTAGAAACACACACCGTGCGGATATCTACGTGGAAAAGAGGCTCAAGCAATAGTACACCAGGTTTTACATCAATGCATGATTTCCAGCCGAAGATATGCTACACGTGTCGGAAGCCAGGTCACGAAGCGCGGAACTGCAGGCAAGGACAGCGCTGTGAGAACTGCGGGCGTGCCGGACACACGACAACAGCCTGCTGGTTTGGCGCTGGGAGAGCGGGGACATCACAACTCCAACCACAAAAGGTTAGTAAGGTATTGCATATTACCTACGAGCTTTCTACTGATATTTACAAAAGAATAGTGATGGTGAAAGGACAACAACTCAAAGCATTTATAGACACTGGCAGTAAAACTAATTTACTGTGTATTGCTCAAGCTAAAAACTTACAAATTAAAATTCAGCCTAGCACTACTGTGATGACAGGTTTTGGAGGGGCATGTGTCAACTCACTCGGTTCGTGTTTTTTGAATGTTTTAATAGATAGTGTCCAATTGAAGGGGAAAGTTGAATTAACTAACTATATAACACCAGATGTTGATTTATTAATTGGACAAACAATGATTAATACCGAAAACGTAAGTTTAATAACTTCAGCTTCTTCTGTATGTTTTGTTCAATGTCAAGTTGTACAAGATTTGTTCAAGAACATAAAATTACATGCATCTGATTTTCTTGTAAAATTTCCAGTCTATTTAAAACACAAGGTCATAATACCAAAGCAAAATCAAAAATATGTAGAAGTTTATATTGACAGTTATGAAACCGTTGGAAAAGAGCACACATTTTTAACGAATACGGTATGGTTGTTATTAGGAGACATGACTTATTTTGTACCCTCCGCGATTATTAAACAATGCCATTCTCATTTGAAAGTTGTTAATTTAGGTTATACAGATATAATATGGGAGGCTCATAGGCTGATAGCTAGAGCAGAGTTGGTAACAATACCAGTGTGTGGTAGTGATTCTGAAATATTGGCTATAAATAGCTTAAACACGAACAGTATGCAAGTTAACTTGTCTGATATTGAGAAAGGTACGCTTAGTGATTCGGAAAACGCACAATTATTGTCACTTTTAAATAAATATACACACTCATTTGCGAGGACTACCAAGGATTTAGGATGCACTGATCTTATAGAAATGCACATTCGTACGATCAATGATCAACCTGTCTTTTGTAAGCCCTATAGATTATCGCACAAAGAAAATGAAATCGTAAACACAAAAGTCAATGATTTATTAGAAGCAGGTATTATTAGGGAGTCAATGTCGAATTATGCTAGCCCTGTAGTTCTGGTTAAGAAGAAAGGTGGGGATTATAGGCTCTGTGTTGATTATAGGGCATTGAATGCTAAAACTATTAAAGACCGATACCCCTTGCCACATATCGAAGATCAGGTCAATAAGCTGTCAGGAAAATTCTTCTTTACCACACTTGATCTCGCTCAAGGCTACCATCAGGTACGTCTCCATGAAGACTCTATACAGAAGACTGCTTTTGTGACTCAGTCAGGTCAGTGGGAGTTTTTGAAAATGCCTTTCGGATTAGCCAATGGTCCAGCTGTATTCTCTCGGTTAATACAAATGACGCTAGGTAGGGTCGATCAAAATATTGCCCTATATCTTGATGACGTTATGTTACCTACAACCACGGTCCATGAAGGGCTAATCCTATTAGAAAAAGTCTTAAAATTATTATCACAGGCGAATTTAAAATTAAATCTCCGTAAATGCTCTTTTCTAAAGCGCACTGCCACTTACTTGGGTCATGAAATCTCGGCTGGTACGATACAGCCGGGTCAAGCTAAAATAAAATGTGTTGCAGAATATGATAGGCCGCGGAATGTACATGAGATAAGACAATTTATTGGTTTAACGTCATATTTCAGAAAATTTGTTCAAAATTTTGCCCTAATTGCTCGTCCTCTTACTTCCCTCACAAAGAAGGATGCAAATTGGGTTTGGGGTCCTGAACAAGAAATGGCTTTCAAAACCCTTAAACAGCGTTTAATTGAAAAACCAGTTCTAGCCATTTATAATTCTGACGCAAAGACAGAATTACACACTGACGCCAGTAAAGTCGGTTTAGGTGGAATATTCATGCAGTACCAGATTGACGATAGTTTAAAACCAATAGCATATTTCAGTAGAGTGACTAGTTACGAGGAGAAACATTATCATAGTTACGAATTAGAGACGCTCGCTGTCGTAGAATCTCTCAAACGTTTTCGCATTTATTTAACGGGAATCAAAGTCAAAGTTATAACAGATTGCTCAGCCTTAAGAACGACTCTTGTAAAACGCGATTTAATTCCTAGAATAGCCCGTTGGTGGCTCACAATACAGGACTTTGATCTTGAGATTGAATATAGGCCTGGGGAGCGCATGAGGCATGTAGATGCACTGAGTAGAAATCCCGCAACAAATACTATACTGATGATTGACAATTCAGATTGGTTAACAACTTTACAGTTACAAGATGAAAATATACAAAGTATAATTTCCAGGCTTCGTGATAACTCTGATTCGAATCTATCTGCAAATTTTATAGTTAAAGATAATTTACTTTATAGAAAAACTGTTGCTGGTGAACGGTTTATGATACCAAAATTAGCTAAGTACGGGCTACTACAAAAACTGCACGATCAGATAGGACATCCCGGGATTGAAAAGTGCGAAAGTTCTATTAAAGCTCAGTTTTGGTTTGACGGTATGACAAGATTCATAAGAAAATATATAAGCTCTTGTTTACAATGTGCGTTCAATAAAGGTAACTATGGTAGGCTGGAGGGTGAGTTACATCCGATTACTAAACCAGCCATACCTATGCATACATTGCATGCGGATCATTTAGGTCCTTTTGCTAAAACTCGTAAGGGTAACACCTATATTCTTGTGGTAATTGACGCTTTTACTAAGTTTGTATTCGCACGACCAGCAAAAAATTGTAGTTCAGTGGAGACAATTAGGTTGCTGAAAGATATCATAATGCAATTCGGTTATCCCGTTAGAATAGTAACGGATAGAGGGAAAGCTTTTACAAGTAGATACTTTAAGCAGTTTTCTGAAGAAAATCAATTCAAACACATTTTAAACGCTATAGCTAGCCCTCGCTCTAATGGCCAGGTAGAAAGAGTAAACCGTACTTTATTAAATGGCCTTAATACTATGTCAGACAGCGAATGTACATGGGACAACAAGTTAGATGACATAGTCTGGGGAATCAATAACACACCTAACACCACTACCGGTTTTGCGCCATTTAATCTTATGTTTGGTCACAAAAACTCCAGATATCCATCCTTTCCTTCAGATGCACCCTCGACCTCGGAGACTCAACTGAATAAGTTGCAGGCCAATAGGGAAACTGCTAAGCTTCGTATCGATAGAAATATGGCTACTATGAAGCAGCAATTCGATAAAAAACATAAGAAGTGTATCAAGTATAACATAGGTCAATTAGTTCTTTGGAGAGGTGGAGTAGCTAGAGATGCAGTTACTGGGGTTACTAAAAAGCTAAACGGGTTATACACAGGCCCCTATAAAATATCTAAAGCAGAGAACACATTAGACCGATATACAATTTCCAGTATCAAAGGTATGAAAGGCTATAAAAAGTTTAGTGCAGTTGTTCGTGGAGAGACCCTACGGCCATACAAACCAACAATGTCTGAAGACGATAGTTCAGGCAGTGACCACGAAGTAGATAGGGACGATCTGATCGACCTTCTTGAAAGTTAGTTAACATGTAGAATTATCAATGTCTGATTCATTAGGTACAAAAACTAAGTATATTACAATCATTACCAAGCGTTACGGAGGTGTGACTCTTCATCGTTGTTTTATTTTAGTTGTAATTAGTATATTGCTGTTAAAATGTTAAAGTAATACTAGTATAAATAAGTAATGAGCTGAATATTTTGTAAAATTAAACTGTAAAAATGAGGAGAAATTATAATACAAATAATAAATAAATTGTTCCATATACATATACATCTATCTTACCCATCATATCACATAATAGAATAGAAACTGTGCTAAGAGTATTTGTCAGTCAGGACAACTATGTAACCTAATTCATAATGAGACAGCTGTGTGATCAAGTCTATACAAATAGTCTGATGTGTGATTAAGTGAATTTAAAATGGGAAAGCAGTGTGATCGAGTTTATATAAATAAAGACAGCTATGTGATCAAGTCTATATATATAGAGACGGCTGTGTGATCAAGTCTATATAAATAAGGACGACTGTGTGATCAAGTCCATACATATATATAATGACGGCTGTGTGATCAAGTCTTATAAATAAGGACGGCTGTGTGATCAAGTCCATACATATATATAATGACGGTTGTGTGATCAAGTCTTATAAATAAGGACGGCTGTGTGATCAAGTCCATACATATATATAATGACGGCTGTGTGATCAAGTCTTATAAATAAGGACGGCTGTGTGATCAAGTCTATGTAAATTAACTGGGATGGCTGTGTGAGCAAGTCCATAATTTGATAGTAAGCAGGTACACGTGGATAGATATATCTAAGTGATCAAGTATGTATTAATAATCTCTTTGTGACACCTTTTGATAAATGGGGCCTGCTATTTGTCCAAGTTCATATAACCATAACTGTGTGATATGCAAAAGGGAGTAATAATAACTAAAACTAAATATCCTGTCAGTGGTATATTAAAAACAAATTTCTGCTGTATTATGTTTTAAATTCCAGTACTCCGGGCCCAGGGTTGCAGAGCTGCAGCATACAGGCCGTGGGACACGACCTAAACAGGACGGCCGAGTGTTATCAAGCCCTAACAACTAGTCGCCATACGTTATGACGTACTTCCTATAATATTCCGATTTCTAGATTAATTAAGAGAATAGAATAATTATTCCTAAAATTTAATATTGATACCATAATCATTGTTAATTAATTTTGCATGTAATAATATAATTAATCAACACTTAATTCTTGATTCGACAATTACTATATAAAGAGGGTAGCTGGATTAAAATGATAATTCTTTTGGAAATAGTTGTAAAGATCGGAGCTCTGTGAAAATATATACTGTGTAATAACCCTGCTCGAGTTTAATTATACAAGCATCCAACACAAGGTATACAATTTTCATGTGCACTAGAAGTGTAACAAAAACCAGAAAGGTTTATCCGTACACTACGATCGTCGTTCAGTCGTGCTCGAACATAGTAGTTAGTAGTATAGGTAGGTACATAATCAGTTCTTAAATACTAATCTTACATTTATGTGCATATTTACAGTAGCCTACCTTTCTTAGTGTTTTATATTTAGAATAATACAAGTAGTGTAGAATATACTGCTTCCGGGCTGTTTGGCCGTGGTCCATCGGAAACTTGTGTTCCAGACGTTTCGTCGATCACTGCGGTCGACATCTTCAGTGGCACACGTCGGGACGCCGTCGAGTGCGGAGAAGCTTCCTCGGCGGCGAACTCGGTGCGACTGATGTAAAGGCCCGAGTCACTGGTGTATTTATAGGTGCAATGGGAGGGGCTAAACAACGTGATCGCTCCTGATTGGTTGAGAGCTGCGCAACCGATGCGCTCGATACTGCTTGGTCGAGGCTAAGCAAGGGGGATACCGGGGATGGTGGCGGCTTCGTCATGTTTGAATTGTGATGACGCGCGGCTCTCAGTGCTGGATACCAATCTTTTTGGAGATGAAAACCTTCGTTTTTTCTATTAAAATTATTGGGATGCTTGAATATTTCGATGGCTTCTCGACATAGCCGTGGGAAGAATTGTGAAGTGGTGGCTAGAACCTTCGTGTTCTGAAATTTGATGGTATGATTACCATCCTCCTGGGTGTGTTCCGCAAACGCTGACTTGTCGAAGTGGTCGAGGCGGCAATTTCGTTCATGTTCTGAAAGGCGGGTCTTGACGCTTCTTTGAGTAGTGCCCACGTATACCGAGCCACACGAGCAGGGGATTCGGTAAACTCCAGCCGAAGATAGTGGGTCACGAGGGTCCTTGACTGAACGGTGAAGATTACGTAACTGCGTCGTGGGCTTGAAAATAGGCTTAATGTTGTAAGCTTCTAGCAGTCTCCCGATACGATCCGTTGTACCATAAATGTATGGCAAAAAGGCCTTCCCTAGAGGGGCAGGTTTCTCCTCATCCTGGTTCGTAAGAGAAGATTTCCTCGGATGAAGAGCTCTTCGTATCTCCCGGGCAGAGAATCCATTGGCTTGGAAGGCCGAGTCCAGGTGGCGTAACTCGTTTTTAAGGTGTTGGGGCTCACAGATGCAACGCAACGCCGGCCGTGAAAGCCTTAAGATTTATAATACAAGTAGTATTTTTTTTGTTGTTGTTGTAGGTACTTACATAATAATTATTTCATCCAAGATACTTGTCCAATAAATTATACAAATGACTTTCGTAATTCAGTAGATAATAGTGAATTCTTGTTTCATAAGATTTTACATTCTAAGGTGATAGCAAATAATAGTAAGACATACAAAATAAACTTTTTTTTTCTTGTTATTTAACAACATGTGGGTAAGTTAGCATAAAATTCCAACGGCGATACAACACTGGCTTATAGTGATAGCTAGGTACAAGATTACGGCTGGTTAGTTGTAGGATTGCGTACAGGATGATTCACGCCGAATAAAAATAAGAATTACATAACTAACTAACTAATAACATAATTTAACCTATCATGTTTTTTTTTTCTCTCTTGGGCTATACATTACATGGTTTCTTCTTCTTCTTTTTTAGTATATTAAGAAGGTATGATTTCACTATCCCTTTTAAGTTTTTATTATTTATTTTATTTTTTATATACACAGGTAATTTATTTATTAATATGGGTACAATGTAATTCGTTGTTCGTTTCCGTGAAGGTTATTAAATCTTGGTATTACAAATATTTTGTTTGTCACGCTTCTGGTTAGTTTACTATGAGAAGTAACTAGTCGTAGGTCCTCATTAAAGAATTGTTCAGTTAGTAGGTTGTATTCAATTTTGTCCTGGATTGGTAACAAGGATCCGTATGAGAACAGCGCGTGATAGTTATTTTTACACTCCGCCCTCACCTTATGGGGAACAATGGTTTTCAAAATACGTATCTGGAGTTCGTATATTCGGTCTAGTTTTGTTTTGAAGGTTCTCCCATAGCTACTCAAACCATAAGAAATCACTGATTCGCCCAGTGCTTTGTATAAGGACAATAAAATGGGATATGGTATTTTATGTCGAAGTATGGAGAATTTTGCCAATATTGCGCGCAGTTTATCACACACATACTGGATATGAGTAGACCATGATAATCGGTCATCAATGATAACACCCAGGTACGTTTGTTTGTCTACCACTTGTAAAGCCTCACAGTTGCAATTTGACTTGTTATTATTTGTATGTAAACAACTGTGGCTGTGCGATATCAGTCCTATAGGTGTAGTTTTCTGTTTTGGCTTGTGCTTATATACATGACCTTAGTTTTCTCCCGATTTAGAATGAGTCCGTTATCATGAGACCATTTCGAGAGCAAAGTAAAGTCATCTTGTAACCTATTATGAGCCATATTAACATCTGAGTCAGCTGAGAGCAAACATGTATCATCAGCAAACTGATACATCTCACAGTTCCCTATGACATTAGCTAGACTATTAACGTACGTTATGTAGTGTAAAGGCCCAAGCACTGAGCCCTGAGCTGTCCCTTCAGTTACTTGAACCTTATCACTGAGAGTATTTACAACCTTTACATGATAACTTCGGTCTTTTAAATAGCTTTTGCACCATTCTAATAAGGAACCACGTATTCCACTTTCTGTTAGACTGTCGATTATTGTGCAATGGCGAAGCGTATCAAAAGCCTTGCTGTAATCTATAAAAACTACTACCACATGTCGTTTGTTGTCTAGATGTGTATTAACTGAATCCGGGAAGTCAGAAAGCAGCTGTGTCGTGTTTTTTCCTGGTTGAAACCCATATTGTTTATTCGAAATTATATCATTCTTTTTATAGAATGTATAAATTTGGTTTCCTATAAATTTTTCAACTACTTTGTCTACCGCGGGAAGGATCGTAATTGGCCTATAGTTTTTAAGGTTAGATTGTAAGTCATTAAGTTTAAGTTTAATTGTGCGTATTGTAAATAAAATATTTTTCTTTCTTTCATAATCTTAACGACTGCCTTTTTTGTATATTGGTCTTACTATGCCGGTTTTCAACTGTTCAGGGCATATGCCGGTGACTATGCTGGCATTAATGAGATTGACAATAGTTCCCGTTATTTTATCACTTATACGTTTTATGTCAATTGCCAATTAAGAGTAAGAGAGAGATCGCTGTTTGTAGTGTAGGTACACAGATGGTGAAATTAATATGTATGATGTTAAAGCAAATGTTTAAGTTATACAAGGTGTTATATAAATGACGTATGCCTTACTGGTACCCATGAGCAGGGATCCAACCCTGCAGGGTAGATAGCAGTGATATGTTATTTGATCCTCGTACTACGGGTCTTTAAGAAACAATAAAAAATCCAAGTCCTACTTAATATTATTATTAGGTTAGTGAATATGATGTTTGGATGTTTGTTACTCAATTTAAAGGATGAACGGATCTGACTAAATTTCGTACAGGAATAGATTATAGTCTGGAATAACATATAGGCTACTTTTCATCCCTGGAATAGGTTCCCATGGGAGTGGAAACGGGAACAGAATTCCACGCGGGCGAAGCCTAAGGCAACAGCTAGTTCAAAATTATATTGTGTTCTTAGTGTTTAAACAAAAGAAAATTATTATATACTAGAAGTTAAGTTCAATGTGAATTCCAAACATACTGTAGGTAGGGTAGAGAGGGGTACATTGAGCAATTTTGGCTTCATCACCATCTTATTCCATGATGTTTTGCATTAGAAATATGATACCTGCTTTGATTGTTATGATATTTATTTAGAAATAAATGACGCCTGACTGTTTTTTTTGAACTCTGTATAGTTGAACAGGAAATTGCTCTAAAGAAACCAAAGTCAGACATGCTCAACTTGCTTCAATAGTGAGGTAGGTTGAGCATGGGTATAAGGTAAGTTGAGCAAGGTAAGAGTTGCATACTTAAAAATTTAAATCATCATATTTATTTATTATTACTAAGAAAAACACTCAGTCTTATAATTAAACATATTTACGGAGTTCTTAACTTGGGAATCACAGTTTTATTAGTCGGTATCTGTTTAGTTTTAATCGTTAAGTATTTATGTTTTTTATATTTCACTGCGGAGTACGGGCGCTGCGACGCCTGTACCGGACGAAGTGGGCGTGACATGCCAGTGCATCGCGAGTGGTGCGTCGGGTGACAGTCTTTAAAAGTTATCGAGGTTAGCTTGTTGGTAGATCGAGTGCCCGTGCGATTTTGGTTGGCTTTGCCACGCGCTTTGAAGGAACATTGTTTTGATTTTGTTTGTTGAATGTTGATTAATTAGTGAAAATTAATTTTCGAGATAGTTATCTCTTTGTAAAACAAAGTTAATACGCCCATCGCGTTCGCTGGACTTGGAACCATTGCTGCGGTTCCTAAGGGAAGTGAAATCTGTTATAATTTTTGTAATCTATTGTATAATACATTCTCAATATACATTAGACTAGGATTATATTAGGTACATTATCACTGGGTCATTTGTTCCTAAAACGGGGGCCGCCATTAGTAAGGTTAGTTAACAACCTACTTATATATTTAATTTTCTTGATATTTAACTTATTTGTTTGCTTGTGTGATCGTGGTATTTTGTTTGAAATCGATCGATCTTTTATCTCGATTGAAATACCACGCGGATTTCGGTTGTAATAATTATACACGTTGGGACGAAGCGGGTCGTCCATTTTTTGATTACCCTCTTTGTAAAATCAATTACTATTTCATATTAAATACTTGATTAATCTTGCCTAAAAGTCAAATGTTGCCTAATCGCTTGCGATCGAAATTTATCCCTTGAATTTGCATGATTGTTTTGATTTGAGTGCCTATTTTAATTATTTTGGGACTTTGTGGGATTTAATTTTGATAATATTTCCGTCCAAATATTGTTGTTTGAGATCTATATAATTGACCTAACATTTTCACATATTGTGAATTTTTGGTCAAGAGCGAGTCACTTTGGGGGGCTCAAATTAATTAATAAAATAATATTTTCAAATTTATGCTAATACCTTGGGGACCTCTCAACAACGTTTAGAAGCCTAGTTTGAACATTTTTATTGATTTTTGCAAGTGGGGTCTGGTAGACCCCCAACCTAAAATTGGTCCAAATTTTGCATTCGTGTTTCTGATTTGTGTCCGGTCGGCTCCCGGAAGTTATTTGAACTGATATTTATATTTTCCCCTATTTATTCTTTACGGGAAATTCGGGTTTTTCAATAAGTTGGTCGGATCCCTTTTACCTAACCTAGTAATAATTGTTTGTGCCGATTTTGCAGGCCTAGTTTGGTATCGGATTTTACTAGACCCGGTTGATAACTTAATGATTAAGTTTTACGCAGGTTTCCACTACGCGATTTTTTAGACTTAAGTTAATATCGTTGACTTACGACGATATCGGTGCCTCGTAACGCGGTTTCCGAGAACGACTAGTGGGGCTACGGTTTGAAAACTACCTACTCGTAGTCGCATTTTTTGCATTTGCTTCCTCCTTAGTGAGGGGTCTGGTAGCAGAGCTGCTTCGGAATCACTGCTCTGGCTATGTTCGCGTACAGTAGGTAGCTGTTATTTTGGTGTTAAATGATTTTACTCTGCCTATGCTCGGTAGGCTCTTTCTCATCGATAATTCAGGGTTTTCTTTCCAAGAAGGCTACGAGTCGTTCTTTTTCTGCTAACTTTAAAGCCTTAATGTTTAGTTCGAATTCTCAGTGCACTTTGCTAAGTCGGATTATAATAATATCAGTAGCTGATATTTAGCTGAACATAATCTGTTTTTAATACAATTTAAAAACAATAGATTACTAAATTAACTAACTACTAATGCGTATCTGATACCTGAGACATTTGTTCTTGCCATTTTAGATGAAAAATAAAAGAGCTAACATTACGACATGTGCGTCAATAACTACTTTCGAGTTAGTAATAAGCTTTTGATAATGGCGGATTGTATTCCTCTCCTGCAGACCTCACCTTCCACCATACTCAGTTCGTGTGTCACGTATTTCGTTCGGGAGATATTGCGATTGCCCAACTTAACCGCTTGTTCAATATCCCCCAATAATCCCTACCCTACTCTTTGTCTTATAAAGAAGCAAAAATATTTATAAGAATTCTTTTTCAGCTGTCCAAATATGCATTCGACTTAAATAAATCATAATTTTAACCTTCAAAGAGCCTGATCGCCAGCATAAATCTAAAATACTTTTACATTTAGTTCGGAAAAAGTTAACATCCAAGACGGGACTTGAACCCGCGACCAGTCCTCTTCTAGAGGGAATACTCTGACCAACTCAGTTACTTGGACAAGTCCTGGATATTCGAAAAAAAACACAAAGTATTTGATTAATAATTTAAGACCTCTAGTCGGGTTACAAATCAATAATTTACAAAAAAAGTAATTAAAAGAATCGACTTCAAAAGAATTTGATTTAAAATTTATGAAATTTGACACAATATATATAAGGATAAATAATAAAAATAAAAAAAATATATAAATGAAAAAAAAAATTAAAAAAAAAACACCACCAGTCACTTTATTTGCATCAGACAGTTACATAGAGTTGGTTTGTATAGTAATATACGAGAATGTGTGAGTGCCCTGGGGTTATCCTTTCGAGGGCTTACCCGGGGTGCCCGGCAACGGACACTTGGGGAGGACACCGTGCGGTTTTAGTCGGTTCATGCCCGACATAACCGCCCCCGCTGGCCGGCGGGGGGGTATCCGAAGGGATTTCCGCACGTAAAAAAAAAAAAGAAAGTATGTGTGAGTGCTCCCTTAGCTCTGACAGGATGCGAAAACTTTAAAAACGTTATGTTAGCATGCAACAATGGAATGTCAAGAAAATTTATTATAACTGTTGTTTAAACAGTATTATCAAACCAAAGTTACATAATTAATAATAGGTTTCGAATAAATAATAACGTCACAGTATGTAATTAATAATTTTAACAATTAATAACAAAGAATAAATTTTATAAAAATTTCTTTATACTTTATTGCACCTCGCAACATTTGTCTTCTAAATATTCGCGCAGTAAATAATATCGCTTACGGACCAGGACATTTTTTTTTTGCTTCAGGGGAAATGTCCTATTGCATACCGAGTTATCTGTGGCTCTCACACACTAAAACCCCTGTGGTGTACTCTGCGCCTTGTCGGGGTTGCCTGAAACTATACAAGAATACTTACGGACCAGGACCTGTTCCAACATTTTTAAAGAGGTTATTTGGCAGATCTTTAAGCTCCTTTGGTAATTTAGTATACTAAATATGAGGAGCAATACAAAAAAAAATGCTTTACAAGGTACAACACATAGTTTTTTAACGTGGCGAATCCTTGTCCATTTTTAAACAGTTCCAAATGTTTCTTTTTGAAAATATGGCCTACATACGGAACATGGCTCTGATACAACGTTTCTGTGCTTTGAAGAAAAGAAACCAGTCAGTGGTATTTCCCCAAAATATAATTCCATATCGAAGAGTTGAGGTGATCATTAAGTGATATGCTGTTATAATTGTTGGAGATTGCTATGTTTTTAGGGTTCCGTAGCCAAATGGCAAAAAACGGAACCTTTATAGATTCGTCATGTCTGTCTGTCTGTCCGTCCGTATGTCAGCCATTTTTTTCCGAAACTATAAGAACTATGCTGTTGAAACTTGGTAAGTATATGTATTCTGAAGATTTTTTCACACAAAAATAGAAAAAAAAACCAATAAATTTTGGGGGCTCCCCATACTTAGAAAAACCCAATATTTTTTTTTTTTCATCTAACCCATACGTGTGGAGGATATCTATCTATGGATAGGACTTCAAAAATGATATTGAGGTTTCTGATTTATTTTTTCTCTAAACTGAATAGTTTGCGCGAGAGATACTTTCAAAGTGCTCCCGGCCCGCCGAGCCTGCAACTTGCTCGCCGCGCGTCGCAGGCGACTCAGGCGCCGGAGGTCGCTTAACGACCTCCGTCCTCCATGAGCGCAGGCCTGGGGGTGGCAGGTGAGGCCGCCTGTCACCCCAGCAGAAGCAGGCCGGGACGGTGGGGTGACTAGCGCCCCTCCCCCAAACCGGGGCAAGACGGGGACACCGTGGTTCCCAAACCCGAGGGGGCCATCTCGAAACCGGAGATGGCCCAGGGTCAGTCGGGGTGCGAGGGATATGCTCTATGGGCAACCTTACACCCCGGCGTCTGTAGACCCGAGACGGCGTGCGGTTTTAGTCGGTTCATGCCCGACAGAACCACCCCCGCTGGCCGGCGGGGGGGTATCCTAAGGGATTTCCGCACGAAAAAACAAAAAAAAATGTTACTTCCAAAGTGGTAAAATGTGTGTCCCCCCCGCCTGTTACTTCTAAAATAAGAGAATGATAAAACTAAAAAAAATATATGATGTACATTACCATGTAAAATTAGTTTGAACAAGATCTTGTAAGTAGTTTTTTTTAATACATCATAAATCGTAAAACGCAATTTACCTTTCATTCAATCAACTCAAATGTAAAAATTAAAAAAAAACATTATGTCACTTGCTGCTACGGAACCCTTCATGGGCGAGTCCGACTCGCACTTGGCCGCTTTTTTAATTCATAAAGCCATACTGATGGACCTTAGATGAGAGATAGAGAGAGAAG
Source organism: Cybosia mesomella (assembly GCA_946251805.1). Classification (NCBI taxonomy): domain Eukaryota; kingdom Metazoa; phylum Arthropoda; class Insecta; order Lepidoptera; family Erebidae; genus Cybosia; species Cybosia mesomella. The sequence continues at coordinate 15,790,366 of OX276415.1, forward strand.
AGTTTGTTGTAATGTAGTTTGGTATAGTTATACTGTATGATGAAGACGCTTGCATACCTTATGTGTGTTGCTATGAATAACTGCGCAGGCATTTAGGAGAAATGTTTTGTGCATTGCCCTATGAATTTATTGTTCGAGTTTCTCATAAAGAGAGATTGGATTGGAAGATAAAGAAATTAATGAACATTAAACACATAACACTCCTTTTTGGATAGTTATCTAAAAAAGACAAGTACTGTAAACTATAGCCTCAGCAGCCCTTGAGATCTATATCTCAGTAGGGGTTGGCTTTTCGATTTAACTAAGCGGCTGATCTACGATACTTTCCATGAAGTGATTACCATCTGACCGGAACAACCCACTGGTGATAACGAAATTATGTAGTTAGACCAGTTGTCGCAATTTTTAGAGCTCCTACTACCCGTGAAGACTGTCAAAGACCTTCGTATGGCAACCGGGACCGACGGCTTAACGTGAGAAGGGTTTCAATGTGTTAAGAATGATCACCCATCCTAGACTGCCTTGGCTAGTGTTGCTTAACTTTGCAATAGGTTAACATACTCGCTAACCACATAGCCATAAGCCCCAATTCAGTTTGAATGAATGGATGAATGAATGTATTTATTTCTATGAATATGGTAAGTACATCGAGATTTTGTAGGAAGTTTACACGAATGTTACACATTGAAATAAAACTATTTTTAACGGATTAAGCCACCAACGAAGATATGACAATTTTTACCACCTGTCAAGTTCCAATTGCTTCTACAAGATGCAGGGGTCTATAAAATAGATTGTGACTGTGGGCTCTCTTATATTGGTCAAACCAAGTGAAGCATTGGCGCCCGAGTCAAAGAACACATAGCTGACATAAAACACCAACGCTTAAAAAAGTCTGCTGTATGTGAACACGTGCAACAGGGGACCAAAGATTATTTAAGATTTGATAAACCACAGATACTCGCCAAAGAAAATCGATTCCTACCTAGGATGCTCCGCGAAGCTATTAAAATTAAAAAACATTCTAATTTTAATAGAGAAGATGCTTGGAATGTATCACCAGCTTGGGACCCAGTCATTCCTTATATATTCCCAGAAAGATCAAAATACAACACGGCTTCATGACACTGTGAGCTCATTCTGCGTAAATAGTAACACCAACCATTCAACATAGTTCGGGTACTTTGAGATAACTTACACTTCAAACTACAAGGCAACAACCATCTTTAGTTTCCCCGTGACCATGGCTGCTGAAAAGCAACCGAAACGTCGGGATGAATGTAAAATATAAAATAACATCAAATAAATCGCGGAAGAATGCGTTAAAACTAGTTTTATTTCAACATCGAGATCTTATATTATGATAAGTATTCATATATATTCTGCCGTATTAGGTGTTGAAATATTAAAGTTTTACAATAATAACAATAAAATTTATTATCAATTTAATGACAAAGACATTTAATGTCTATACAGCTAAAGTCACAAATGCAGTCAATTAATTATTTCATTAGTCATATCATTGTAAAAAATTATTGTTATACATCCAAAATTATATCTTTAACATTAAAATTCCTATCCGTAAATTCCCCCACCGAATAGGAATTATCTTATCTATTAGGAAACTAAATATATTGCATTTAAGTTTAATCAAAGGTTACGCTCTCATACCAACTGGTAGTTTATTGTAGATTTTAATGGCTATAGAGTATGCATTTGCGGAGTATAGATGTAATCTTTGCCGGGGTACTAAAATCTATGCTCTATGGGCAACCTTACACCCCGGCGTCTGCAGACCCGAGACGGCGTGCGGTTTTAGTCGGTTCACGCCCGACATAACCGCCCCCGATGGCCGGCGGGGGGGGGGGGGTATCCGAACGAAAAAAAAAAAAAAGGTACATCTCATAAATATAAAGCTAAAGAACTAGTAGAATTTTCAGTTCCTTGTGAAGTGGTTTACATTGTTCTAGCTATTCAGCTCCATACAGTGTTGGAACACATTTTTTTGTGCAATCAGTACCTACTCTCTGCACTTCTACCGAGTTACCTCACACAACGATTCTGTAGTTCGTCAGTAGCCCTGATTTAGACATATGTGTCTAAACCATCAATAACATAATTACAGAGCGAAGCTCAGGTGTCCGACTTAGCGCGTGTTGACACGAGCTCGCCTGTGTGTCGACGAGATGTGCGTCAATCATATTGCGATGTGTAAACAGCCTAACATCACTATTGTGGTTATTTATATCTGTTCATGTGATTTGGTGATAATTATACACGGCAGAATATAACTGATAAGCTAATATGGTCAGATGAAATGTGTGAACTGGCGGGATATATTAGGGAATAGCAGCCTGCCTCAGTTTCTCTGGTAAATCGCTCAATACAGTAAATTTCATCAGCTTTCCTTCTGGGTTCTTCAAGATTTTTACAGGGTCGGCAGCGCGAGTGTGACGCCCCTGGTGTTGCACACGTCTATAGGCCGGATAAAGGCGCCCCATCAGATGGGCCGTGTCCATATAAACTTTCAACCCTTAATTCTCTTTGAAAATCCCTTATGCGTTTTAGTTCTATCTAAAAGCAGCTATATGAACTGACGTGCTTTTATATACTTTTTTTTTAATATTTAGTCCGTCAAATTGACTGCACCCCGCCTGATGGTAAGCTGAGGTGAAGTCCAAAAAGTAATGGCCACCATTTCCAGAGATTGTTCCTAGAATGGTGGCCCCACCTAGACGGCCTCAACAGATGTACTATCACGCCCCGCTTAAAGAGCCCAGGGTTGTAGGTAGAAGGGAACACGTGTGTGGGCAAAGCGTTCCAGTGCTTTATGGTCCGACAAAAAAGGAGTCACCAAACCGCTTGGAACTTTGAAAATGACAGACATCCGTGAAAGATACACCCATTTTTCCCTTATTTTACCCCCTTAGGGTTGAAATTAAAAAAAAACCTTTCTCGTGGTTGCTTACGGCTCTGCGTTAATGTATTTGAAACTTTATTTACAGAGGAAGTTGATAGACCTACATTATATACTTTTTTTATTCAGGGTATGTAGAAATATCAGTCTGGAAATTGATTGATCTAAGTAGTATTAAAGTTGTTCTGTGGAATAAGAATCGTTTTAGAACACTCATTTTTAGGGTTCCGTTGCCGAATGGCAAAAAACGGAACCCTTATAGATTCGTCATGTCTGCCTGTCCGTCCGTATGTCACAGCCACTTTTTTCCGAAACTATTAAAACTATGCTGTTGAAACTTTGTAAGTAGATGTATTCTGTGAACCGCATTAAGACTTATACACAAAAATAATAAATTTTGGGGGCTCCCAATTTTTAGCACTGAAACTCAATTTTTTTTTTCTTCAAAAATGATATTGAGGTTTTTAATATAATTTTTCTCTAAACTGAATAGTTTGCGCTAGAGACACTTTCAAAGTGTTGTCATGGAATAGTTATATTATAAGTTGAACTGTTTTGTGTGCTGCAGTAAGCCAAAATAAACACATTTTTCTTTCTTTCTTTCTTTCTTTCTAAAATGTGTGCCACCCCCCTTTTTTTTTTTTTTTTACGTGCGGAAATCCCTTCGGATACCCCCCCGCCGGCCAGCGGGGGTGGTTATGTCGTGTCTCGACTAAAACCGCACGGCGTCCTCCTCAAGTGTCCCCCCTACTGAAACTTCTCAACTAAGAGAATGATAAAACTAAAAATAATACATGATGTACCTACATTACCATGTAAACTTCCACCGATAATTGATTTGATCGAGATCTAGTAAGTAATTTTTTTTTAAACGTCATAAATCGTAAACCGCAATTTGCCTTTCATTCAATCACCTCAAATATAAAATTAAAAAAAAAAAGCATTATTATGTTACTTGCTGCTACGGAACCCTTCATGGGCGAGTCCGACTCGCACTTGGCCGCTTTTTTTTCTTGATGTGACGGAAAAATGTTCCGTATCTATATTAGTAACTGTACGGGATGCAGGTATGCCTGGAGTGGTAACGGGTTCGTGTAAAATAACAAGATAGATTTATGATTGGAAGGTAAGTATCACCTGGGCGCAAACTATGTCGACGTGTTACTGCGGGCTACTGTTGTATGCGACTGACGCGCCATCTACGGTGCATCCAATCTCAAACGTATGACGTAGTGTGCGAGCAGGTAATAAACTATATTTATTATAATAAAAACAGGTATGTAGGTAGGTACAACATTAATGTGGGGTGTGTGTTGGGTAACCTCCTCGAGTGTGGCTCCGATTCCGATCCCGCTGCAGTCCGGGGGGAACGGAATCGGAGCGGCCGGTACACCCTGGGCGGCGGTCAATGGCTTCCCCTTCACCCCTTCATAGGGTTGGCATTGATCGTCGGCCAATACCCAACGTGGCGGGAACACATCGCTCTCCGTACTCCTCTGATTTCAGAGGAGACAGGATGAGCGATGCTGTTAGTGGTGAGATGGCCCAGGGTCAGCCGGGGTGCGAGGGATATGCTCTATGGGTAACCTTACACCCCGGCGTCTGAAGACCCGAGACGGCGTGCGGTTTTAGTCGGTGCAAGCCCGACATAACCGCCCCCGCTGGCCGGCGGAGGGGTATCCGAAGGGATTTTCGCACGATAAAAAAAAAAAAAAAAAAAAGGTAGAACATTAAAGTAAGTCTACATTTTTATAATAAGTTTGGCCAAACAATCAATTAGTCTTTAAAGCGGTTGTAATAAGGTTGAATTTGGAATATAATTAACATATTTTTATTTCACAGGCTCATCGCGAGGCACGTCGTCTACAGTTACTATTACTGCTTTCACTCACAATAACTCATTTTCACTTATACGTAACTCATGCTATTGACATATTAATGAACCACTGGCGAATCGTGGGTGTGTAATACACCTCTGCCTACCGCTTCGGGGATACAGGCGTGAAGTTATGTTATTAATGAACCATAACATGAGGGGATATAGGTAACACATCGGCGCACATCAATGATAATAGCAATCAGTGCATGTTGGTGTGTAATATTAATGTCAATTAAAGTGTATCGCATGAGTGACGCGGAAAGCCCGTTGGCAGGAGCGACAGCCTCGCAGTGCGGTACATGTATTAGATACTATACTTACAGAGACAATTGATTTACATACCTAATGCTCACGTTTTCATCTCTCCAGAATATCAGTCTGTACTGGAAATTTGCAGAATTAAAAACAAAATAAACGGTGTCTCAGTAAGAGTGCACTTTTAAAATTGGAATAATTTTTACTCATGGAAGTGGCAACTCTGAAATTTGACAGCTGTTACCTCTGGGGTGTGTGTTGGGTAACCTCCTCGTGTGTCATTCCGATTCCGATCCCGCTGGAGTCCGGGGGGAACGGAATCGGAGTGGCCGGTACACCTGGGCGGTGGTCAATGGCATCCCCTTCATGGGGTTGGCATTGATCGTCGGGCAATACCCAACGTGGCGGGAACACATCGCTCTCCGTACTCCTCTGCTTTCAGAGGAGACAGGATGAGCGATGCTGTTAGTGGTGGAGGCCACAGTAGGGTCCTGGGGAATCCAGGGGCGGGTTGGCCCACTGCTGACGCAGGGGCCGATGGGCACTTGTGCCGCCGCCGGTGAGAGAGGACTAGCCATCCTCTCGCGTTCCGTAATCGGCAGGTGATCAGCAACGGCCTGACTGGTGGCTCCAGAAGGGTACGCTGTGAACTTGCTGACCGGAGGGCTTGCCTTTATTGGCCGGCCCACGACAAGGAAAAGTCTATAAGACCCGACAGCGAAGTCGTCAAAACCTATTGATACCAGCCGACCTCCATAGTATATAGGCTTATCCAGGTGCAGGGGGCTCCGCCTGGATGGACCATCTTTCCCCCATACTCGTGGGATATGTAATGAATACTATCAATTTAAACAAAAACAAACCGGACGATACAAACGAAAACCTTGGCGCGGACAATGGTATCCGAGACGAAGGAGTGCAGGTAGTTGGGGGTGAAGAGGAGGTGAGGCGGCGGCCTCACACGCGGTCTGTTAAGGCCGTCTTCACTAGACCCACTACTCCGCTACCGATAGGCGGGGAGACGGACGCGGAAATTGCGTCAGCGGCGTCAACGGCGGGTACTGACAATGAGTCAGTATCCGGCCGTATGGAGACGGAGGAGGGTCTCCGTCGGAAGCGGCCACGCTCGGGTGGACCGTCCCTTGACCGGAGCAGAAGCTCCGGGCAACGGACGATCTCCTCGAGCGAGGACGACACCCCCGCTACCCGTTGTGGACGAACGGGGCTTTGGCCTCGAGGCGGCGCAGGTTCTGCTGTCCGCCCGGTGCTCCGCCGCTTTGCCCTCCGCTACGCATTTGTAGCAGCGCGGCGTAGCATCACAAGCACTGGTCTTGTGCCCGGGCTGACTGCAGCGGAAGCACCGATCCCCCACGGTGTCTCCCGCTGTGCATTGCACTCCCACATGCCCCACGGCCAGGCACCTGAAGCACCTGGTCTCGCAAGGCTGCAGGAGTTGCACCCGCGCCTTTAGGAAGCCCCCAACGAGGAGGCTCCGTTCGTCCGCAATTTTCTGCGCCGCTGCGACGGGGCAGTTGACGACTGCTGTGCCGTGACCGGTGGAGCTGAAGCGGATTTCTCCAGGTCTCACCTGATCACGGGGACAGCCGCCCGCCTCCACGACGGCGAAGATGAGATGACTTCCTCCGTCGTGGCCGCGTCATCCAGACCCGAAATGCGCAAACCTGCGCATTTGTTGGGTCTGGTGACGCGGACGGCTTCGGTATCCAGCGACTCCCTCAGCTTGGCCGCTAGGGCGTCGGCTTTGAGGCCGCTGGTGGCGCCGGAGACCTCGAGGAGGCGAGCTCCGGTGCGAGTTGTTTTGCACCGGAGCCCCCCCTCAATCTCGAGGGCCTTGAGGTCCACTGAGGCTTTAGCCTGCCTCAGGACCTGGGCGTACCCCACGCCCTTCTCCACACCCTCCGTCGTCACCGTCAGGACGACGGCAGTGGAGCGTGGGGCGCGGAGCCTCTTCGGCGTCTTCGCCGCAGCGGCTTTTGCCGCCTTCTTAGCCGCCTTTTTGGCGGCTTTTTTCGCCTTTTTGGCGGCTTTTTTCGCCTTTTTGGCGGCTCCCGCTACCACCCATTCCTCCCCTCTGGAGGAACGTTCGGGTGCAGCGGAAGCGGCGGTTATGGCCTGGGCGGGGGTGCCGCGTTTCTTCCCCTTCCCTTATGGCGTTGGGGCCACTGGGGCGGCTGGGCCGGGCTTACCACTGACAGCAGCCGCGAAAGACGCAGTCCGTGTCAGTGGGGGACGGTAAGCCCGGTCCTCTAACACGCCAAGCCGCCTCTCCATGGCCGCCAGGAGCTGCACCACACTAGGCGCAGGCTCAGGCGGCGGAATGGGCGCCGGCCTAGGCACTGTTTTCAGCGCCGGCTTAGGTGCCAAATTTGTGGCCGGCTTTGGCGCCGGTTTTGGCGCCGACGTAGGCGCCCCCTCTGGCGGCGCAAGAGCCCTCGGGTGGTCCGCCACCTCCTGGGCTCTTGGGGCCTTCTGGGCCTCCGGGGGTCCCCTGACCATCTGGGTCAGTTGCCTGACCTCCTCCCGGAGGACCCGCTGTTGCTCCAAGGAGTTGGCCAGCTCAGTTTCCAGGCTTGTGACCCGGGCCCTGAGCTTAACCTCCTCCTCGGAGACGCTCCTACCAAGGAGCTCCTCCAGCGCTGTCCTGGCGACGGCGACGTTTTCCGCCACCGTCTTCTTCTTGCCCGACACATTTTGCGGCCGGCCAAAATATTGGCCACCGCGGCGGCCAGAACGACGAAGCAGCCGATTCACCTAGCGGCCAAGCTGAGGAAGTCGCTGGATACCGAAGCCGTCCGCGTCACCAGACCCAACAAATGCGCAGGTTTGCGCATTTCGGGTCTGGATGACGCGGCCACGACGGAGGAAGTCATCTCATCTTCGCCGTCGTGGAGGCGGGCGGCTGTCCCCGTGATCAGGTGAGACCTGGAGAAATCCGCTTCAGCTCCACCGGTCACGGCACAGCAGTCGTCAACTGCCCCGTCGCAGCGGCGCAGAAAATTGCGGACGAACGGAGCCTCCTCGTTGGGGGCTTCCTAAAGGCGCGGGTGCAACTCCTGCAGCCTTGCGAGACCAGGTGCTTCAGGTGCCTGGCCGTGGGGCATGTGGGAGTGCAATGCACAGCGGGAGACACCGTGGGGGATCGGTGCTTCCGCTGCAGTCAGCCCGGGCACAAGACCAGTGCTTGTGATGCTACGCCGCGCTGCTACAAATGCGTAGCGGAGGGCAAAGCGGCGGAGCACCGGGCGGACAGCAGAACCTGCGCCGCCTCGAGGCCAAAGCCCCGTTCATCCACAACGGGTAGCGGGGGTGCCGCTCAAGAGCGGCCACATTCGCGGCGGGATGCGGAGATGGACGTCCATTAATGGACACACCAATCCGTATCCTGCAGGCGAACATAAACCACTGCACCGGTGCTCAGGATCTTCTGTACCAGAGCATCGTGGAGTGGTCTATTAATGTGGTCGTGGTCGCTGAGCCGTACTGGGTCCACCCCGGAAGGGGGGGGGGTCCGCCGCGGACACCTCGCGCCTTGCACTCATTGCAAGGTGCAGAGGCTGTGTCGCGGCGGACTATGTCGCCACCTGGGAGCGGCGGGGGCTCAGTTCGGTCGTGGATGTCGCGTTCGCGACCCCTGCTCTCGCCCGCCGCGTCCAGGGTTGGCGCGTGGTGGAGGAGGAGGAGACGGATTCCGACCATAAGTACATTCGGTTCAACGTCGCCCCTCCAACTAACCTGCCGCCGACAATCGCGAATCCCCCGGATCCACGTTGGGCGCTCAGACACCTGGATCGGGAGGCTCTCCTGGAGGCATCCATAGTGCAGGCCTGGATTCCGTCACCGGCCAGGCCTGCCGATGTCGACGCAGAGGCGGAATGGTTCAGGAGAGCCATGTCGCATATCTGCGATGCGGCGACGCCTAGGGTTAAGCCCGGCCCGGCCAAGAAACAGGTGTACTGGTGGTCAGCGGAGATCGCACAGCAGCGAGCAGTGTGCGTGACCGCTCGCCGCCAGTACACCAGGTTTCGCCGGAGGCGTCGCCGACCAGAATTTGCGGCAGCCCGAGAGGCGGAGCTGTATGAGGCGTACAAGGGGGCCAAGAGGACCCTCCAGGAAGCCATAAAGCAGGCCACACGGCGGGCCCGCGAAGAGCTGCTGGAGTCTCTGAAGCAGAACCCATGGGGGCGTCCTTACCTTGCGGTCAGGGGCAAAATCCGCCCAAGGGCACCCCTACTGACCCAGAGTCTCCAGCCGGAGAGGCTGGAGGGGATACTGGGCTCCTTGTTCCCAGCGAGAGCGAAGGAGCATGTCCCTCCGCGTATGGCTCCGCCTCAGGCGCCTGACGCCCATAATAGCGAGAGCGATGTGCCCGAAGTCAGGGAGAGTGAACTGGGGGTAGCAGTGCTCCGGCTTAAAGCCCGGAAATGCACTGCCCCCAGACCCGACGGCATTCCAGGCCGAGCATGGGTCCTGGCCCTGGAGGAACTAGGGCCTCGACTGGTGGCGCTCTTTAGCGGCTGGGACTCGAGGTGGCTCTCCACAAATCCGAGGCTATGTGTTTTCACGGGCCTCGGAGGGGGCCACCTGCGGGAACCAGCATAACCATAGGGGGCGTAAGCATCGGCATCGAGCCCACGATGAAGTACCTTGGGCTCGTACTCGATAGCCGATGGGACTTCGGACCTCATCTCCGAAGTCTGGTCCCGAAACTGAGGGGGGCTGCGGCCGCGCTATCGCGGCTGATGCCCATCGTTAAGGGACCCAACGCCCCCACTAGGAGACTGTACCTGGGGATCGTGCGAAGCATGGCCCTATACGGGGCCCCCGTATGGGCAGAGACTCTGGCGGCCCGCAACGTGGCTGTTCTTAACAGCCCGTTAAAGGCGATGCCCGTCAGAGTCATCAGGGCGTATCGCACGATCTCCGTCGAGGCGGCATGTTTCCTAGCTGGGACCCCTCCATGGGACCTGGTAGCGAGAGCCCTTGCGCTGCTGTACCAGTGGCGCAAGGAGGCGCTGGAGCGGGGCCATAGGCCGGAGCCCCGAGAAATCAGGGCTCAGCGGTCCCTGCTCCACCAGGAACTCGTGGAGACATGGAGGTTGCGACTTGAGCACCCAAGGTGGGGGGAATCCACCATTGCGGCGGTGAGACCGATCATGAAGGAGTGGTTGGTGAGGGACCATGGGGACCTCTCCTACCGGATGTGCCAGATGGTTACCGGACACGGGTGTTTCGGTAAGTATCTGTGGCGCATCCACCGGGAGACAACGCCGCAGTGCCAGCACTGCGAGGATCCTGGCGAAGACACGGCGCTCCACACGTTGGTGGAGTGCCCTGCGTGGGTGAGTCAACGCCGGGATCTCGTTGCGGTCCTGGGCGTGGACGTTCTCTCGTTGGAGACCATGGTGAGGGCCGTGGTCTCCGACGGGAGCAAGTGGCACGCCGCCGCCTCTTTCTGCGTGCAGGTAATGCGCGCGAAAGAGACGGCGGAGAGGGAGCGGGAAAGAACCCTGTCCCCCGAGTTTCGCAGTCTGCGGCGAGGGCGCCGCAGACTCATCTACGCCCGGGACAACCGACCTCCATGATCGGGGCCTGAGGACGGCAGTTGGCCGACTCGCCGTCCTTACAGAAGCAGGCCGTGGCGGAGGCGTGTCGTGTGTGCCCTACACACGCCTGCCAACTCACCGAAGCGGGATAAAACCCGACCCCACCAGGCGAGGCCGCGGTGGCGGCCAAAGTTCGCCGGCAATCCTGGGGTTATCCTTTCGAGGGCTTACCCGGGGTGCCCGGCAACGGACACTTGGGGAGGACACCGTGCGGTTTTAGTCGAGACACGACATAACCACCCCCGCTGGCCAGCGGAGGGGTATCCGAAGGGATTTCCGCACGTAAAAAAAAAAAAAAACCGGCACCTCTGTTTATTCCGATTATTAAAAATGGAGCGTTTTTCGAAAGAACAACGCGTTATAATTGTGAAAACTCATTACAAAAATGGGGACAGTTACGCTGAAACTAATCTAGCTTATCTATACCATGCCAATTCTTGCCTTTTATCACTAAGATTTCTGGGACCCAAGGCAACGTAACCTGTAAGCCAGTGAACATACTGATAGGTGTAGGTTCTCCTCTCGGAGTTGGGAGTTCAGACGGCAGTCGCTCCCATAAAAGCCATATAAGCCAAACCAAATTAAGGAGTAGATGAAAACCACGGATACAGAAGAATGCTTTTTTTTTTACGAGCGGAAATCCCTTTGGATACCCCCGCCGGCCAGCGGGGCGGTTATGTCGTGCATCGACTAAAACCGCACGGTGTTCTGCCCAAGTGTCCATTGCCGGGCACCCCGGGTAAGCCCTCGAAAGGATAACCCCAGGGTTACCTGGAAGAACGCTGAAATAACCCTTTGTCGAACAAAACTTTGAACAAGTATGCAAATACCCGCATACGTGTTCAAATATTGTTGTGTGTGGCGCCGGTATAACACTCATATGCAAAACGAAAGCTCCAACGGGCGTAAACAGTATCTATGCAAGCTATGATACAGTGGCTCAGTGACACGTGAGTGACGCATAGCCATGAGTCGATATGAAAGCGTCGAATGACTGACGTTCCATTCGAATGAAGCCCGGTGTGGGAGTACGTTACTAAAGAATCATACACACCTGTTTATGCGGTGACAGAAGTAATATACTGCGACGAGCACAGTCTAAATGTATTTATTTTTCAAGCTTTTCAAGGTTATGTAGCCTAATCGCAAAAAACGGAACCCTTATATAGATTCGTCATGTCTGTTTATCTGTCCGTCCGTATGTCACAGCCACTTTTCCGAAACTATAAGAACTATGCTGTTGAAACTTGGTGAGTAGATGTATTCTGTGAACCGCATTAAGATTGTCACACAAAAATAGAATAAAAGCAATACATTTTGGGGGTTCCCCATACTTAGAACTGAAATTCAAAAATATTTTTTCATCAAACCCTTTCGTGTATCTATCGGGAATATCGGGATATCTTTGGATAGAACTTCAAAAATGATATTGAGGTTTCTAATATAATTTTTTTCTAAACTGAATTGTTTGCGCGAGAGACACTTCCAAAGTGGTAAAATGTGTCCCTCCCCCTGTAACTTCTAAAATAAGAGAATGATAAAACTAAAACAAATATATGATGTACATTACCATGTATACTCCCACCGAAAATTGATTCGAAAGAGTAAGGAGTTCTTTTTAATACGTCATAAATCGTAAACCGCAATTTACCTTTCATTCAATCAACTCAAATACAACAATAAAAAAAAACATTATTTTGTTACTTGCTCCTACGGAACCCTTCGCACTTGGCCGGTTTTATTTACGTTCACCTGTCCGTTGTCTTTAATCAAATGTTACAAGTTAAATTTGACACCCGGTTTCCGATTGAGATGAAGTTTTGCACGTATATATGTTGGTATGGCTTATGACCTTGCGCCCCAAATCTATTGTATGTATATCTTGCAATATTTCGCCACTTGCTGTGCTCTCGACTCCATTCGCGTGGACTTAGTATTGAGTATTTACCTATAGATATAGTCTCCGGCGTTTCACGTCATCCTGTACCAGTAATGAGGAAATAAATTAATGAAAACAACCACATCATATCATCGTAAATTGCTTCTCAAGACGAATATGAGGAAATTCGAGCGATGCGAGCAATAGCTCTGATGCATCGTTCTCCAAATAGAAAAACTGCGGATTCAAATTCGCATCACTTTTTCAACGTACAAAAATTGTTCTAACATTTGCTTTTATATATTAGTAGCAACCCGCCCTAGCTTTGCTTTAGTTTATATGAGTTTTATCTTAACTCAAGCCATCGGGGAAAGCGTACGTTTCAAATAGTTAAATCAGTCGTAGGAAGTCCATTGGCCGCCCTCATTGACTTCCAATTCGACCGGTCTGTAGCGGCCTGCATCCACCGAGTCCCTGCGCTCTTTACCAGGTCGTCTGTCCACCTTGCGGGAGGCCTTCCTATGCGGCGCTTGCCGTCACGTGGTCTCCACTCAAGAAACTGGTAAATAGAATAGTATATTATAGTTTGTGGTTGTGTGCAATAAAAAGTTATGATCTATATATAATACTGACAAACTCACAAAAGATACACGTACTTTACACTCGCTTAACGACCTCCGTCCTCCATGAGCGCAGGCCTGGGGGTGGCAGGTGAGCTCGCCTGTCACCCCAGCAGAAGCAGGCCGGGACAGTGGGGCAACTAGCGCCCCTCTCCCAAACCGGGGCAAGACAGGGACACCGTGGTTGCCAAACCCGAGGGGGCCATCTCGAAACCGGAGATGGCCCAGGTTCAGTCGGAGTGCGAGGGATATGCTCTATAGGCAACCTTACACCCCGGCGACTGTAGACCTGAGACGGCGTGCGGTTTTAGTCGGTTCAAGCCCGACATAACCGCCCCCGCTGGCCGGCGGGTACCCGAGGGAATTTCCGCAGGGAAAAAAAATAAAATAAAAATAACAACAGAAATTAAAAGAAAGAATTGTACCTATCAAAGTACCTACTTTTATTCGGAAGAAGCCAAGTGGTTAAGGAGTCGACCTTACGAGTGACAGGTCTAACTGTGATTATTATCATATCGCACCCCTAGATGAAGACTCCGGTAACTCAAAAAAATCTAATTTGGAGTTAATGACCTTATCAAGTTCCCGTATCGAATACCTACACGGCGATATAACTCGTGTAACAATACTGCCAACCGTTTAAAAACATGGCGCGAAACATGACTTTACTTGAATGAACGTATCCCGAACCGCGCGTAAAGTAGTCCACCATCTTTAGTTATCTTCCGAGCGATGTAAGTGAATGACGTGTGAATAGTTGCAGATTTTGAATTGCTGGAGTTTACGTGAAATTTAAAAGGTAAGTTTTATTTATTATTTCGAGTTGATTAGGTTTTGCTGAAATTTAATTGATATTACTGTTTGTTCATTTTGATATGCGGGGGTTTTGATGATATTATATTACAATTTTTATTTTGCCATTTTGAATTACTGGCATTTACATGAAAGTAAAAGAAAATTTCGATTTACGTTAGTTTTATTGAATGAAAATTTAACTTTGCAATTTTTTGCTTATTTAGTTAAATGCAACATACTTTTAAAAAGAAAATAGGTTTTTATAACATTTGCAATACGGTTCATTATTTGTTACAGATATTCGAACGCTAATTTGTGATATTTTTGTGTTTTTTTAGTTGGTTGACTTTACTTGAGTTTTGACTTAATGAACATTATTTTTGTTTCAGAACGATGAAAGGCCGAGGAAAATTAATTTTAGAGATGTTGAACCCTCGACAAGAGGATCCGTACCCGCCAGCAGCATTGGAGGAGACGGTAAGAAGTTTATCCCCGGGTATAGAAATAAATTCATCACGGCTCGGTGTTTTAGAATCTTCGTCAAATCTTGATCAGCGGCCTGAACCTGAACAACCTACCCCTGACAGACTACGAAGAGTACGAGAACGTCAGTATATTGTCTCATCTCCAACCCATCATGGCAGCGAAAGCGAGTTTGATGATTCCGATGCAGATCCGCACTACGTAGACCCTACACGTAAAAGAAAAATAATTTTCTCTCCTTTGCCTATCTCGTCTACTCCATCAAAAATGCCACGAACTCGTTCCCTTTCTTCTTCATCCAGCAGTTCGAGTTCTAGCAGCAGTTCGAGTTCTAGCAGCAGTTCGAGTTCTAGCAGCAGTTCAAGTAATAGTCGCTTAAATAATGAACGGAACGCTATTGATCCTAATGATGACGTGATGATAACGCATGAGAATAATCCAAATCAAAATATTTATCCAAGTGAAAACAGTTCAGCGCACGAAGAAATAGTTCAGGGTAAGAAAAAATTAAGGAAACCAGAGACATGGAAGGCGAATTTAGCTAAGACATTAAAAAATTCAGGAAAGGCGTATAAGTCCCGGGGCAAATTAGGAAAAGAAATACCTGCTCGCAAATTACAACCACCTTGTGGAGAAAAGTGCCGATTGAAATGTACTACCAATCTCAACTTAATAACTCGTCAAAAGATTTTTGATGCATTTTGGGGGCTTGGCGATCTTCAGCGACAGAGAGAGTTCATTGTGCGTCATACCCACGAAATAAAACCCAAGTACCGATATTCAAGCACACAAAACTATCGGGCTCTCAATACAGCCTTCTATTTTGAAAACAACAACTCGCGCATTCGTGTTTGCAAAAGTTTTTTTAAGGCCACGCTTGACTTAGGGGATCAAGTAATTAAAACAGCTTTAAATAAAAAGTCAGAGGCTGGAATTATAGAGGGTGAGCAAAGAGGAAAACATAAAAATCATCCTACGGTCGATCCTGCAATTAAGGAAAGCGTGGTTCAATTTATTAATTCCATTCCGCGGGTAGATTCACACTATCTTCGAGCTCAAACTACACGTGAATACATTCAAAGCGAAAGGTCATTAGCAGATATTTATCGGGATTACACAGCTTTACGCCTAGCTGATAACTTGCCTTTTGCTTCTGAATCGACCTTTCAACGTATATTTAATTTTCAATTTAACATTGGTTTATTTAGCCCAAAGAAAGACTTGTGTGACTTGTGCGAGAGTTATAAGAATGCAGATCCTGAAAACAAATTAAAATTACAAGAAGCCTATGAACAACATCTCCTTGAGAAAGACTTAGCTCGAAGTGAAAAAGAAAAGGACAAGAAAGAATCAGATGCCATAGTAGTAGTTTATGATCTCCAAGCAGTTATGCAACTTCCCAAGGGGCAAGTGTCTTTGTTCTTTTACAAATCTAGAATCAATTGTTTTAATTTTACCATCAGTGATTTGCATGCAAAGAACGTAGACTGCTTTTTTTGGGATGAGACTGAAGGGAAGCGTGGTGCAATAGAAATTGGTACATGTGTTTTAGCTTTCATAGAAATGCAGCTAAATAACCATCCTAATGCAGATATAGATTTGATATTTTATTCAGATAACTGTTGTGGGCAACAGAAAAATAAGTATTTATTGTCTGCTTATGCCTACGCTGTGTCTAATATGAGAGTTAAGTCTATAACACATAAGTTTTTGATTAGAGGCCACTCTCAAAATGAAGGAGACAATGTGCACAGTGTTATAGAGAAGCAAGTGAAAAGGCATATAAAATCAGGCCCTATTTACACACCACAGCAGTATATAACACTAATTCGGACTGCCAAAAAAACTGGACCAGCATACAAAGTGCATGAAATGACACATGACCGCTTTTATGATTTAAAAACGTTGCAAGAAAGTTGGGGTACGAACTTCAATATAGATGAAGATAACAATCAAGTCAAGTGGCACGATATAAAAGTCCTGAAAGTTGAAAAGAACAGTCCCATGTCCTTTTTATATAAAACATCTTTTGCACAGGCTGAATTTAAAAGATGCTGGGTGAACAAGAGGAAGACTAGGCGTACAGCAGAATCTACGCTTGATAATATTACTATGAATTTGAATAGAACATACACAGAAAAACTATGTTTGACAGAAGCAAAAAAGAAAGACATTAAAGAACTTGTCGACAAAAATGTGATTCCAAAGCCATACTATGATAGTTTTTATAAAAATGTTTTGTGATTAGTTAGTTATTTTCGATGTTGATGTGCAGACTAGTTTTAGAACTTTATTTTTTATTTTTTTAAAGTATTTAGTAGACTAAATATTATTGATTGAAGGGATACTTTTATGAGACTAATAATCAAACTGTGATTTGCTAACCTAAGACTGTTATTATTAATTAGGTAGGTATAGCTAAGTAACACTAATAGCATTAAATGCTACCAAAAAATGCCTTAGATTTTTATAAAAACATTACAGTACTTAATTTTATTATTGTTAGTTATGTTACTGTTCTTTTCTTAAATTTATTTTGGTGAATTTTATAATTTTATTATAAGAATATTCAAATTTTATAACTAGTTATAAGAGATAAAGGCTGTTTATAAAGTTTTATTAGTGCTGTGATTACAGAAAAGTTAGAATAGTAATAAGCTATAAAGATCTCAATATTACTAAAAACTAATTAACAATATGTAATAATATTATTTTCTAACACTATGTTCCCACGTGCCATTTTTTCTTTGATTTATAAATTAAACATTTAATTCTCGTTCTAATAACATGCATTTTTATTTGGTTAAATCAAAACTAAAACCATAACTCAAAAATCCTCAAAAAACTTATCCTATTTTTGGGGTGAAAAGTAACGTATGTCATTTTTACTTCTAATAAAGTAGACTAATTCTTGTTAGTGATTTAAAAAGTTGATTACTTTCACTACAAAACTAGAGTAACTCAAAAAATCGATATTTTCAGGTTTTTGGCAGACAATAAAGAAATAAGGTAATTCAACACGCTCCACAAAAATATTACCTTTGAATATGTATTGTTAGTTTTTTTATATCTTTCATAAATATTTAGAAATGAGTTTTTCTCAATTTCTGAAAAAACTGTTTTTTTGAGTTACCGGAGTCTTCATCTAGGGGTGCGATATAGGTAATATTGTTTTCTCGTATTTTGGTACTGTTTTGTAATCTTAGTGTACCTAAGTTAACGTATCATCGATTATCTAGTAATAAAATATGACAATATATGTTACAACTTTTTGGATGGCATCTGTGGCGTGGCGGTAGTGCATTCGAATGCTACGATAGGAGGCGCAGGTTCAATTCCCGCTAAATGCAAATATGTGTATGTATGAATATGCCTATTTGCATTGGTTTGGGTGTTATTATATTATAATATGTATGTATTTAAAAGAAAAAATATATAAGTGACTACATCCGCATTCTGGAACCCATAACACAAGCTTATATACAGTTAAACTATGCTTAGCTTGCCGTAGAATATTTATTTAAATTTAACTTACAAGATTTAATTTAACTTACAGTCAGGTGGTCTCCGCAAAACGTGATCGCATTAGCAAAGGTGATTCGCCTGTAGTCTTTCTACGTTATCACCAACTTATCATGAAGGTTGCCAGGAATGTTACTAACTAAGCGTGTATCCTTTGGTGAGTTCCTGTATCGAATGGGCCGGGAGTCAACGATCGAATGCCATCACTCCCGTGGCAGTTCCGAGGACACACCGTTTTACGCGTGTAATGCTCAGTGTGGATGGAGCGGCGCTGTTGCTTCGTAACACCAATCTGAGCGGTAAGCTTCACGCTGTGGGGTCTTTGAGATTACCTTTCGAGGGTACACCAAATTCCCCGTACCACTTGGTTGACGAGGGCGCTTCCGAACTTAAAATAAGGCTGCCACAGATGTAGCCACCCGCGAAGGGGACGTCGCCCAACCGAGAGTTTCATAGGTGTGTGGTGCCCACATTAGTGGGCACGCGCTAGGGGGGGTCGCTTTAGAAGTATTCTTGCATAGTTTCAGGCCCCCCCAACAAGGCGCAGAGCATGGTGCACCGTGGGGTGTAGTGGGTATGCCCATCCAGTTGCTGGATGGGAGCGTCCCACACATGATCTCCAGCTATTGCCCCGTAGCCAGAGGTGCCGTGCGTAACAGCATTCCCCACGTAAAAAAAAAGAAAAAAAAAAGATGTAAATTTATGTAAATGAAAAAATATATTTATTAAAATCTCAACAATAAGTAAGTTGCAGCTCAGAGTTAAATAAGAAAGAATGAAATTACACTCGGCTTCCAGTTAAAATACAACATGAAGTTGCAATCTTAGTAAAATGAAGTTTTACTTTTTTGAAAACGTAGAAATGCAAAATAGTTATGATAGATGAGGTTGTATTCTCTTGGCCTGCGATTGCTTAATTTATGATAAAGGTATTCAAAGTTTTAAATTAACAAAATTATATATTGAAATAAAACTATTTTTAACGGATTCTATCGCGGTTCCTTTGATGTTATTTTATATTTTACATTGCTCCCGACGTTTCGGTTGCTTTTCAGCAGCTGACTAAAGATGGTTGTTGTCTTGTAGTTTGAAGTGAAAGTTATCTCAAAGTACCCGAACTATGTTGAATTGTTGTCATGAAGATTTGTTGTATTTTGATTTTTCTTAGAATTAATTAAGTGAATGACTGAGTCCCAAGCTGGTGGTACTGTAGCGCCCGGGGGTTGGACGCCACAATACCTCGTGTTGATGAAAAGATAAACACAAGAATAAATAATAATATGGGCATTTATTTATACAACAAAGCTTCCTATTTCGAGTTTAGAGAGGTTTTACGCGATTACGTTTATGTTTAAAACGAACTGTAGGGAATCGCGGATTCTGCTCAGGGATTGAGCCTACAATCAGTACACTTGTATCTTCTCTTCGGACGGCGGGCGAGGGCGGCGCACCCGGCCGCCCGCTGTCAGCCGCTTCGTCCGCCCAGCAATTGTTTTTCTTCCCTAGACTCATTTCAAAATAAAAATATTTATTTTTAAACTCTGACACATGTCATGATGGCCAATTCAACGAACTGTAGTGATCGAACGAGGTCCGAACAAAATTATATATGGTAAAATTTTAAGACCACCGTGTCTCGGACAATACGTTAAGCCGTTGGTCCCGGTTGCCATGCAAACTTCTATTGTGGTCGTTACGGGCAGTTGGAGCCCTAAAGCATTGTATCAAACAGAATATATCGAAAAATAAGGGAGATTAAGATTTAAATAAAAATTCATAAATAAAATATTCAGAATTCTATTTTTTTTTTATATAGGTAGAATGTATTTAAAAATATAATTTATATGAATTTTAAATGTCATAAAGGAAATAATAATAATAATAATATATTGAATCAATTGGTTACACTGTACATGCAGTCTCTGTCTCCTGAACTAGGTTGTTAACCTGTATCTCAGGAGACAGTGCCTTCCCACATTACAGGTTACATATTATGAATTCAATTACAAAGAAGGATAAAGAAACATTTGACTGCACTTCCTGAAATATGTAAGCAAGATAGCTAGGTAAGGATCTAAGCATTATATTTTCATTTTAATATTGGGCTTACGTATTTTCGGTGTATGAACTTTCACGTGTTGAGATATGTGTGTGTGTGCAAGGGTGTAGGTATGCGTGTGTAGTTATGAGTATGTGTGTGTGTGTGGGGGGGGGGTGTATAAAATGAGTAAGAGGGTGTGTTATCGTCTGTAGTTTTGTAGTTTCAGGCAAAATTTAGAACTGGTATTGTGAATGATTTTTATTATTCACATTAAAGTATTATTGTTTTAAACGATCTAATCGACTTAATGTTCAGTAATTGTCGTAACAACCTTCGAAAATGCTGTGAGGCGAAACCGGTGAGGTTTAGCAACTTAATATTGTAGTACAACTGACTTAATACTTTTTTTTCTATTAGAATAGCATGTACTTAGAATACGCTTTGATATTCTGTAAACAACTGAGAATGTAAGAAAAAATGCGAGAAAACCTTAACACAATTGTGTACATAACTTAATGGGTCATTTCAACATTATTAGAAAACGAAATAAACACATTTATTTAATATGCAAAACTAATATCATCGATAATGTCTACGTTGTAATGTGTCCCATCACTAACCGTAACCCGTTTAGTGACACAGGTAGTGCGTGGCAGAGCGCTACGGAAATCAAACAATTGACAGTGCGGCACATCACCCATCTTACTCCGACAATCTGTTCACAGCCACGAGTGATAGAGACAGACAATTGGAATGGAAACTGTAACACACAAATAATTGGCTGTCGCTCATTGAATGGTTGTTAGATAAATAATTTCGTGCAAACACAAGTTAAGTGGAGTTGTCTTTTGAGGACTTCAGGAATTCAGTTTATTTAAAATAGAGGTGGTTTAATTAAAATTGACGAAATAGATTTATGAGGTACCTATAACCTGACATAACCGCCCCCGCTGGCCGGCGGGGGGGTATCCGAAGGGATTTCCGCACGAAAAATAAAAAAAAAGGTACCTATAACCTAACGGTCAGTCGGGGTGCGAGGGAAATGCCTTATGGGCAACCTTACACCCGGCGTCTGAAGAGTCGAGACTGCGTGCGGTTTTAGTCGGGTCCCAATAATCTCAGTTAAATGTACAATGCCTTATCGCTAAGAGCCAGGATGGAATGAATGGTTAAATGAATGATTGAATACCAAACTCTTTCACAAAAGAAGTTGAAGTACATTTCTCCCTCCACTCGAGTTCGATCAAACAATGAACTCGGACGATACATGTACTCCTAGGTTCTAATAACAGTCGGTGATGAACAAAATACTTTTCAACACAAACACTATAGTGCACTGAACTCTTTGAGCTAAAGGCGGTACCATAATGAAATATGATGATATATACATGTATAATTACTTGTCCCGACTGACTGACTGACTGACTGACTGATTTATCGACACAGAGCCTAAATTCCTGGACCTACTAACTTTAAATTTTGGCAGTAGATGCCTTTTATGTTATAGGCATCCACTAAAAGATTTTTTTTGGAAATTTCACTTCTATGGTAATATAGTAGTTCTATGGTAGATAATAAGGGATCAATGTTTGTATGAACGTACATACACCTGCTTTTGGTTAGAAATGAATGAACATATGCATCAGCGATTTTCAAATTTTAGAGAACATCTTTCGATCCGATCCGATCCGATCCTAGCGTACTCCTTTCGTTTCTTCCACTTTCATAATTGTTTTCACACATGCACGCCGGTTACGGGTACTTCTGACCGGGCCTGTCTTCAAAACGTCCTCTATCTGATTGGCATACGTACGCGTACGTCGACCTTTACCGGGCTGCCCAGTAGCCCTCGCTTCATAAATGTGTTTCGTAAATCTCCTTTCATCCATCCTCTCTACATGTCCGAACCATCTAAGCATGACTTTTTCTATCTTGATCACTACATTTTCTACCATACCACAATCAATAAAAATAAACACTTTTTATGATTTTTTTTGACGATATACCCACCAGAAATTTAAGCTTTAAGCTATAATAAATTTTATCATGGAAAAAAAGTAGCAGAACGGATTCTGGGTTCTAAAGTAAAATCAACGAGAAAACAATCATATTTACAAACCTTTTTTACATAGGAATATTATGAAGCAGGTTCCCCGGCCACACAGGCCGATGTGACGAAACACCGTGGGGATTTAGTTGGTTCGAGTTGGACACCGTTAGATCTGGTGAGGTGAAGCTCCTGGGGGTTTCAAAAAAGGAATATATGAACCAAAATTGGATGTTAAAGTAGTTTTAAAATCCCCAGAGGGCAAAGTTAATATTATTCATGTTTTATAAAAGGGTAAAGAGGTGATCAATCAATCAATCAATTAGCTTACTGCAGTCCACTGCTGGACATAGGCCTCTCCCATTGCACGCCATAGCATCCGATCCTCCGCTTTGCGCATCCGCTTAGTCTATCTCAGCTGCCTTTTTCAGGTTGTCCGTCCATCTTGCTGGGGGACGTCCTACCTTCCGTTTGCCGATTCGTGGTCTCCACTCTAGTACTCGTTTGCTCCATCGGCCATCGGCCCTTCGGATCAATAGATTAGAATTTATTGAGCGATTTCTGTCGTTGACTGTACAAGCTTTGGATGCAACTGGGATTGACATCCGGTACTTATTTATTTATTTATTGACTAGCTGATGCTCTTGTCTCCGCCCGCGTTTATAGTTTCGCGGGCGGAGACAAGAGCGGTTATAGTTTCTGGTTATACGGACCATATCTCCGGTTCTACGGAACCATGTGGTGGTTCAAGCCCAGTTATGTGATCGTCTATATAGTTGAATCTATGTATAAGAACTTAGTTGCTTCATTTCAGGATAACTTCGATGCTTATGAGTGTGAGGATAGTCTTTGTGGCAAATGAAATTAATTCAATCGCGTCGGATTATGCAAGTGTGCAGTGTAGTGATGGTATTCCCAAAATAACAAGTCATATATTCTCTTCAGCTTACTTTTAATGGACCCTTAGGTAATTAACAGAAAGAAGTCGTTAAGACCTTCATGAGTAGATTGTCTAGAGTTAGTAATATTTTATGACAAATTAGGTCTAGTAAGTGTTCCTGAAGAGTGTATATGTCTGTTAATTGAGTCAATGACAACGTCATTTCGTTGCTCAAATCACTCTGGCATTTACGGGATCACCCTACGGCCTGGCTCAAGGCTCCTTTTCATCGCTGAGAAGCGGTCAATCAACACGTCCTAAGACGTGGAATATTTGCTTTTGCCCAGATTTGATGCTAACTCCGACAACTTCTGCACAGTTCAGTTCTGACCCAGAACTGCTATTAATTTCAGGCCGATCTGAGATTCCGCTATGGCTAGTTGAAAGTTTTAATTCATATAAAATGTGCTATCCTTGACTTTAAGCATTGAAATAACCACTGTCTTGCAGTTTAATAAATAGACTAAATGAATTTAGTCTCCAGACTCTGTGATAGGCTATCATCTCCAATTCTTGTTATTAAATACATTAATTACTCATGAACAGCTCGATCTTTCTGACTCTGGCGTACCCTTTTGAGTTCATTTGAGACCATCAGCTCAAAGGTCAGTTATATATTATGCATTTACATATTTGAAATTAATTCCAAGACTCTTGATTACTAGAAATCATACAGTGCCTGAATATAGCTTGTGTTATTACTTGAATCGTATATAGAATTGGCTTCATTCGGTTAGGTCAGACAGTAGCTTGGTTATTACTTGTACCTTAGATAGGATTGGCTTCATTCAGTTAGATCAGATAGTAGCTTGGCTCATCAATCTTTCAATCTCGTTCAAAGAATACCTAGTTTCGTGTATAATTCATAAAATAAGCCTAGACATGTATGATGGTGTTTTGCGGATAAGACTCGTACTTTATACATATTATTTACAATGTAAGTCTCGTTCAGCGTGACCTTATTAACTGAATAATTATCATCCTTTAAGACTCCATTTTACTATCGCCTAAATGGGGAAGGGAATTAATCTAAATCATTGAAATAGCAGATATAAGAAATTAAGTATATTTATTTCATAAATGAAGTTAATAGAATCTGGGTGGATTATTTAGATCAGATGTGACCGATTAGAGTCACATCTAGACCGAGCTTTCCGTTCCTATGCCCAAAAATTACAGGGAAAAACGAAAACTCAAAGGAAAAAACCCTTGTATGCCATTAATACTTAATTATAACACAAATATTTACACAAGACTTAAATCTATTTATGATAAAATTACATGCACAATAATTTTGAACACTAAAATTATGCAATTAAGTATACTTTACCAAGATCAGCTTTCTGCTAGCACTCGTTAATTATTTATTCCCGACTAACTCTTATACAATTATTATTTAAATTTATTTATTACAAGTGAATAAACTAGTTCACACAATACAAATAAAATTATCTAAAACCGGACTAGCATTAACTAGTCAAATCTTTCTATTCATCCACTAGGGAGCACACTACCAGATATGTCTCTCGACCTAGGGTTGAAACCGTTCTGCCTCTCTGTCGTCGTTCCTCGAGCGTCGCCAGCGCAAACCAGATTCTCCTGGATCCGCCCTGCATTCTGCATTCTGCCAATGGAAAAAATCAAAGCCAGTCAATTGTCCGTGATTGGTTTATGTTGTAGCGTCGCGTCGTTGTGTGCTTTACCCGCCACAGAATTTGGCGGCAGTCTCCACGATAATATTTTTTTGTGCGTGTTAATTTATGGGCTTTTAAAACTCTTACGAAATGTCTCCATTTTACAAATTTATGACGGTTTTTAAGTGTTGAACCCATCAAATTTCGTAGGATTTGAGGTCATTATTTATTCCTCTCAAGTTTAGCACTGACATTTAAAATAGTTCTGGAATGTCCGGTGCCAACTTTATTTGAAGCAGATGTTGTTAGGCGATAAGAGAAAAAAAATAGGGTTTGTTTTGGCAATGAAACGTAATCTATTTTTGTATTATAAATGGTGAATAAGTATCTACAATACCTGGCCATCTCAACCAATTTCAATCAAACATACGGCAGATTTTAAGGTTGATCAAAACCTTTCTAATAGAAAAAATCGCATCAAAGGGTTCACCTCGATACAACAGAGTAGGTAATCTATATAAAATCTATTTAATCTATATAAAAAAATATATGATGTACATTACCATGTAAACTTCCACCGAAAATTGGTTTGAACGAAATCTAGTAAGTAGTTTTTTTTAATACGTTATAAATCGTAAACCGCAACTTACCTTTCATTCAATCAACTTAAATATAAAAATTAAAATAAAACATTATTATGTTACTTGCTGCTACGGAACCCTTCATGGGCGAGTCCGACTCGCACTTAGCCGCTTTTTATTTTCTATTAAAAACGTCTCGGTCAGACTTCAAATCTGCCATATGATTTGATTGCAATTGGTTAAGTAGGACCGGAGATATGACCAAAAACGATTACCGAGTTCCGCGCGGACGGAGCTGCAGGCATCAGCTAGTACAATATACCATGTTGTTTCTGTCAATTCTACAAAATTATTTACTATTAAAGGTCAAAAAGGGCACTGCATGTGGCTGCACCTTTACTTAACTTGTGAGACTCCGGGGAGGGACTTAAAACTTCCCATCCAAGTGCGTTTGTTTAGGAACTAATCGAAGGGGACGGCCCAAGAGCGACGACGGGCCGTCGATAAATATACAGTATGTTGGCAAGTAAGGTTCTGTGTACACCTATTAATTTCGTTACGATTAACATTCGACTTTAATATCATTGATATATGACTGATAGTTCAATCAACAATTGCTCATTTAATATGGATAACTCATTATAACTTAGTGTATGAAAGACCGAGTTTTGCTTTTCGAGGCTTTCTAAAAATGAAATGATTTATCGCCTCGAAACCCCCTGTATACTAAATTACGTGAAAATCGTTGACGGTTTCAACGATTTTCGAGATTCAGATTATATATATACAGTAGCTATAGCCCGTGGCTTCGCCCGCGTGTAGTTCTGATTCCGTGGGAATATCGGGGTACAAAGTAGCCGGTCTTACTCAGGGATAGTATCGGTTCAGTAGTTTCAGAGTTTATCGATAACAACCAAACAAACTGTTCCTCTTTAGAAGTTAGTATAGATAGCTTTTATCCGCGGCTCCGCCTGCGTGGAATTCTGATCCCTTTCCCGCAACCTATGGAAACCTATTACAGGGATATAAAATAATCTATGCTTATTGCCAGTCTATAATCTATCCCTGTATACAATTTTAGCAAGATCCATTCAGACGTCATAGCGTGATTGAGTAATAAACATACAAACATCTTCACAAGTTTTCACATTTATAATACTAGCTTTTGCCCGCGGCTTCGCCCGCTTAAAATTCTCTTCCTGTTCCCGCTTTCCATGGGAACTTATTCCAGGGATAAAAGTGGTGTATGGCCACTCACAGTATGCCAAAAGCCTCTTCGCTTTAAGAAGTATCTTCAGGACGACTCGGCTGATTTCCGGCTTGAAAGCAAAAGAACCCACGATTCTTTTCAGATCTCTAAACACCAATCGTTGTTATTCCAAACTGAAGTTTATTCGTCAGTCAACAAGGATTGTTTTCTGTTGATGGCAGTATGTGATTTTCTATATAAAATTTGAAAGGTCGCGTTCAGTTTTAGTGATAAGAGTCCTATGTTATAGTGACTTATCTGTAGTTACATCCTTCTTGTTACTTACAAAAGCGTCGGTAG
Organism: Cybosia mesomella; assembly: GCA_946251805.1. Taxonomy (NCBI): domain Eukaryota; kingdom Metazoa; phylum Arthropoda; class Insecta; order Lepidoptera; family Erebidae; genus Cybosia; species Cybosia mesomella. The sequence goes on from OX276415.1 coordinate 15,817,132, forward strand.
CTTAGTGATTAAGGGGTCGGCCTTACGATCGAGAGGTCCCGGGTTCGAATCCTGGTCATTATATTACCGACGTAAACTCACTCCTAACACAAGCAATTTAGCTTAGCTGGAGGGGTTTGGGGGAATAATAAGTAATTTAAGATACTATATTTAAAAAAAAAACAGAGGAAAGGAGGCTCTTTTGTGTGACAATAAGAGACTCAAATTCTCACAAAAAATATAAACATTAAGAATTTTATGAAAGTGTCAGTGTAAATTAAATTGTCATATCATTTAATAATATTAGCTGTCGCTCGCGGCTTCGCTCGCGTAGAATTCTGAACCGGTTCCCGCAAACCATGGGAACCTATTCCCGGGATAAAAGTAGTCATTTTTTTCATGGCAATAAAAAAAAAATCTCTCCGTAAGAACCATCCTCGTACTTCGTTCATCCGGTTCAGCTGCTCTCGAGATTTGAGCTTAGCAACATATTCAGCGATTCATTTTTCATATCTTTAATGTCGAAATATACCTACTCAATAAAGCCGCGGTAGCCTAGTGGTATGGGTAATGAACTGCTGAGACGAGGTCTCGGGTTCGATCCCAGGTTTTACCATGGCACACACCAATTACTTTTCGATGCTTTTCGAAGTTATGTGTGTAATTATCGCAGGTTTATAAGTGCCCGGTTAATGGCAATAGGCTCGCCACCTATTACATTGGGACCTAAACATAAACTGGCGAAATGTGGGTGCTAGCACCTCTGCCTACCCCTTCGGGGATATAGGCGTGAGTTTATGTTATGTTATGTATGTTATATACTCATTTTCCTTGACATTGACATGATCTTTTACTATTTTCCCTTCCCTACTCCTTTGTAGATGCAATACTTGAATTACATCTATATTATTGCTAGCATTCATGAGACAGCAATCACTTACCAATTTAATAATATGTTTGTCGTTTGTGCCACCGTCCCGGTAAGTCTTTCAGACATGTGACCTCCGGTTGTTCAATGCTTGCTAACACTGAGTATCTGCACAGACACAACCAAGCATTCAGAATACTGCATCAAGAGCTTGCCCTTAAATACAAATACATACCGGAAGCCGTACTTGAGAATGACCGCGCTAAGCTCTGCTGGGACCGGTCTATCATCACGGATAGGACTATTTTAACGAATAGGCCTGATATCGTGCTTATGGATCGGGCATAGTCGCGGGTATTTCTTTTGGAATCACTAGCAGACGAAAAGACCAAATATCTGGACCTGGCGAACGAGGTTACCGAGATGGGTGGGGTCCACAGAAATAATCCCAGTTGTGATTTCAGCCAATGGTTTGATCCCAAGGAGCCTCTCTGTCAATCTTGAGAGACTCGGGATCAGTGGGCGCAGAAAGCGCCAAGCTCGGGATGCAGAAAGCGGTCTTGCTCGACAATGCGGTTCCTCTGCCAATCGCCCTAGCACCCCGACTGACTGTTGCCCACCTCGCCGGGGCTATCTTGCCGCCTCTCCCAAACTATGGGTTGAATAATATTTTTTTTTATTTATCTAAACGTTTACAACAATCTTCGCAAAAAAAAATTGGAGTTATGAAAGTAAGACGATTTCAGTTAAATATTGGCTAATTCAGTACATGTATAATAAGGCCCTACCTCTTAAACTCAATAAAACTTGTATCTTAAGAGACATTGTATGATAATTTGGTAAGAAATTTTATACTTAATGACATGGCCGACTGCCAACTGTTATAAATTCTTTAAATATAATATATATTAGCTTACTAGCTGACCCGGCAGACTTCGTACTGCCTCAATCGATAATAACTTCCATATTTATTCAGCTTTTAAACCTTCTCTGGACCTCCACAAATAATTCAAGACCAAAATTAGCCAAATCGGTCCAGCCGTTTTCGAGTTTTAGCGAGACTAACGAACAGCAATTCATTTTTATATATAAGAAGAAGAAAGACAAGAAGAAGAAGAAGAAGAAGATGAATAATGAGCGTTTGTTGTGTGTGTGTGAGAGAGGTTATGTGTGTGTGTGTGTGTATGTGAGGGTGAGGGTGTGTGTGCATAAAAGTGTATCTGAGGGTTTGTGTTCATGTCTTTGGATATATTTGAACAATAGAACAGTACAACTGTTCTATTGTTCAAATATATTTATCATACATATACCTATATAATATATATATTACATTTATTAAAATATAAATGTTTATGTGATGTAAGTTAGTAGTGTTTCTGTGAAGGCATAGTTCTATTGCTTTGGCCACTCTGTCACCTTTGATTTTACTGTTTGTTTATTTCACTCAATGATATTTTTTTAATAGCTTATTTGCTTTTTTTGTGTATGTTGGTACTAAGTATATAATATTGGTGTTAGGCGAAAGCTATATTGTGTGAAGCATTCAAGGAGATAAGTACGTTTAACAGGGTCAGATGGTTTTAACTTGAACTTTTTAATTTAAACGTGCTGGAAAAGTTCCGTACACAATTGGATTGAGGAAAATGCTTAATTGTTGTTGAAAAATTGGCGTTATCTATCAATCCAGCTGGCAGTATTAGCAAGCTGAAATGGACACTATTTAACGGATAGATATTTTGTCCAACCACCAGCATTTATCTAAGGGCTTATGTGTTACTTAATAAAAGGGCTTACTAAGGTATTCAACCTTACAATTAATAGTGACAGAGCTTACGCATAATATAAAGTACGGTTCCTGGCGTCGTTTTCGAACTAGAACGATTACACAAAGTCTAGTTTCGAGTTGTTAGCCTAATTCTGACAGAATTCTTATTCCTTTCAATAACTGTTGTCCTGATAGACTTCATGACTTTCTTTCACTGTCACAGGCCGAAAAAAAAAAACGAAAAAAGATAGAAAATCAAACATATTTCACAAAGGAACACTTAGGAACGTCCGCTGCCTTTAGCATGTTGACACATACGGGAGTCAGTTTCATGCAGATAATATTATGTAAATTTCGTGCAAAAAATACATACGCTACTCATATTACATATTTGCACGAAACAGTAGGCAGTGCGGGCGTCCTTAAGTGGTACACGTATAAGGCAACAGATGGCCTTATGAATGTCAATCTACCTTTCTTAATATTACCAACCCTGTTTACCCACAAGTGTGTTAGACCTGTAATAAACTGTATTGCTAATATTCACACTGATTTTTATTCACTCCGTTTTATCAATACGGTTCTTTTAAGCCCCTGAGAAAGCGAAACCCTAAAATAATTCCGAATATTAAAAAGTCACTTTTCAATAAAATGTAAGAGTATTTACAAAAACAAAAAAATACGTTCAAGAATTTATTTGTAACAGATTCAACACCAGATTAAGCATTAAATTTTATGAAAACGTGCCTTTTGTGTTGTGATCTTATTTGTAATTTGTTTTCTTTTTGTTGGTCTTAGGGTTCCGTATCTCTATTACGAAGACCCGTCCGTCCGTCTGTCACCAGGCTGTATCTTATGAACCGTGATAGCTAGACAGTTGCAATTTTCACAGATGATGTATTTCTGTTGCCGCTATCACAACAAATACTAAAAAAAGATCAAAATAACTAGGAATTCAGTGCAGGGTGCGACTGAAATAAATTGAGCTGAGCGAGCAGGACTCTTACTTGAAAAATAAGGCATCTTACTACACGCGCATAGCTAAGGCTGCGCGCTCGTGAAACTGTTTCTCGATGATTATTCCTCAATGGTATATTGTATTTGAACAGTTGACCCCTCTAAACACTCAGCGGTGTCTACACTATCACCATGACAAATTTGGTCAAGATCGGTATTGTGGTTCCGGAGGAGTACAGTCTCGACCAAACGGCTTAGCAACGTATAAGAGCTTCGCTTTGCTCAGCTCAAATATTAAAGGGGGTCTCAAATACAACAAACGCGATTCTTTCTCGATATTAATAACGACAACAGGTAGATGCTTGACATATTCACAGAATATTTGATGGTATTTTCACTTCAAAAATAAATAAATAAAATAATATAAATTAAGGGTGGCTCCCATTGCATACATAATGGTACGGAACCTTTTGTGCGCGAGTCCGACTCGTACTTAGCCGGTTTTTAACAATATCATTATAAAAGGGCTGTTGTGAGTCAGTAAGCTTCTTGTGTTACTTTACTTTTTTAAATGTTAAATTAGATTCATTATTTTCTTTGTTGTTTTTGAAGACATTTATTCTTTCAATTGTAGCGAACGCTTCTATGCACGAGATCTGAGTTCGATTCCTTGCATAGTATTATGGGTATTTTTGCTATGTAAGTAGCAATAGAAGCAGATAGAATGAACCAAAGTGTCATGAAGTCTTGTTGTATTTCGCATTTTCTTCAGTTTATATAGGTAAACGATTGGATCCCAAGCTGTTCGTATATTCCAGCCATCTTCTCTATTAATCATTCTGCGTAAATAGTAACACCAACAATAAATCTTTATATATAAAAATGAATTTCTGTTCGTTAGTCTCGCTCGAGAACGGCTGGACCGATTTGGTTAATTTTGGTCTTGAATTATTTGTGGAGGTCCAGAGAAGGTTTAAGTCCAGAGAAGAATAAATATGGAAATTGTTATTGATTGAGGCAGTACGAAGTCTGCCGGGTCAGCTAGTAATAAATAAATATTCTTGGACATTCTACACAGCGCTATCTAGACCCAAAGTAAGCGTAGCTTCACTAGCTTGTGTTATGGGTTCTAGAATGCGGATAAATATACTTAGATTTTTTTTAGATTATAGAAACACCAAGACCAATGCAAATATACGTATTCATGCATATAAATATTTGCACTGATTGGGATTTGAACCCGCGACGTCTGACTTAGCACGACCGTTCTACCTCTACGCCACAGAGGTCATCAAATATTGTAACGTAATTCAGATACTTTCAGATAACTTAAACTTTAAATTTTGAGACAACCACCATCTTTAGTCTCCCCGTGACCATGGCTGCTGAAAAGCATCCGAAACGTCGGGATCAGTGTAAATAATAAAACATAACATAACATAACATAAACTCACGCCTATATCCCCGAAGGGGTAGGTAGAGGTGCTAGCACCCACATTTCGCCAGTTTATGTTTAGGTCCCAATGTAATAGGTGGCGAGCCTATTGCCATTAACCGGGCACTTATAAACCTGCGATAAATACACACATAACTTCGAAAAGTATCGAAAAGTCATTGGTGTGTGCCATGGTAAAACCTGGGATCGAACCCGAGACCTCGTCTCAGCAGTCCATTACCCATACCACTAGGCTACCGCGGTTTTTTATTTTTGTTATTTTATATAATAAATTAATACCAAATAAATAAAACAAATAAAAAAAAAAGGTTTTAGTCGGTCCGATTCCGACACAACCACCCCATCGTTGGCACTGATGGGATCAAGAATGTGGGGGTTTCCACACGCAAAAAAAAAACAAATAAATCGCGATAGAATCCGTTAAAAATAATTTTATTAGCTTACCACATCTAGTAGGGAAAAGTAAAATTAACGTACCAAAAAAAATCGAACGTGACATATCTCTGAGCCCTAACTCTGCCAAAAAAAAAAGAACGGAAGAAACTAGGATAATAAATCTCTAGCAATAAATAAAGAACCTAAAACAAAAACTCACTCAACAGAATAATACAAAAGGATGGAACATTATCTTCACGATACAAGCTAACCGCGCGGCGGCGCTTCGTTTAGATAACGACCTTCATTTACTCACATAATACCCTCACTAACTAATTACACAAAGCACCACAAATACTGCCGTCCCTTTCTTACTCATATAAATCCAGGCTTTGCAACAGTGAAAGAAATATTAGGGTATTATTTTGTATCTTATTGATTAAGTGTTTTCTATGGTTTCGAAGGTTGAATGGGCAGCTTCTCACATAACACGAACGGACACAAGAGATTGAAGTATTAAGAGACCCTTGTATGGCAAGGTTCCCGCTTAGCAAATAGTTTGTGGCGAATTGTCAGTTTCCATTAAAATTGATAGTACTATTCCTGTGAAATATAAACACCTTTTAGGCCCGTATTCTAGAACGATACCCAATCATGAATCTCATCTTTAATCTCGACTTGAAACTAAACTTTAAAACTTGAAGTTATTTACGTTCATAAAATCTCCTTACTTACTTTACTTTCTCCGGCGCTACAACCCTTTGTGGGTCTTGGCCTCTTCAACAATGGCTTTCCATTCCCGACGGTCCTTGGCCTTCCTTCTCCAGCTGGTGAACTTTTTCATGGCCTTGAGGTCTTCCTCGATACAGTCTTCTGTATCGACCCACCTCCACTTCCCACCTCTTCTTTGGCCTCCCTCTTGGCCTTTTCTGCTGCGGCTTCACTTCGTCATGACTTTTGGCGCTCTCTTAGCTTCCATTCTCTCAATATGTCTAGCCCATCTCAGTCGCTGTGACTTAACGTATCGAACTATGTTCTCCCGGTTGATGAGTGCATCCAACTCATGGTTCATCCTGATACGATAAGACTCGCCCTCTTTGATAGGACCAAACACTTTTCTCAGCACCTTCCTTTCGAACATTGCCAGTTTTTGCATCTCCTTGACTGTCAGCGACCATGTCTCGCACCCGTAGGTCACAACAGGTCGGATTATAGTTTTGTAGATGTTCAGTTTGGCGTTCCGGCTAAGGTGCTTAGATCGGAGAAGTTTGTTGAGGGAATAGAAGCATCTATTACCGGCCATTATCCTGGCGCACACTTCGTCTTCCATTTTATTTTCGCTGGTTAATGTAGAGCCTAGCTTATCCGAAGGGATTTCCGCACGATAAAAAAAAAAAAAAAAAAAAAAAGGTACTTGAAGCTGGGGTGTGTGTTGGGTAACCTCCTCGAGTGTCGCTCCGATTCCGATCCCGCTGCAGTCCGGGGGGAACGGAATCGGAGCGGCCGGTACACCCTGGGTGGTGGTCAATGGCTTCCCCTTCACCCCTTCATAGGGTTGGCATTGATCGTCGGCCAATACCCAACGTGGCGGGAACACGTCGCTCTCCGTACTCCTCTGATTTCAGAGGAGACAGGATGAGCGATGCTGTTAGTGGTGAGATGGCCCAGGGTCAGCCGGGGTGCGAGGGATATGCTCTATGGGTAACCTTACACCCCGGCGTCTGAAGAGCCGAGACGGCTTGCGGTTTTAGTCGGTGCAAGCCCGACATAACCGCCCCGCTGGCCGGCGGGGGGGTATCCGAAGGGATTTCCGCACGATAAAAAAAAAAAAAAAAAAACTGATTTCGAGCCCGACATTGCTGCTTCCACCAGACGCACCAGTTTGCTGGGGACCCCGAGCATCCTCATCGCCTCGAAAATCTTCTTTCTTTTTCCATAGTCTGGCGCATGAAGTGAATTTGATCAGTAGTTGATCTGTTAGGCCTGAAACCACACTGGTATTCCCCAAGTATCTCTTCTGCATACTTCCTCAGTTTTCGGTACACTGCCCCCGAGAATACTTTGTACGCAGTAGACAGTAGAGAGATTCCGCGGTAGTTATCGCACACTGTTTTATCTCCCTTCTTGTGTGACATATGACAATGTACACACGTATGACAATACCAAGACACCACTCTTGTGGAATCTTCTCGATCCTCCAAATTTGCGCTACTAGGCTGTGTATCCGACTAGTTATAAAATCTCCACTCACATTTAATTCTAGAATACAATTTGTACTTAAAACTAGTTTCAAGTCGAGATTCACGACTGAGTATAGTTCTAGAATACGGGTCTTAGTCTGTTAATATACATTTTCAATGATAATCAAACGCGTCGAGCATTGCCAGCGCCGAATCAAATGGTAGCTTTACGCAGCCACGTTCCTGAAATTTGCCTCAGCTATTGGCGACAAGTGCGCCGATGCTGAAGGTGAACATGTTCAGAACTGCAAACTGAATGCGTATGCAAAATTTCAGCTCAACCGGATGGTCGAAATAGTAGTTTATGCAACTGTCATATAAGAAGGGGTATTAAAACACGACAGTCTGTTGCGATAATAGGTTGACTCGAGTGTTTTAATACTTAAATTGTATGCAGTTTCATACACTACTTTATCTTGACTCATAGGAAAAATTGAAATTAAACAAAGTAGGTAGGTTACAAAGAAGTAATTTAGCGTGCGCCATTTTTTTCACAGTTGGAACTGCGCATGCGTGCGCTTTTTTTTCATATTCAGCCTAAAACCTTAGACTAGTTTAATGAATAAAAAAAGATAGCGGTGCTATAATGAGTTTTATGATACAGTTGGCGGTACTATAATAAGTTTTATTTTTAATTTTATGTATATGCGTTTATAAAGTGCGTATGTATAGAATCGTCTTTGAATTCGTAATTCGAAATTTTCGATTTGAGTGTCGATAAAATGTTTTACAACTTTTGACGGACAACTAACTTACTTAATGTACAGTGCAAGTTAAAATAAAAGCTTGTAATAATGTGGCCGAAATAATTTTTGAATTTCGAATTTGGAACGGGACGCAGAATCTAGTTAGATGAGTTAAAGAATTTTGGCAACTATTCGTATGGATATAGCTCGTACTTTTTGTAATTTCATCTAACAGCAATCAAAATTGGCGTATTGTTCCTCAATTACTGGTGGTAGAAATTTGATGACACAAATTTGTCACAAAATTCGGCCGGGTAGGTACCACCGTGCACGATTGCGAAAACCCTCCATAGTAATCCAATTTCGGTTTGATTGCGTTCAGGGGTCAGCAAGTGCATAGCCGGGCAGGGGGATTGTGGTTGCAGCACTAGTGGGACCGGTGGGTTCACGCGGTGCTGCGACGACAATCCTCTTCTGATGAGGCCGTCAAGCTGAGTACCACCATTGTTAACATGGTACGTGTATGTAATGGTGACCCTCTTTCCTGAGACTTTACCTTCAGCTTACCATCAGGCGAGGTGAAGTCAAATTGACGTATCCTAAATATAAAAAAAAACAAAAAAAAATTTGACTTAAATCAACACCAATGTTATTTTGTTCCGTATATAGTCATTACATAACATAACTTCGCACCTGTATCCCCGAAGGGGTAGGCAGAGCTGTATTACACACCCACGATTCGCCAGTTATGTTAAGGTCCCAATGTAATAGGGGGCGAGCCTATTGCCATCTACCGGGCACATTATTAAGCGAGCGATAATTAACATTTATTAATGCAGACATAACTACGAAAAGTCAGAGGTGTGTGCCCGGGGCGACTGGGGATCGAACTCGAGACCTCGTCTCAGCAGTCCGTTACGTACGCCACTGGGCTATTGCCGCTAGTATACATAGAAGTCGTGGGCTGGGACAAGATAATTCTTCAACAAACAATCAGCCACAAATAATTTGCAAGCTGTGTGCAGATTTTTTCTATACAATGGTACCATTCGCTTGCGAGTTATGATGCTAGGGGCGCACAAAAGGCAGTTAGATGCAAACGTTTGTACTTGATATAGTACTTACGAAAAATCAATCACAGAGACTTTGCTACTCCCGAGGGGGCCATCTCGAAACCGGAGATGGCCCAGGGTCAGTCGGGGTGCGAGGGATATGCTCTATGGGCAACCTTACACCCCGGCGTCTGTAGACCCGAGACGGCGTGCGGTTTTAGTCGGTTCAAGCCCGACATAACCGTCCCCGCTGGCACGCGGGGGGGTATCCGAAGGGATTTCCGCACGAAAAAAAAAAAAAAAAAAATAAAAAAAAAAAAAAAAAAAAAAGAGACTTTGCTACAATCGATATGGAAAGTTGGAAGTTTAATCTATACCTACTGTCAATGACGAACTGTATATGGTCCGGACGCGAATGGTTGACGTTGAATCGTCGAATCGTTGCATTGTGTTGTGTAATGTAAGTTGTAACACACAGAGGAGCGCGGCGACGATGGCTGGGTGTGTGCGCGGGCACCGGGCCCAGACACCTATATTTTATGTGCCTATATCTATTTGACTTTTTACTTTTTAATGTTATTATGTACTCTGTGTTAGTAACTATTTATTAATCTGTGCTCTGTGTTCCGATTTTTCGGTGGGCTTATTATTGTTGTTATTGTTGTTATTACCTACTATTATCTATTATTACCTATTATTATCTACTTAGTTGTGTGTTGTGTGTTTAATAAATGTATTTTCTTTCTTTCTTTCTTTCTATACTGTTATAATGAATGATGATTATATCAAATATTGAAAGCATGAAAATCGGAACATAAAAGACCACGTTAGCTCACGAATTTTTATAATGAATGACAGACAGAAAAGACAAATGAAAAATACATACTTGTAAAAAAGAGAGAAAAAATAAACATGAATATTTACGAAAAGGTGCGTCGTGCATACTATTATAAAATTGTAAATTAGTTGTGTCTGTACATTGGAGATATTTAGAAAAACAACTTGAATTATGTTGAATTAACGATTCTCAACCCAAAAAATATATTTATTGGAATTACATAAACATAAAACATAACATCACGCCTGTATCCCCGAAGGGGTAGGCAGAGGTGTATTACACACCCACGATTCGCCAGGTATTTTTAGGTCCTAATATAATAGGGGGCGAGCCTATTGCCATCTACCGGGCACATTACTAAGCGAGCGATAATCAACATTTTTAATACACACATAACTACGAAAAGTCAGAGGTGTGTGCCCGGGGTGACTGGGGATCGAACTTGAGACCTCGAATCGGCAGTCCGTTACGTACACCACTGGGCTATCGCCGCTATTATTGGAATTCTTGTCTGTTTATCTCTTTGTTCGCGATGGACGCTAAAACTACTGAACGGATTCCAGATTATTTTTATTATTATGTGTGATTCCAGACTATAATCAATCAAATTGTCGAATTTCTGTCCTATCACTGTCCTGTGCCAAATTTCAGGCTGATCCGTTCAGCCGTTTTTGCGTGTAAGTGTAACAAACATCCATACATCCGTAATATTAGTAGGACAGGATATACACAGAATGGAAACGTTACGTGTGTCTAGCCGATTATTTCGTTTTTTATAAAAATATTTAAAAACTTTAAACTGATATTATGTAAACTGCAAACCCTAATTTATAAAATGGCATAAAAAGAATTAAAAATTTATCGGCATGTGTTCACAATTTGTACTTTTGTAGTTCCCATACATGAATCATGGTAAGGTTTATTCACTAGTCCGATCTCTCCGAGAGGCTATGGTTGAGTGTTTGAAATTGTCCTTGAAGGCGGTCTCCGATTGGGGTGATGCTAACTTGGTCAAGTTCATCGCTACCAAGACCCAGGCGTGTCTCTTCTCTGCCAAGCGAAGTCAATTTCAGTCAAACCCCATATTCCGAAATACATCCGTGCCGATAACCGACCGCCTCGAGCTTCTTGGCGTTACCCTGACGTCCACCCTCAATTTTGGGTCTTACATTGAGGCTAAAGCTCAAGTGGCTGCTAAAAAGCTGGGCATTCTGTCGAAGGTGCGACAGTACTTCACACCGGAACAGTTGCTCAACTTGTACCAAGCACAGGTTCGATCCTGTATGGAGTACTGCTCGTACCTGTGTGATGGCTCAGCTAAATACCACCTGGAAGCGCTTGACACAATAGAGAGACGGGCCAAGAGGCTCATCAATAACGATGCACTCGTCGAGAAAAGGCTTCAGAGCCTTGAACATCGACGCAAAGTTGCAGGCCTATCGGTTTTTTACCGGATGCATTTTGGAGAGTGTGCGCTGGAATTGCACAACTTGATACCTCCAAGCCCCTTCCACCATCGAACGACCGGACGCACAGCGACGCGCCACCGCTACATGGTGGATATTCCACTCATACGCACTAAACGTTTCGGCGACACATTTATTATGCGTACAGCTAAGGAGTGAAATTGCCTGCCTGAGTCTGTGTTTCCGGAAAGCTAACCTTGGAATCTTCAAGTCTCGAGTGAATAGGTTCCTTCTAGGCAAACGTGATCCATCGTAGACCACATCGTCACTTACGATCAGGCGAGATAGAGGTCAAACGTGAGCCTATCATCTATAATAAAAAAAACCAGTCTAGAAAGAAACAAAGCTTAGCTTAGTAGAAACTTAAAAAAAAACCTTTAAAACAAAGGAAAAAAAATGCTTACAATTTGTACTTTGCGGTTCCCACACATTAGCTATGGCACGGTTTATTCATTAGTCTGATAAGGAGAAACGCAAAAAAAAAATTAAAACAAAAAGTTTAAAAAAAAACATGTGTTCACAATTTCTGGGTAACAAAATATGCGGTAACCTATTTATGCGGCTTCCATGCATTTACTATGGCACGGAAAAAGGAGAAATGGTAAACACATAATTTATTTTAATGTTTATTTGTATTTTGATTTTTTAACATTTCTACTCATCAGCTTAGTGAATAAGCCTTGCCATAATAAACGTAAGAGAGCAATGTAGTAGATAATATAAATAGTGATGCCAATTTTGATTTTTCATTTTTTTTATGTCATTTGATTGATTAAGTAATAGAGATTTCATAACAGTTCAAAGTGTTGCAATATCTTTAAAAATGACGAATATATATATATATATATATATATATATAAATATACACGCCTCCAGTTCCATAAAAGATTCATGATAGGCTCGCAGACTGGTAGAGTAGGTCTAGGTAATATTCAGAGACAAACAGATAAAGAAATAACAAAATCTTTTCTTCTAGCAGACGAAAACAACACCTATAAGGTGCACGCAATGAACTTAGAAATGCAAAACGAATGGTTGACTCTAGGTGAATTTTGTATTCCCATAGCCTTAAAATGGCATACCATAATATACGACTGGTCACCGGCCTTACTTAAATTTTACCTAAATGCATTCCAGTTGACCCTCCCCGACCAAAGCAATCTGTTCAGATGGGGAAAAGCCACAGATAAAACATGTAACTCATGTGGTGAAGCAACTGGTACGGCTAGGCACCTACTAGTGGGTTGTAAATCGCTATTAGACCGGGGTCATTACTCGCGCCGTCATGATAAGGTATTAGAAATCATACGTGAGGCTGTAAGTTTGGCGGTAGCTAGAGCGAAAAAAGGATTAACCACAAACCAAAGAAATGAAATTGCGTTTGTAAAGGAAGGCTGCTCAAAGAAATCACTTCAAAAGCCTTATTCAATTTTGATAGCTGCCGTTGACTGGACAATACTCGTAGACACGTATGAGAAGCACTATAGGATACCGGAGGATGTCTGTGCCTCATCATCCAGACCCGACATATTCCTTTTTTCACGATCGCATAAGCGTGCAGTGCTTGTAGAACTCACAGTACCGTGGGAAACTAATATACCTAAAGACCACGCTATAAAGACAAGCAAATACTTTGATTTAACTAACGAGTTAACCAAAAACGGCTACGTGGTTAAACTCTATGCCGTAGAAGTAGGAGCAAGGGGAATTCCAGCTAAATCCCTGTACAACTTACTTAAAGACCTCGGATTGCCAAGAGCTTCAGTAAGCTCTTTATTAAAACGTAGATCAAAAGCGGCATTGTTAGGATCTTACCAAATTTGGATAGGTAGGGGGGGGAACACTACTGACGGTGGAGGTGAGCGCTGATGCATCACTAGGTGGCCACCCTAAACCTACATCTGGGTCGCAAGTCCCAGTCGCCGTCATGGTGTTCCTCTCTGTACCACGCTATGGACCCGGCGACCGCACGGTGAATCCATGGAGTGCTGAGAATCGGATCTCTATATATATTAGGATAGTGTTAAAATTATAGTGTAAATAATACTTAAATTAAAGATTGATATTCATTGAAATAAAACTAATTTTAACGGATTCTATCTCGATTTATTTCATATTATTTTATTACTTACTATTGAACCCGACGTTTGGGTTGCTTTTCAGCAGCCATGGTCACGGGCTGCAATGCCGTGGTATCGCCAAGGTAATGAGTTTTTTCGTGACCGTGGCTGCTGAAAAGCAACCGAATCGTCGAGTTCAACGTAACTAATAAAATAACATCAAATAAATCGCGAAACAATCCGTTAAAAATAGTTTTATTTCAATGTGTGACATTCGCGTAAACTTCCGACAATATCATTGATATTCAATACAAGGATTCTGAACTTTCTAGACACGCTTTATTGATTCGCCCTTTAAAGTGGCATCACCGTGCGTGTAATATATAGCGGGCAACTGAGCTTTTGTTCGGAATAACCTTACCCTTAAAAGGGTTTAACAAGATTTCATTGAGTGTAGAACATTCTACGATGCGTTGTAAATCCCTATGTCAGACGTCTTTGATATGCTCACTACGGTCAGGCGGCGGCGGTGGCGACCACAGGTAAATAATATATTAATTGCGCCTCTCGGCCAATGTTGTATACGAGCATTCGCCGCTTTTTTTTTTTTTACGTGCGGAAATCCCTTAATGCTAGAGTAGCTTTGTTTTTATTTTTATTTTGTTAATTTTATTGTATATGTACCTTTTTTCTTCGTGCGGCAGTCCCCTCGGATACCCCGCCTCCAGCCAGCGGGGGAAGTTATGACGGGGTTGAACCGACTAAAACCGCACGCCGTCTCGGATCTTCAGACGCCGGGGTGTAAGGCTGTCCATAAGGCATTTTCCTCGCAACCTGACTGAACGTGGGCCTTTAAGAAAAAAAAAAGTACTTTTGAAAAAAAAAGCATCCTTGCACAGATGTAGCATTAATTCACGTAAGCAGGCCGGGACGGTGGGGCGACTAGCGCCCCTCCCCCAAACCGGGGCAAGACGGGGGCACCGTGGTTCCCAAACCCGAGGGGGCCATCTCGAATCCTCCCAGTGAATCCCCCTCCACCGGCGACTGGGGGCGGTTATGTCAGACTCGAACCGACTAATACTGCGAGCCGTCTTGGGTCTTCACACGCCGGGGTGTAAGGTGGCCCATGACTTCGGCCTATGGCCCTCGCACCCCAACTGACCCAGGGACATCTCTAGTTTCGAGGTGGCCCTGAATAAATGAATAAATAAATATTCTACTACATTCTACACAGCGCTCTCTAGACTCAAAGTAAGCATAGTTTAATTAGCTAGTATTATGGTTTCTAAAATGCGGATAAACATACTTACATAATTTTTTTTATAAAAGCATTCATTTTATACATAGGAACACCCAGACCAATGCATGCATACAAATACTTGCACTGATAGGTAATCGAACCCGCGCCCCATGTTGTAACAGTCTTATGCACTACCGCTACGCCACAAAGGCCGTCAAATGCCACCACGTAAGGGACCTCTGTGGTGTAGCGGTAGACCATTCGACTGCTAAGTCAGAGGTCGCGGGTTCAATTCCTGCTCATTGCAAATATGTATATTTGCATTGGTCTTGGTGTTTCTATGTATAATATGTATTTATTCACAAAAAAAGTATCTAAGTATGTTTATCCGCATTCTAGAACCCATATGACAAGCTCTGCTTAGTTTGTGCGTATTTGGCGCTGTGTAATATGTCCTAGAATATTTTTATTATTATATTAGAATATATTATTTAAAGGAAATAAACCTGTAATTTAATGTACTTTGTAATATTTGAAATCGCACCAATGAACAAGAAAATTTTATCTACTTGTGACATCTGGCGCCACCTACCGGCACTAGTTGGAAAACTACACTAAGTTACGTAACGCAGTGCACAGAATGCTGCTATATAGTGGCTTTCTATAATAACTGGAAACAAGGGAAGTTGCTATGAAGTAAAGCTGAATTTGCTGCAACTCCCAACGAAAATGTTCGTTGTGAAATTTGTAACATCATAGCAACGATATAACCCACCAATAGTGTTTAGAATTATTTTACATGTATACAAATTAATAAAATTGAAGTGGCTGCTTATAATATTTAAAAGAACATTTTTTTATTATTGATTGCATATGAATATATATAAGGTGTCACAAAATTAGGTCTCTGAATTTGGTGAGATGACTTGGTATCGACAAAATATGGATTTGAAACAAAAAAAAAAAGAAAAAAAAAAGAAATGGATTTGACGACATAGGACGACCTAAATCGCGACCAGCGTCACGTGTGCTCGTCGCTGGTGGTGTTTTTTTTTTTTTGTTTTTTTTTTTTTTACCCGATTTTTTTTTGTTTCAAATACATACTTTGTCGATACCAAGTCATCTCACCAAATTCAGAGACCTAATTTTGTGACACCTCATAAACAACGGTAAATTAATCAAAAAATGTTTTATTTTAAATTTCTTCTGTCTGTCTGTTTGTTCAGGGTAATCTCTGAAGTGGCCGGGCCAATTATGATGAATTTTGAACTGCAGATAACTGTTTATAGATGAGATAATGCGTCACTGTTGTTTTTATTTTTGAAAAGATATTATTATTCTGTGCCAAAAAATAAAACCTAGATCGTGATCCCACTCCTTACTAAAGCAGTTTAGCTTATTTGGAAGGGGTTTCGGTTACTAGTACTAATTTAAAAAAAAATGCGGCTAAGACAGTATGGTACTTGTAATTAGATAGGTTAGAACATGTTTGTAAATAGACCAAAAAGAAACAACCAGGACAAGGCCGCGTTTGGAACCGGTGGTCCATTTGCTGAACATTGGTCTATTTTTCTTGAAGTTTTGTAAGTGCCGCTATAATAATTTATACAGACTAAATGATTTTTGTTTGTTCCTTATTATTTGTTCACACATACATTGGTGAGTGGATTCCATCAGATATCTAGTCCATAGCTGTCTACTGCTTTGCATCTCTACTGGAACTGCTTTACCTACTGACACTCCTTTCTGGAGGAGGGGGGTGTACCCCTGTACACCCCCCTCCTCCAGAAAGCCCTCCCTATCAACATCCTTCAGACCTAAGCCAAGGGTCTGGTGCTCCCGAAGAAGTCGATATACCAATCGATGACAAAAAGCGGACGCCGGGCTCCAAAGTACAAACAGTGGACGCAACTGGACAATGGATAGCCATTGTCCAGTTGCGTCCACTGTCCAGTGTCATCATCATAGGATGATAACACTCCTTTCAAGAGTGATAGCAGCATCATCATCATTGGTCAAATTTGCTGGTCGTGGTAAGCTGAAGGATGTCGATGCCACTATATTGGGATCGACATACTTCAGCTTACCACGACCAGCAAATTTGACCATCCACTTTTCCAGTCTAGTAGCACTACAAGTCTAAGTCAGCATTAGAAGCTTTACTGATGGCCAGGAACGTTCCTGCCTCTTACTAATTGTAGCGGTCCCCGTTCCATTGGAGACAGAGGTAGGGATAAGAGCGTACCTTTTTTTTTCGTGCAGAAATCCCTTCGGATACCCCTCCCCCCCGCCGGCCTGCGGGGGCGGTTATGTCGGGCTTGAATCGACTAAAACCGCACGCCACCTCGGGTCTTACAACGCTGGGGTGTAAGGTTGCCCATAGAGCATATCCCTCGCACCCAGATTGACCCTGGGCCATCTCCGGTATCGAGATGGCCCCGGTTTAGGGGAGGGGCGCTAGTCGCCCCACCGTCCCGGCCTGCTTCTGCTGGGGTGACAGGCGGCCTCATCTGCCACCCAGGCCTGCGCTCATGGAGGACGGAGATCGTTAAGCGACCTCCGGCGCCTGAGTCGACTGCGACGCGCGGCGAGCATATTGCGGGCTCGGCGGGCCGGAAGAGTTCTAAATCTCTCCCGGGCGCGCTCCGCCATCTCCTTCTCGAGCATTGCTTGCTCACAGAAGGAGGCGGCGGCGGCCCGCGCGCTCGCGCTCCGCACCATTGCCGCAATCATGCTGCCGAGCGAGAGTAATCCCACTCCAATGGCTGCCACCAGGTCACGCCTCGGCGCCTCCCACGCCGGGCAGTCAGCTAGCGTGTGGGGATAAGAGCGTACCTGTGTTTATGCAGACACTGTCGTTTCTCTTTTCATATTGCAAAGTACTAGCCAGGTCAGTCTTAGGATGGGTGAGCATACTTAAAACGTCACTGTCGGAGAGCACGGTAAGCTGTCGGCCCCTGTTGCCATATGAACATGTATGGCAGGTGTTTCGGTAGTTGGAGCCCTAAAAAGTCCGACAACTGCTCTAACTACAGAACTTCGATATAGCTAATGGATTGTGAAGGTTAAATGGCAGTCGGGAAATATAACATAACATAACTTCACACCTGTATCCCCGAAGGGCTAGGCAGACGTGTATTACAAACCCACGTTTCGCCAGTTATGTTAAGCTCCCAATGTAATAGGGGGCGAGCCTATTGCCATCTACCGGGCACGTTATTATGCGAGCGATAATTAACATTTATTAATGCACACATAACTACGAAGCCAGAGGTGTGTGCCCGGGGCGACTGGGGACCTCGTCTCCGCAGTCGGGAAATATACTTACTAACAGACCCCAAAATAGGTTGGAAATAGGCTTGGAGGAAAATGGAAGAGGTCGATGTACAACACAGGAGGTTAAAACATTATAATTACATCGAGAGGGCCATCTCAAAGCCGTAGATGGCCCAGGGTCAGTCGGGATGCGAGGGAATTTCCTTATTGGGCTACCTTACACGCCCCCAATCGTTAGAGACCCGAGACGGCGTGCGGTTTTAGTCGGTTCTAGTCTAACATAACCACACTGGCCGGTGGGGGGGGGAGGGGGTACGACCCGCGGCGATTACTGCACGAAAAAAAAGGAACTGGCATGTAGCGTATGTGGTCTCAAGATAGGCTATATTAGGCACCTGAGCACTCATCAACGAAGTGCCTTCTTTTTTTTTTTTAATAGTTAGCAGTTAGTCGATGTGGCCGAATACGGCCGGACAATATACCAAAGAAATATTCACATTCAGAACCATTGCTAAACACGCGTATGAATAGTAATTTGAATAAAATAAATTACTCAGTCGATCGACTGTGTGCGCCTATCGGCAAATAGTATCGTTTAGATAGCGGGGAGGCCGCGCCGCGCCCGGCCGCCTCATGAATCGAACCAAACACGCACTTTGTAAAAGGCTTAACAAATACACTGTTACGGTTAGAGCACACTGTAGCAATAAAAAAGGTTGTACGTTACTTTATTGCTCATAATTTCGTGGAATTTCGTTTCACATAAAATTTCTCCTAAATTATCGTTTTGTACAATGATCAATACGCAATTTTTGCGATTTTTTCTTTATCTTGCAATGGTTCACCCCAGCACGAATGTATTACCGAAAACAGCAACTCGATAGCTCATCTCCTTCATACCCAAAACCGTGACAGAAAATTGGCAACGACGACGTCGACGACAACTCGATAGCAATAGGGCTTTTCTAAAGAAAATCCCTAAAAATATGATGCATTGGATAAACGGTCTGACGTACGACATTTTACACAGCGCTTTCTTGACCCAAAGCAAGCATAGTTTAACTAGCTTGTGTTATGGCTTCCAGAATGCAGATAAACATACCTATATACCTTTTTTTTGTAAATACATACATAATATACATAGAAACACCCATACCAATGCAAATAATATATCTATCATGCATAAAAATATTTGCACTGAGCGGGAATCGAACCCGCGCCCCTTGTCGTAGCAGTCAAATGCACTACCGGTACGCCACAGAGGCCGTCAAATTGGATAGTACTTAGAGAAAGACCTAGCGTGCGATCTAAATAGCGTTGCTTTGACTTCGTTAAAGACTATATGAGAGCTAATGAATTAACTCATTTACACTATGCAGATCCGACAAAGTAAAGAAGATTTACGGACCATAGCAATAGCCAGAAAAAGAAAATAACAGCTGAGAATGATATGATCCAATTGGAGTCAAAATAACCGCAAAGTAATTCATTAGCGAGACTTTTTTTGTTTTTATTTTCAGTCCATCAATTGACTGCGCCCTGCTGAATACTAAGAAGTTAGGGCGAAGTCCAGAAGATACGGGCCACCATCCCAGATGCTAACGATCCTAAAATAGTGGTCCCTACCTTGACGGTCTAGACATATGCTTTTTCAACTTAAAGGACTCGGGATTGTAAAAAGAACGAAACACGTGTGCGGGTAGAGAATTCCAGTTCTATATCGTGCGACAAAGAAGAAAGTACCGAACTGCTTGGTTCGAGTCTGTATTATTTCTACCGTTTGTGAGTGACAACACAGTCTAACGCGTGTTTTTCTTGATAGGATGTGAGACAGGGGGATTGCTGAAAGAACTTATCAGAACATGCATTTATTTAATCAATTCATTAGCGAGATAATTTTATTCTGCCACTTATTTGTCTACCTACACTTTATTCAGAATAATAATTGGTGCCAGAGCACTCGACTAACGGTTGGCATAAATACAGCGAGCTCTATGTACTGGCGCGTTGCCAGATTAACTTATCTGCTTGTACAATAACAGTTGCTGCAACTCTTTAGCATTGACTGATAGTTAAACAACAATGAAATTCATCGGGAATAACACTAGTAGCGATCTGTAAACATGTACAAGTATACTTCGAAAGGCAAATTCCCACTTCGAGTTTTAACGAGGACTAAAAAAATGCATAATGTTTTATTTTGCATTTTGATTACAAAGTTTTTTTTTATGGTAGTCACCTCAATATGACTTTACCTCACCTAAAGGTAAAGTCCTAGGAATGAGGGTCACCATTACAGACCCGTATAATGTTACAATGGTGGCTCTCAGCTTGACGGCCTCATTGGATGTCTCAGGCCTCATTAGATGTATTTTCGACGCTTCAAGGTTTAGCGGCGTGAAAAAGCAACTGATGAACCTCCTACAGCCCCGGGTAAGGACCAGGGACTGTACGAAGAAGGAAACATTGTGTGCTGCTTAAGAATTCCACAAATCTTGATGGTGCGGCAAAGAAAAGTATTGCCGAACCGCTTGGTCCTTGATGGAATTGGTTGTAACGTGTGAGGGTGATACCTCAGTCTTGCACTATTATGTCATAGCAACTAGTGTTCGGCAGATGTATTTGCAGATTGATTTTGCTGATTTTGTTGATGAGCATCGTCAATATTTTGTAACATTATTCCATTTTGCTGAAAGGGAAGAAATTCAGGTTTTCAAATTCGATAGGATTCCTTTTGGTGGAAAATGTAGGCCCTGTAGCGATCTCTTCGTCAATTAGCCTCTGACTTGCAGGGGGCTGAGTCGAAGTGTTGTATGGACGGTTTGATACAGTCCGTGGTAGATGCTTAACCTACTGCCCCGGACTGTACCGCGAATTTCTTTCCATTCATCAAAAACGGGGTAAGATTCCCAAATTAAGTAAATTTTACGTGCGACGTGGGAATACCGATATTTTAGAATAATGTTAATTATCGCTCGCTTAATAATGTGCCCGGTAGATGTCAATAGGCTCGCCCCTATTACATACACCTTAACATAACTGGCGAATCGTGGGTGTGTAATACACCTCTGCCTACCCCTTCGGGGATAAAGGCGTGAAGTTATGTTATGTTTAGAATAACTCGCGATTTGAAAAAGATAGCACAGAAATACATCTGACATTCTCTTTGACACACTCACACAGTATTGCCACTTTAACAGCAGGAATCGATGCATTCTAGGAAGGGGGCACGCCATCACTACTTTCGCATGTGTGTGACGTCAACAGGAATACTTACGGCTTTTATCTGGAATCTGAAATAGCCTAGTGGTATGGGTAATGGACTGCTGAGACGAGGTCTCGGGTTCGATCCCAGGTTTTACCATGGCACACACCAATGACTTTTCGATGCTTTTCGAAGTTATGTGTGTATTTATCGCAGGTTTATAAGTGCCCGGTTAATGGCAATAGGCTCGCCACCTATTACATTGGGACCTAAACATAAACTGGCGAAATGTGGGTGCTAGCACCTCTGCCTACCCCTTCGGGGATATAGGCGTGAGTTTATGTTTTTTAAATATATTCCCTTCTCCAATATGTTCAACTATCTGTTCAACATATTGTTGTTGAACATATTGGAAGATTTTGTCTAGCTGTCAATAAAATTCATATTATTATTTCGTTAAAAGAATTCGATATCTTTTCTAATACCTCTAATACTCACGTGATTATTTAGTAATCACTAAATTATTCGCTTAGAACCTTTTTCTTTTTAAACTGAAAAATGTAAGGCCAATTAAATAATAATAAATGGATAGTAGTTAGTTAATACAATCAATACAACATAAACAAACATCTTATTATTGAGATAATGATTAAAGCTAACACACTTTCCAATCTACACGTGTATTTATTTCATTGGTCATGAACGATATTGCTTTTCATGTCTCAGAGCTAACAGGACTCAAATAATTTTTTGAGCTCAGAGTGAGACGAAGTCGAGCGAAAAACTCTCTATACTCCTCTCGGTGTATTCTCCTAAACTAATCGACCAATTTTGACCAAGCTTGGCATGTAAATACAACTTGATACCCGGAATGTTTAGAAAAAATAAAATTGAAAATCGAACATACCATGGAGGAATAATCACCTTTCAAAAATTTCAAAATCTGATTTCTCCAAAATGATCAATGTTGAGACCACGATTTTGGCGCCAAAATGTGCAACTTAACTATTGGCTTAAGAGAGAAAATGAAAATTTAAAATAGGTGTAGCAACGGAGGAATTATCACGGAATAAAACATTTATAGACAGGTTTTGTAGGTAATCATGTAGCTCAACATTGCAACAGCAGAATGCATTGCGCCCCTAGTTATTACATTAAGTATCCTAAATCGACCTTTCTTATTTTTGAAATATGTAAGGACAGAAGCAGACGCCGGGCTGTTGTCTCTGCCTAGCCCGGAGGGAAAAATGCGTGAGTATATGTATTATTTTTCAAATAAAAATAAGAATTGAGCGTTTTGCTTGTGTGCTCTGCTCTTAACGTCAGAGTAAGCTATTCGTTCCAATAAAAATGACGTTAAGATTACGATAGGACCCTTTTTTACAAGACAAACGATGGCACTCCGTTACAGAAGATATCTTATCGAATGGTTCACAATTCCTTGCTTCCAAGCAATCGATATATACCTTGTAGCTCTCGCATTCTCTTTATTGGTCATTCATCATCATAATCTAAGAGCTATTCCAAGTTGTATGTATTGTAAACGAAAGGCAAGTTAGACCAAGACTGGGCTATTGAGAGAAGCTCGTCAGAGCATTGCTCATTTAGACGACTCATTTATTTCGTTAGACCATCTTCTCCTCCCGAACGGCTGAACCGGTTCTAGTAAAATTTCACACAAGCAAAGATGTTACTGATGGGAAGGACATAGGCTATGTAATTAAAAATTCATGTGTAATCACCGCAAAAAAAAAACTGATTTCTCAATGAACAAAAAAGCTTCATTCACGCGATTGGTATAAAATTAAGTAATTTGTTAATTTGTTCATACACATAAGACAAAAAAGAAAAACGAAAATCGTACTAGCCATTGAGGAATTATCACCGTTAGAAAAAGTCCTGGTGACATC
The DNA here is from genome assembly GCA_946251805.1 of Cybosia mesomella. NCBI lineage: Eukaryota > Metazoa > Arthropoda > Insecta > Lepidoptera > Erebidae > Cybosia > Cybosia mesomella. Next base: position 15,840,505 of record OX276415.1, read on the forward strand.
GGCATACATGTTATAAGTAATTATTTATTAATAGTAATAAGGCATTTGTACAAATGGTGTAAATAAATTTTGAATATGGCTGTAATACCAAACCTCTCCGAAGCAGTTCAACAGCTTCTCAATTCAACAGATTTTCAACTGAACATATTTGAAACTAACAAGATTTTGCACCATCAAACAGAATGTGCTGATATTATAATCCCCTGATTTTATTATCATCATGTTTTCTGTATTGCCACCCAATCCACTATCAATCTCACTATCAATTCACCATCATTCTGACGCCGGAGGTCGCTCAACGACCTCCGTCCTCCATGAGCGCAGGGCGGGCGGGTGGCAGGTAAGGTTGCCTGTCACCCAGCAGCAGCAGGCCGGGGCAACGGGGTGACAAGCCCTCCCCCTTTCCGGGCCAAGACACCATGGTTCCCAAACCCGAGCGGCCATCTCGAGACCGGAGATGGCCCTGGATCAGCCGGAGTGCGAGTGAAATGACTTATGGGCCCCACCTTACATCCAAGACTGAAGACCCTAGACGGCGTGCGGATTTAGTCGGTTCGAATCCAGCTGGCCGGCGGGGTGGTATCCGGGGGGATTTCAAGACGCAAAAAAAAAGATACAGTACTACAAACATTCTACAGATTGCTATCTTCCATCCTTACTATGTATGTAAATTTTAAAAAGCATCCACGTCAAAGGTGTTTTTATATTTTTTTATATTTAGGACACGTCAATTTGACTTCACCTCGCCTGATGGTAAGCTAAAGGTAAAGTCTCAGGAAAGAGGGTCACCATTACATACACGTACCATGTTAACAATGGTGGCACTCAGCTTGACGGCCTCATCAGAAGAGGATTGTCGTCGCAGCACCGCGTGACACCCACCGGTCCCACTAGTGCTGCGACTACAATCCCCCTGTCCGGCTATGCACTTGCTGACCCCTGAACGCAATCAAACCGAAATTGGATTACTATGGAGGGTTTAAGTATAACTAGTGACAAACTACCGACTTTTCAACTTTTTTTGATATGCAATAATATTAATTGGAATTAACGCGGTCATGCTATAGGTACATACGTCTCTTCGGGGTACGAGGGATATGCTCTATGGGCAACCTTACACCCCGGCGTCTGAAGACCCGAGACGGCGTGCGGTTTTAGTCAGTTCAAGCCCGACATAACCGCCCCCGCTGGCCGGCGGGGGGGTATCCGAAGGGATTTCCGCACGAAAAAAAAAAAAAAAAAGGTACTTACGTCTCTTTTTTGATGTTTCGACTATGCCGTATGTGGACTATATCGATGCCGTGGTCACAGTCTGCCTAGCTCAGTGTCGTATGCCCTCCGTCGCATCGTCGAGTTCGTGAGGCAGAAGTTCTCCAAATTTTTATTTCACCACGCACCATCACATAACACACTCACAGTGTTCCTATTTTGTAAGGAAACTATTCAGCGTCTATCCGACCACGTAGAAAAGCGAGGTAACAAAACCGGTTAACATTTTTGGTGACATAAGCATCTACCAACTCATTTGGCAATATACAGATACATTATACGACCTTTTGACTTCTTATTTAAACAATAGAATTCAGAGGGTCGATGTGAACGGTACACTTCTTTGGTTTCGATGGGCGTTCCACAGGGTTCGATACTTGGACAATTTTTATTTTTAATTTATATAAATGACCTCCCTTACTACGTAAGGGATAAAAATAGTATTGTTTTGTTTGCTGATGATACTTCCTTATGTGATGGTACCACCTCTAGCCAAAGCTGAGTAAAATTCATTTTTATCTATTCGACGCGCCAACCGTGCCAGAGTTCCAGCCCCCTACCCAGATAGGGGGACGTAGCGCCTCTCCACCGCGCTACGCTGTGGGACTCGTCTCCAGACTTGGAAATCCCTCCACTGGTCTTGGCTGTTTCGAGGGATAATGAAAATGAACGCGAAGAGAGGGCAGTCAAAATATATACAACAAACAGTTAAATACGTTAATTTTGGTTACTTGTCTCACATTTATTCAATCGCACGCCTAAGTACAGTTTACAAAATAACGTTCCTCAACAACTCGTGTTCGTACCGTGAAGACTTTAACTTCAATCTTCCGTCTGCCATAACTGGCGCACCACCTCTGTGCTTTAGCCGCTCTTTGCAGACTACATCGGGAATTGAACCACGAGCCCTCCAAATGACAAGATGGTTGTAATAACTTATACGACAGTAGATAAGAGTCTCGGCACGTCAGTTTGCTCTGCACTCATTCATACGATATTCGTATTCCGCTAATCATCAAATAACGCCGCTTCGCTTGAAGATTACAGGGCAGATGTCATCAACGGCCCGTGGCTACTCCATTGAGTAACCAGGAGCCTCCATTTATACAAGAGCCTGGTCTACCGTCTAGCTCGTTACATGTGACTCTCAACCATACATCTCTAACACAGGTACCGTAAACCAATATCAACGCAATGTCGCTTCAAACAACTCTTAGATTTTACAGTTAATTAATACACAAGTATATACTCTGGGTATTCTATTACTCAACCGTGGATGGCAATACATAATACATATATAACACATTAATTATGATAATAGTAGAAAACAAGGAATTGACTCACCAAGTCTCACACACCACAACTTACTCGCCTAGCCTAGTCGGGGTTCTAGCCCGTCGTCACCCCAGAGCGCCCATCTCGTCCGTTCAGCTCGCGAACTTAAAACTAACTGCCTGTCATCCCCCAACGTTTCTCCATCCGACGCCGTTTTAACCTAAGTATACCTCGTATTTGTGCTTGTGTTTTACAGACACTTAACCAAAACTGGACTCCAATAGTTTGCACGTGTTTGGGTCGTACATTTGTATAGAATCGGTGCCAGTATCGCTAAACAATGGCCTTCACAAGAAATCAAGATGCAACGTCCTGTTGTTTATCTGATTTATGGCAGTTAACGATAGCAACGATTTACACCAGATGTGTATACATGAGAATAATTATAAAATATTAAATTAATAAGATATTTCAAATGCGCCTATTGGAGTTTATTAATTTATATATTGTTACGTGATTAGTGTACTATCACACTTAATATTTAAAATTAAAAGACAATTAGATAATTATGACGAAGTGAACAACGCAATCTCACGAGTGGTTCATTGGTTTAATATAAATAATCTTTGCCTTAATGAAAAAAAAACCAAATGTATTAAATTCACCTTACCTAATGTTACACAGGTGGAAACCAATGTACAACTTAATGGACAGTTGTTGAGCCTTGTGGAATCGACCGTGTTCTTAGGTTTAAGTATCGATGCTAAATTACAGTGGGGATCACAAATTGAAAAAATAGCTGGTAGGTTAAGTTCTGCTTCCTACGCTGTGAAAAAGATTAGGACTTTAACAGACATAGATACCGCTAGAATAGTTTATTTCAGTTATTTCCATAGTATTATGAGCTATGGCATTCTCCTTTGGGGTAATGCCGCAGATTTAAATACAATCTTTGTACTGCAAAAGCGGGCGGTGCGGGCAATTTATAAGTTGGGCCCAAGAGTCTCCCTCCGAGAAAAGTTCAAAGAAATAAACATTCTAACTGTAGTTTCCCAATATATTTTTGAAAATCTTTTGTATGTTAGAAGAAACATTTAAAATTTTTCAAGGCTTTGTGATATACATAACGTAAATACTAGACATAAAAACAATCTTGTGGTTTGTAATAGTCGACTCCACAAGATTAGTAATTCCTTTCAGGGTAACTGTATACGCTTCTACAACAAGCTTCCTAGTGAAATGAAGAATCTACCTCTTCATAAATTTAAAAGCGAAATTAAAAGTAAACTCTGCCAAAAAGGCTACTATAAAATTCAAGACTATTTAGACGACAAACAAGCTTGGATATGAACTGTTTGCTCTCTCTCTATGCTACTCAAATGGAATATTAGATTAAGTAAATATTTTTGTAAATAGACCAAAAAAAAAACAGCCCGCTGAGTTTCTTGCTGGAGTCTTCTCAGGACAGGGCCGCGTTTCGAACCGGTGGTCCATTTGCCAAACATTAGATTATTTATTTTTTTATGACGTTTTGTAAGTTCCGTATTAATGGTCTATGCAGAATAAATGGTTTTTGACTTTTGACTTTAGACTTATATAACTATGTAAGTATTATCAAGCGTCTGTACAAAATATTTTGACAGGTACGACAATTGCTCCTCACTCCGTACAATTTGAAGTTGAAACAAAATACGCAACTGAGTCTTATGAACTCTCGCGTTCTCGCATAACTTGCTTAATGAATGTCGTTTCGGTCTTTACACGCTAACAAGCTCACCTGCCTCCAACTTCGACCCCAATGAGTCAATAAACATGTTGCTACCAATTTTATCTATCTATAGCTTTTTTATACTGGGTATCAGGGAAACGCTCCAGAAAACGAAGACAGGCGATAGTACTGAAGTTATAAAAAAAGTTGAGGGTTTTTTTTTTTTTTTTTGATATTGTCGGAAGTTTACGCGAATGTCACACATTGAAATAAAGCTATGTTTTAGCGGATTCTATCGCAATTTATTTGATTTTATTTTATATTTCAGTCTCCCGGTGACCATGGTTGCTGAAAAGCAACCAAAACGTCGGGTTCAATGTAAAATATAAAATAACATCAAATAAATCGCGATAGAATCCGTTTAAAAATAGTCTTCTTTCAAATTTTTTTTTGCATTATTCATGCCCCAACGTGTTAGTACACTTAAATGAATGATAGTTTTATGAAACAAATACAGCACATTTCATTCAACTAAAAAAATGGATGCCGCAATGAATATCGGTATGACGTCACCGGTCATTGTCCCGCGCGTCGCGGGTTCAACGACTGGCATTCCATTTAGCTTTACTAACATGATGGAGCCTGAATAGCGAGATAAATAAGGCAAAAAACAATATTATAAAATAAAATTTATTCCAATCGATTTTTTTTATCTTCAGTACTATCACTTGTCTTCGATTTCTCGTTTCCCTAACACCCGGTATAATTTTATACAGAATACTTTCAATGATAGATCTTCTATTTGATTAGGTGCTGTCCGCAAGGCAAAGCCATTTCCTTGAACATCTCACACTTTAATGTATTGCGTCGACAACACAATACCCTACTTAGTTATATTAAAAGCACGTTATACAAAGTGATTGTGATAAATAACTATAAGGGTGTGTTCTCACTAGGCAAACTATACTCACTAGATAAACTAAGCTAGATGTTAGAATACTTATTGCGTCATTAGTCTAGGATTTCAGATGTTCGCTCCGCAAACAAAAAAAGATATTAAATCGACTATACCTCAGCAAATATTAAAAATAGATTTCTTTTTAATAAATGTTATCCTCTACAATAAGGTACTCACAATGTTTTAAGTAAAACTCCCAATTACCGAGATGTTTGCAGAAAAGGCGATTTTCACGACTGTGGTTAACGCTCGCAGTTTCGGATAATACAAACTAACTTGGTTCTCAAACATTTGACAAAATTTGAAAAATCTTAATTAATTCTTAATTAATTCTTTATTGTACACAAAAAATGAAAAAGATATAAATGTTTTACAATTAAAATAAATTATGTACAAAGACGAGCTTAACTCTAAAAGAGTTCTCTACCAGCAAACCTTTGAGCAGTAGAGGTAGAAAAAAGAAAATAACAGAGGGTGAGTGTACAAATAAAAAAAGTATACATAAACGAAAGATGGCAAAAATAAATCAATAGACTTACATAAATTATACATTTAAAAAGTAAATTTAAAATACTATTTGTAAAATAAAATAATATACCTACATCCATATATTTATATTTTATACATAGTTATACATATATATAAATACGTTATATACATATTTATTTTATTTATTTATTTTGGTACATCAACAGTATACATATATAACTTCATCTTCTGACATGCATCCGTTTTACAATTCTTATATACATACCTATTATAGAAATACACAACACTTGCCATTAAAATAGAAGCTATTAAAATAACATAAATATTTGATTCTACTTAATAAAATTTAAATTTAAATAAATTACATTATCATTCAATTAATTTTAGAAAAGATTAAACTATTTACATATTTACAATAATTCTAATTGAGGAGAATAATAATACTAAGCAGTTCATTTTTGTTTTGTAAGAATCACATATAAATAGAAACATAATTGCATTGATTTTACTAATTTTTTTTTTTTTTTTTTTTTATCTCAGAATTATTTTAATTAAGTGAGAAACCTTTAGCGACCCTCAATGCTGAAGAGCCCTCGCGAGGGTTTCAAAACATTTTCAAGAGATTTCTTTTGAACTTGTTGATGGAATCAACGAAGATATCAAGATTGTTCGAGCTCCCACTTAATGAGTTGTACTCGGAACAGATTCGGACCATAGGGGATTGTCTGCCAACATTGGTTCTGCAGAGCGGAATATGGAAAGTTCTTATATTTGGGTGTCTCGGCGTTCGGCTGGGCACATTGAGTCCGATGCTAGAGAGTAGCTGGCTACAGTCTATACTGGCATTAAGAAGTCCGTGCAGGAACACTAGGTCCTGGACTTTGCGGCGAAGATGGAGTGTCTTCATTTTAAAGAAGGTTAATCGTTGGTCATAAGGGGCCCTATGTGAGATCCCGGGCAAAGTGTATGCTAATTGTCTCGTGAACGCACGCTGGATACTTTCAATTCTTTGTGATTGAACTGCATGTGTGGGACTCCAGACTACACAGGCATACTCCAGATGACTTCTAACCAGCGCGTTGTAGAGCAAGACTTTCGTCTCGGTTTGGCGGAATTCTCTTGTGTTCCTCCTAACGAACCCCAGCATTTGAGCTCCCTTTCTAGAAACTGCATCCACGTGGGTGGAGAAACGCAATTCGCTGTCTAATATAACCCCCAGGTCCCTAATTTCATTTACCTCCTTTAACACTTTACCATCGATGCTGTAAGTTGAGTCAATGGGGCATCTTTTTTTAGTATATTTTATATGGTAACACTTATCTGCATTGAGCATCATACCATTTCTGCGACACGACTCGTGGATGCTGTTGAGATCGTGCTGAATCAATTCAGTATCAGATTGGGAATTGACTGTATGGTATATTTTGAGGTCGTCAGCAAATAAGCAAAATTTTGAGTGATCGATACAGTCCGAAATATCGTTGATAAATAGGGAGAAAAGCAACGGTCCAAGATGAGATCCCTGTGGTACACCAGAATCGGCGAGGTACACCCCAGAGTCATATCCCTTTACTGAGACAATCTGCGGTCTATTGAGAAGGTAGGAACGAAACCATTCTAAAAGATTACCGTAAATACCGTGGGCTTTGAGTTTTATCAATAACAAGGGGTGACTCACTTTATCAAAAGCACTGGAAAAGTCGGTATAAATGGCATCGACCTGTCCCCCCCCCCATCAATATCCTTAGACAGATCAGACACAAATGACACCAAGTTTGTGTGCACAGAGCGACCAGTCCTAAAGCCATGCTGAGCCGAGGTAATGGCGGCACTGATATGATTTGTGATAACTGGACATATAAGGGACTCACACAGTTTCGAAAAGCAAGAGAGAATCGAAATGGGGCGGTAATTTTTTACATTGCTATGATCGCCCTTTTTATGTATAGGAACAATACGAGCTTTTTTCCATTCATCAGGAAAAACACCATCTTTGAAGGAACGATTAATAATCATAGTCAACGGTAAAGCGAGTGCAGAACCACAGCGTTTGACAAAAACAGGAGGTATTGTGTCTGGACCAGCACCCTTTAAGATATTCAGCTGTTTTTTTTTTTTTAGTACTTCTCTCTCAGTGAAGTTAATATGGCATAGCGAGTTATTTAGTTTTGAATGTAGAACAGTATCTCCCAGCTGATCGACAGGGTCAGAGCTGTAGACGGATGCAAAGTGTTCCGCAAAGAGATCCGCAATACCAGAGCCAGTACTCTCAGTTAAGTCACCCGAATACATTGTTGCCGGTAATGTTTGTTCACCCTTACGTTTATCTTTGATAAATTTCCAGAGGGATTTCGGACCTTTTGCTATATTTGCTTCCACTTTTGAAATATAATTACTATGGCTAATTTTGCTTAGTTTGTGACAACGCTGCCTTAAAATGTCATATTCAATTTTGTCGCGTGGATTTTTATATTTTTTGTACCTAAGCCGAATCTTATCCTTTGCCGAAATGAGACGAATCAGTCCGACATTAAACCAAGGCGGGAACTCAGACAATCGCACCCTGCGGAGTGGTACATATTGCACAATTACCTCCCTCAACAAATCATAGAATGCAGCCACCATGTCATCTACTGTCACGGATGCCGAGAACACCTCATTCCAGTCGGTTATACTCAGTCTCGCCACAATGTTGGCATAATCGGCCTTAAAGAAGTTAAAGTCACTTCTTGGGTTTGACTTAAGGTAGTCGTGGGTAATTTCGATAGAAACGTGAAGAAGTAAAGGAGGATGCCTCTTATCGACTTTGCTTATCGGATCGGAGAGTGGACTCATGGTGCAGTCCGAAAAGTTTGTGAGAATAAGGTCTAGAAAGACATCGTCAACATTGCTTATGTTGTTAACCTGCTTCAAGCCATTTAGGGACATAAAGTCAACAAGAGAATAACCCAAGGCACAGTTGTAATTTGAAGGGGTCAGATAGCATTGTGTAGAGTGGTGAGTCCATTTGATAAAACGCATATTGAAATCGCCCAGTATTATTATGTCACTAACGTGGTTGATAATGTTAGTGGTATTAGTAAGGTACTTATCCAGTAATACTGACGTGACTGGAGGTGGCAAGTAGACGGCGCATACGACGATTTTTTTCAATATATTGTTTACTACACTCACTTTCCCACGAGACTATGCGAGCAGATGGAATACTACGCAATACTGCAACAATAATTCCACCACCATCCTGCTTGCCACCACTCACTAAACATCGGTCCCTCCGGTGGACCACATATCTCGAGTCAAACAATTCGCGATTATATACACTCTCCCTTAGCCAGGTTTCCGTTAAGACTATGACGGGATAATTATTTACAGAGATTTTTTTACAGATATCGACAATCTTGGTCCGAGTACCACCGACGTTCTGATAGTAAATGTCAAGCATTGTTACAAATTAATAGTACCAATACACTAACCGAGACTACTATAAAAAAATTATACAATACTCTTCAAGCTCTCAACACTACGAATTAGGATTGCTTGGCTTTGTTCATCTTTGCGTACAAAAATCCTACCGTTACGTACCCAGGTGAATCTGTATGAAAGTTCCTTAGCCTTTTTACGCGCTGCAGCGTGGAGAGACTTGTTGCCTGGCGTTAAGTGTTCTGCTACAAATACCGGAACTTTAGGTCCACCAAGACCTAGGTGTTGTGAACTCAACCTGTCTTTAACATTCTTCTTATTAAAATTGGAAACAGCAGCAAGTAAGATATCTCGATGACGTGGACTGCGAAGTTTCACCACGATTGAGCGTGGTCTGTCGCTTTGTTTATTGATTTTTGCAACTCGAGTTGCATGGAGAATATCTTCATCGTTAATTGCGCCGCCCACAGTTTTGACTAGTTGCAGCGTGGTATTAATCAGGTTTTCGTTTCTAAATTCAGGCACTCCGACAATTTCAATGTTATTATCTCTCATGTTTTGTTCCACGCATCCCAGCCTATCCGAAAGGTCCTTTACCGTGCCCCTCTACTCGTTGTTCTCTTTCTGCAGGTGAGTAATGGCGGATGACTTTTCCTCGATTTTATTTTTCAGTTCCTCATACAACTTGTTAAAGAAAGCCATAGTTTCTTGGAATCCTGAGATTTGCTCGTTGATTGCTCGAAGTTGATCAGGTATGGTCTCTTCGATACTGGACCTAATAATCATCTTAATTTCCTGCTTTAAAATGGAGTGCAGTTTATTTTCCGTTATGTAACTATCATTACAAGCTGTGGTTTCGAGTCTGGTATTACTTGGTTTGCTCCGTATTGTGATGTTGCACGTGTCAGATGAATTCAAAGATACTGCCGTGGAATTCTGAGAAGATCGTATAGGCGTATTCGTATTGTCAGTCTTGGGTTGCTTGCAACGGCATTCAGGACACTGCCATGCATTTTTGGTGTCGCTGTCCATAGTGTTGAACCCTTTTTGTGTTATATTAGCACACTCTAAATCATACTTCCGCGCACAAATCGCACATTTAATGCATTCTTTGGCTTTAGTTGTTTTTTTACAGCCACCACAAGTGTTAATCGTTGATGCCATTTTGCTTCCTTTTCTATTTGTTGTTGTTAAATTGTTAATTTTACTTATTATTATTTTTACCCCAAAGGCGGATTCAGATTTTGAGATACCAATTGTATTTTTATGCTTTTGCAACACTGACCAGACTAGTTACTCTTAAATAGCTTTAGAGATAAAAAGGCTCATTATCCATAACCAGAATTCAAATTATAAGATTGACAGCTGCCCTCATTCCGTGTCAGCTGATCGTGTTTTTGTTGGGTAATTACTAATTAAATGAATATGTAATTACACAGGTTTCTATGTGTAGGTGCACTTTTAAACAATGTTGACGTTAAAAATTTACCTTGATAGTGCTATATCGTTGTGGAATTGACTGTTTTCTCATCGACGGGTGATCCAAAACATCACTTTCAGGTTTGTTTTCACACTTGTAACGTTAGGTATAGGTTAGGATTCGAAAAACTAACAAAATTTTATTTATTCTTCCAGAGGTTGGATAAACGTCTGTTAACAACTTCTAACACACACACACACACCATACATATTACATACATATATACTTTAACATTGTGAGAGGAAATGTTCTTTAGTTCTTCTTTTGAAGATGTCCAGACTGCTACTGTCTCGAATATGGTGCGGTAGTGAGTTCCATAGTCGAACAGCCCGTACAGTGAATGACCCATCATAACAGCTGGAGCTTTGTACAGGAGTATGAAGTAGAAGGGAGGAGGAAAGACGACAGGGTTTGCCCCGAGGATACTCAAAACGTTCCCGCAGATAATTTGGAGAATAAGAGCTGTGAAGGATAGTATAGAGAAGAGATAAGATACGACGCTGCCGAATAGGGAGCCAGTTCAGTCTTTTCCGAAATTCAGAAACATGATCGAATTTTCGTAGACCGAATACAAACCGAATCGAACAAAATTCTGCAAGCGTTCGAGTTTGTTTAGGAGGTCCTCCGAAGCATCGAGAAAACAGACATCAGCATAGTCTAATAGTGGGAGAAGAAGATATTGTGCAAGAGTAACTTTAGTTTGAAGAGGAACGAACTTCTGAAGACGTTTGAGAGATTGAAACGAGTAGTATACCTTCCGACTCACCTCTGCAATGTGAACATCCCAAGAGAGATTACAGTCGATGAACACGCCCAAGTTTTTAGCACTCTTCGAATAGTTGATGGCCACAGAGTCATAAATTATTGGAGGTATGGCATTGTGATCGAGAAGGTCAAGCATATATCTACCACCAATAATGACCGCTTGTGATTTATGTGGATTTACTAATAATCCAAAAGATTTGGCCCAAGAGTTAATGTTTGCTAGGTCACTGTTGATGGTGGCCACGGCCCCCGGCAATTCATCGGCTCCAAAGTGTCGATAAAACTGCAAATCGTCTGCATAGAGATGATGGTGTGAAGTAAGTACCTTAGTAATGGCATTTATAAATTATAAATTAATTAGAAGCAGAAACATTAAGAGATGTTAAGATTCCCAGAAGGATGTCAAAATCAACAGAATTGAAGGCACTGCTAAAGTCCAATAAGACCAAAACTGTGAGTTGCTTATTCTCCATGGCCAGCCTTATGTCATCAGTTATTTTGACTAGAGCTGTTACAGTACTATGACCACGGCGAATGGAATGGACTTAGCAGGCTATTAGAGGAGAGGTATCTAGATAGTTGATCGTAGACAACACTTTCGAGAACCTTAGACATGATAGGAAGAATTGAGATAGGTCGGAAGTGGGTAAGCATGGTAGGGTTAGGTATTTTGGGCAGGGGCAAGACAAAGGCCCTCTTCCACGATGAAGGAAAGCAGTTAGAGAATAATGAGTAGTTGATAATGTGGGTAAAGATAGAAATGATATGATTCAGGATGGGGAGAAGCATTTGAAGTTGAAGACCATCATCACCTACTCAATCAATCAATAATTTACCAGGATTTTTGCGGAGTGAACCCATTTTTAGTGGTGCACTTCCTGGACTACATCACGTATATGGCTATCACTTCAATTAAAGAAAGAAAGAAACTTTTATTTGGTGCAAGTAGGTCACATTAATTACTTATTACTAGTACATATCCATTTAATATATATTATTGTGTGCCCAACGGTTGCATCAAATGGGTGTCCAGTTCAGCATATGCCAGGATTCAGAATTAACCTTGGCGCTGGTTTTCGACTGGAACCCAGATGTTTGCGGCCTGTGGACGCCGAAATGAATGTAACTGTATCCATTGTGAATATGAGTGAGTGTATGGTAAGGATGTATGTGTGAAAGTATATATGTATTATAGATACATATTAACATAATACTATATTATTTAGTAGTAGGAAGGCCTCCCTCAAGGTGGACCGATGACCTGGTAAAGAGCGCAGGGACCGGTCAAAATGGAAGTTAATGGGGGAGCCGTAAGAAGTCCACTGCTGAACATAGGCCATGTTCAGCAGTGGACTTCTTACGGCTGATATGATGATGATGATGATATTATTTAGACATTTTCTTGGGATATTTGAACGATGTTATATGCCATTCATAATGGCATAAATGGGCCTTTCAAATAAAAAATAAAATTTCGTTAATCACACACATCTTGTTTTATTCACTTTTAACAACGACCCGTCCTTGTTGAAATACCCTTTATATTGCTTGTACATGTACTGTTATCTGTAAAGACTAATAATTATTGTCATCATTTTAACTCATAAATCCAGACACATTATTAGGAATACGTGCACAATAAAGGCAGAGATATAAAAGTTATTTGTCTTTTCCTTGAATTTGAATCTTCTAAGTTTCAATAACGTCTAGTTAGATATGAACTTCGAGCGAATCTCTCACATTTGAAGATAATTTAAAAAGAATCAGAGTGTGGCTACTGCGTTTGTTTAATTTTATGTAAATAATATCAGCGCCCTATTAAATAAATCAAAAAGTTGTATGAACGTCATTGTACGGTAGAAAGTTGACAGACGATATTATTAAAAGCGCCTCGCGTCGTTAATGTGCAATGACGTTCATACAACTTTTTCATTTATTTAATAAGGCGCTGATATGATTTACATAAAATTAAACAGCGTTACTGCAGCAATAAATGCGCTTAAAATTTTTGACACATTTTTATTAAGTTGGTATGTTTGTTTGTGTGTCTGTGTCTTTATGTGTTTATACAATTGTGCGTACCATATCACTTATACTATACCACTTATCATAATTTTAAAGTCTATACTTACCTGTTTATTACTTAAATTATATCGATTAACAAACAAAATGGTAATTACAGATAAAAACCCTTATTTACAGTCGATAATAAATAACTATAAATGGAAATAGCGTGTACCTTTTTTTTTTGTTTTTTAAAGTGCGGAAATCCCTTCGGATACCCCCCCGCCGGGCAGCGAGGGCGGTTATGTCGGGCTTGAACCGACTAAAACCGCACTCCGTCTCGGGTCTACAGACGCCGAGGTGTAAGGTTACCCATAGATCATATCCCTCGCACTCCGCCTGACCCTGGGCCATTCGCAGTGTCCCCTCTGATAACAGCAGAGGGGTACCTGGAGCGACCACTCCCCCCCGCGGGCCTTGCAGGCCCGCCATGACCCGACCCCCTCGTGCATATGGGGTCAGCTGGCCCTGAAAAGGGCCGGTTGGTCAGACTCTTGGCCGTTGACGTTGACGCCAGCTACTCCAGAGGAGCAATCAATGATGCGTCATGCCGTTGCCCAGGGTGCACCAAATAGCTGGTACCTAAATGTTTAAAAATTCTACGAGTGTTGCTTCCGCATTAGCAACGGGAAAAAAACTTACCAAGCTCTTGTAGTATATATTTCCTCTAGTCTTTTGGGAAATCCTAGACAATCAGTGTTCAGTCTACAATCCGAAAGGAAATTCATTTGAAATCGTACAATTCACGACTATTTTAGTTTCAAAATTGTAAACTAATTCATATAATCTAGCACGCAAAGCCTTAAATTGTATACAGTACTAGCGGTGCCCACGACTTCGTCTGCGTGGACCTATATCTGGGTTTTATTATCCTTTTTTTTATACCACTTAGGTGGCAGACAAACAAACGGCCCACCTGATGGGAAGCGGTAACCGTGACCTATGGACGTGTGCAACACCAGGGGCCTCACATTCGCACTGCCGACCCTAAAATTAAAGTGGCCAATAACCTTACAACATTAGCTGTCTGCCTGTGAAAGTTCCTTCAAAATCAGCCCAACCGTTCCTGAGACTAACCAATTCAAATAGACAAAAGTTCTAAAGATTTAGATCGGAAAAAGAGAACATCTAGGACGGGACTTGAACCCGCGACCAGTCTCTTACAGGGGGAATGCTCTGACCAACTGAGCCACCTAGACACGTCCCAGATATTCGAAATTCTCCGGTACATAAATACGTCTTAAGGCGACGTTGGAGTCATGTACCGTAATTCTTGCGAACTACAGTACCCAACGGTACGGGTTCAAGTCCCGCCCTAGATGTTCTCTTTTTCCGATCTAAATTTTTAGAAAAAATTAAGCATAGAAAATGCTTAAAAATTTAATTGAAGTAGACAAAAGTTTTAAAAATTGTTTTTTTTTTTTCACAAAACCATTTATTTAAATGTTATTATTTTATTTAGTTGTATATAGACAGTAGGTAGGATATATATATACTTACCCTACTAATTATTCCTTAGACACATATTCATTGAATAAAAATTTAATAAAACTTTCCGCTGACTGTCTGAACAGAAATAGTAGTTTATGCAACTGTCATATAAGAAGGGATATTAAAACACAAGAGTCAGTTGACTCGAGTGTTTTAATACCTTTTTTTTTTTCTTTATCGTGCGGAAATCCCTTCGGATACCCCCCGCGTGCCAGCGGGGGCGGTTATGTCGGGCTTGAACCGACTAAAACCGCACGCCGTCTCGGGTCTACAGACGCCGGGGTGTAAGGTTGCCCATAGAGCATATCCCTCGCACCCCGACTGACCCTGGGCCATCTCCGGTTTCGAGATGGCCCCCTCGGGTTTGGGAACCACGGTGTCCCCGTCTTGCCCCGGTTTGGGGGAGGGGCGCTAGCCGCCCAGTGTTTTAATACCTAAGTTATATGCAGTTTCATATACTACTTTATATTCACTCATAGGAAAAATTGAAATTAAACAAAGTAGGTAGGTTACAAGGAAGTAATTTAGCGTGCGCCATTTTTCTCACAGTTCGAACTGCGCATGCGTGCGCCTTTTTTTCATATTCAGCCTTGAATAAAAAAAGATAGCGGTGCTATAATGAGTTTTATGATACAGTTGGCGGTACTTAAGTTTTATTTTTAATTTTATGTATATGCGTTTATAAAGTGCATATGTATAGAATCGTCTTTGAATTCGTAATTCGAATTTTTCGATTTGAGTGTAGATAAACTAATTAATAAAATAGTACTCTACAACAAAAGATTTGCTGAATCGAATCGGTTCCTAACATGAAGTCGTATTTGTCGATAGCGAAGATGATGGTGGGTATGTTCAGAATTCTAACTATGATGTATACGATCTGGAACGTTTTATTGCGAAAGATGTACGGAGAAGTGTTTATTTATTATTTTGCCTCAAGACAATGTAGGTTTATAGACTTCCACGTGGGTAGGAATATAGGACGTGTCCGTTGCTATATTCATGAATTGGATATGAAACGAAGAAAATATACGTGGTTATTGTTAGGTAAAACTGTTTTAAAGTTGTTGGTCATCCTGAAGTGAAATGAAATGTAACATAACATAATTTCACGCCTGTATTCCCGAAGGGGTAGGCAGAGGACGCTCGCTGAATCATGTGCCCGGTAGATGGCAATAGGCTCGCCCCCTATTACATTGGGACCTTAACATAACTGGCGAATCGTGGGTGTGTAATACACTTCTGCCTACCCCTTCGGGGATACAGGCGTGAAGTTATGTTATGTTATATAGGTTGTGGTGGTGGAATAGGGTTTCATGATAGCGGGAACGGGATCAGAATTCCACGCGGATGAATCCGCGGGCAACAGCCAGTACATAATTAATCGCGATACACAGGGCATTACCAACATTCATGATATCTAAGTTAACCTCACCTGCAAGTCAGACAGTTAAACAACGGACGAGGTCCTGGCGTAGGCTTTTCTCTCAGGGTTAAGAGGTCAGATGGCAGGCGCTCCCGGGAAAGCCGACATACCAATCAAAACCTATTTGGCATTTTTACCTTATACCTTATTTTACACATTTTACTAGTTTGGAAGTGTCTCTCGCGCAAACTATTCAGCTTTTTTTTTTTTTTTTTTTTTACGTGCGGAAATCCCTTCGGATACCCCCCCGCTGGCCAGCGGGGGTGGTTATGTCGTGTCTCGACTAAAACCGCACGGTGTCCTCCCCAAGTGTCCGTTGCCGGGCACCCCGGGTAAGCCCTCGAAAGGATAACCCCAGGGTTGCCGGCGGACTTTGGCCGCCACTGCGGCCTCGCCTGGTGGGGTCGGGTTTTATCCCGCTTCGGTGAGTTGGCAGGCGTGTGTAGGGCACACACGACACGCCTCCGCCACGGCCTGCTTCTGTAAGGACGGCGAGTCGGCCAACTGCCGTCCTCAGGCCCCGATCATGGAGGTCGGTAGTCCCGGGCGTAGATGAGTCTGCGGCGTCCTCGCCGCAGACTGCGAAACTCGGGGGGCAGGGTTCTTTCCCGCTCCCTCTCCGCCGTCTCTTTCGCGCGCATTACCTGCTCGCAGAAAGAGGCGGCGGCGTGCCACTTGCTCCCGTCGGAGACCACGGCCCTCACCATGGTCTCCAACGAGAGAACGTCCACGCCCAGGACCGCAACGAGATCCCGGCGTTGACTCGCCCACGCAGGGCACTCCACCAACGTGTGGAGCGCCGTGTCTTCGCCAGGATCCTCGCAGTGCTGGCACTGCGGCGTTGTCTCCCGGTGGATGCGCCACAGATACTTACCGAAACACCCGTGTCCGGTAACCATCTGGCACATCGGGTAGGAGAGGTCCCCATGGTCCCTCTCCAACCACTCCTTCATGATCGGTCTCACCGCAGCAATGGTGGATTCCCCCCACCTTGGGTGCTCAAGTCGCACCCTCCATGTCTCCATGAGTTCCTGGCGGAGCAGGGACCGCTGAGCCCTGATTTCTCGGGGCTCCGGCCTATGGCCCCGCTCCAGCGCCTCCTTGCGCCACTGGTACAGCAGCGCAAGGGCTCTCGCTTCCAGGTCCCATGGAGGGGTCCCAGCTAGGAGACATGCCGCCTCGACGGAGATCGTGCGATACCCCCTGATGACTCTGACGGCCATCGCCTTTAACGGGCTGTTAAGAACAGCCACGTTGCGGGCCGCCAGAGTCTCCGCCCATACGGGGGCCCCGTATAGGGCCATGCTTCGCACGATCCCCAGGTACAGTCTCCTAGTGGGGGCGTTGGGTAAACTATTCAGCTTAGAAAAAAAATGATAGTAGAAACCTCAATATCATATTTCAAGACCTATCCATAGGTATAATAAAATAAAATAAAAATTAAGTTTCAGTTTTAAGAACCTCCAAAATTTATTGTTTTTTTTTTTTTTACTATTTTTATGTGAAAATCTTAATGCGATTCACAGAATACATCTACTTACCAAGTTTCAATAGTTCTTATAGTTTCGGAAAAAAGTGGCTGTGACATACGGACGGACAGACAGACAGACAGACATGACGAATCTAAAAGGGTTCCGTTTTTTGCCATTTGGCAACGGAACCCTAAAAAGACATGCATTACAAGATATTTGATGAATAATCAATAAAATAGTTATACACAGGTGTCTATTATCTATGTAACTAATCGTTCGCCGGTTGCCTCTTGAATACCGATGCGTGAGCGTGTCGAGTTTTGTCGAGTAATCTCATGGTTGGTTACCTCCGTGGGGCGCGGAAGTTCCGCACTCCTACCACGAGTTCGAGTCTACTTACTACTGTTGTTATAGTTCAGAATACATGCAACGCTGTCGAAAGTGGAAATTACGTAGCTACGAATATCATTGTAGTTTATTAAGTCATCTCGCCAAGTATCAATGTGTTGAGTTTTTCAGTTTGATAGTATATTGTGATGATCTGGGTGTACTTTGTGTACATCTTATAATTATCAATTTTTATGAAATTTCTTGCGTGTTTGGTTTAGATAGATGGATTAGATTTCTCTAGAAATGGTGGCCACTACTTTTTGGACATCACCTCAGCTTGCGATCAGGCGGGGTGCAATCAATTGGACGGACTAAATATTTAAAAAAAAGTAGACTCTTAGGTGATGGCTTATATCTAAACTGAAACTATAAGCAGTGGCGATAGCCCGGTGGCGTACGTAACGGACTGCTGAGACGAGGTCTCGAGTTCGATCCCCAGTCGCCCCGGGCACACACCTCTGACTTTTCGTAGTTATGTGTGCATTAATAAATGTTAATTATCGCTCACTTAACAACGTGCCCGATAGGTGGCAATAGGCTCGTCCCCTATTACATTGGGACCTTAACGTAACTGGCGAATCGTGGGTGTGTAATACACCTCTGCCTACCCCTTCGGGGATGCAGGCATGAAGTTATGTTATGTTATGTTGAAACTATAACCCTGAACGAAAAGGCGACGTTTAGTTAGGACAACGTCTGTCAGTTTCGCTTCCTCTTCTTCTTCAATCGAGTGCTAGTCCCGGTCAGATCCAAAGATTCCACTTTGAGGAAAGAAAGAAAGAAAAACTACCAATTGTCTGCGGGAAGAAAGCTTGCGCCAGAGCCTCGTTCATCAATTAGTAGGTGCACCGGCTTGCAGGCGAGGTTGGCTTGAGCTACATCTTTCTGTCAGTCGAGTTCCCTAGTTCATTACAATAATCCTACTAATATTATGAACGCGAAAATTTGTATGTATATATGTATGTTTGTTGCTATTTCATGCAAAAACAGATGAACGGATCTGGCTGAAATTTAGTACAGGAATAAATTATAGTCCGGAATAACACATAGGCTACTTTTTAGCCCGGGAATAGGTTCCCTTGGGTTACGGGAACGGGATCAGAATTCCACGCGTGCGGAGCCGCGATCAACCGCTAGTAATAAATGTAATCATTGCTTGATCCCAAGGAGCCTCTCAGTCTATCTTGAGAGGCTCGGGATCAGTGGGAAGTCGGTGGCGGCCAAGATGCAGAATGCGGTCTTACTCGACAATGCCCGAATAGTCCGGAGGTTCCTCTACCAATCGCCCTAACACCCCGGCCGACTGCTACCGATCTCACCGGGCCTATCTTGCCACCTCTTCCAAACTACGGGGGAGGCGTGAAGTAATTTAATGAGAATATAATAACAGATACAAATGCAAAGTGCTATTTAATCAGTTTTCCATACAGCAGTCAACTTAGCACAGTAATCAATTAACGTTTTCGTTACTATTAAAGTGTTTTACGATTATAGTTGCTGTCGCTTACTATAGAGACACGTAGTAGTAGTTTCGATAGTTGCACCGGCAATCGCCGATTGTCTGCGGAATTATAATGAGGGGGATAGTGTGGGGCTGTGTGAAGATGTTACGTGCAGGAAATTAAGAACGGTAGTTTTGTTGATCTGTTTATATAGGTTCCTAACACAAGCAATTTAGCTTAGCTGGAGGGGTTAACGGGAATATTAGTAATTTCGGTTACTAATATTCTTTAAAAAAAAAAAAAAAAAATAGGTTGTTTCTTTTGTTGAAAGCCAATCTCGTGAGTACAAGTCGAAAAAACCTCATAATTTGATGTGATGCATTGTTTATGTGCGTTAGGGTCAAAAAAATATTCTTCAATACAAGTGGGAATGAATAAATTAAGTTTTTATTTGAGAAAATATGGGTACATTTGATAAATATAAAAAAAAATGTTTCAACATTAAGATTTTTTTAAATAATTACACGATTCTACAAATCTTAGTGATATCACATCACGTAGGGGTCAAGCATTCAGAAAAACAGGCCTGATAGCGGGTGACGTAATGCCACTCAAATAGGGCTGAGTATGACAAGTCAAGCCGCCGAGAACAACATAAAACTCACCCGTATAGACGATGGTTATTAGCAAAAAAGCGGCCAAGTGCGAGTCGGGCTCGCCCATTAAGGGTTCCGTAGTAGCAAGTAACATAATAATGTTTTCTTTTTATAATTTTTATATTTGAGTTTATTGAATGAAAGATAAATGGCGGTTTACGATTTATGACGTATTAAAAAAAAACTATTTACTAGATCTCGTTCAAACCAAATATTGGTGGAAGTTTACATGGTAATGTACATCATAATTTTTTTTTAGTTTTATCATTCTCTTATTTTAGAAGTTACAGGGGGGGGGGGGACACACATTTTACCACTTTGGAGGTGTCTCTCGCGCTGACTATTCAGTTTAAAAAAAACTTCGGACGGACAGACAGACAGACATGACGAATCTATAAGTTTTCCGTTTTTTGCCATTTGGCAACGGAACCCTAAAAAAAGCAAATCAAATAAAGACATTATTATATTATTAAAAGTATACATATAATCAATGTAGCGCACATATCACTATTCGCACCCCCGTTACACCTGCTGCCACAGCTATTTAAGGAAACACGCTGTATCACCACTGTTCTGTTTTTTGGTGCAATGTGGAGTATATGTTTTTAGGGTTCCGTTGCCAAATGGTAAAAACCGGAACCCTTATAGATTCGTCATGTCTGTCTGTCTGTCCGTTGGTATGTCACAGCCACTTTTTTCCGAAACTATAAGAACTATGATGTTGAAACTTGGTAAGTAGATGTATTCTGTGAAAGGTAAATTGCGGTTAACGATTTATGACGTATTAAAAGAAAACTACTTACTAGATCTCGCTCAAACCAAATTTCGGTGGAAGTTTACATGGTAATGTACATCACATATTTTTTTTAGCTTTATCATTCTTTTATTTTAGAAGTTACAGGGGGGTGGGGGGGACACACACATTTTCCCACTTTGAAAGTGTCTCTCGCGCAAACTATTCAGTTTAGAAAAAAATGACATTAGAAACCTCAATAACATTTTTGAAGACCTATCCATAGATACCACACACGTATGGATCAGATGAAAAAAAAATTGAGTTTCAGTTCTAAGTATGGGGACCCCCAAAATTGATTGCTTTTTTTCTATTTTTGTATGAAAATCTTAATGCGGTTCACAGAATACATCTACTTACCTAGTTTCAACAGCATAGTTCCGGAAAAAAGTGGCTGTGAGATACGGACGGACAGCCAGACGCCAGATATGACGAATCTATAAGGGTTCCGTTTTTTGCCATTTGGCAACGGAACCCTAAAAAATCTATAAAATATAAATTTACCATATTTTTATACCGCTTAGGTGGCAGACAAGCACACGGCCCAACTGGCCTATGGACGTGTGCAACACACGTCACACTTGCGCCGTCGACTCTGTAAAAACTTTCTAATGCCCTTCTTGAAGAACCCCATATTGTAGTCGCTTGGAAAAACCACAGCAGAGAGATGATTCCACAGTTTGAGCATGTGTAGAATGAAATTTCTTTCATATATACTGTGCGCATCGTTGCCAGTTGCAACGTGTGAGGATGAATTCCTTGTCTGTGGCGAACGTGCGATGATAGAATGTGGCCGTGGGCATCATATCAAATAATTCTTCTGAACAACCACCATTCTACACAGTCGTCATCATATTCACAGCGAGTGCCTTGTTGCCGGGGCCTGTTTATTATTTTCGATTGATATGTCGGCTTTTCCGGGAGCGACTGCCTAACCTGGATTGGAAAGCCAGAGCCTCGTCCGTTATTGAACAGGTGTACCGACTAGCAGGTGATGTTGGTTAGGGTCACGAAGATTTTAGTGGTGACCCCATCTATACTATTATAAAATTGTAAATTAGTTGTGTCTGTGAGATATTTGAAAAAAATTCTTGGGTTATGGATTTAGATCGGAAAAAGAGAACATCTAGGACGGGACTTGAACACGCGAACCCCTTATGGGGGGAATGCTCTGACCAACTGAGCCACCTGGACACATTCCAGATATTCGAAATGTTCCGATGTTATTATATACGTATCAAGGCGACGCTGGAGCCATCTACCGTAATTCTTTTTCGATCTAGATCAATAGGAAAAATAAGCATACTAGTTGCTTAAAAATTTAGTTGAATACTTGGGTTATGTTAAATGAACGATTCTGAATGATGTTTGTCTGTTTGTGCGCGATGGACGCCAAAACTTTCGAACGGATTTCTATGCAGTCTTTTCTATTAGAAAGGTCTTGGTCAGACCTAAAACCTGCCGTATGTTTGATTGCAATTGGTTAAGTAGAACCGGAGATATGACCAAAAAGCGATAACCGACCTGCGAGATCATTATTTTATTATAATGTAACTATAATTTTTAACACCCTTGCTCGTAAAGCTGATGTAATTCCACCGGTTTTAAATATGTAAAGCGAGTCATAACAAACGCGTGTGTTACCAAAGCAAATAGTTAAGTTATAGTCCATACAAATTCCATAACAGTATTATTTGCCATTTCAAATATGGAACTGATCGCCGCCGCACGACTCCAGCTAGTGAGCAGCGCGCTGTTGCTATTCAAATTTCGAACTAATCGCCGCGCGGCGCAGTCAAACTACAACTACGTATCATTTTAATAATTGTAATTTCACTAACTGTTTCAATAATTAAAAATGAACAAAATATAAAATATTTTTTTTTCTGTTTCCTCGCAAATGTGTTAAACAACGTCGTACGATATACGTGCGTATTGGTTATAACATGCTCGGCTCAATTACGCCCTCGCCTTCGGCTCGGGCTGAAATTCCGCCTCGCATGTTATAACCATGTTAACGCACTAATATCGTAATGTACTATTATAACATTCTTTAAAGTTGAAAAACTCTTAAACTTCATTGAAATGAGACATTTCTTTAGTTTCCTTACCATTTAGTTCTACCTATATCCACTCAAACTATTCAGTGAAATTAGGTCTTATCCACTATTTCACTCACAAATTCGTGTCGCAGTGCCCGAACAATGATGGCCGACAAATGCCTACCATCGTAGGACAATGGGATCTAGTTAGCTCACTAGAGCCTCCTTGTGCATGTATAGTGCAACTATCTATGACTATTGGTTTAATAGGAAACGATTTGTCGGCGTGGACGTGATAGAGTACAGTGATCTATGCAACTTTGTTAAGCATTTCGATTGAGTTAGAAGTTTGAGGGGCTAAATTAGAGTAATTATATCGCACTAGCTGTTTCTCGCAGCTCCCCCCGCGTGGAATTCCGAATTTCATTCCCGCTACCCAGGAATAAAAAGACCATAATCTATTCCTGTTCAGTTCATTTCAGCCAGATTCGTTCAGCCGTTTGAGCGTGATTAAGTAACAAACGTCAAAACATCCAAATATCTTTACGAACTTTCGCATTTATAATGTTACCAGCGACCCGCCCCGGCTTCGCACGGGTTCAATGCTGATACTAAATATACTACAAAATGACTTTAGCGCCGCCGGTCCCCCAGCCTGTACTGCCGCAACGGCTATGTCCCTTTTTTTTTTTTTTTTTTTTATCGTGCGGAAAGCATTTAAATCTATAATATCTTACAAAATACTCATTTATATTACATGCTGTAAAGAGCCATAATAATCTATAGTAAATGCATTATGTATCTGAGGTGCTTTTGGATAAGAATTAATGCTGTATTACTTAATATCGCTTCGTAAATAAGCCATTATTTCTCATCAAAAGTAAAGGATAAAAAATAGTTCCAAAAAATAGTAACCATCGCCGACTTTTTTGTAGACCTCTTTAAATTTCACTGTTACGTACGCCACTGGGCTATCTCCGCTTATTTATATTAATATCACTGGCTAGTATTGTTTAACTGTGTAATGTGTTAACTTAATTGGTTACAATATAACACAGCTCCTCATGTTTTTCCATACACAGTATGTTCTAGACTTCATGAAGTCTACACCTGTACAGCAACAAAGCTACAATCCTGACACACATACAATGTCGACACGTTTTACGGAGCGATGCACTCGGACGTTACGGGCACGTGCAGTGTGTCCAGTTCACCAGAGAGGGCACAAGTTATTAACGACTGGCTTTAATTTCATAATATTTGGCCAAGCAGACTTATCCTTCTAATAAATAATTATTCTAAGATGTTTTTTAACAAAGCGCCTTCTAGATCCGAACTAAGCTTGCATTATACATGCCTCCGTGTACATGTAGCATGCCTTAACTATGCCATTTGGTTTAATAGGAAATGATTTATCGGAGTAGACCTGATAGATTACAGTAATCTATGCAAATTTATTTTGCATTTCGATTGAATTAGAAGTTTGAGGGGCTAAATTAGAGTTCTGGATTGCGAATAAACGTACTTTCATACATTTTTAAGGGTGTTCCCAGATAATCGCCCGCTAGCCGGTAAACCTGCTGCCCCTACAGGCTCTGGAACAGGTTTTTTTCTCGGGATTTGGTCAGACGGCAGTCACTTTCATAAAAGCCAAGATAATCCAAATCAAGGGTAGGAGTAGGAGAGCGGATACCGGGCTTCGAGGTGCAAGCTTTGGATGCAACCAAGACTAACGTTGCTTATTATCATCTCCGTTATGATTATCATTATCATCACAAGCATCATTATTAGTCAACATCATCATTATTGTCATAATAATTATCATCATGACTATATCGTCATCATCATAATTATCATGGCCTTCGATATAAACTCGTATTCATCGAATTGGCTGTTAATTTAAAAAGTCGAGTAAGAATCATTGCAAAATACGTAACGATGCAAGATATATTGAATAGGTGGGTAACAGTAAACGACAAAAGTGGTTGAACACTAAAATGTTTACAAACTATTTTTTACACTGGAATACATGGGTCTATAATTGATCTATAAGTATTTTTATAATCTCCAGCGGAAGAAGTTAACATGTTTGATATTCAGTTTATTGAAGTGAAACTTCTTTATCGGCGTTGGGTAAAAAAATTACCGTCACGTTTTTCCGTTACGCGCCATCTTTTAAAAAAAGTTGATTTATTCGACTGATAGTGATCAGCAAAATAAAAGGGTTTATTTTAATTCTAATTCCATTGAATTTCTAAAAAAAGTAAATAATTATATCTCTTTTTCTAACACGTGGGTGTGATAATGGTATTTTTTTTTTCAAGTTATTTAAGGTTAACCTCAGATTTTGATTGTAACTATCGGTCAATGTATATAATTCCATTAAGGGCCGGTTTTTCAATCGTCAGATAAAATGTCAGATACCAATCTAGTTGATAATTTTAACTGACATTTTAACAATCGAATAAAATATTCCAATTTTTCAATAAACAGATAGCGGTCAGATAACTAACCTACTGATTTTGTTACTAGCCTCACACTAAATAAGCGAGAGCAGGACGCACTTATGTACATTTACAGATGATAAAAAGAGACAGCCAACTTTCGTCGGAGTAACAGCGGGTGTCACAATTTGACAGTATTCATAACCATAAATTGTTCTTGCCGTCTTCTTTTCTCATGAGAGGATACTGAGCATAGTGATTCTGTCAAAGTTATCAGACATCATTGATTAGCTATGAATTTATTCTTACCTATTAGTTATGTTGGCAATTTTACTTTCAATTAATGTTAATAATAGTTCCACAGTGTATATTTCAAGACGAAATCGCCTGTGAAATTTTGTGTCGTTCCATTCAGACATAATTATTGGGCCGTTCTCTTACAACTCTTTCTTTCCTGTCGGGATAAGTAGTTTAGCACTGTTTAGTCTTCTTCAATCATTAAATCGTCGATTGAATCAAAAAAATCCATGCTTAAAATACTTTTAAACGCACAAACGGCGCGCGTAATGATGACAGGAAAGTCAAATAACTCTACAGATAGTCGCTAACTGGGGTTCGAACGGCCAGATAAATTTATCAGTCAGTTAGGTAGTTTATCAATCAGTTAAAGCTTATCTAGTGGTTGAAAAATTGAGAATCATGTTAACTGTAGAATTAATCCTATCTGGTTGTTTATCTGAGCATTGAAAAATCGGCCCTAAAACTACATAGTTATTGTTAACTAATAGGACTGTTTTGTACTTTAATGAAATGCTGTAATAATCTTAGTAGTTATAAGGTAAAATGAAATAATTGTATTATTTGTATTCATGTCTATGATAATAAAAGCCTTTTGTTAATCTTTATCTAATTTAACTTTATTTAACCAATTTCTGTAAAGTTGCATATAGTATATCATTTTTCGATAAATAAGGTCTTAAAGAAGTTTCACTGCTTACCTTACACATATTTTTATTTTATGAAAGGAGCTAAGAGGATCCAGAAACTGGAATTTGTTAAGCTACCATTAACCCGCTTCCGCTCGTATCGTAGACCAGTGCTATCAGTTGATATGAGGCATCGGTCGTCCTGTCACACGTTACAGATCGGTATAAAAGAGGCTGAC
Organism: Cybosia mesomella; assembly: GCA_946251805.1. Classification (NCBI taxonomy): domain Eukaryota; kingdom Metazoa; phylum Arthropoda; class Insecta; order Lepidoptera; family Erebidae; genus Cybosia; species Cybosia mesomella. The sequence continues at coordinate 15,867,254 of OX276415.1, forward strand.
CGACATCGGTGTTGGTGTCATTGGCTCACAGAACAGCCCATGTAATGTCACTACATCATTTGAATCCAAAAGAGCTCTATAGAATGGTTCAGTCCTTTTTAGTGCGATATCCATTGCTGAATTTACATGATTGCTCTGGGTGTGTAGACGGACAAAGTATGTACTGTACCTGGTTTTTTTTATTTTCGTGCCAATGTCCCCCCAGATACCCCCCGTCAGTCAGCGGGGGTGGTGTAACAATGCACATTGTACTTTTAAGAATATTAGTGGAATATGTAGTCGATTCCTTAGTTGATATCGATTCATAGTCTACTAATATTATCTGTATTCTTTCATCGACTCGGTCTATGTTAGCTGTGGTCAACCCTATCGGCTGTGGTTCATTATCTATGAACTCCCACCAAGTCGCTGCTTTCAGCCGACGTTATAAATTACGGTGCAGCGGTTTTGCGAGCCCCTAATTTTCTGCATAGCTACCACTAGTGCTGCTAGCTCTGGTACTGAGCCGTTGGTGAGAATTTTACAATTTATACATTACGTGTGCTAATCATTTTTATTACAGAGTGCTCATTAGTGTTGGAGGGTGACGTGGTACCAATGGCCCACCAGGGATATTCCCCGTGGCCTCTTCATCTTCACCAATGGTGCCACGTCAGGTTCCCACTGCTATGCTAAGCTACTCCAGGCATCGCCTCGTTTTTACGTGAACGAGGCTTGCCAACAATTATCCATGTATTGGAATTATATAGAATGTTATCATGCCACACTACACCTCTGTAGTCGTGGCAAAGTTTTCTAATTGGGATGCTGCTTTTTACGTGAGCAGTATCTATTTGTTTTAATTGTGTAGCTTATACGCAAGGCATGCTTTCCCTTTTCACGCTTGTCAAAAGGACAATAACTTGTGCGGGCCACGCGGTCAGTGACCGCATGGTGAACAATCCTTCAGTGTCATCTATGTTTCTGTGCATCTGTTCCTGCTGCTTGCAAAGGCTGTTACCTGCCTGCTTTGCAATAATGACCATAAGCATCACGTGCCTGGGGAAGCTTGTCACCCTTCTTACGCCTTCGGTATGCTCGGCCTGCACTAGCAGTATGTATTCACATACTGAAAGTTTTGCTTTCTCTTTTCAGGTCCGCCGAGCGAGTCACGCAGCGGTCGGTGCCAGCGCGACACGCCGGGCGGATACTACCTGAGCTAAGTGCAGACTCCTAGCTGCCGCGGGCCGTCCTTCCGTCTTCACGTCTTAACATCTTTCTTTAATTCTCCAAATTCAAATTTTAATTGAACTATATGTACTCACCCTTGAGATTTAATATATGAAAGGTAAAATTAGCCTCATGTTTGATTTGCTATAACCTTATAAACCAACCACTCACTTCTAATAACTTGTAACTTATAATCTACTTTTAAATTTAACTATCCCTGTTACAAATGGCGCCCAATAATCGGTTTTTTTTACAGTTTTTAATGTGAAGGACGGTCCGTGAGTATTAATTTTTAATTGTTTTTATGGACTTACCAGTGGTTAAACATTGCTTAACTTAGTACAACATTATTCAAATGTTGTAGTTCTTGAGAATTTAAGTGTCTTTACTTTTAGCACTTGTTATTTTGCTAATGCTTATAGCATTAGACCAGTATTAGTACTACTGGGATTTATAATCCTTAAGGCTTTAACTTTCAAGCCATAAGGGAGCGACAATTGTTACTGTTTCTTTATTTTACTTTTATTACCACTGGTAAGCCAATAAAATTCTATTCTATTCTTGTGCACTGTGTGTAAGTTGTAATTCTCAACCTCATTATGTCCGCGTATACCATTAAGTTCCTCTCACTACAAAAAGCCGAGCTTCAATATGAAGTGGCTGTTCGAGGTAGTACTAGCTCTGAATCAGTAGTTGAGCTCAGAAAACAAATATCCAAATTAGCTCCACTATATCCTCCGGAGGATATCTTAACATCTCACCTCGAACCAGCTGATGATCTCAGAGGTATTTCTGATTCTATTTCTAAAGCAGACGTAAGTCTTAAAACTTTAAAAGGTGGTATCGACAGGAACTTATTGGCCCGTACTGAAACATTACTCAACCATATATATCATAGACTTAATAGGGTTGACCACACACTGCCAGACATTGACAAGTTGTTTCAAACTTGTATGTCTAGTTTCCAGTCTCAATACAAGGAATTGTTATCATTAAAGGGGAGAGACATTAAAAATACCAGTGTAACTACTGTTCATTCAGATCAAGTGCCATTGACTCCAGTTAATGACATGAGTGAAAGGAAAGTTTACTCTGAGCTTTCCAAATTAAAGTATTCTGGAAAGACTTGTGTTCGTGCTTTTATACAAAAGGTTGACGAATTCATTATTAGTCGCTCTATTCCTCAAGATAAGTTAGTCACTTTTGCTTATGAGATTTTTACTGATGATGCTCTTCATTGGTTCAGATGTATTAGCTCGAAGGTTGAGACTTGGTCTGATATAGCTGAACTGTTGAAACAGGATTTCAGCATTTCTGATTATGACTATAGATTAATGTCAGAAATTAGATTGCGTACACAGGGAGAATTGGAAAGCATCACTATTTATATTTCCATCATGCATGGTATGTTCTCTCGGTTAGACAAACCATTAACCGAAGAAGATAAATTAGAAATCCTATTACATAATATCCGACCCTGTTATGCTAGTACTCTTGCTTCTTCTGCTGGCATTACAGACATATCCAGTCTGCAGAAGATTTGTAAAAATTTCGAAAATATTCAGTCTAGGCTTCATCAATTCCATGAACCTCCTAGAAAAACTTCAGAAACCTTGGCCCCTGAATTTGCTTATACTAAACAGTCTAGCTCTAAACAAAATTTCAATAGTAATTCTTTTAGTAAACAAAGATATTATAAATGGGATAAATTTCTTAGTAAACCTAATTTCAATAGACAACCAGTTCATAGCACTAATAGCATTGAAAATCCACCTATCAATGATACAAATAATAGTACAGAAGTACAGGTTAGTGCGGTCGATCAAATACCTAGTGGTCCCAAATTTAGTTGCCCACGTTGCAGAACCTACTCCCATCTTCTAACAAAATGTACCAAAACCTTCATTGTATGTTTTAGATGTGGTAAGAAAGGTTACCGTGTGCCTGAGTGTCCTGTTTGTAACAATTCAAAAAACTAAGTCACTCAGATTGTAGAAGCTCTAATTTTGATAGGCTGGACTGGGAAAACTGGCTATCTTTTGTTACAAAATTTTCTCAATTTAACAAAGTTTCTACAGTCTGCAGAAAAACTAATATTGGTTACTCTCCGTATGTTTCTGTATCTATTGCAGGCACTAATGTACCTGGTTTGCTAGATACTGGCTCTTGCATTACAATTTTAGGTAATAATTATCATAAAAAAATTTTGGAACCTTCAGTTCAACTTAACAATCAAACTTTAAACTTAGTCACCGCAGGTGGTGAAAAAATACAATCATTGGGTTTTATTCCCTTAGCTATCTCCTTTCAGGATGAAATAAAAACTTTAAATGTTCACATTGTACCCCAAATTACTAATTCTTTAATTCTTGGTATAGATTTTTGGAGGTCGTTTGGTCTTTTTCCCAAACATTTAGATTCTATTTTGTTGCTGGACAAATCTGATCCCCGGTTGGGAGAACTTACTGCCGTTCACACGGAACACCTACAGTCGTATGATCATCTTACTTCTGAACAGAGAGTTACAGCAGATAACATCGTTGCCCAGTTCCATGACATCTCTTATGAGGAACGTGGTCTAGGTCGTACTACCTTGATAGAGCACACTATCGACACTGGTGACGCTGCTCCTGTTCGTCAACGCTACTATAGGATGTCTCCTGAAAAACAACGTATTCTTGTCAAACAGCTGGACGAAATGTTGCGGGAAGATGTAGTTGAACCAACTGAAAGTCCTTGGTCGTCCCCTGTTCTGCTGACTCCCAAGAAAAACGGCGAGCTGAGATTTTGTCTTGATAGTAGAAAATTAAATTCAGTCACTAGGAAGGACGCATATAACTTACCTTATATTTCAGAAATTCTGGACAACTTAAGAGATGCTAGATATTTATCTAGTCTAGATTTATCTAAAAGCTTTTGGCAAATACCTATCAAGAAAGAGGATCGTTGTAAGACTGCTTTTTATATTCCCACACGAGGTACCTTCTGTTTTAAAACTATGCCCTTCGGTCTTACAGAATCACAGACATTATGTCGGATTCGATCCGACTAAAACCGGACGCCGTCGGGATCTTGAGACGCGCGCCGGGGTGTGATCCAAAAGGCATTTCCCTCGCACCCCGGCTGACTCAGAGCCATCTCCGGTTTCAAGATGCCCCCCTCAGGTTTGGGAACCACGGTGTCCCCATCTTGCCCCGGAAAGGGGGGGAGGGGTGTTCTTGTCGCCCCTGCGCCCCGGCGGGGAGTCTAAGTACCTAATGTGGATTTACTCTCGCGTCGTGGGGATCTATAGATTGTTAAGATTAGATGCTTAGAAGGAAATAGGTTTATGATGTTGTAACGTTACACTGCTCCTCCGTGAGGAGAAGGGGTGCAAGTAACTAAAGCGAAGAGTACGCGATCGGGAAGCCGAAGCTGGCAGCTAGAGCCACGGCAGCAGCGTTGAAGTAGCACGCCCGTAGCACGCCTGGCCTTGCCATGGGCAAGGTATCAACAGCCGTCAGGAGTGTTTGAAGCAGCACGCCCAGGCCCGCCAGGGGCAAGGTAGCAGCTGCCGGCAGCGCGCTCCGAAGTTAAAATCTGAAAGAAACGAGGAGGCAAAACCTCACCTCTTGCCGTCTTGGTTGTGAGCTCCGATTTCAAGGAATTTCTTTATTCAGATGTTGCATTCAGTTTTACAAGAAAAAAAATATGGGCCATGATGAATTTTTGGTCCACTGTGGCCCAAGATTGATTAATGCTTACAGATCAAAAGGAAAACGGAGATTGACTAAAGTTTGGGAATGACTGCTTATTTACAAAATCGTCCAACTTGTACTTTTTGAGAGAAAAGAAGAATAAAGATTGGACTTCAGGTGACATGACATTTGTCACTCAAAATATTGTAAACAATATAATTTTCCACATTTTAGCTCCGAAATAGCACAAAAAGGCGAGAAAACATATTTAAATACATAAAACACAAAGAGAAAATTATGCTTTACAATCTAGGTATGAAAATAAAGTCACAAGAAAAATAAAATAAAACAGTAAGGATTTAATAGTCAAAATATAAATATTACAATATGCTATTTGCCCTTTCATTGGCGGGTTTTGCAAAAATATAACATTCTAGAGCGCGTCAGAGATTAATAGTGTATACACCTCCAGAGTTTCTGATAACGGATGAATATTAATCTGCCGGTTTGCATAGAGTGAAAGGGAGGGGGGAGGGGGGAGAAGGAGTTGAAAATTGGAAAAAAAGCTACTCCTCCGTGGATAGTAGGTCTGTTCGTCCGACGGCATTGCCACAAATGAATGAAAATGTATTCGTGCAATACACCTAGAGATTTTCAGTACACTGGGCTGCAAGCAAGCGTACAGTGACGAATACGCATGTATAAAGCTACGCCTTGTGGACAGTAGGTCTAACTTACCTTGGCCCAATCTGACGTGCTCTTGTAAATCCAATGCTCTTTTTTTCACGCGACTATAATATTTCAATTTAATTTCAATTTATTTCAATTTATTGTGTCAAAAGCATGGTTTACAAAGGTAGTATTTGGAAGCTCCTTTTAAGCATCTGATGCCTGTGTTAGGAGCCTCCGCTCTTCCATTACATTACTTATAATATTAACACAATACTATGTAAGCTAGCATTAAAAAACTAATTAAACTTATTAAATATTTTTCATGCAATATTTTTTTAATTTTTTAATATACACAAATAATATAGCGCTCAGAGGGTTTATGAGTGAGGGAGTGTGTGTGTGTTGTCTGATTGTCTGAATTTGTTAAGTAGTAAGTTGTAAAAGTGTTTCCGTATAAATATATAAAATATATAAAAATAAATATATATAATATAAAAGGTGTATATTTGGTGGAGGTACTTAAAAGGCAGGGATATGCTCTATGGGAGGGATATGCTCTATGGGCAACCTTACACCCCGGCGTCTGAAGACCCGAGACACCATGCGGTTTTAGTCGGTTCAAGCCCGACATAACCGCCCCCGCTGGATGGCGGGGGGGTATCCGAAGGGATTTCCGCACGAAAAAAAAAAAGGTAGTTAAAAGGCAAGGTATCCCTATTATGTTATACAGACTCACCTCTCAGGGTTTAGAGTTTAGACGGCAGTCGTATAATAACAGTATTAACCAAATCAATAAGAGGAGAAGTAAGTAGATCCAGGGTTCTGAGGGGAAACTTAGATGTATCTGCGAACCAGGAAGAAATTTGGTACTAGAAATTTGATGACAGGAATTTGTCACAAAATTCGGCCGGGTGGGTACCACCGTGTACGATTGAGCAAAACCCTCCATAGTAATCCAATTTCGGTTTGATTGCGTTCAGGGGTCAGCAAGTGCATAGCCGGGCAGGGGGATTGTGGTCGCAGCACTAGTGGGACCGGTGGGTGTCACGTGTGCTGCGACGACAATCCTCTTCTGATGAGGCCGCCAAGCTGAGTGCCACCATTGTTAACATGGTACGTGTATGCAATGGTGACCCTCTTTCCTGAGACTTTACCTTCAGCTTATCATCAGGCGAGGTGAAGTCAAATTGACGTGTCCTAAATATAAAAAAAAAAGTGGGTATTAGTAATCTGGGTGCGAGGGAAATGCCTCGGGGTGCGAGGGAAATGCCTTATATGCCACCTTACACCTCCGCGTCTGAAGACCCAAGACGACATGCGGTTTTAGTCGGTTAAAGCCCGACATAACCTCCCACGCAGGCCCTATATCAGGAAAAAAAGGTATTAGTAAACCCAAGGTTTCTAACAATGAAAAAAACATGCAGCAATTTAAAACACATACATAAGCAGTTTATTTTAGTTATAATCTTAAGTTATTACTTAACCAAGTTTACCCTTGTCCATAAAATAGCGGGACACCGTCCGAGAGTAGAATCCGTTACCACATTGTCGAACAGTTTGTATCCATTAGTTAATTAGAATTCGAAATGGTGACAACATGGATGGAAACAGACGCAATGTGGGTTAACAATTTCAATACATTTTTTTTTGAATAATGATATTGAAAACGATTCAGCATCGCTTATGTATTTAATTTTTTTTTTAATATTAGTAACCGGAATACCGAAATTGCTAATATTCCCCCTAACCCTTCAGCTAAGCTAAATTGCTTGTGGGTTCACGTCGGTAGTGTAATGGCCAGGATTCGAACCCAGGACCTCTCGATCGTAGGGTCGGCTCCTTAACCACTAAGCTACCGACGCTTCAAATTTAATATAAATTTAAGTTAAATGTAACTGTGGGCCTACCGCCCAAGTGTCGTCGATATCAAAAACAGCCGTCGAAATGAAGTCGACGGCCATTTTGTACCGTCCAATTTACCAAACCGACGCGTCGGTTTGAAAATCGATGCCGACGGCGTAAGAACGAATGAAACGCTATTTTTGACAGTTACATAGCTACCGCCTAAAAAAATTCAAATCGACGGCCATTCTGAAAGTGTCATTTCATTGCGGCACCTCATGAGTTGTCGTTATGAATATTTTCTTTGAAAATGATTTTGGTCTTTCCAACTTTAGCTTGCTTTTTTTAATTATTCTGCTTTCTAGCGCCTAATTAAAACACTCTTTAGTCTTTATCTTACCTACTTAACCGTTTTTGCTGTGTTGTTTGTTGTTTTCTTTGTGTTTCAGAAGGAAGGAATAAGCGAAGGAGATGGAGGACGAAATGCCATCGACGGCAGTCGCTCCCATAAGGCCATAGTAGCCCAGTGTTAGGTGGAATAGGAGGGCAGAACCCACACGTCGGTAGTCGCCCCCATAAAAGCCATAGTAGCCCAGTGTTAGGTGCAATAGGAGGGCAGAACCCACACGTCGGCAGTCGCCCCCATAAAAGCCATAGTAGCCCAGTGTTAGGTGCAATAGGAGGGCAGAACCCACACGTCGGCAGTTGCTCCCATAAAAGCCATAGTAGCCCAGTGTTAGGTGGAATAGGACGGCAGAACCCACACATCGGTAGTCGCCCCCATAAAAGCCATAGTAGCCCAGTGTTAGGTGCAATAGGAGGGTAGAACCCACACGTCGGCAGTCGCCCCCATAAAAGCCAAAGTAGACCATTGATAGGTGGAGTAGAAGTACAGACCCCACCCAGCGGCAGTCGCAAGTCACAACAAACCATTAAAAGGTATAGTAGGGGGTGGACTACATCAGAAAGCAGGCGTTCCCATAGAAGCCAGATCAGACTAACGAAAAGTAGAATAGGAAGCCGTTCCACTCTCGAATGCAGATGCTCCCATAATATATAGTAATATATAGTAGGGCGGATCCCACTAGTTGGCAATCGTTTCCATAGAAGCCAGTGCCGACCACTGAAAGGCGGAATAGGTGGACAAGCCTCGCCCGATGGCAGTCGCTCCCATAAAAGCCAGAACAGATTTATAAAAGGTGTAAAAGGGCGACAGAGCCCGCCCGACAACAGTCGCTCCCAAAAAAGCCAAAGTAGACTAGAGATAGGTGAAACAGGAAGCCAGACACTACCTGGCGGCAGTCGCGCCCACAAAAGCCACAAGAAACCGATAAAAGATGCAGTAGGGGGGCGCACTCCCTCAGACGGCAGTCGTTCCCATAAAGCCAGGCCACTAGACGGTGGATTAAGAGGGTATACCTCGCTCACACCACTCGGAGGGTCACAGTCGCTTCCATAAAGGCGGAAACAAACCAATGAAAGGAGGAGGGCAGGTCCCCCTCAACGGCCGTCGCTCCCAAAGAGGCCAGCCGACGGCGTTTTTCCATTCGTTCTCGTTCTCGACGGTCCGCAAAACGACGCAATATTACTTGGGCGGTACGGGTTATTCGACAGCGTCGGCATCGGCATCATATTCAACCGTCGGAATCGAGTTCAAGTCGACGAAACTTGGGCGGTAGGCCCACTGTTCCAAATATTTGCATTCTTGATATATTATGTCATCCAAATTGTACCGTATTTCGTGCAAATAAATTATCCATCATGCGCTCATTGTTTTAAGACATTGTTTTAAATATCGAGGTATAATTGGTATCAAAAATCTTGACAATAGCACAGTGTGTATTTTTAAGTCTCTTTGGTGAAAAATGCGGCGATAGCCCAGTGGCGTACGTAACGGACTGCTGAGACCCCTCCGTATCAGAATGTCAAACTAGTAATCGACCTCTGACTTTTCATAGTTATGTGTGCATTAATAAATGTTAATTATCGCTCGCTTAATAATGTGCCCGGTAGATGGCAAAAGGCTCGTCCCCTATTACATTGGGACCTTAACATAACTGGCGAATCGTGGGTGTGAAATACACCTCTGCCTACCCCTTCGGGGATACAGGCGTGAAGTTATGTGTGTGTATTGGTGAAAACGCGGGGTGCGACGGGCAGAGACGCACTAATCAACCAATCATAGATTATTTAAACATCATCATCATCATCAACCTATTCTAAATAATCAACATCAAAATCGTTCAAAGGGTCTCGTGTCGTTGGTTGACCAGTCTTATTAATGGTTTTTTGGATCGGCCAGTTAGTGTCCACGCCCGAGTTTGTTCCAAATTTTTGAACTTAAGTAAACTTAGCTTAAGGAATATTGATTACAAAAAAGCGGTAACGGTGGCCCTCACCCTTGCAAAACTAGAGAAGTAAAACAGATTGCTATGCCATGATGGCGAACAGCATGAATGTCATAATATCATGCCACTCAAGTTATTCTGTATTGATTATACATAGAAATCACAGAGAATATAAAACTTTTATAGATTGATCCATAAATTTTGACAAAAAAGTAGATGGGCTGAATAAGTTTGCTTTTATTGAGCTGAGTGAGACGAAGTCGAGCGAAAGCTCCTCATACCAGACTTCAGGATTTTCTTTGTCACAGGTCTCCTCCTAAACTACTAATCCAATCAGAACCAAATTTGGCATGATTAAAGAGGTCAATCAGAGGAAGGTTTCTGGATATATTTAGAAAAAATTAATGCTACCACAGAGGAATGATCACCGTAAAAAAAAATCCAGATGGAATTACATAATAACCGCTTTACACGCTGACTTTACACGCTCAGAAAGCATGTCCAGAGTTGTGACTTTCAAAAAGAATTTTCAAAATCGGATTTGCCACGGAGGAATGATCACTGTTCAAAATTGTCAAAATCTGATTCACGATGTCTCACTCAGCTCAACATTGCAAGCGATTCGCCGTGCAGACCTTTTTTTTTTTTTTTTTTTTTTTTCGTGCGGAAATCCCTTCGGATACCGCCCCCCCGCTCTCCAGCGGAGGCGGTGATGTCGGGCTTGAACCGGCTAAAACCGCACGCCGTCTCGGGTCTTAAGACGCCGGAGTGTAAGGTTACCCATAGAGCATATCCCTCGCACCCCGACTGACCCTGGGCCATCTCCGGTTTTGAGACGGCCCCCTTACTTGCTCTCCACTGTGCCATCTGCTAATCAGAGGGACACGTGGAAAGCTTCCGAACAGCCCTCATCAGGGCCGTCCTCGCCTCGGTCGGAGTTGGCCGTAGGCGGCAGCGTCTCTCCCGCCCTAGGAGAGAGGCGCTGCCGCCTCCGTTGCCCAGGGTGCACCGCGTGGAGGTCCCCAACCAAGCACCCCTCCCCAACCAAGCACCCCCGCCGTGCAGACCTAGTATCTAGGAGAGCGTTGATCAATATTTTTAAGAAGATTTGAACTGGTGGAACAAGTTGGTGGCACGACGAGGATAAAGGGTTTATTTCATGTCTTGATGATATTTAAAAGGAAACTTTTTAAGGAATATGTTTATTTTATTTTATTTTAAAGTATACTGAATACAAAAATCATTAAATAAATTTCAGGATAAAGACATTTTTTTATGTTGAGTTGTGTAATAGTTGACCAAAGTAAGTTTTATATCGAGAATGTGATTGAATAGAACCTAAAAAGTTGAATTCCTGAGACGAGCTCAGCCGAATACAAGGGATTTTTGGTTTTTGCGTTTTTTTTTTTGCGATTTTTTGCGATTTTTTTTTATCTTGCAATGTTTCACCCCAGCACGAATCTATTACCGAAAACAGCAACTCGATAGCTCATCTCCTTCATACCCAAAAGCGTGACAGAAAATTGGCAACGACGACGACGTCGACGACAACTCCTTAGCAATAGGGCTTTTCTAAAGAAAATCCCTAAAAACCAATTTTTAATCCGCAATCCACGGTAGGTTGAGTATCAACATGAACTCGTATCTGTACCGATTCTTTGTTTCAAGTAATTTATCTAATGAAACTAGGTTTATTTGTTATCTGTGCACAATAAACATTTCAATGTAGCGACTAGCGACCCTTATCACGCGAGTCCCGGTCTAAGCGAAATACGAGACGTGGTGCACGACGCGAGCCAGCAGAACACAGGATAAAAATGAGCCAAGTGCGAGTCGGACTCGCGCACGAAGAGTTCCGTACCGTTATCTATACAATAGGAGCCCCCTATTTTATTTTAATGCCATTTATTTTTAAAGTGAATGTACAACTAAATATTCTGTGAATATTTCAGGCGTCTACTTGTTGCTATTATTAATATCAAGCAAAAAAGGGCAAAAAAATCAAGTTTTTTCTATGAGTGCCCCTCTTGATTATTATTAGAGAGATATTCTGTTTTAGTATTATAGCGGCAACAGAAATACATCATCTGTGAAAATTTTAACTGTCTCGATAACACGTTTCATGAGCCTGGTGAAAGACAGACGGACGGACAGCGGAGACTTAATAATAGGGTCCCTCCCGCTTTACCTTTTGGGTAAGGAACCCTTAAAACTGACCGATTTTTTAGATCAGGGCCGGATTGTACAATAAATAAATAATGAATAAATAAAATATTCTATCTAATATTATCCTACTAATATTCATCTTCCGCTTTCGCTTCAGGAAAAATTTCGAAGTTCAGCCGTTTCGTAGTAAGATTGAAAAGCTGACCCCAACGGAGTTAGGAAAAATCTCGGAGGATGATACTCCTTATCCATCATGGTGGTAATAGCTCCAGTATTAAATTTGCTATTTAGAGGTTGTGGTTTCAAACTTACGCGGTACACTAACATGCTGTTATTGAGCTGAGAGGGAGATGAAGTCGAGTGAAAAACTCTCTATACTCCAATCGGTGTATTTTGGTTGTGACGCTACTCCTCCTAAACTAATCGATCAATTTTGATCAAACTTGGCATGTAAATACAACTTAATACCCGAAAGGTTTAAGAAAAATAAAATTGAAAATCGAACATACCATGGAGGAATAAGCACCCTTCAAAAATTTCAAAATCTGATTTCTTCAAAATGATGAATGTGGAGACCACGATTTTGGCGCCAAAATGTGCAACTTAACTATTGGCTTAAAACAGAAAAAGAAAATTGAAAATCGGTCTAGCAACGGAGGAATAATCACCGAAAAAACAATTCATTGAAAAAAAAATGCGTGTGAATTGTAGGTAATCATGTAGTGCACTCTCATCTCAACAGTGCAACAGCAGAATGCATTGCACCCCTAGTAAATATAGATGATTGTTTCCTTCGCCGTCATGCCCTCCGCTTACCTCCAAAGAGACCTAACACATGCACATCTAGAGTACGTATATGCTACGAGAGTCAGCGTCACTCATATGCGCTACGAAAGCTCGTAGCATACTGGTCGTGTTGTCTACGAATCTCAAATACAGTTGTTCATAATATTGCGTTACAAAAAAATAATTTACAACCAATAAGCTACTGATGTTCATAAATAGCGAAAGAATTGGTTGTATATAACAATAAAGTCTACCTTAAACGGTACAAAACGTTAGCCCCTGAGGTATACCTCAATCATATTAGTCCCTCATTTCACAATCAGGGCTTCATCTCTCGTAGAGGTTACCCTTGGGACATAACATACATTTTAAATACAAATTTATCTTTGCATTTCACATAATTAGTATTTAATTAAGGCTCCACAAAGTAATTTTAAATAAATTAAGAGATGAAATAGCGTTTAGCAGTGGTATTTACATTTCATTCATATTACATGATGTTTCTTTAGGGCGAGTTCGCACTGCGCACCGACGGCTCTCTGTGGGATGAGACGTTACTGTCTGTTATTCTCTGCCTTCTTATTTTTATAGTATTTTTGTAATAATAAAGTAGTTTGAAATCAAGTAGTCAATCAACTAGTTTAGTGGAGGAACGAGGTGTGATGTTCCTTCGACTCTCTACCTGTACCGAATTTCAACCATTTAAGCGTTCAGCCGTTTAAGCGTGATTGAGTAACAAACATTAAAACATCTTTACAAACTTTTACATTTTTAATATTAGTAGGATTTCAGGGACAAAAACTAGCCTATGTGTTATTCCAGACCATAATATATCCCTGTACCAAATTTTAGCCAGAGCCATTCAGCCGTTTCTGCGTGAAAGAGCAACAAAGATACATACATACATACAAACTCACAAACTTTCGTGTTTATAATATAGTAGGATATTTGTATATTGTCTATAAAGAAAAGCTGTTTTCATAATAATGTTTTTTTTAATGAAAATGTTAATTATAAATGTTTGGTAATTGATGAATCCCTCAAGGTTCTTGTGAATTTGTGTCGGCAAATGAATAAATGTAAATTATCGTGTTATATACTTAATTATACTGGCTCCCCGTAGGCGTCACAAAATGGAGAAAGTTTCTTAGGCAGTAATATTTACTCGTAAAGTTACATTCAAGTGAACAGGAATCAGTTGTGGAAGGTACTATTTATGTATGGGGCGAACAGTCTCATAATACGGGCTCTGAAGTCACTGGATAAGGGCTCTAAAGCCTGTGTTAGGATTAATGGCGCCTACACGGTTTAATATCTTCATAGGTGTCAGGCAAGTATGTTTAGCTTCGCCTTGGCTGTTCAATCTTTTCATGGATAGCTGTATGAACGGTATGAAAGGGAGTGAATATGGAATGAAGATGGAAGGTCTATCATGTTCGTCGAGGGAGTTGCAAAAAATGATAAACAGCATAAATTAGGCATTTGTAGCGAAAGATATGAAAGTAAATGCAAGAAAGATGAAAGTTACAGTTTTTGAGAGGAACTGAAAAATGACTGAATGTATTGATAACAGAATCCTGAATACTGAATCATGTTATGATTGAAGTGAATGTGTAGAACAAATGTCAAAGTTTGTATACTTGGGTAACTTGTTTATAAGGGATGGAAGATACCATGGAGATATTGAAAGGAGTGACTGCAGGAAATCACGTGATCGGTGCGCTACATTCATCCATGAGTGGTCAGTCAGTGCCGAAAAGGCATGGTTGGCGGTTCATAACGGAGAGCTAGTCTCCTCAATAATGTATAGAAGTGAAAGTTGGGTATGCCAGAAAAATCATGAAAGTAGAATAAATGCAGTTGAAATGCAGTCATTTCGCAGTATGTGTGGAGTAAGTTTGGCTGATAGAAAGAGGAATACAGATATACGAGAACGGAGTGGTCTAAAAGAGAATGTTTTAACGAGAATTAAGAAGGGTATGATAAGATGGATTGGGCATTTAGAATGATTGAGTACTGAGTGAATGATACACATGTAAGTGGGCAGACCAGTCGAGGTCGACCTCGCAGAACAAACACTGATCAATTTAATGAAGTATTGAAAAGAGGGCAGGTCAAAAGCACTCGAAAACGGCGGACTTGCGTGAAAGGTTTAATGACAGAAGAGAAAGCTTGTGAAGTATGCAAAGACAGAAGCAAATGGCGGGCTGTTGTCTCTGCCTACCACGGAGAGAAAAATGCGTGAGTACATGTAGGTATGTATGTTACATTCAGTAACTTTACATCTTTGACAATCATCATCATCTTCGCGTTAGTCCCTGTCGTATCCGAGGCTCTCACCTTAGAATCCGAGGACCACCTTCTGATGTTTAATTCTCCACTTCGCACGGTCTTGGCTATCCATGGTGGTGAGATCATTGGTACGCATGACAATTTTTTATATATATTTCTTTCTAAGGACTTGCTTGGCGTAGCAATAATGCAACTATACATGAGGTCTTGGGTTCAGTACCAAAATAGGGTCTTCTTCCGAGCATTTCCCAACTCAGTTGGAGTCGGCGTTTCAGTCGTCACTTACGACCAGGTGAGATAGAGGTCAAACGTATCATCCATAAAAAAAAGTCTAACTGCGAACTCAAGTTTGATATTTTCCGCGAGCAACGCAAGCGACTACCATCTGACCTCCATAAATCACTGCCTTCCGTGTAACAGGGATAGTGATTTTAAAGGTAGATAGTAAGTTACAAGTTAATTAAAGGTTTGGTATGAGGTTATAGTAAATTAAACATGAGAATAGTTTTACCTTTCATATATTAAAAGTGTTATCAATTATAAGTGGTCTCAGGGGTGAGTACGCACAGATTAAATTAAAATAGTTTAGGTTTGAAGAAGTAGGTATAAGAAGGGATGTGAGGACGACCCACGGCAGCCAGGAATCTGCACTTAGTTGGTGTCCCCCGCCCGGCGTGTCGCGCTGGCACCAACCGCTGCGTGACTCGCTCGGCGGATCAACGGCTCAGTACCAGAGCTAGAATGTGCTTGTGGAAGCGATGCAGAAAATTAGGGCTCGCAAAACAGCTGCACTGTCATTTATAACGTTGGCTGAAAGAAGCGACTTGGTGGGAGTTCATTGATAATATGCCACAGCCGATAGAGTTAACCACAGCTAATCCTAGACAGAGTCGATGAAAGAATACAGATAATATTAGTAGACTATGAATCGATATCAACTAAGGAATCGACTACATATTCCACCAATATCCTTAAAAGAACAATGTGCATTGTTACATCCGGACCGCAATGTTGAATTTGCAAAATGTTGAATTCTGGCGATATCGAAATTCTGTAGTTAGCGCAGTTGTCGCACTTTTTGGGGCTCCAACTACCCGTAACGACTGCCATACATGTTCGTATGGCAACCGAGACCATCAGCTTAACGTGCTCTCCGAGGCACAACAGGGTAACTATTGTTTGTTACTAAAGGCCAAGACGCGCGAATCAACCGATCATATAATATTCTTCTTCTATGGTCTTTACCTATGAAATTGCCGAAATTTTTGAGAAAATTCATGAGTTCGTTATTCCTATAATTTAATAGCTATTTCCATTATTTATATTTTGTTTGAAAGTTGATTTAAAGATTTTACAACTCTGTATTAAATTTTATTTTTATTGGCCGCTTGATAAATTAATTCGATCTTCAAAAACAGTACTTTCTAAATGATAAATTTGATGATAAATTTGGAATTACTTAACAGTAGTCACTTTTCAAAAATGTAATAAAAGTTGCTGTTTGTTAGCTTAATGTTGTCTCATTCATACACAAAAAAAACATAAAATTTGGATTAGTCATTCCTAAAAAAAATGCAAAAATGTTAGTACTGAAAATTGGGTTTCCTCCAATTTCTTCAAGAAAAAAGGCAATTTCATATGTAACGACCTAATATTATACTAAACCAGTATAGGACTCAAAGGGCTTGCGTCATTAATTGAACGGGTCGATCTTTGCACCTTGCCCTCCAAATAGTTTATTTTTGCACACACGCGAATTTTCTCCCACTACGCCGACTTTTGTACAGGATATTGGTCGGTATCTATGAATGGAAATATTCCTAAATTCGTCCCTGTTCTAGTTTCAATGTTTCTCTCGTGAGAAAATCCTTTAGGATCTACGAGTGGACACTGCGGCCTCCGAGCGCTGCCCACCGCATGTCCCGCCATACTCTCTGCCCACACGATGCGGTACAGGAAGGTATTTGTTTAGAGATTCCAACTGATTGCTTCATTGACTTGAAACGCTTTAATGTAAAAAGTTTGTTAAAGTAGATTGAAATCTTGCAGCGAACTTAGACAAAAAAAAAACAAATAATCTCTCAATTCCAAATATCACGAACACTATCACCAATGAGGCTCGTGTATTCACGCAGTTTAAATGCGCGCCAACTCGAAGGATTAAATTTTCTAGAATTCAAGTTGTGCAAATATGTTTGTAATTGTTTCATTCTTTGACACTATATTCATACTATACGTCAACAACTTATGTTACCATATATGTTTATTTGCAGATGTGTTAAGCACTGGTAAATGAATACATTGATCCAATTAGCCACGCAAAGACAGACATTTTTCGAGTGAATGAACTATGAATAACTCAGTCATGGCGGTCACTCCATGTCTCGCGCTTTTCTCAAGAGGTCAACATCTTCATAGTGATTTGCGGTTGATTATTTGTACTATAGAGCCTGAAGTTCGCTAATTGTATTTGATTGGTATATTGCCTTTTCCAGGTGCAACTGCCGTCTGACATCCAAGGGCGGATCCAGGGGGGTGGTCATGGGGGTCATGACCCCCCCCCCTGGGCTGGGTCCAGGACCTAGGTGGACCACTAATTAAAATTGTTAAACATAATGTTTTTGTATATTTTTTGTCACAATATATATTTTATGTAAGTACCTTCCATATTTCATTAAGTAATTTAATATGATATTTTGTATACTGGCAAACGCTTTCATTCGGGAACGAACTCATCGAAAATTAGAATTTTACCAACAGAATTTTAAAATTCTAATTGGCCCTATTCTAGGTGGCCCTTTCATCTGATGTCACATTTCGTCATTCGTGTGACAGACACTGAGACTTTTTCGCGCGCTTTGTTTCGACTAACGTGTAGCTAGACCTAACTTCAATCGGAATAAGTAATATTGTTCGTAGAAATTCTTGCTGCAAATTCATACTAAGAAATGGTAAGTAAGTAATCAGTTTTTTCAAAGCTAGTGTGTGTATGTTCAAACTCAAATGTTATTATAGCACCTTGCAGATAGATAAGTAGGTACCTACTTACTGAAAGAGTGTGTGTGTGACTTATGTACCTACTTATGCCTATATAATTTTTTTGGACGAGGGAGTTTGAAGAGCCTATGCTTACTAACCAACTAACCTAACCTAAAACCTTAGATAAATTCACACAATGAAAATAAGTGTATCTTCGTGAGCGTGACACAGTGCAATCTGAGAGTGCAATTTATAAAATAATCTTCGTTGAAGATTGAAAAAGCATGTAGTGAAAACTTTCATGCAAAACTATTGCGCGACACAAAATCCTTGCGTTTTATTAACAGGCGTTTACAACTAGTAAATAGTAATCTTAATTACCTACCTACTACTTTTTACTTTATTTATTTATTATAGATTTTTAAAAGCTATAAAACATTAAAGAAGCTAAAACCGTTTTGCTTGTTTTAACACTATACCTAAAGTATTATTTAATGTATCTAATAACAATTCGATTTACTATTTTTTTTTCGTTGAACGTGCTAATTGCTTAGACTGCTAATAATAAAAACTTACTGCTGTGCTCCTTTGATTTAATGGTGGAATTTCTGGTAACTAACCGATGAATCGCGGGTTCAAGCCCTGATTTATTTATAACATTTATTTTGGCTTGAGTCATTTTTTTATTTGATTTTTTTTTTAAATGTATTATGGCTACACTACCTGTAAGAGTAGCGACAGCGGAAAGGTCTTTCTCTACGTTGCGACCGGCACTTCTCCATGTCCATAAAAACGTACCCATTGAAGTAGATGAGGTGATAACGCGTTTCGGGAGAAGACGTAAAAGAAAAATTGATTTTGTTATTTAAATATTATTATTTTTAAGTAAGTACATACATTGCGTGCCCTACACACGCCTGCCAACTCACCGAAGCGGGATAAAACCCGACCCCACCAGGCGAGGCCGTTGTGGCGGCCAAAGTCCGCCGGCAACCCTGGTGTTATCCTTTCGAGGGCTTACCCGGGGTGCCCGGCAACGGACATTTGGGGAGGACACCGTGCGGTTTTAGTCGAGACACGACATAACCACCCCTGCTGGCCAGCGGGGGGGTATCCGAAGGGATTTCCGCACGTAAAAAAAAAAAAAAGTACATACATTACATAAGTTACATATATTAATAAAATACCTACTTTTACTTGTATCTATGATTATAAAAATTCAATTATAACTTGTGACTTGACCACGACTAAGTGACCTCCCCCTGGCACCAAAGCTGGATCCGCCCTTGCTGACATCCCAACCCTGAGAGAATAACTGTACCAGAAACATTTTTTTTTCGGTGCAGAGCCAGTGGGAGAGGTTATGTCGGACTCGAACCGCCTAAAGCCACTCGCCTTATGGCCCTCACTCCCCGCAGAGAACGAAAGGACGAATGATAGTACGAGAAGGTGATAGAACTGGAATGACAAAGAAAACGTGAATGAAACATGACTAGATTAGGACTAACAAGTAGGAAGCATTTTATTACCAGCATTTTAGTACCAGCTTATATTATGTATGGAGTATTCTTGTGTACATACAATAAAGAGATTTACTTACTTACTTATTATTCAATTAGTTAAACAAAGGTTCCGCACTTTTGCAGAGGCATAGGTATAAATAAAAAAAATTAAAAAAAAAAAACCACTCGCCGTCTCGGGTCCTAAGATATAAGGTGGCCCTAAGGCAAACTCAATTTAAAAAAATTTCTCATCCGTAACCTAATTTTTTCTGTGACCTCACTTTGCGTACCGCTTCAGTAGTTGTTTCGATTTTACCACCCTATTCTTTTTTAAATTATCAGTTAAGAAATGACCAGTAAGTATCTTATAGGCTGCAAGTCCTAAGTCATTTTTTAAAAAAAGGGACATGGTTCTAGGTGCTATCTTCATCTCCCGAGATAAAATCGATAAAAAAGACGGCTTCTGTGGTGGTGCATTCGACTGCTACGTCAGGGGCGCGGGTTCGATTCTCGCTCAGTGCAAATATTTGTATGCATGAATATGTCTATTTGCATTGGTCTGGGTGTTTTTATGTATAATATGTATGTATTTACAAAAAAAAAAAGTATCTAAGTATGTTTATCCGCATTCTGGAACCCTTAACACAAGCTAGTTAAACTATGCTTATCTTGGGTCTAGAAAGCGCTGTGTAGAATGTCGCAGAATATTTATTATTATTTATTATATAATCTTTTGCTTTCGGGCAGGATTTCTTCGAATCCTTTCCCTTACTGCTTTGACCACCTTTTTCGTACGAACACGACGCGGACGGCCAGATCTTTTTCTGTCACAAACAGAGGTCTCATTGTACCTTTTTTTTTTTTTTTTTATCGTGCGGAAATCCCTTCGGATACCCCCCGCCGGCCAGCGGGGGCGGTTATGTCGGGCTTGCACCGACTAAAACCGCACGCCGTCTCGGGTCTTCAGACGCCGGGGTGTAAGGTTACCCATAGAGCATATCCCTCGCACCCCGGCTGACCCTGGGCCATCTCACCACTAACAGCATCGCTCATCCTGTCTCCTCTGAAAGCAGAGGAGTACGGAGAGCGATGTGTTCCCGCCACGTTGGGTATTGGCCGACGATCAATGCCAACCCTATGAAGGGGTGAAGGGGAAGCCATTGACCGCCGCCCAGGGTGTACCGGCCGCTCCGATTCCGTTCCCCCCGGACTGCAGCGGGATCGGAATCGGAGCGACACTCGAGGAGGTTACCCAACACACACCTCGGTCTCATTGTACTTTTTTTTTTTTTTTTTTTTTTTTTTTATCGTGCGGAAATCCCTTCGGATACCCCCCCGCGTGCCAGCGGGGGCGGTTATGTCGGGCTTGAACCGACTAAAACCGCACGCCGTCTCGGGTCTACAGACGCCGGGGTGTAAGGTTGCCCATAGAGCATATCCCTCGCACCCCGACTGACCCTGGGCCATCTCCGGTTTCGAGATGGCCCCCTCGGGTTTGGGAACCACGGTGTCCCCGTCTTGCCCCGGTTTGGGGGAGGGTCGCTAGTCGCCCCACCGTCCCGGCCTGCTTCTGCTGGGGTGACAGGTGGCCTCACCCGCCACCCCCAGGCCTGCGCTCATGGAGGACGGAGGTCGTTAAGCGACCTCCGGCGCCTGAGTTGCCTGCGACGCGCGGCGAGCAAGTTGCGGGCTCGGCGGACCGGGAGAGTTCTAAGTCTCTCCCGGGCGCGCTCCGCCACCTCCTTCGCGAGCATTACATGCTCGCAGAAGGAGGCGGCGGTGGCCCACGCGCTCGCGCTCCGCACCATTGCCGCAATCATGCTGCCGAGCGAGAGGACTCCCACCCCGATGGCTGCCACATTAATAGCCATACAATAGTTACACAAACGTTTTACTAATACCAAGCGTATGGAGAGTTTAAAAAATTGCATTTGGCTCCATACCTACTTTGTGTACTGCAATCACAGCGATTCGGTTCTCTTTATCACCCCAGTTCATTTTAATATCGCAAAATGTTATACAATGTATTGGCGCCAAAATGAGAAAACACAATGAACAATCGTATAAAAATGACAGATTCCAAATTCAAATGTTATATTTTGTTTATTTTTAATTGTAATAGTATTAATGGCCAGACTAAGTATTTGTACTTATTCGCAAATCAGTTTACAACATACTATTTGTACTGTTAATTGATGGCACTTGGTGGAACCGTGAGGTGAAACCGGTGAGGTGTAATTTAATAAATATTAGTGGAAAAGTACAGGTGATTAATTATTTCAATATGTTTACAATATATACATTACTTTAGATTGACATTGTCACCATCATTAATATTTGTAATTACTCTTACTAATTGATTATAGTATCGGAAACCAACAAAACACACAATGACATATAATAATAATAACTAGGACGGTTACCAGCTTCGCAATCAACCCAAACTTAAGCGTAGCGAGATTTGCCTATCCAACAATAGGTCAACGTGACCGATCGACTTTTTCCATTGATTTGGTTTTTCGGTGATTATTCCTCGATGGTAAGACCGATGTGGACATTCGACCCCTTACGACACTCAGTAATGTCTACTTGATCACCGTGGCAAATTTGGTCGAGATCGGTCAAACGGTCTCGGAGGAGTATCATTTGTTTGAAATGCAACTTTGAAACCAAAGACGCTTCGCTCGCCTTCGGCTCGCTACGCTTAATAATGTTTTTCTCGAACCCATGCTGGCCAACGTAACAATAATATTTTGTAGATTTAAACAAGTAACTTCTAATCAACAACTGCGGGCTTAACACGACGCGCTTGCTATAAGCGCGTCGTGTTTCAGTTCAATTGACAACATTTCATTTTTCTTTACCTGATTTTTTATTGTTGGATAAGAAAGTAGACAAAAAACTATGCAATACGTATTTTTTATTTTGTGCAAAAGAATTTATTTAATATTTTTATTTTAAAGTTTAATAGTTGCTCGGTCAAAAAGGGCGTAAGCTACAATAGTAGGAATAACTAGACATTACCTTAGCATATATTAAGAAAAAAGTTGATTTATAAGATTGACACACGATTGACAGTAGTTTACATTGACGTTTCTGTTTCGTTTACTAACTTAACATAACCTAACGTATTAATATTAAGAATTCAGGGTTTATTTACGATAAGTATGTCAACTCAGAAGAAATACAAACAAGATCCTATAATAGGATGCTTTGTTCCACTTTGCAATAACAAAGTTATTTCGTACCCAGAGAAATACTTTTCTCCAATACCGAC
The DNA here is from genome assembly GCA_946251805.1 of Cybosia mesomella. NCBI lineage: Eukaryota > Metazoa > Arthropoda > Insecta > Lepidoptera > Erebidae > Cybosia > Cybosia mesomella. The sequence continues at coordinate 15,890,004 of OX276415.1, forward strand.
GAAAACCAAAGCCGCCTGTATATATGTGAGGATCATTTAAATGTAAGTAAAACATTTCATAGTATCAAATATTTTTACTATCAAAGTTGAAACTTTAAAAATATATTTTTTTTTAGCTTGAAGAAGACTTGCAGAATTATGAAAATATTGATAATTAATTTGTGATATATTTATTTAATAAATGCAAAGGGTACAGTGATTTAAAATCCTTTCTTTTATCAAAATGTTGGTATTTTCGTTTTTTTACATTTATTACGAAGATAGTGAATAGAAAAATCTGAAAATAATATATGTTCTTTATGAACCTAATATCTCGAAATTGATTTATTGTTTTACCTTACTATATACCTATAAAACCTATTCAAATTCACAAACTGAACATCAAAGGAAACGAAAACACTTACTTGGTGAGACATCACTGTATTATAATAGATTATTAAAAGCTATTTTGAGAAAAAAATAAAACCGACTTTAATAACTTAAAAGTCAAATTAATTATGGATTCAATTCTAAAAATAATCTAGGTCCGCAAGGCAGTAGCTCTTGCAATGTTGAGCTGAGAGTGCCCATGTCTGAGTGATTTAGAAAGAAGTATAGAATATCGTACTTTTTGAGAAATCAGCATTAGAATTTATTGTTCGGTGATTATTCCTCCGTGTCTTATCCGATTTTCAGTTTTCCTTTTTTAATTATTTATGGTTATAGGCTACGTTTTGGCGCCAAAACTTAGATTTTACTAATTGTGGTTTTTGAGAAATCAGCTTTTGAATTTTTTGTTCGGTGATTATTCCTCCGTGGTACTTCATAATTTAACATCACATCACTATCATCTATGATTATGCTAAAAATCTTTAAAATCGGTCGAAGGGTCCAGGCGCTAGAGGGACACAAACGAAATGCAACGAGTGGAGTGAAAGGAGCTTTCGCTCAACTTCGTCTCACTATCAGCTCAAAAAAAAAATACGTGAGACTTTTCTGTTGCAGTCGGTTCCAGCGCCATTTTGGTTATTGAAGTCGTTTGTTTTTATTGAAATAACTTATATAGTAATTTATGTAACTAAACATCTTAATTATGTTCCCGGTTGCATCCCAGGCAAAGTCTCAGAGCATCTCAGAGTCCCGGGATTACTTAATCTTTCTCCTCCTTTTAATTTATTTAAAACAATACCGCTTGTCCCATGGTCTCGACTAACGCCTAATCGGATGTATACTTCATTTGGGTCCATATCATCTATATTATCAAAATCTAGTATAGATCCTCGAAGCACCGCGATTTTCATGAGGCTCATGATATGCACAAAATGTGTGGCATTGAAGTCGTGGAGCAAGTTAGGGCTGTCAATTATTTGATCCCAATCATTGGATACCAAATGATGATCGCAAACTCTTGCACTATTTGGAATATAAAAATTAAAATTAATCAAGAATGTCACTTTAATGTTATCCGGAATCCTTCGGAGATCCGTTCGTCTGCAGTTTTCATACATACAACGCGTTGCTGTATTAGGGAGTCTTGAATATTCTTCAATATGTAATACACATTCGTGTGGACGGTCTTCTCTTGGCTGCGCAGCTCTTTCTGCCCGTTGCCAGCATGGTCGACAAATGTACTCCTGGCCATTGTATTGTATCTGAAAATGAGAGTATTACAATTAGTCAAAACGCTTAGTTATTTTCATTGAACGCTGTTCAAACAAAGCGAAATATAAAGAAAAATATTTTACTCGATTGCCTAAGCAGTATTAATTATCTCGCTTACTCATACGTAAATACCGATACTTCTATCCCGTTCTCGCCCCGTGGATCAAACGGAACGACAACGTCGCCGCGTCGGTAACAGTTTACTTACTACTTACAGAGAAATGTAATCTCAATGCGCGAGAGTTAAAACGCTGTGACCACCTCAAGTTAAACAGTACTATATTGTTGACGTGACAACTAAGAAATAATGATTTCGTTTGATGTACTTACCTGATGTTCAGAGGTAAGAGCTTCAAAGATATATTGGCCTACAGCGGGATGTTCTTCAAACCGAGCACGGGTTATTTCGTATCTTCTTCTGTTTATCACGGATCGATTACATAAAATACACACTTGGCGATTAAAAGTCTGCTTAAAAAAAGTCCAAAAAAACGAGGACAAGTCTCCAAGATACATATTAACAAGTCCGATATGCAAGCCAGAGTCGAAAGAGATTGTCAAACAATAATAATCGCACAGTACTCAACGAAACAAATGTCAACGATGGACTGCGCTGTGCGCTTGAGCATAACGGTAATCGCCGAGTCGCCGAGTGCGAGCGGCGCTCGTCGCTGATTGGTTGACGCATGAAACATGGCGAGACCGATTTTAACAAAGGTTCTTAGACCTCTAATAGAAAAAGTATTGAATATTAGGATACATAAATAATAATGAAAAAAAAAAGTATTTTAATAATAGTATTTTAACTATATTTTTTTCCCAAACGGAAAATTTCATAGTACTCCTTGAACAATATTTGTTGTCAAAGATCTCCCCTTTCAAATGACACTAGTTTCATTGATGGCCGCTCATGGGCCGCAATGCCCATTGTCCTTTGGCACTGAGATACATAATACATAATAGGCTACTTTTTATCCCGGGAATAGGGTTCTGTTTGGTTATGGAGACGGGATTAGTCAAATAGACGCCGTAACGAAACAAAAACTTACCGTAGGACCATGCTGTGTGGTGTCAAAAACCGGAGGACCTGAAAATCAGGAGATCGAAAAACGAACATGTAACCTACGATTAAGGCGATGGCTCGAATATTTTTACTCGATATCTGCTACTCATATACAACATGTAAACTACAACAGAAAATGTGACACGTGCTGCTTGTTTTTTTTATTGGAGTATATTTATATATCAAGTATCTTCATTAATCTATCCCTTTAGGCTGCTTTTCACCCAGAGAAAGAATGCATAGTTAAGAACCAATACAATCACTTCATGTACCTGGCCTTATACCACTGAACCGGTTTTTTTATATGGGTAAACAAACAGCATCACAATACAATATATGCCTAAGGAAGAGTTCTTTACATGATTTACAATCGTGTTACCAACGACTCTTACCACAGCTTGGTAAGATAGTAGTAAAAAAAAAGAAAGCGAATACATAACACTAAACAAATATAAGAGAATGGTAGGGCTATTTCAATTATCTTATTTCTAAAGGTACTAGGACGCGGGGGTGCGACTGGTTGGATCACCTCCAAGTTTGGTGCACCCTGGGCAACGTGGGCGATGACGCATCATTGATTGCTCCTCTGAAGTAGCTGGCGTCAACGTCAACGGCCAAGAGTCTGACCAACCGGCCCTTTTCAGGGCCAGCTGACCTCATTGCACAAGGGGGTCGGGGTATGGCGGGCCTGCAAGGCCCGCGGGGAGGCGTGGTCGCTCCAGGTACTCCTCTGCTGTTATCAGAGGGGACACTGCGAGTGGCCCAGGGTCATTCGGAGTGCGAGGGATATGCTCTATGAGTAACCTTACACCCCGGCGTCTGTAGACCCGAGACGGCGTGCAGTTTTAGTCGGTTCAAGCCCGACATAACCACCCCCGCTGGCCGGCGGGGGGCTATCCGAAGGGATTTCCGCACAAAAAAAAAGTACTAGGACGCGTCGCCGCAATATCTATATCGTTAAATTTACCATTATATAAGTTGACTAAGCGATGCATCGGGGAACGTGCTCCCGCGTTAGTCCGGCAGCGATATGTTGCAAAAAGTTGGCAAGGATTCCGGCAATGCGTCCTAATAGGTATTCAATATGCAATTTTATAAATTGAGGCTATGATTGTACATATCTGCTATTACAAGTATCATATAACAACAAATAATAAGCGGCGATAGCCCAGTGGCGTAAGTAACGGACTGCTGAGACGAGGTATAGAGTTCGATCCCCAGTCGGCCCGGGCACACACCTCTGACTTTTCTTAGTTATGTGTGCATTAATAAATGTTAATTGTCGCTCGCTTAATAATGTGCCCGGTAGATGGCAATAGGCTCACCCGCTATTACATTGGGACCTTAACATAACTGCCGAATCGTGGGTGTGTAATACACCTCTGCCTACCCCTTCGGGGATACAGGCGTGAAGTTATGTTATGTTATATAACAACATTGTTTGAAGCCATATACGTCTATTTTCAAGCGTAGGCCATTGCAACGCGTATACCACATTACCTTATGGTATACGCGTTGCAATGGTATAACTTTCCGCCCGTGGTCATAGAGATAATCGAGTCGTATTACTCCCAGCTAAAATTTGCTATAAGCTTCCAAGAAGTACACACAGGACCATTACGGTATAATGTGGGACTGTTTCAGGGATGCTGCTTGTCACCAATAGCATTTAACATAGTAATTAATATCTTAATTACCAAGTTAATACGTCACGAAAAGAAATGGGGTTATCGGTTTAAAGTAAATAACATATACTCAGAGTCCATCTTAGCTTTTGCTGACGATCTCGCAATACTGACGCGCAATCCAAAACAATGTCAGGAACTATTAAAGGAAGTCGATGAGTTCTGTTCGTGGACAAATGGACTGAGGACGAGCCAGTAAGTGTCACTGTCTATGTCTGGGTAGACGGGACACCAAATTTACCTCTTACGACCCGGGACTCTTCATTGGGGGTAAACCAGTTTCCAATAGTCGCTGAATCGGTGCATTTAAATTCTTGGAGAAAGATAGACTATAAAGGACGCACACCATCCTTAGATGAAGTTGTCGATACGTTTATAAATGACCTAAATAAGATAGATCAGATACCACTAAACAATATCAAAAAACCTTACTGGCGAAAATAGATGCAACTGTCATAAAATCGCTAAAATCGTGCTTGGACTAGCGCACTCTGCTGATTCCTCTGCTCTATTTAGGGATCAAAATAATTTTGGGATGAACTTAGAACCATCGGAGCTCTATAAACATCTTAGAGTTACCAAAGCCCACATCTTAGGAAAATCCCAAGATGTCACAATCAGGGCACTCCCGAAAGATAATAACGCGTCCGAGCTTGATCTAGACTTCTATTCCATAAACGATTTATGATAGGGGCCCAGTCAAACAGAGTGGGGTTGGGAGTACGAGAGCCAGAAAGGACCAGGATATACTTAAGTCCTTTCTAAAACAAGACGAAAATGATAATAACGAGTGCACGCGATGAATTTGGAAATCCAAAATGAATGGTTGACAATGGGAGAGTTCTGCATACCGATGGCCTTAAAGTGGCGCACCTTGATCTATGACTGGTCGCCGGCCCTGTTAAAATTTTATCTTAACGCCTTTCAGATGACCCTCCCAGACCAGAGTAATCTGGTAAGGTGGGGGAAGGCCACAGAAAAACAATGTTATACTTGTGGTGAGGCAATAGGGACGGCTAGACACATATTAGTAGGATGTAGGGTGCTTCTCGATAGAGACCATTACTCACGCCGCACGATAAGGTGCTTATCATCATACGTGAAGCAATGAGTCTGGCAGTAGCTAGAGCCCAAAAAGGATTGACTACTAACAGACGTCATATCAACTTTGTGTCTGAAGGTTCATCCATAACACCCAGGAACAAACCTTATTCAATCTTAGATACTGCCCCAGATTGGACTCTCCTAATCGACACGTATGAAAAGCACTATAAAATTCCGGAGGATGTTGGGGTTTCGTCATCTAGACCTGACATATTCCTATATTCTAAGAGGTTAAAACATGTGGTTCTTGTGGAACTTACTGTACCGTGGGAAACAAATATACCGAAGGACCACACAATAAATAAAAATAAATACTATGATCTCACAAACGAATTAATCAAAAACGGTTACGTGGTTAATTTGTATGCAGTGGAAGTGGGAGCGAGAGGTATACCAGCAAAATCTCTCTATAACCTACTTAAAGATCTAGGCCTATCGAGAGCTACAATAAGCTCATTACTAGGACGAATGTCTAAAGCGGCACTAGTAGGTTCGTATCAAATTTGGTTAGGCAGGGAGGGGAACTTGGGTAGTGAAGGTGAGTGTTGATGTACATCAACAAAAGGGGCCCCTTCTAAACCTACACTTGGGTCGCAAGTCCCAGGCACTGTCCCGAGTTCCCAACTCAGCAACGCGATGGACCCGGCACCCGCACGGAGAATCCATGGATTGCTAAGATTACGGTCTCATTATATTCTTCAAGTAGTTATTCGTAGGTTAAGTAGTTATGGTAACATCTGTATTGCATAGATCGCATGAACTTCTTCTGGACAGACTTTAAATCCTGCTTATATTTACTATAGTAAGGGTCCCACAATATTTCAATAGAACTGCGCTGAGCGAGATAAATGAAGTGGTTTTAATGGAATTCTATTGGTTTTTAACAAATAAAACCCTCGCTACCACGCATCCTCGTACATCTATGGTGGAAACGCAACCTTACACGGCTCGGATGTGAAATTTGACCAGTGTTACAGTGACATAAGTAGGAGTTGCGTGTTACGGAGATATATTCACCTCTATGACACGTAACTCATTATGGTGGAGGTGAGAAGTCACACGGAAGGTTTGATCGGATAAACTGCAGGAAGGACACCCGCATTCGTGGGTGCGCCGAATACCCAAGTAATGAAGTAGTAGTAGTTGTATGTTCCCAAGTAAGTCAAGTATGTTGTGTATCTAGTATATTTCCTAAAAATGTTGGGATGACATAAGTACCAATGGATTCACAGTCAGAGATACTTACTCAATATCAATTTTGCATACAAATAAAGTAATCTACAAAATAAGAAGTGTTTACAAATGTTTTATTCACCAACTAATATAACAAGGAACTATAACCCACAAATGCTCATAAAAATACTATTCACGTATTTCAACAAATAATTCGACTGTCTTGGTGGCGTAGTGCCGATCAGCACTACCTCCGCTTGTTTGGTGAGGTCATAAGATCGATCCTGGGTTACTTGAAGAAATCTCTTTTTGAGTTTGTCTCAATTTATTAAAACAAACATTGATAGGTGATATCGAGAATCTTTACCTCTAAACTTAAAAATGGCTATATGCGCAGGATGCAAACAACATCTACAAGGCAAAGGATGCTTAGTCTGCGCATTCTGTAAGAGCGCGTACGACTTGGAGTGTGCGAATGTCACCAAAGAGCGCTTCACTACAATGACAATTGAGCTCAAAAAGGCATGGAAAAGCCAAGCCTGCCGCTGTAAAATGCCTAAGGTAAATAATGCAAATACACCTATACGACAACAAGAACCTGAGACGTCTCTAATACTAAACACACCCACAGAGGAAAGAAATAATATTACTTTAAGGAAAAGAGTCACGAACACAAAATGCATTAGTATGGACTCTGACGACCTAAGTATATTGGGAGACACATTACAGACTGAAGAAAGAGACATGACTTCGGAAACAAATGCACAACCAACACTCATGCTTCAAAATTTGAATAAGATCATTGTACAACGCCTGAAGGAAAACAATAATATAATAATAACAGAACTTCAATATACAATACAAACTGAGATCAAAAAGGCCGTCAGTCAATTAAGAGAAGACGTAGAAAAAAAAATTAAGTATTTATCTGGACAAAACGAGCAAAGAATAAAAGATATGGAGTTATTAAAAGACGAAATAAACAAATTAAAGTCTGAGAACGAATCTTTAAAAAGAGAAATAGAAGACTTACCATCACAGAAAGCGACGTCATCCGCAACACCATATACAGATAATAATACCAAGAAGATTGTGATATACGACTTTGCGGAATACAATAGAGAGCCGGAATACGATCTGCACGAACGACTCATACACCTCTTTAATGAAACAATGCAACTAGACCTAACTGGCTATATAGAAGAAATGTATAGAGTAGGTAGACAAACCAAATATAACCGACCGCTGGTTTTAGAATTTTTAAGTAAAAGATTGACCAGATATATAATAAAAAATAGTCACTGTTTCCAAGGAACAAACATTTATGTGTCAGAATTTTTGAGCGAAAACGACCGTAAAGAGCGATACATACTACGACAAGAAATGATGAAAGCCCGAAAGGAGGGCAAACATGCGATAATACGTAACAACAAACTTTTTATAGAGGGAAAGCAAATTAATGATATACAAAAAAAACAAATTAATCAAACCTTCCAAACAGAATCCAATCTCGAGGTTACAAATCATTCCTTTCGTAAAAACAGACCTACAATTTAAAATACTTTTTCAAAATATGCAAAGTATCTGCAACAAACAACATACTTTAGAAGCCTTTATAACAGACCACCCGATCTATGCGGCTATATGCATATCAGAATCCTGGTTAACGCATGAAAAGATAGAAACTATCCAAATCACCGATTACAAGATGGCATCCTCATATACCCGGACCAACCACAATGGCGGAGGAGTGTGCATTCTACTTCGCGAACACATACAGTATGAAAATATCCAATCTATTACTAATATGTCTGTAGAGTATGTTATAGAGGTGTGTGCATGCGAGTTACCACTAGAAAATGTATTGTTGTTGTCTTTGTATTGGAATGGACGAGAGGAAGAAACGTTTACAAGTAAACTAAAAGAAATATTAAAATATATAAACAATAAATACTCGACATCAAATGTAATTATAGGTGGAGATTTCAATATTAATTATTTAGAAAAAACGACAAAAATTAATATCTTTTTCGACCTCATGCTAGAATATAATTTCACACAACACATAAACCACCCCACACGCATCACGCAAACTACTTCAAAATGTATAGACCTAATTTTCACAAATTTTAACAGCATTAAATTTTATACAACTGTAGAAAAATTAGGCTTTTCTGACCACAATGGAACTAGCATTAATCTTGAACTACCACAGCAAACAAAACAAATTAGATGGTATACAAAAATGAGAATATTTAGTGAGGCAAATATGGAAAAATTCAAAAATAAACTTAATGAGCAAAACTGGCACAGCATTTTGTCAAATAACAGAGATATTAATGAGAACTATAATGCATTCAAAGACACGCTAACAAGTATACTTAACATATGTATGCCAGTACAAAAAATGAAGCTAAAAAAACGATTTAGAAAATATTGGCTAACAGTGGGTATTAGGCTTTCTTGTAGAAATAAACGACTCCTCAAATTGCTCACACAACAAACAAATAATCCAATACTAAAATCTTATTATAAAAACTATGAAAAAATATTAAAAAAAGTAGTCATAACATCGAAAAAACTTCACTATAAAAATAAAATAATAAAATCTAATAATAAAACTAAAGCAATGTGGAGTATGATAAATGAGCGAACCAACAAAAAAACAAAAAAACAAAATCAGAATATACAATTAAAAATTCACAATAGCCTTACATGTGAGCCCAAACAGATAGCTGAGTACTTTAATTATTTTTTTGCGTCAATTGGGAATACAGCCACCCTTAGATCAGGTAGAGAGTCAAATAGAACATCAGTACTTTACTCCACTGAAAACACTATGTTTCTCAGTCCTGTAGAGCCTTACGAAATCATTACAATTCTGAGAAACTTAAGTAATAAGATGAGCCATGGCTTCGACGAGTTTCCACCCAGCCTCTATAGATTCTGTGCTAAAGAGCTAACATTGCCATTCTACATATTGGTGAACCAGTCGTTTGAAGAGGGCACTGTTCCTGACCAACTAAAACTCGCTGTCATAAAACCGGTTCACAAAAAAGACTCGAAAACCCAGCCTAGCAATTATCGACCGATTGCTCTACTGCCAACTGCCTCGAAGATCTTCGAAAAGGCGATGTGTAATAGGATATATTCCTTCTGTGAGAAATTCCAGATATTCGACGAAAGCCAAAACGGCTTCCGTAAAAATAGATCAACAACCTTAGCTGTCTATAAGTACATACAGGAGGCTCTAAATATTATAAATAACAAAAAATATGCAGTAGGAGTACTACTTGATATGACTAAGGCCTACGACAAAGTACAGTTTAATATTCTACTGGGTAAACTATACGGAATAGGTATAAGGGGACAAGCTCACAAGTGGCTCACATCATATCTAACAGACAGGAAACAACTGGTAGAGATTGAATCCTTTAACGAGAATACTAACCAAATAGAAAAAAATTGTTCCAGCGAACTAGAAGTAAAGGCCTCAATACCGCAGGGTAGCGTGATAGGGTGCTTACTATTCCTCATCTACATCAACGATTTGCCTAAAGCTATTGAGGGACCATGTGTACTGTTTGCGGATGACATTTCTTTGCTTATCACATGTGAAAGTAACTTAAACCTAAAAGAGAAATTAAATGCTATTTTGAAGAAAACATCATCTTGGATGGCTGAGCATAATTTAGAGATTAACTATACAAAGACAAAAATAATAACCTTCCACCCTCACCAAAAGCCACCAATAGATATAAATTTCAATTATGAGAACATAAAATTAGAAGCTGTTAGGGAATTCAACTTGCTTGGTTTAACCATAGATACTCATATAACTTGGAAGCCGCATGTCAAAAAGGTGAGAACCAAAATAGCAAGGTTTTCTTATGCCCTACGGGAAGTCAAAAAGACAACTGACTTGGCGACTGCTTTGGTTACCTACTATGCCTATGCATACTCTTGGCTGACCTATGGTATCATTTTGTGGGGAAACAGTAAAGATGCGCCTACTACAGTCCATCAAATCTAAGAAGTACCGTTTGACAGTTCTGACAATTGAATGATAGGGATGGGATGAAAAAATCGATTACTATAATATCCGAACTTTAAGAGATCGATTACTATAATATCCGAATTTTAAGAAATCAATTGTTATAATTAAATAAAAGAAATGTTTAGGATATTTTTTTATTCACTACTAGTACTAGTATCGTCGTCTTCGTCATCATCGTCATTTAAATTAATGACCAGTTGATTGTCCATTACATTATCAAAGTGTACGTCTCTTTCGAAGTCGTCCATTATTATTTTCTTTGTTTTTTGTACTACTTTACTCCAATCTTCCTGTGTAACTTGGGCACATGCTTCCTTTAATAAACCTTCCATTTTCTTGACACTGAAGGGTGGTTTTGTGTTGTGTCTTGCTGCATAACCTGTAAAACAATAATGTAACTATTTGATAGCAGACGAAAACCATTGTTTAAATTATAAATGTTAGAAGTACTCGTGTTATTATTATAATATTATAAAATATTACCTTTAACTTGGGCCCAAATCAGTTCAATGGCATTATATTGGCAATGGTACGGAGGAAGTCGTATGACTTTGTGCCCGTGCTCTTCGGCCAATTGGTCAATTACATATGTCGGTTTTGGTGGTTTATGCAATTTCACTAACTGTAATAATTCAGCTTTTAATAGTGACATGTCGGCATCCACTCCTTTTCTTTGCAGCCATGCCACCAAATCTGCTTTCTTATTGGCTGACGTAGGTGCTTTATCAATTTGCACAGAGTGGTATGGGGCATTATCCATTATAATTGTGCTGTTAGGAGGGATATTCTGTAATAAATTTAAGAACCACTCTCGGAACCTTACTGCGTCCATTTCTTCATGATACTCTTTAGTGCTTTTGGATTGGAAAGCTAATAAAGAGTTTTCCACGAAGCCTGTAGACGCTGACCCAGCATGGTATATTATGAGGCGTCCACCTTTTCCTATCGGCACCTTCGAGCACGAAGCTTCAGAATCATCAGTCCATGTTTTCGGCACAGAATGGTTGGAATTTAGCCAAGTTTCGTCCAAAAATATTACATTATCCCAGTTTATAATTTGTTTAACTTCGCGCAGGAATGTTAGTCGCTGCATAATTATGTCATGTCGCTCCATAACAATTTTTCGTTTGTCAACTTTTTTGTATCTGAAGCCAATTCCTGTTATTACCGTTCTCAACGACTCTATGCTTCCCTTATACAGCCCGGCATCTTTTAAAGTTGCACATAACTTTGCCAATGTTGGAAATTCGCCTCTTGTAAAATACCCGTATATATGGTTTCTAATAGCATGACTATCGAATTCATCGATGCCTGTCACAGGTTTATTTCTTTTTCGTTTTTTCGGTGTGTGAAGTACGTTACTGTCACTCCCCGAAGGCCCATATTTTTCACTTAATATTTTGCCAACGGTGCGGCTACCAATACCGAGAGCTTCACCGACGCGATCCCGAACTTGTGTAACTGGCAGTAGAAGTCCACCATTTTGAGATTCACGCTCAAAATACTCGTGTAATTTCACCACCAATTCACGAGCCTGGCTGTTCAAAGTACGTCCTCTTTTCGACATTATTAATAAACACTTGCTTAGTTCGGAGTCCAGTATAAATATTGCCAAGGTAAACGGATAAAGAATGATCAGTCCAGAAAAGTAATAGCCAAGTCACAAATTGTAAAACACAAACGAGAAAGCAAGTACGCGCACAGTCAGCTTCCAAGATGGCGAGAGACTGCTGACGCCGAACCGACCGAGCGGACCGCGTGCGCTTGTAGTTGGCAGTGTTGCCAGAAAAAAAAAATTGTAGAGACTTGGACACCTGCGATTTTGCCTATTGACCTAAAAATAATTAAATTAATTTATTTTAGGGTATCTGTGTATTCAGTGCATTATGCGGTCGCGCAGTAACGTCGTTAATTTATAACATCAGGCAACAACATTTTTGTGAATGGGTTCTACATACCTTATTTTTATTAGTTTTAGACGTAGAAATAAGACTTAGAAGAAAAAATTGTAATTGTAAAATCAATGGATGTGCTTGTTAAAAATTTGTTTATTTCTCTGTAATATGCAAACCCATACTATCATACACAAAAATAAATGTAAAAAACACTATCCCTGACTCCATTTACTATTTCGACAGCGTTAGCGCGAGAAACCCCGACTTATTTGGGCGCGAAAATCAAAAATCGACAAATCGCTTTCGACAACTTTTTAAAGAAGCAAATATATTTGATTTATAAATACGTATTTTTGGTGAATGGGTTTTATCTCATATTTTACGATTACATAACTATTTAGTTATGTAATCGTAATATGTGAGATAAATCCCATTCACATGAAAAAATATTTGTTTGGTTGTCAAGTGTAATTTGTAAATAATACATTCGATTTTTCGTATATGTAAACGATTTTTTTGCATACAAGTGTATCCGAAGAGTCGCAACACTACGTGCAGTGACCTAACTACGTAACTTTGTAATGAGGTCAAGAATATAACTATTAGAAATTATTTACTGTGTAAATATGTGTTATTTTGCTTTGTTTGAAAGTTTTCAATTACATTTAGATATTAAGAATTGTACAGTACAGATACAATAATGAAATCTTTCTAAATTCATGGTTTTATGAAACAGGTTATCGAAACTGAATAATGTACGTATGAACAAAGTTGTTTCGGTTTGAAAAATATGAAACGTCAAACGGTACCTCTTAGATTTGATGGACTGTATATTTACTCAACAAAAAAAACTCATAAGAATATTAGTAAATATAGAACAAACAGACACTTGCAAACCCCATTTCCAGAAACTAAAAATATTAACATTGCCATGCATTTATATTTTGGAAGTATGTAAATTTGTCCGTAAATACCCAGAACACTACACTACACGCGAAAACATACAAACTAGGTATACACTGAGACACAAAAATAGACTAAACCTACCTACCTCCCAACTCGAAATGCATTCTTCTGGTCCTTTGGTCATGTCAATAAAAATTTATAATAAGTTACCCGAGCCCATAAAAAATGAAGAAAAGTTTTGCAGTTTTGTTAACAAATTAAAAAACTTTCTACTAATTAAAAGCTATTACAGTATACAAGAATACTTTGATGATAAAAGTTGAAATTAATTTACATAAAATTATATAAAATTATTGAATGTTTAATAAGACATCTGAAATAATATCTACACAAAATACACCTAATGAATAATATAATCAATTCATAATGACATTAAATAACTTACATGGACGCCAATTTATTATTACTAGGACATAGAATTATTAATGATTGATAAACCATTGACATTGGATGGAGACAATTCATGTCTATATACCTACTAAAAACGGAGTATGTAATGGATTAAACGTTCACATCTAATAATGACATTTTAGTGTTTTGTATTTGACATCTAATGTTGAGATTTTTGTTTTCGTATTGACATCTAATATTGACATTTTTGTATTCTGTATCGACATCTATAATAGTATTGACATTTTGTATATTTTTTGTCTTTGTTAAAAATATTAATAAAAAATGGGAACTAAAATGTAATAAAAAACTATGTATTCGTTAATGACTATGTATAACAAATATGTATCTGCATGAATGATATAAATGGACATAGAACAATAATTTGTTATTAATATTTCGTTTATTTGAATACTATTGTCAAATAATATTTTATAAAACACTAAATCATCTACTCACATCATCACATCATACAGGATATAATATATAGGAATAAAATTAAGATTGTTACAATTAATTAATAAAAACAAATAGATAAATAATAATAATATCCAAAATTAAATTATGGATGCGAAACTGTGTACAACAGAAAATTCTCCCTCTCTCCAAACATTGTGCTGTGCCCGACAGGGTCCATAATTGTAACTAATTAATAATAACATGACATCTGTATCACATTATGGAACGCAATAAATGTATTGAGTATTGAGTATGAATAATGTGACTTTGCTCTTTATGGCTAATAACTTTTTTTCGTATTTTTCATAACTGAGCGTTACAATTTCTATCTGTAATGCAATAATCCAATAAAGCTAAGGGCAACGGCTCACAACCTAATCTCTCAGTTTCACAATATATCATACGAGGGTCGAGGACTAGGCCGCACGTTGCTTGGTAAATTTATGCGTGACACTCCCATGGATCGCGTGGGATGCGGGGCGTTAGGCAGCGGGGGTGGTGAAATGTTCGCGCGTGACGTGGTAGCCAAAACTTACACTTGGAATAACACATAGGCTATTGCAGACTATAATCGTTTATCCCTGTAATAGGTAATATATAATCGGATACAGGAACAGAATTCCATGTAGGCGAAGCCACGGGTATCAGCTATCAGCTAGTTAAATTATAAATATTAAAGTTCGTTTTTTTTTATACCACTAAGGTGGCAGACAAGCACACGGCCCACCTGATGGGAAGCGATTACCGCGGCCTATGGACGTGTGCAACACCAGTGGCGTCACACTCGCGCTTCCGACCCTGTAAAGGAAAGGGGATGGGAAAGGAGTTTGGGAGGGGATGGGAAAGGAGTTTGGGCTCCGGCACTCTCACTCACCAAACAGAACGCAACAGTTCAAATACTGTTACTTGGCTTCGATATTCTGTGATAGGGTGGTGCTTCCCCGGTCGAGTCGGCTCATTCATGCAACGGCCAAAATGACTGTTGCTTGACTCTACCACCTACAAAATTAAAAATTCCAAAAATCAAAATTCGTGAAGATGTTTGGATGTTCGTTACTTAATCACACTCTAACGGCTTAACGGATGTGGCTGAGATTTAGTACAGCTAGTCCGTTATAAGGGGGCCAAGAGGACCCTCCAGGAAGCCATAAAGCAGGCCAAACGGCGGGCCCGCGAAGAGCTGCTGGAGTCTCTGGAGCAGAACCCATGGGGGCGTCCTTACCTTGCGGTCAGGGGCAAAATCCGCCCAAGGGCGCCCCTACTGACCCAGAGCCTCCAGCCGGAGCGGCTGGAGGGGATATTGGGCTCCTTGTTCCCAGCGAGAGCGGAGGAGCATGTCCCTCCGCGTACGGCTCCGTCTCAGGCGCGTGACGCGGGGAGCAACGCACCGAAGCGCGGCACTAAAGGCCACGGCAGAGGTTGCTCAAGTCGTGGGTCGAATACGGCGGCTGGGACTCGAGGTGGCTCTCCACAAATCCGAGGCAATGTGTTTCCACGGGCCTCGGAGGGGGCCACCTGCGGGAACCAGCATAACCGTAGGGGGCGTAAGCATCGGCATCGAGCCCACGATGAAGTACCTTGGGCTCGTACTCGATAGCCGATGGGACTTCGGACCTCATCTCCGAAGTCTGGTCCCGAAACTGAGGGGAGCTGCGGCCGCGTTATCGCGGCTGATGCCCAACGTCAAGGGACCCAACGCCCCCACTAGGAGACTGCACCTGGGGATCGTGCGAAGCATGGCCCTGTACGGGGCCCCAGTATGGGCGGAGACTCTGGCGGCCCGCAACGTGGCTGTATTAAACAGCCCGTTAAAAGCGATGGCCGTCAGAGTCATCAGGGGGTATCGCACGATCTCCGTCGAGTCGGCATGTCTCCTAACCGGGACCCCTCCATGGGACCTGGAAGCGAGAGCCCTTGCGCTGCTGTACCAGTGGCGCAAGGAGGTGCTGGAGCGGGGCCATAGGCCGGAGCCCCGAGAAATCAGGGCTCAGCGGTCCCTGCTCCGCCAGGAACTCATGGAGACATGGAGGGTGCGACTTGAGCACCCAAGGTGGGGGGAATCCACCATTGCGGCGGTGAGACCGATCATGAAGGAGTGGTTGGAGAGGGACCATGGGGACCTCTCCTACCGGATGTGCCAGATGGTTACCGGACACGGGTGTTTCGGTAAGTATCTGTGGCGCATCCACCGGGAGACAACGCCGCAGTACCAGCACTGAGAGGATCCTGGCGAAGACACGGCGCTCCACACGTTGGTGGAGGAAGAGGCGGCGAGGACGCCGCAGACTCATCTACGCCCGGGACTACCGACCTCCATGATCGGGGCCTGAGGACGGCAGTTGGCCGACTCGCCGTCCTTACAGAAGCAGGCCGTGGCGGAGGCGTGTCGTGTGTGCCCTACACACGCCTGCCAACTCATCGAAGCGGGATAAAACCCGACCCCACCAGGCGATGCCGCGGTGACGGCCAAAGTCCGTCGGCAACCCTGGCGTTATCCTTTCGAGGGCTTACCCGGGGTGCCCGGCAACGGACACTTGGGGAGGACACCGTGCGGTTTTAGTCGAGACACGACATAACCACCCCCGCTGGCCGGCGGGGGGGTATCCGAAGGGATTTCCACACGTTAAAAAAAAAAAAAAGCTAGTCCGTTATATTATTGGAACTTAGCAACAATCATTGCCTAACGTATTTCGATGAAAACAACAACAACACAACTTTGTACCTACGCCAACTGTGCAATGTTGCATTTGATGAAAGCCTTTCAAAACAAAACTGTTTGTTGAGATAAGTACACCAATAACAAAACATAAATGTAAAAAGAGAGCCGAGTTCATTATGACTTAACTTAGTGAATATAACGAACTTAATATTATATATTAATACAACAACGAAGATTAATTCATTAGACAAAATATTACTAAGCCTGTACGTGAAAAGTAGACAAATCAAATGTGGAGCTTGAATTACATCCCAAGTGAAATAACTGCATATTGCAAAAATTGTCTGTTAAAATTTATATTACCTATTAAGTAGAAAATATTGTGGTTGCACCAAGAAGCAAGAAATTGTTATATCAATTTGTTTTAGGTTCTTATAACTAAAATTTTAGGATTACTACACAGAACTTGGTACTCATATTATTATTATTATTATTTACAACGGGGACGCCGGTGACCTGGCGGGTGATCAACCTTACCTTAGTGGGTCATTTCACCCATTTCCCCTGATCCTCCCTTTTAGGGAGGATATGGTACTCATATAGATCTCATTCTTTTTGTCGGTAAAGTCGACAACGATGCATATTCCTAATATTGAACTCGGCTCTCATTTCATATTTTTACTTTTTTGATGGTATATCATTACTTTTTGTACAGAATTGTATTCTACTATAGAACTTTTATAACGCCTTGATTTGACTTGGATCTATATATATATAACATTTACTACGTGTAAGGCTTTAACTCCTTTCTTCACATACTTTCATACTTAAAATTGTTATCGTGTAATTCGTTGATACTAATGTACATGTACTTCTTATCATAGTATAAACGTGAAAGTTTATGAAGATATTTGGATGATTGTTACTCAACCACGCTCAAACGGCTATTTAAAACAAATTCAAGTCATCTGGAAGTGGGTTAGGTTTTTTATTTATAAGTCAGTGAGTGAGTCAGTCATACAAATACCGGTTTTTAAACGTTAATATATCAATAACTAAGCAACATTTATGATGTTTTTTTATTCTAGGCAAGCTAAAGGGCTTTAATAGGATCCCACAGATTACGGGCGAGCGGAGCCGCGAGCAACAGCTAGTTATCAAACATTTTCAGTTTTTAGATTTCATCCTTTGTATATGCTTAATAGTCTACCTTGATGCCAAATATCAAGTTTCTAGGGCATCTGGAAGTGGGTTAGGATTTTGATCTATAAGTCAGTCAGTCATAAACATGCCGGTTTTTAAACGGTATTATATTAATAACTTTTTTTGATTTTTTTATATTTAGGACACGTCAATTTGACTTCATCTCGCCTGATGGTAAGCTGAAGGTAAAGTCTCAGGAAAGAGGGTCACCATTACATACAAGTACCATGTTAACAATGGTGGCACTCAGCTTGACGGCCTCATCAGAAGAGGATTGTCGTCGCAGCGCCACGTGACACCCACCGGTCCCACTAGTGCTGCGACCACAATCCCCCTACCCGGCTATGCACTTGCTGACCCCTGAACGCAATCAAACCGAAATTGGATTACTATGGAGGGTTTTTCGCAATCGTGCACCCGGCCGAATTTTGTGACAAATTTGTGTCATCAAATTTCTATCACCAGTAAATAACTATTTGAGTAACATTGATGTAAATTTGGATTCTGGACTGGCCATATTTAATACATTTAGATTAAATAGTTTTCGCATTGTGAAGGGCTCGAAATGGTTCGTGTAAATATACACATGGTTGCTGCGTCGCCAGTTCCCTTTTCTTGAACTCGGCTGGACACACTACCGTGTGTTTAGATAGATATTGTTATAACTAGATGTCTTTATAAGCTGAACATCTGTTTTATGCACTATTTGTGCTAAGGGCATTTGCTTACATAAATATTAAAAACAACGTTTTAAGTAAACACTGGAAAACAATTAGTTCAATACACCACAAGAATCGCAGACGCTAAACAACTTGACAATTTGACTTTGACGCGTAACCTATCACTCGTGCCTTGAACTTAACTGATATGAAATCTGCAACGACATCGTCATCTGTAAAATGTCATATAAAAATAAAAAATAAAATTTTAATGTATCTCCTTATCAGATTCTTACAGTTCCCATGCATATATATGCATGGGAACTGTAAAAATACATGCAACGACCAAACCGAAATAACACTAAATAATTTTTATTAATTTGCTAATCGTGGGGGTGTAATACACCTCTGCCTACCGCTTCAGGAATACAGGCGTGACGTTATGTTATGTTATGTTAATTTACAAATGTTTTTAAATAATAAAATAATGAATGCATAAGTTGTTTTATAGCCCTCACAAGACAATGTTAATATATGTTATGCTTTGTTTATTATTTTATGAAAGGTTTAGGAGCTAAAGTGATCAATAAATTATAATTTAGCCACTTTTGTGATTGACTGTACAAATTGTGAACGATTAATGTTGATTTTATAACTTTTTAGGGTTCCGTTGCCAAATGGCAAAAAACGGAACCCTTATAGATTCGTCATGTCTGTCTGTCTGTCCGTCCGTATGTCACAGCCACTTTTTTCGAAACTATAAGAACAATGCTGTTGAAACTTGGTAAGTAGATGTATTCTGTGAACCGCATTAAGATTTTCACACAAAAATAGAAAAAAAAGCAATAAATTTTGGGGGTTTCCCCATACTTAGAACTGAAACTCAAAAAATTTTTTTTCATTATACCCATACGTGTGTGGTATCTATCTATCGATAGGTCTTCAAAAATAATATTGAGGTTTCTAATATCATTTTTTACTAAACTGAATAGTTTGCAAGAGAGACACTTCCAAAGTGGTAAAATGTGTGTCCTTCCCTCCCTGTAACTTCTAAAATAAGAGAATGATAAAACTAAAAAAAAATATATGATGTACATTACCATGTAAACTTCCACCGAAAATTGGTTTGAACGAGATCTAGTAAGTAGTTTTTTTAATACGTCATAATTAGTAAACCACAATTTACCTTTCATTCAATCAACTCAAATACAATCATTTAAAAAAAAAAATTATGTTACTTGCTGCTACGGAACCCTTCACGGGCGAGTCCGACTCGCACTTGGCTGCTTTTTGGTTATTGAAGTCGATTAATTTTATTATAATTCAAATACTTAAATAAATTGATGTTTATTTTCACTCATCAGTACCAGCTACTTGCATATTTAGAGAATTGGTTGGTTCCATCTCAAGATGGAACTTACCTAAAGGAAACTTAGATATCCTGTAATTGTGTTAATTAGCGTCCTGATACATAATAATAATAATGAATATGAAAATGAATAAATATTCTAGGAAAAATTACAAAACCTCATCTAAACCAAGCTAAGCAGAGCTTGTCATATGTGTTCAAGATTGCGGATAAATATTTTTAGATGCTTTTTTTTTGTAAATACATATTACCTATACATAGAAATACCCAGGCCAATGGAGATATACATATTTGCATTGAGCGGGAATCGAACCCGAGACCTCAGACTTAGCAGTCGAACGCAATACCGCTACGCCACAGAATATATATAATATAATATAATATAATATAATATAATATAATATAATATAATATAATATAATATAATATAATATAATATAATATAATATAATATAATATAATATAATATAATATTGTAGGATAGCTAGCTAGAGCTTAAATTAATAAAATAAAATGTTGTATCTGTTTTTTTTTCTTATTGAGGGACAAGGGCAGTTTGATAACATAACATAACATAAACTCACGCCTATATCCCCGAAGGGGTAGGCAGAGGTGCTAGCACCCACATTTCGCCAGTTTATGTTTAGGTCCCAATGTAATAGGGGGCGAGCCTATTGCCATTAACCGGGCACTTATAAGCCTGCGATAAATACACACATAACTTCGAAAAGCATCGAAAAGTCATTGGTGTGTGCCATGGTAAAACCTGGGATCGAACCCGAGACCTCGTCTCAGCAGTCCATTACCCATACCACTAGGCTACCGCGGCTGTTTTTTGTTGTTTGTTGATAATAATGATTGTATTTATCTTTTTGCAGTGAACCATCCAGATTCAGCAGTAATGGTAGATTTTACTTATATTAAAATTAGAATGATAAACGGGATATTTACCATGTTTAGTATCTTTTTCGAGAATCCGATATTTCGGCACTGTTACAAGTACCATGATCACGGATGTACTCAACTCAACTCGGATTCTCGAAAAAGATACTAAACATGGTAAATATCCCGTTTATCATTCTAATTTTAATGTAAATGACCATGTCAATCTAAAATCATATTTACTTATATTATCAATAAATGCATGGACATAATGGTTAGAATCGATAAACACTGCAAAGTAAATTCAATGGGTCAAGTGTTTCCGTCAGATAAAGTCTGTTCATGAGCAAACATGAAAATAAATGCACTAATTTATGAGTTATCTTTCATTTCAATCAATCAACCAAATAGCTTCTTGCAGTTCGCTGCTGGACATAATATGTCTGTTCCGACGTGCTCCATAGCAGTTGGTCCTACACCATATGCATTCTGTCTATTCCCGGTACATTTCAAATCTTCAATCGTCATCATGAACATAAGATCGTCCAAGTGCGTGTCGAGTCACGTGCCATGTAGGGCTCTGGCCTGTAATAACATAACATAACATAACATAACTTCACGCCTGTATCCCCGAAGGGGTAGGCAGAGGTGTATTACACACCCACGATTCGCCAGTTATGTTGAGGTCCCAATGTAATAGGGGGCGAGCCTATTGCCATCTACCGGGCACATTATTAAGCGAGCGATAATTATCATTTATTAATGCACACATAACTACGAAAAGTTAGAGGTGTGTGCCCGGGCAACTGGGGATCGAACTCGAGACCTCGTCTCAGCAGTCCGTTACGTATGCCACTGGGCTAACGCCGCTAATAATATGTAATAAAGATAATAAATGTAATAAAAATTAGCACTTATAAGCTTTTTGGCTCACCAGCACGGTCTTCAAAGTAATATTGAGCGTAATAATAGCTGGAACTTCCTTAACACAACAATGTTCACACTGATAGACTGTCAATGTGCACACTTCTTACACATCGACTTTATTTCTGAGTTTAACGTTTAATTTTGTACTAGAAAAAAAAGCGGCCAAGTGCGAGTCGGACTCGCCCATTAAGGGTTCGGTAGTAGGAAGTAACATAATAATGTTTTTTTTTTAATTTTTATATTTGAGTTGATTGAATGAAAGGTAAATTGTGGTTTACGATTTATGACGTATTAAAAAAACTACTTACTAGATCTCGTTCAAACTAATTTTCGTTGGAAGTTTACATGGTAATGTACATCATATATTTTTTTTAGTTTTATCATTCTCTTATTTTAGAAGTTACAGGGGGGGGGGGGGACACATTTTACCACTTTGGAAGTGTCTCTCTCGCAAACTATTCAGTTAACAAAAAATTATACTATAAACCTCAATATCATTTTTGAAGACCTATCCATAGATACTATGATGAAAAAAAAATTTTTCAGTTTCAGTTCTAAGTATGGGGACCTCCAAAATTTATTGTTTTTTTTCTATTTTTGTGGGAAAATCTTAAACCGATTTACAGAATACATCTACTTACCAAGTCTCAACAGCATAGTTCTTATAGTTTCGAAAAAAAGTGGCTGTGACATACGGACGGACAGACAGACAGACATGACGAACCTATAGGGGGAAGGGGAACCCTAAAAAAACCAAACGTTATACTCAGAAATAAACTCAAGCTAAGAGCCAATAGGTTAGCACACGTGCGTCTCTTACAATGGTTGGTAGTCGAATGCCCAACTTGCATTCTACCACGGTGTCCCCGTTTTTCCGAATGTTCCCCGAAGTACCATCGGCCGTCAAGCAAAAGCCCCAAATATTTTACTTGTTGCTCTATGCAGAGCCACCATGAGACTCAGCCGCCAGATCTGCTCAATGACTAGTGCAACTGCGGTCATGGCCTTCAGGGTCGCTTCGTGTTACGTCGCACCGCAACGCTGACACGAGCGTGTCGTTCGCGTTCACGTGATGGTGGCACCACCTGTGAGCACACCTCGAAGTAACAAATCGTATCTGATATTTCACAGGAGCGGCCCCGAGACCAATCCCCATGGAATACCTCATGACATCTCATGCCGACCGAGTCCGGTCTCGGTTGTGTAGATAACGGCTCTCTCTGACAAATATGCCCAAATTATGCGGCGAAGGTGGAGAGGCACTTCGAACACACGAGCACTTCTTCTCTTTTCTTTTTTTTTGTATCGTCAGGGAAATGTCCTACGACATACCGTGTGACGCGGGGAGCCCGCGCGTGGGCTCCCCGTGTGGCTCTCACACACTAAAACCCCTGCGGTGTGCTATTCTCAGCGCCTTGTCGGAGACTCTTGAAACTATACAAGAATTCTTCTATGGCAACCCCCCCTAGCACGTGCCTGCAGTGTGTCACGGGCACCTGCACTATAAAACTCTTATTTAGCCGGCGTTCAGGCACACCCGGACGTCGCCTCTTCGTCCCTCACACCCGCAGCCACACTCAGGGCGGCATGTGGCGCAAATATTGCGCCTCCGCCACCCGTCCCGCCGGTGGTGAATCGGATCAGCAAGAGGATTTCCCTCCCTAATCCACTCCGCGCTTAAAAAAACCAAAATACAGTGGAAGTCGGTGACAAGTCTTTAATACAACATTACACAGTATCAAAAATCAATATCAATGGAGACGTCGGAGCATGACGTCAACAACTACGTATCTGCCCATTTGGGTTGTGATGCTTGGCATGAAACCCCACCCCACGCACATTTACAGATTCCATATTTTAAGCGAGGAGATAATGAGGCAGAACTGCGGGAGTAAACCTACTTTGTTAGACTTGGCAAGTTGGCACCGACTGTAACAGAATATCTGACTACCATTTATGTGTTTTGGAATTAAATCTATAATTTAGATTTTTTTACACTTTTCTGTGCTTTTTATGCTTTTGAAATCGGCATTTTTATTTCGTTTTCTTTGTTTGAGTACTGATCAGTTCTATATTCCCACTATCAAAGTAGTAACTACGATAGTTTGTGAAGATGTTTAGATATTTGTAACTTATTCACTCTCAAACAGCTAAGCGGATCTGACTAAAATTTGGTACAGGCACCGCCGTCTCTTTGGCACGCATAAGTGCCTCGCAAAAGAAGACGTGGGCTAGCACCAGAGTCTGCAGTGTGCTCCGATGACTGTCACGAAGTGGCGCGCCGCCTCTCCTATCACGCTGGGCACTCTGAAGTGGCATATCCACGGAACCGCCCTGGCAGTGGTGGCGGCGTAGGCTTCCGACCTATACGATTCAGGTTCTCACCTAAGCAGCTATTCTTGATGAGTTCATGTGTCAACCGGTAGGAGAGGCTATCGAAGTGTCTATCCTACCATTCCTCCACGACGGGTCTTACGGGCAACATTGTAGCGTACCCTTTTTTTTTTTTTATCGTGCGGAAATCCCTTCGGATACCCCCCCGCCGGCCAGCGGGGGCGTTTATGTCGGGCTTGCACCGACTAAAACCGCACGCCGTCTCGGGTCTTCAGACGCCGGGGTGTAAGGTTACCCATAGAGCATATCCCTCGCACCCCGGCTGACCCTGGGCCATCTCACCACTAACAGCATCGCTCATCCTGTCTCCTCTGAAAGCAGAGGAGTACGGAGAGCGATGTGTTCCCGCCACGTTGGGTATTGGCCGACGATCAAGCCAACCCTATGAAGGGGTGAAGGGGAAGCCATTGACCGCCGCTCAGGGTGTACCGGCCGCTCCGATTCCGCTCCCCCCGGACTGCAGCGGGATCGGAATCGGAGCGACACTCGAGGAGGTTACCCAACACACACCCCAACATTGTAGCGTACCCTGCACTTGGTTGCCCAAGTCGTCGTTTCCGTTTCTCCATAAGCATCGGTTTTTTACCCCTCGATTTCTCGTGGGCTGGTTTCGCTCCAGTGCGTCTTTGCGGCGACCGTCTTACTACGTGCCGCTTCCGCCGGGCCTCGGTAGGTGTGGAAGACCCAAGAAATACTGGCTTGACGTCGTAAGGGACAACATACATGTTCTTGCTACATAAGCGAGACGTTTGCAGGAACGGAACGCGAAGTGTAATTGATGTTCCGTGTGTCAGTGACAGACGAGACGAGAATTTGTTCCCGCCGAATCCGCGCGCGTGCGATATTGAATTAAAACACTTGAAAGAAAGTGTTCAGTGCATCCCTTAGTCGGCTCGTTAACATTAATGTGTTTAGTGCACTTCTAGTCGGCTCATGCGAATATAAACAATTGACATTTAGTATGAAGAAATAAAGTGCACAAGTTCCTGAACTCCTCAGCGCCAGATCGTCAACAACCTGTAAGCCCCTTTCCCATAACTCTCTACACATCCATGCATGTGCTGGCTCCGGCACATACATCTTTTGGTTCATTCGAGCCTTTCATAATTTGAACCACACCTACCCTTTTTATAGTAATTTTACAGTCCACTTGAACAAATCATCTTATACCTTTCTCTAGTGTTGTTAAATTCATGTAACACGCCACTCCTCAGCTCAAAAGTACCTTTTTTTTTTTTTTTTTTTTCGTGCGGAAATCCCCTCGGATACCCCCCCGCCGGCCAGCGGGGGCGGTTATGTCGGGCTTGAACCGACTAAAACCGCACGCCGTCTCGGGTCTGCAGACGCCGGGGTGTAAGGTTGCCCATAGAGCATATCCCTCGCACCCCGACTGACCCTGGGCCATCTCCGGTTTCGAGATGGCCCCCTCGGGTTTGGGAACCACGGTGTCCCCGTCTTGCCCCGGTTTGGGGGAGGGGCGCCCCACCGTCCCGGCCTGCTTCTGCTGGGGTGACAGGCGGCCTCACCTGCCACCCCCAGGCCTGCGCTCATGGAGGACGGAGGTCGTTAAGCGACCTCCGGCGCCTGAGTCGCCTGCGACGCGAGGCGAGCATGTTGCGGGCTCGGCGGGCCGGGAGGGTTCTGAACCTCTCCCGGGCGCACTCCGCCATCTCCTTCGCGAGCATCACATGCTCGCAGAAGGAGGTGGCGGCGGCCCACGCGCTCGCGCTCCGCACCATTGCCGCAATCATGCTGCCGAGCGAGAGGACTCCCACCCCGATGGCTGCCACGAGGTCACGCCTCGGCACCTCCCACGCCGGGCAGTCCGCCAGCGTGTGCAGCCCTGAGTCCTCGCTCGAGCTCAAAAGTACCTATTGTATAAACAATAGCTATCTCTGCCCAAATTTCTTGATTAAAATAGTTAAAATATTCCAGTCCCGTCCAGTATTAAATATTTCCATAACATAACATAACATAACTTCACGCCTGTATCCCCGAAGCGGCAGGCAGATTACATTACACACCCACGAATATTTCCCTACTACAATATTAAAAACCCATTTCTGCTTAATATGAATTCAGTGTACAAATAAAGAGCACGAGTTTCTGAACTCCTCAGCGCCAGATCGTCACCAACCTGTAAATACACCCCCTTTCCCATAACTCTCTACACATTCATGCATGTGCAGGCTCCGGCACATACAATACATGCTCTTACTATCAGGAATGCTGAAAATCGTGCGAAGTGGAGAGGAAAAAGCCGGAGAGATTAACCCGGACCCAAAAGTGGAAGCTACAGAGTACCACACGGAAGGAGAAGAAATGCATCACATATTTTATATATTATTCATATCCCACCTCATTCTTCACATTACCTATTACGTACCTTTTATAATAAGTATAAAAATCAAGCATCATGCAGTTGACCTCAGATAATTCTTTTCTTATTCACTTGAAGTTAATTTAATCAAATCAACCACGCGTATCTCAAATAAACCAATCAGATCGCAGTATTAGTCCACTGAAATCTTACATTTTTTAAGCAAGTCAGAGTACGCAATTTTATGTTTTGGATGTCTAAACGTGGAGAGTGTAAAGTTAAATACAAATTTATGGGTTCGTTTGCAACCCTACTCCCGCGGCCGCCATCTTGAAAGAGTCAGAATGAGCTTTACGCTATAGCGGGCCAACTATCCACACAGAAAATTTGTAGAAACAATTTTGTTGCAAATTAAATTCTCAACAACTTTGGTTCTGGTCTTTTTAATCGTAAAATTTGGAACAAATTTTCTTTTAATCAAATCAACTATTTTCAAATTTTATTCATTTTTTAGGGTTTTCTCGGGTGAATTGGGGCCCAAACCAGGCTTGCAGATCTCTGTCAGCCGGTATACTTGCTGATTGATGGACGAGGCTCTAGCGCAGGGTTTCCTCTCGGGGTTGGGGGGTTCAAAGTGCAGTCACTCCCTCAAAAGCCAACACCACCTAATTATGGGAAGAAGGAGAAGAGTGGACCCCAGGTTTAAAATTGCAAGTATTGGGTGCAACCGGGCTTGGCGCTTGTATTAATAATAGGATTCGGTTTACTTTGGCTTTTACGGGAGTGACTATTGTTCAACCCCCCCCCCTAGTGGAAAGCCTGTGCCAGAATCTCATCCATCAATTAGAAGGTATACCCAGGCAGGCTAATGGTCACGGAAACAAAATTGCAGAGTATTTAATTACAAAACACAAACACAAAACGTTTTTTACAAATTTTCGATACGACGATTAGTTTGCCCAATATAACGTAAAAACAATATTGGTATCCTTTTTTCAAGATGGCGGCCGCGGCACAAGGATTGCAGCCCCACAAACTTGAATTTAATTTTACACTAACTCCCTCCAGACACTCGAAAAATAAAATTGCGTTCTCTGAGTTTTCAATCCCAAATGAACATTTTTAATTGGCTCAGATTATCTCACTTGAATTGGAACAACAAATGCTTGAAGGCATAAAAGGTGGATTCCAATATAACAGCTATACTTAATTCTTATGATAGAATATCCATAATACGAAAATAACAAAATAAACTTAATGATTACCTGAACCGTGTAGAATGAAGGGATGCAAATATAGCCCCATAGAGGATATCCCTCTTAAGACCCGAGACGGTTAGGTGGTTACGACGGTAGTCGGTTCAAGCCCGACATAAGGGGGGGTATCCGAGGGGATTTCCACACGAAAAAAAAACGTATGCGTTTCATGTTTTGTAAGTAGTGACGCAACTTATTTATCGACCGTATATTGCTGCATTGGTTGGAATTCTGTAATAACAAAATAAATGTAGTAAATTAAATAAATTAATAAAAGCTAATTATTATTGTCATGCTTATTAGTTATGGCAATATTTCTATTCCATAAGCTAAACATCTGTTTAGTGCACTATTGAAACCAAGTCTATCTATGTAAAGTCAATTAGCAACATATTGCAAAGTAAATAATAACAAAATAAATATCAGAATTATATAAATAGGGTTATAACGATTCAAGTTCACAAACTGTAAACCACAAGCATCAAATCAACCTGGTGAGTTAATACTGTGTTTTTAAATGACCTATACAGAATACCTATGCAGTTATGTGTGCATTAATTAATGTTAATTATCGCTCGCTTTATAATGAGCCCGGTAGATGGCAACAGGATCGCCCCCTATTACATTGGGACCTTAACATAACTGGCGAATCGTGGGTGTGCAATACACCTCTGCCTACCCCTTCGGGGATACAGGCGTGAAGTTATGTTATGTTACATAACTTCACGCCAGCGATAATTAACATTTATTAATGCACATATAACTACGAAAAGTCAGAGGTATGTGCCCGGGGCGACTGGGGATCGAACTCGAGACCTCGTCTCCGCAGTCCGTTACGTACGCCACTGGGCTATCGCCACTTCCCGTGAAGTTATGTTATGTTATGTTAGGTTATGTTATACAGAATAAAAGATTTTTTACTTTTGTGTCTAGCCGAAATTGCACTCCCTCTATAAGGTTTAGATGACACCTATAATAATCAATAAATATTCTTTTTTATTATTGTTTTGTAATGATGTAAATACTGTATAGCGTTGTGTAGAATGACCTAGAATATTTGTTGAGGTATTAACAAATATTCTAGGACATTCTACACAACGCTATCTCGACCCAAAGTAATTAAGCTAAGCTATTTTAATTAGCTAGTGTTATGAGTTCTAAACTGCGGATAAACATACATATAGAAACACCCAGACCAATGCAAATATACATATTCATGCATGGAAATAATTGCATTGAGCGCGAATCAAACCCGCTACCTTCGACGTGGCAGTCAAACGTTCTACCGCCAAGCCACGGAGGTTTTAATGATATAAAGGCATACCATCGTGGTAATTTTACGGCTCCTTGCCAGAACTAGCTTAATTTCTTTTTGTTACATGTGGTAACAAAAAGAACGCATTGAAAAAAAAAAACTTTAAAAAAATGTACTCACGTTCTGTATTGTTTCTGCTGCATATAGGTAAACAATTCTGTTAAATAACTATCTTGTTTTAAGAACCCTCGGAACTGTGATGGTATTTAAGCTCCTTACTGTTTTGCATGCTGTGTCTACCTATACAGTTACTTATACAGACTTCTCCCGAGGGGGCCATCTCGAAATCCCGAGGGGGCCATCTCGAAACCGGAGATGGCCCAGGGCCAGTCGGGGTGCGAGGGATATGCTCTATGGGCAACCTTACACCCCGGCGTCTGCAGACCCAAGACGGCGTGCGGTTTTAGTCGGTTCGAGCCCGACATAACCGCCCCCGCTGGCCGGCGGGGGGGTATCCGAGGGGATTTCCGCACGAAAAAAAAAAAAACATTAAGACTTGTAAGCTATATGTATCGCTGTGTATACTAAGTATGACTGTTAAAGTTGTTACTGGACCTAAATAAAAATAACACATTTTCGAAAATTTTAAGATACTCTTGCTATAACTTCTGTGTAAACTAGATTGGCTGTTCAGAAAAAAAAATGCTATAATTTTTGGTATTCTATAATAGTTAATAATAATAATATATGCTGAGACGAGGTCTCGAGTTCGAATCCCAGTCGCCCCGGGCACACACCTCTGACTTTTTGTAGTTACGTGTGCATAAATAAATGTTAATTATCGCTCGCTATGTGCAAGGTAGATGGCAATAGGCTCGCCCCCTATTACATTGGGACGTTAACATAACTGGCGAATCGGTGGGTGTGTAATACACCTCTACCTACCCCTTCAAGGATGCAGGCGTGAAGTTTAGTTTAGTTATGTTTTTATGAGATCACCAGCTGTCATGTTTTGATATGACATTGATATCATGTATTTATATAAGATCACGTGTTATGTATTCAAATGTTTCAGACAAAATGAATGCTGCGCAATATCTGTGTTTGGTATTCACGTTAGTTGGCCGCAGTGCCTGTACGGGTGTAACCCCCGCACCGCCGCCGTGCTGTAAGTAGAAATATATTTTAATTTTAATTATTAAACGTGAAAAACTGAAAAAAAGCTCTATGCAAAAGAGAATTATCAATAATATTTACCTATAGTTTATATTGCGATTACGCCCATCATACTTTCGAGCACGCAGCTTCTTTGTTCAAAAGTAAAAAGTTTCTATATTACAAACTTCCATACAACTGGTCAACCCTTATTTCACCCCTTAGGGACAAAATTCTGAAAACCGCCGATACACGTTTTCATTTATCTCTTACGGCCGGTTTCAATAATCCATCTATCCTTTTCCAGCAGTTTAAATAGCTACCATTAGTATCTATCGGGGATTTTTTCTGTTTCAATAAACAAAGATAAGCAGAAAATGACTTTGATAATATTGAAACCGCAGTTACAGATAGATTAATGTTGACATGTTTATCTGGGATAGCTTCTACCTTTAACTGTAGGTAGATTATTGAGACTGGCCGTTAGTCACAGAACATACTACAGAATGAAATTTAGTGCTTGTAAATTTGAAAATGAAATAAAACAGCTTATAAATATTTATTCCTCAATAGAATTTCACTGATAATGTTTTATTTTATTTTATTTATTTTATTTTAGGTCCTGATGTATGTATCTTAGATAAAGTAAGCTGTGTGACCAAAGGAAATGGACCTCTATATAAGTCTGTAGCCTGTGAAAGATCTATGGATCCATTATTTATACACAGTTTAGACTGCTCAGATGGATCATCAAGTCGTAAAATAAGAAACATAGTAGTAAAAGGATTGTGTTCCTGCAATGTAACGAATGTAGTGTAAGTAATATTTTGTACTGATTTTGTCTCTAGAGCCTATCTTTAATAGATGGCTCCAGCGTCGCCTTGAGACGTATATAATTTATAGGAGAATTTCGAATATCTAGGACGTTTTTAAGTAGCTCAGTTGGTAAGAGCGTTCCGTCCTAGATGTTCTCTTTTTCCGATTTAAATCTATAGGAAAATGTAGCATACTAATTGCTCCAAAAATTTCATTGATTTAATGTGGTGGAGTAGTCAGAAACAATGTTTTAAAATGATTGTAACATCATTCATTGTTTCCGTAGTTCACCAGAATTACGGTAGATGGCTCCAGCGTCACTCTATCTTGAATAGGTTAGGAACTGGGTATCCATGACTGAGGGGCTCGTGGCTGAGTAGAAACCGTATAGGTTAATACATTGAAAAGTTAAGCAATAGTAACTACACTACGGTAGTTGTTACGGGTAGTTGGATCTAAATAGTTGGATAATTGGTGTAACTACATCTACTCCTCGATCTCTACTTCGATATCGCCAGTGGGTTGTGGAGGTCAGATGGCAGCTTCGTAGTTAGATTGAAAAGCCGCCCCAGTAAGAAGCAGGATGATGAGGAACTGGGTCTCCATTTTGTTTTTTATATACCACTTAGGTGGCAGAAAAGCAACGACCCATCTGATGGGAAGCGGTTACCGTGGCCTATGGGCGTGTGCAACACCAGGAGCTACACACTGCTGATCCTGTAGAAACCTTCTAATGCCCTTCTTGAAGAACCCCATATTGTAGTCGCTTGCTTGCGCACAGCAGGGAGATGATATCACAGTTTGAGCGTGCGTGGCATGACTTTTCTTTCATGTCTTACTGTGTACACTGTTGCTGGTGGCAACGTGTGAGGATGAATTCCGTGTCTGTGGCGAGCGGTGCGATGATAGAATGTGGCCGTGGGCATCATATCTTTACACCGAGTTAAAGGAGAAAGGAAATCTCTGTACTAGTTACTCAAATGGCTTAGTGATCGCAGGCAAGGTGGACGATTTCTCGATTGAGTTATCAAATTTAGCAACCGGCAACGCAAAGGTTTATTGTGTTTTTTTATGACACCTTGTCTAAAATCTCAGCCGGCTTCAGCTAAATTTAGATCGGGAATGTCAATATCTAGGACGTGACTTAGACACGAGACTAGTCCCTTCTAGGGGAAATGCTCTGACCACTGAGACCTGGACACGTCCTGGATATTTGAAATTGTCCTATACATATTTTTTTAAGAATATTGGTAACCGAAATTACTAATATTCCCCCTAACCCCTCCAGCTAAGCTAAATTGGTTGTGTTAGGAGTGGGTTCACGTCGGTAGTATAATGACCAGGATTCGAACCCGGGACCTCCCGATCGTAGGGTCGACTCCTTAGCCACTAAGCTACTGACGCTTAAACATACATAGGTCTTAGGGTGCCGTTGCTTCAGTTACGTAAAAAAATGTTCAGTAGACGGCGATTGTCAAGATTCGAACAAGAATCATGTTATGATACGTCTTGTAATTTTATAATTTGAAAAAAAATCTGATGTATTTGATAATTTTACATTTTAGACTAGATACCAATCAACAGAGCTATGTGCACCGTGTGCACTGTGATGAATTGAGTATGACTTATGAACTTCAAATTACGGATGCCTCTTGCAAAGAGCCCATCAAAGTAAAGGTTTCACTAACAGCATGTAAGTACTTCTTATGTTTGGGTATTATACAAATCTAAGATACAAAATCTAGTAATAATACTACATAAAACAAAGTTATCTCATAATTTACAACATCATTTTGCAACGCAGAAAACCAACAACGCCGCTTTTCACTTGCACGATAAGTTTAAATGTACAACAAAATTAAAGAAAAATAAGTCGTTTCAGTCTTGACATTAACGAGATTAGTACAAAAACACGCATCCATGTAGCTTGACTTGGTCACAAGCTTTTGTTTTATCATTGCAAAGGGACAATTCAATGTTATTGAGCGAAGCTCTGAAAGAGTGAAGCTCTCTTTTAGACTTTGGACGACTCATGTATTTCGTTAGACCTTCTTCTCCTCCCAAACAAAATTAAGTAATTTGTTTATATATACACAAGACCAAAAAAGAAAAACGAAAATCGGACTAGCCATTGAGGAATTATCACCGTTAGAAAAAGTCCTGGTGAAATTGCTTCGCTCAATTTTTGCAACAGCAGAATGCATGGCAGACCTAGTTTATTTGTATAGTAACAAAATTGATAACGCGTTTTTATTCTAGGTAATTACGACATAAAAAACTCAGGATACTATGGGATATTCGTCAGTAAAGGAGATAATTTGCCGCATTTTTACGTACAAGATATTTGCACAAAAGTTAAACTCGTAGGAGACGTAGTATATTGTGTCTCAGCCACCTGTTGCTCTGCTCCAACCACAGGTAAGTTTCAGGACAAAGTTGATTTTAAAATGTTTTTTTTTACTAATCATATTCAAACCAGCACTCACATGTAAGATTTTTTTTTTGCTATAAGTAAATGTAAATAAATAAGAATACGATAAAAGATATTGATAATGATGATGTTTGTATATTTTATCTTTTTGCAGTGAACCATCCAGCTTCGGCAGTAACAAAAGATTTTGCTTCTATTATCAAAAAATGCATGGAAATAATAATGGGTGGAATTAATGGCAAATGTAAATCAAAGTCAATGGGTGCTATACTACCGGCACATTAAGATGAGATATGATGAAGCTGGCGGATGAGAGTAAAATTATTCATTATAATTTTATGTTTATTACTACACCTTTGTTTAGGACCAAACATGAAAAATAAATACACTAAAATACGGATCATTTTTTATTTCAATCAATCCACCAATTAGTTTACTGCAGTCAGTCAGAACATATGAAACGTCGCCCTTAAACTTGCTGAATACTATTATACCTAAATAAATTATTGATGTATAATTTATTTTGTAATCTTCAGAGGACAAATTTAACTTTTTTAAATTTCGTTCATTATTTTATGTAAGGTTTTAGAGCTAAGGTGGCCGATAACTTCCCCACCTCTATCCGGGGACAAGACGGGGACACCGTGGTCCAAACCCGAGGGGGCCATCTCGAAACCGAAGTTGGCCCTGGGTCAGCTGAGGTGCGAGGGAAATGCCTTATGGGCCTTTACACCCCCGCGTCTGAAGACCCAAGACAGCGTGAGGTTTTAGTCGATTCGAATCCGACATAACCACCCCCGCTGGTCGGCGGGGGGTAGCAGAGAGAATTTGCGCAAAAAAAAAATCAGTAACTTGGAATGAGGTAAGTTAAATCCGATGGCGACTGTACCAGTTAGGCGGTTGCCCATTTGAGTGTTACTGGATGTGATTGTGAAGTTCTGTAGACCAGGTGTCGGACTTTTTAGGTCTCAAACTACACGTAACGAATGCCACAGATGTTCGTATGGCAACCGGAACCGACGGCTTAACGTGCTCTCCGAGGCACGGAGGGGTCTTAATGTGTTGAGAATGGTCACCCATCTTAAAACTGACCTGGCTAGTATTGCTTAACTTAAAAATGTGTAAACTTGGTTACCACTTAGCCACGAGCCCCTAAGCGGGTCAATTAAAGTCACATAAAATTTTAAAAAGATTTAGATATATTTATTTTTGTCTTTATGCTTTGGCAAAACGTATTCAATGTGACAAAATGTAATCTATTCAGATGCAATCCGAGTATTGCCACAATGTGTCTATTTAGTTATAGATCTGTCGAGTGCAGGAACGAGCCGATTGGATAGATAAATCATTGAACCACCGTATTATCGATACTGGCTTATGCGGATCCGACAATGCGATTGAAAATTTTATACCCGACGAGACGACAACGATTTGAGATTGTGAGACGTGTAAAGAATTTACCTGCTACCACCTGCTTACCACCTGCATCGGATCAGGAAGGAGCCAACGCCTGAGTGTCATCACTGCGACGCTAGTGAGGACTCAGGGCTGCACATGCTGGCAGACTGCCCAGCGTGGGAGGCGCCGAGGCGTGACCTCGTGGCAGCCATCGGGGTGGGAGTCCTCTCGCTCGGCAGCATGATTGCGACAATGGTGCGAAGCGCGAGCGCGTGGGCCGCCGCCACCTCCTTCTGCGAGTATGTAATGCTCGCGAAGGAGATGGCGGAGCGCGCCCGGGAGAGGTTCAGAACTCTCTCCCGGCCCACCGAGCCCGCAACATGCTCGCCACGCTTCGCAGGCGACTCAGGCGCCGGAGGTCGCTTAACGACCTTCGTCCTCCATGAGCGCAGGCCTGGGGGTGGCAGGTGAGGCCGCCTGTCACCCCAGCAGAAGCAGGCCGGGACGGTGGGGCGACTAGCGCCCCTCCCCCAAAACGGGGCAAGACGGGGACACCGTGGTTTTGAAACCCGATGGGGCCATTTCGCCGGGGAGTATCTATGTAAAAATAAACCAAATAATAGTAATAATAATATAAGATAGCAGATTTTGGGGCTCAATGGTTCTACTTTGGAAGAAGAAGGGGATTGCATTAGTGTTATAAAGAAAGAGAGAGTGTCCATGTATGTTTGTTTCTTTGTGCTATTCTAGATATAAAACGTGTAGAGCGTTGACGGCCTCTGTGGCGTAGCGGTAGTGCATTCGACTGCTACGACAGGGGGCGCGGGTTCGATTCCCGCTCAGTACAAATATTTGTATGCATGAATATGTCTATTTGCATTGGTCTGGGTGTTTCTATGTATAATATGTATGTATTTACAAAAAAATAATTATATAAGTATGTTTATCCGCATTCTGGAACCCATAACACAAGCTAGTTAAACTATGCTTACTTTGGGTCTTTTTTTTTTTTTTATATTTAGGACACGTCAATTTGACTTCACCTCGCCTGATGGTAAGCTGAAGGTAAAGTCTCAGGAAAGAGGGTCACCATTACATACACGTACCATGTTAACAATGGTGGCACTCAGCTTGACGGCCTCATCAGAAGAGGATTGTCGTGGCAGCACCGCGTGACGCACACCGGTCCCACTAGTGCTGCGAGCACAATCCCCCTGCCCGGCTATGCACTTGCTGACCCCTGAACGCAATCTAACCGAAATTGGATTACTATGGAGGGTTTAGTCTAGAAAGCGCTGTGTAGAATGACGTAGAATATTTATTTATTTATTTATTAAGAACGAATTTCATATTTCCTACATCAATCGACTTGTCTTAATCTTATCAGTATAATTAAATACGTAACAGTAATAGAAAGTAATGATGGCGACATTGTGATGTAGATAACAAAGGAAGTGTCATGTCAAATGGTGTACCACTGAATAGATCTTACAAAATAAGTTCTGACAACTGTCGATTATTGAGCTGAGCAAAGCGAAGCTCTTATACGTGGCTAATCCGTGGTCGAGACTGTACTCCTCCGGAACCACAATACCGATCTTGACCAAATTTGCCATGGTGATAGTGTAGACACCGCTGAGTGTTTAGACAACTGTTCGAATACAATATACCATTGAGGAATAATCACCGAAAAACAGTTTCACGAGCGCGCGACCGTAGTATGATGTCTTATTTTCAAGTGGGAGTCCTGCTCGCTCAGCTCAATTTTGTTTCAGTCGCACCCTGCACCAAATTCCTAGTCTACAATTAAATGGGATACATTTACGATCTATCAAATTTCCGGTTATTTACATTATTGTGACAAGATAATCTTAATCGTGACGGTATCGTATCGTTCAGCGTAAAAGCAACGCATGCCAATATTGTCTGCCAATAGATTCTACTACAATTAGATTTGATATCTACTTCTGTGAATTGCCGAGTTCACTTAGTTCTGTTGGCTTTGCTAATAAAACATAACATAAAGTTATTACTCTATTTCCTTTGTGGTTTCTTTGTTTAGTTATTCTTTGTTATCTTCTATCTAAAGAACGAACGAAGAATCTCTTTTTTTTAAGAGTATTTATGACCGAAATTACTAATATTCCACCTAACCCCTCCAGCTAAGCTTAGTTGCTTGTGTTAAGAGTGGGTTCCCGTTGGTAGTGTAATGGCCAGGATTCGAACCCAGGACCTCCGACCACCGACGCTTCTATTCTATCTCTATTTCTATTTGTTCACTGCCAAAAATGTACTGAATGTACTAGTTTACTAGTTTAGGTTGTTCATGTTTGTATATACAATGTAAAAGATCATGAAGTATTTGAAATATGTATTTGAAATATGTACCTTATACTTCGATTTTAGACTCCTTACGATCAACTGAATCGCATCCGTGAATCATAATAGGTCAAGTTGAAAACCAGCGCTCGATAGCTGTCCAGGAAATGTTGAACCTAATCCCTTTCAGCTGACGTGTCACCGTGGTTTCCAAACCCGCAAAACCCCCTCAAAACTGGAGATGGCCCAGGGTCAGTCGGGGTGCGAGGAAAATACCTTATGGGCAACCTTACACCCCGGCGTCTGAAGACTCGAGACAGCGTGCGGTTTTAGTCGGTTCAAGCCCGACATAACCTCCCCCGCTGGCCGGCAGGGGGGGGAATACGGAGGAACTTCCGCATGAAAAAAAAAGGTACAGAAATAAATGTTTTTTAGGGATTTTCTTTAGAAAAGCCCTATTGCTATGGAGTTGTCGTCGACGTCGTCGTCGTTGCCAATTTTCTGTCACGGTTTTGGGTATGAAGGAGATGAGCTATCGAGTTGCTGTTTTCGGTAATAGATTCGTGCTGGGGTGAACCATTGCAAGATAAAAAAAAATCGCAAAAAAAAAATACTAAATCGAAAATCCCTTGTATTCGGCTGAGCTCGTCTCAGGAATTCAACATGTTAAACTTGTACCTTGTACGTCGAAGAACAAAAAGTGATTTTCTTTCTTCTTACTTTTTGACACATCTCCGTGCCTTGGAGAATGCTCGGAGAGCACATTAAGCCGTTGCAATAATGTTTGTGAATATATTTGTATGTTTGTTTTTCAATCACGCTCTAACGGCTTACACGGCTTTTATGAAAGCCACTGCCGTCTGACCGCCCAACCCCGAGAAGAAAACCTGCGCCAGAGCCTTGTCTGTCAATCAGCAGGTGTACTAGCTTGCAGTTGAGGTTGACTTGCCCCAAAAAGCTTGGTGGGACCCATAAAAAAAAAATACCCCCCTTTCACGCATACTTCAAACAAAAAGTGATATGATTGAAGCAAAGTGCTAGGCTGACGAACTTCCTATTTAACCGACTTCAAAAAGGAAGAGGTTCTATGTTCGTCTGTATCATTTTTTTTTGTTTCATCAATGAAACGTACGCCTACCCGACTACACGTAAAGATAACAAATGAAACAGTTACATTCTGTTACACGAATGAGAGTATAATTTATCTAGTCTTCTCAGACAAGAATTGCCTTATCTGGTAACGAGGTCACGAAGCAATTGTACTGAAGTAGTTTAATTTTGTGAATGATAAAGTTCTATCTATTATACATCTATCTATATCTGTAAGTATAATAAAAAAAAACAAAATTTATTATTAAACAAAATTACTGTACATTGAAAATTTTTCCAAAAAAATAATTGATGTGTGTTCTAGGAGTGATACCGATGCCAGAAATGTGGATGTTATTGTCTGTTTGTCTACTTTTAATTATCGATGTCCAAGCATCACTTGGAAACCACTGAATACATTTGGCTGATATTTTGCATGAACATTCTTCTAGGGCATAGTCATAAACTGCGTTATATGTCATCACGCTATTATAAGTAGGATAGGAGCAGTAGAGCAAAATCGGTCTAAACTATTATTGATGACAGTTTTATTATTACAAGGTAGATGTTTACGAATATCTAATCTATACGAATGAAGTCGCGGGCAACAGTTAGTTCTCGATAGCATCGTATACTACTCCTTACTATTCTCCTATTTGAGAAGAGGATCCAGCTAGACTGGGCAGCGTTTGGGAAACCACGTCGAGTTTTCTCGTCATCAAAGTTTTCAATCAATGCGTCCTACCCGTAATGACCTACGGAGCTGAGACGTGGACACTCACGGTAGGGCTGGTCCACCAGATCAAAGTCGCTCAGGGAGTTATGGAAAGAGCTACGCTCGGAGTATCTCTGAAGGATAGGATTCGTAACTAATACATCTGACATAGAACCAGGTTATCGACATAGCTCAAACAATTAGCAAGCTGAAGTGGCAGTGGGCCGGCCATATCTCGCGAAGAACCGACAACCACTAGGGTAAACGTGTTCTTGAGTGGAGACGGCGACTCGGCAAACGTAGTGTAGGACCCCCTCCGGCCAGGTGGGAAGACGATCTGTGAAAGACTGCGGGCAGATGCTGGATGCGGCATTCTGAAGTCTGGGCGCTATGGTGCTCATTAGGAGAGACCTATGTTCAGCAGTGGACTAGAATAGGTTGATGATGATGATGATGATGGTGAATATTATAATAATATTTTGTGAAAATGTTTGGTTGTTTGCTCAATCATGCTGAAACGCTGAACAGATCCGGTTGAAATTTACACAAGTAAGTGTACAAGGATATCACTTACTTGTGTACAAGGGGGGAAAAACGTAGCCTATGTATCTACATAGGCTACGTTTTACCCCTGGAATAGGTTCCCATGAGCGCGAGCGTGCCGCGATAGCGGCCGGCAAAGCGCCGGACAAATAATTTACAGGTAATAAACATAATAAACTACTATAATAATTATATTGTTATTATACAAATCAATTCCGGCGCTTCGCCGGCCGCTCTGTTGGGATCACAGTTCTAACCTAACCTAACCCACTTTTAATCAAGCGCCAGCCGAAAGTGACATTAACAATCGAGTGACAAACTGCGTTTATGACAAAATGCGTGTGTGACGAATTCCGTGTAAGACAAACGGTGTTAGTGGCGAACTGCGTTCGTGACCTATAGCGTTAGTGGCAAACTGCGTTCGTGACCTATATCGATGGTGTCAAATCGCGTATTATGTCGAACTGCGTATACGACGAATCGCGTTTGTGTCATACAGCGTGTAATCCCCCAGGTGGCCAGGCGATTGCCGCAAAATGCAGCTGCATTAGGGAAGGTGACTCTCCTGTGACGAGTGGATCCACAGCAGCATTTTCATCTCCATGATACCTACGCAGCTCCTGCTTGTGTTGCTCTAGCACAGGCCATGTTTTATGGCCGTGTAAAAGGATAGGCCTAAACATGCATGTATAATCGCGCGCACAATAGAAAAGAAGTTAGAATATAAGTTTAGGTAATAATTTATGTTTCTGTTGTGCGTACCGCAAGTGAAATATTTGTCTTTCTTTCATAGTATCACACCTATTCCCAATGGGGTAGGCAGAGACAATATCACACTAGTAATTGTTCTATCGGATTCATTTCGGAGAATGTGCTCAAGAACTGCATGACCTCATTCCCCCAGCTCCATTTCACCATCGGACAACTAGGCGCGGGCAACGTTTTCATCCCTTCGTTGTTGATATTCCACCAATCCGCACCAAGCGCAACGCTTCCTAATTTATTATGCGGACAGCGAGGGAGTGGAACTCTTTGCCTGCGTCTGTGTTCCCCGATTCTTATAATTTGGGGACCTTCAAGGCGAGAGTGAATAGGCATTATTTGAGTTTGCGTGTACCATCCTCGACTGCATCGTCACTTACCATCAGGTGAGATGCAGTTAAACGCACTCAAATTTTTAGTAAAAAAAAAAAAAAAAAAACATTACCAACATTTAACTGAAGTCATAATATAATCAACGGCGTGTTCATAGCTGCAAATTGACACATATTAATATCTAACAATATTATTATGCTCATAATATATTACAGAATAGCTGTTGCCCGCGGCTCCACCCGCGTGGAGTGTCCAGACTATCTTCTATCCCTGTACCAAATTTCAGCCAGATCCGTTCAGCCGTTTTTGCATGAAAGAGTAACAAACATTCATGCACCCTCATAAACTTTCGCGTTTATAATATTAGTAGGATAGTAGGTTTCTACAATACTGGCTTAGTACTGTTGTAATATAAAGCGATTAATGACAAAAGTATTTTTGATTACCTGCCAGCAGGTAACTGAAATGACTAATCCATCATACGTCTGTCTGATAGTAGGATTCTACAATAATAGCTTAGTACTGTTGTAGTGTAAAGCGATTACTGACATAAGTATTTTTGATTGCCAACTAGAAGCTAATGAAATGACTAATCCATCATCCTTCTGCCTGATAGTAAGATTCCATAATACTAGCTTATTAGTGTTGTTATGTAAAGCGACTAGTGACAAAAGTATTTTTGATTACCTACTAGAAGCTAACTGAAATGATTAATGATTAATGAATGAGAATTGCATGCGCGCCTACTATGGGGCTACAGAGGGAGAAACCATTCGAACGGCGTATCGTGACAGGATGCTTGCTCTGTTTCAGGTCCTCGATCCAACCATCACAGTGTCCGCCCAACGATTGTCGGATCAAGTGCGAGCTATCCAGCGGTGTAACCTGTTGGATCAATCTGTGCTTGATCGGCTCCGCCTGGAGGCACAACCTACTCGCGCGACTCCTGCCTTGATACGGGACTCACCCACCGCGTCGTCAGCTCCGCTGTCAGGAGTGACACCAGCGACATCGGTGGAGCCCGTGGGCGATGATGGAGATTGTGTGAGTACGACTGTTAGCACCCAGGTAAGTGAGCAATTGGGGAGGGCTTTGGAGGACGCTATTCGCCAGTATAGGTCCGCGCCTGAATCTAGGCCGCGTCTACCACGTCTGCCCACTCATAGGCGAAATCTGGCACTGATGGGAGCCCTGAATGATTTACTATTCCCGTACATGCGGGCTAGTAAAGATTTGTCTGATACCCACTCGATCATGTACTGTGGAGCAATCGCGGTGTGCCGCGTCGCTCGTGTCAAGTTTCCAGATACTGACCGGGCGCCGCGGCTCGCCGAGGTTGTACCCGCTTGGCAGGTACGGATCGAGCGGCGTATCAGCACATTCAGGACTCTCATTGCGAAGCTGGTCTGCTTCAGTCGGGGGAATAACCGCCCCCGTGTCATGCGTTTCGTGACTCAAGCATTCGCCGGGACCGGTATTCGGCGCCCGGATTTTGAGGCTAACGTCACGGAGCGCATTGACTACCTGAAGCAGAAAGTCTATGCATGGGCAGCCCGTATTCGCCGGTACAGAGAGCGCGTGGATCGGTACTGGCAGAATCGCCTTTTCCAGAGTGACCAAAGGAAGGTGTACCGGAAGTGGGATGGAACCACCCAATGTGTGGTCGATGAGGGGCTGCCAGGAGCCAGTGCCATGGTTAATTTCTGGCGTGGTATATGGTCAGCGCCCGTCGAACACACAGAGGGCGATTGGATGTGCGTTGTTGAGCGTGAATGTGGGAGCATCGAACCCATGGCGTCCATAACTATAGACCCCGAAGACGTGAGTTGTGCGATCCGTACGGCCCCGAACTGGA
This sequence comes from Cybosia mesomella, assembly GCA_946251805.1. Taxonomy (NCBI): domain Eukaryota; kingdom Metazoa; phylum Arthropoda; class Insecta; order Lepidoptera; family Erebidae; genus Cybosia; species Cybosia mesomella. The sequence continues at coordinate 15,932,777 of OX276415.1, forward strand.
AAAGTCCTGGACCGGACGGGTTGCACAACTTCTGGATAAAGTGGATCCGGTGCTCCCATGGCCGCTTAGCGACGCAGTTCCAACAAGCCCTCGAAGTTGGCTCCCTTCCGCGGTTTATGACCACCGGGATCACCTTCTTGCTCCATAAGACTGGTAGTACCGTTGAACCTAAAAACTATAGACCCATCACGTGCTTGCCCACTATGTACAAGCTCCTTACATCCATTCTGACCATCAAAATTAACACACACATTGTTGTGAACAACATTTTGGCCCCCGCTCAGAATGGGTGTAGGGTTGGGTCCCGCGGTACTAAGGAGCTCCTCCTCATAGACATGACTATTAGCCAGCAAGTCCGGCGGAGCCGGGGGGCTCTGTCCGCGGCCTGGATTGACTACAAGAAGGCCTATGATTCGGTGCCTCACTCATGGCTGAGGAGGATCTTAGAGTTGTATAAAATCGATGCAACTCTGAGATCCTTCCTCAGTGCGTGTATGGGGCAGTGGACCACAGTCCTCCGTCTACCGGGCGGCGGGGAGATCTCCTCTGACCCCCAGGACTTCATAAGGATTGAGCGGGGTATCTTCCAGGGCGACTGTCTGAGCCCGCTTTGGTTTTGCCTAGCACTGAATCCTCTCAGCACTTTGTTGAGAGATTCAGGTCTAGGCTACCGGCTTCAGAGAGAGGGTGAGGTTATTAGTCATCTGCTGTACATGGATGACCTCAAACTTTTCACACCGAAACTTCCTGACCTGGTGGAGCTGCTGAAAATCACGCAGGTTTTCAGCAACGCCATTGGGATGGAATTCGGTGTAGATAAGTGTGCGGTCTTACATGTGCAGCGGGGGAAAGTTGTGAATTCTACGAATTTGCAACTTTCTGAGACTATGACTCTCAGATCTCTCTCTGAAACCGAAACCTATAAGTATCTCGGTATGGCAGAGTCTTTGGGTATCTCAGTAGTGGATATCAAGAAATCGGTGAAGGAACGCTTCTTCTGCCGCTTCACAAAAGTACTCAACAGTCTTTTGTCGGGCGGCAACAAGGTGCGAGCCTTCAACGGTTGGGTGATGCCTCTACTGACCTACTCCTTTGGCATACTAAGATGGACTCAGACTGAGCTGGACGCCCTGGATAGAAAGGTCCGTCAACTGCTCACCACTCATCGCATGCTACACCCGCGCTCGTCTGTTATGAGACTGTACATCCCACGGAGGTGGGGGGGCCGAGGCTTTTTAAATGCCAAGAACCTCCACAACCGTGAGGTGTGCAGACTTAGGGATTATTTCCAGAGCAACGAATGCGGGATGCATCGTGATGTGGTGGCAGTAGACAAGGGTCTCACTCCGCTCTCCTTGGCGAACGAGAACTGGCGCAGACCGACGGTATTGAGCGTCACGGACCGCAAAACCGTATGGGAGGGCAAGGAGCTGCACGGGAGGTTCTATCGAGCCTTAACAGGGCCCGATGTGGACCTTCTGGCCTCGGTGAACTGGCTACGCTTCGGGGACCTCTTTGGGGTAACTGAAGGGTTTGCCTGTGCAATTGCTGACGAGGTCATGATGACGAACAACTATCGGAAATATATCCTGAAGGACGGTACGGTCGACATCTGTCGGGCATGCCGTCGTCCTGGAGAGTCACTCAGGCATATTATTTCGGGTTGTTCTCATCTGGCCAACGGCGAGTACTTGCACAGGCATAACCTAGTGGCCAGGATCATCCACCAGCAACTTGCTCTTCGATATGGCCATGTTGAGTCTGAGGTGCCGTACTATCGGTACACACCGGTGTCGGTTCTTGAAAATAGTCATGCATTGCTCTACTGGGACCGCTCTATTATCACGGACAGGACTATTGCTTGCAATAAGCCTGATATCGTGCTAGTCGACCGGCCCCAGCGCCGGGCAATGATCGTTGACATCACCATCCCGCATGACGAAAACCTCGTGAAGGCTGAGAAGGACAAAATCAGCAAGTACCTTGACTTGGCTCACGAGGTTACCGCCATGTGGGATGTCGATTCAACAATCATTGTCCCGATAGTCATTTCGGCGAACGGGCTGATAGCGAAGAGCCTCGACCAACACCTCAAGAGACTCTCGCTAGATGGTTGGGTCAAGGGTCAGATGCAGAAGGCGGTCATCCTCGACACGGCACGCATTGTCCGGAGGTTTCTCTCTCTGTGACCCCGACCGCCGGTAGCTTGGGCCCTGCCACGCTGCCGGTGGAGCACTATTTTTTATATTTTTAAATAGATGTTTTCTTTTTTTTTAATATGTATTTAAAAATGTAATTTATAAGTAATTTAAAAGTAAATAAAGAGATAATAATATAATAATAATATATTTATTTATCAGACAACATTAATCCATTTTGTTAGTAACAATTTAATTCTTAACCTATGTTAGTAAAATTAAATCATAGTAATATTGCATTGAATTATTTAATTATCTGTCCCACCCAATGTCTCAATATGGGACAGTCTATTTTTGCAACAATTACCTTAAGGACACTGTTAGAGCTAGCCCGCGTCCTGTGCAACAATGAAGAGATTCTTTTACGCCGTATAGCGTAAAAGTCATCTGTGCGTTCCTGTGCAAACATCGTCGACGCGCTACAGTATCGGGGCAGCCCCAACAATGTCCTGAAGGTATTGTTGTACTGAACTCGGAGAGCATTGTAAGATTTCTGAGTATAGCTGACCCATCAACCTCCTGCCTGATAGTAGGATTCTACAATACTAGTACACTACAAGTGTTTTTGACTGCCAACTAGAAGCTAATGAAATGACTAATCCATCATCCTTCTGCCTGATAGTAAGATTCCACAATACTAGCTTATTAGTGTTGTAGTGTAAAGCTATTAGTCGCATAAATGTTTTTGATTACCTACTGAAGCTAACTGAAATGACTTATTCATCATCCTCCTGCCTGATAGTAGGATTCCACGATACTAGCTTAGTACTGTTGTAGTGTAAAGCGATTAGTCACATAAGTGTTTTTGATTACCTACTAGTAGCTAACAGAAATGACTAATCCAGCATCCTCCTGCCTGATAGTAGGATTTTACAATACTAGCTTAGTACCGTTGTAGTGTAAAGCGATCAGTCTAATAAGTGTTTTTGATTACGAACTAGACCCTAATGAAATGACTAATCCATCATCCTTCTGCCTGATAGTAAGATTCCACAATACTAGCTTATTATTGTTGTAGTGTAAAGCTATTAGTCACATAAGTGTTTTTGATTACCACTAGAAGCTAATCAAATGACTAATCCATCATCCTTCTGCCTGATAGTAAGATTCCACAATACTAGCTTATTAGTGTTGTAGTGTAAAGCTATTAGTCACATAAGTGTTTTTGATAACCAACTAGAAGCTAATGAAATGACTAATCCATCATCCTTCTGCCTGATAGTAAGATTCCACAATACTAACTCATTAGTTTTGTAGTGTAAAGCTATTAGTCACATAAGTGTTTTTGATTACCTACTAGAAGCTAACTGAAATGACTAATTCATCATCCTCTTGCGTGATAGTAGGATTCCACAATACTAGCTTAGTCTAGCTTAGTACTGTTGTAGCGTTAAGCGATTAGTCACAAAAATGTTTTTGATTACCTACTAGAAGCTAACTGAAAATACTAATCCATCATCCTCCTGCCTGATAGTAGGATGGTAGAGTCAAGCAACCTTCGTGAGTGGTAGAGTCAAGCAACAGTCATTAAAGCCGTTGCATGAATGGGCTGACTCGACCGGGGAAGCACCACCCGCTCACAGAATATCGACGCCAAGTAACAGTATTTGAACTGTTGCGTTCCGTTTGGTGAGTGAGAGTGCCGGAGTCCAATCTCCTTTCCCATCCCCTCCCAAACTCCTTTCCCATCCTTTCCTTTACAGGGTCGGCAGCGCGAGTGTGACGCCACTGGTGTTGCACACGTCCATAGGCCGCGGTAACCGCTTCCCATCAGGTGGGCCGTGTGCTTGTTTGCCACCTTAGTGGTATAAAAATAAAACAAAAAAAAAGATTACCGGGTTCAATCCGTTAAAGTGAAAAAAAAAATTCAGTTCTAACGTTAACTAGTTAATCTGCAGACTTCCTAGGTAATCTGCAGACTTCCTAGGTAATCTGCAGACTAACGACCAAGCATGCAGTGAAGTTAATAAAACAGGTCCTTTGCCTGAATTAAACTTATTTATTTTGGCTTAATTGTCATTATTTATTCAATTGGTTAAGCGCATACGCGCACCTCGATACAGATAGATATAGGTTACTTGTGATAATCTACGAAGAAATAGGAGCCTCGCGCTTACTATTTTCTGCGATTTAACGATGTAGCATCCGTTAATATGCAGATCAATTTGGTAAAGTGAAGATATCTGCTACTTTGAGTCAATTTTAACCCTTTAACGGGTAATTTGCGATAATGTGCAGATTACCTAGTTAATGTGTATAGTAACGTATTCCGTACTCTATCGATAGTATAATATATAATAACCGGGGTTGAACCGCCAACCAACCACTGCCGTCAATAATTGAGGAATTGAGCTGCTGAAGCATGACATGGCGTATTATTTCAACACAGTTCTCATCACAGCGTTAGTGCCGGTTACGTTCAAAGCACTTTGGAGCCCGTGATTCTGTATCCTACTCTTTCTGTAATTTTGGCATTTTTTTTATTTTTAGGGGAGCGATACTCCCAAAACCATGAGGAAAACCTGTGCCACAGCCTCAATCGTCGATAAGCATGTACACCGACTAGTAGACGAGGTTGGTTTGAGCCTCGTACCATTAGGAACCAAGCCTTTTGGCACCTTTTTCTTTGCAGCACCATCAAGATTTGGAATGCCTTATCAGCACACGTGTTTTCTTCTTCCTACAGTCCTGGGTTCTTTAAGGGGGGCGTGAAAAAACATCTGATGAGGCCGTCAAGCTGAAGGCCACCGTTGTAACATTATCAGTATCTGTAATGGTGACCCCGATTCCTTAGATTTTACCTTCAGCTTGTCATCAGGCGAGGTAAGGTCATATTGCCGTGTCTTATGTAAAAAATATCTTGGTGGGGCCCCATATACATCCTGTATTTGGGGGGGAGGGGGGGGAGGAAATAGAGTGTTCAGTATTTTTTCTTTTTTGGGTAATATTCAACATCAGAACAGATATTTCCGTAAATATGGTTCAGAACAATATTGATTACATCAGCCTCTTATCATAAAAAGCCGCATCAAATCGATCCATTCGTTTAAAAGCTACATTGCCACGAACTACACACCCTTCTTTTGCGTCACGGTTTAAAATTTAATGTTAAATGTAGTTATACTTCTGGCTACGATTGTATTATGCAACAAAACTAGGTAGATAGCAGCGATGCAATTACCAAAATGCAATTAAGATAGACACTATAGAGTGACAAGGATAGCACTATCCTATATTTCACTCACATGGGCAGGTATTTAAATCAGTGTATTTTCTTCTACGCATAAATTTTATTTTCTCAATCACTTACCTGAGATTCTAAATGTAAACACACCGTTGTCTAACAAAATTAGTGCAAGGCATGCTTGCAGTTCAAACTTTGTTCATTTCGTAAAGGAACATTCCGCAACAGAAGTCCTTCTGAACCATAGTTGTATAAATTAAAGCTTTACGTATCAAATTACATATCCCGTCTAGTGGGAAGTCATGCAAAGCGGCTGCAAGTTTGCATTTCAACACACAGACAGGTTCCGGACAAAGGGATGTGTGGATTTAAGTTGAGGATGCAGAAGTGCCTCCTTGCTTTAGTGATAGAAGTAGTATTACACTTTACGTAAATAACTAATTAATAATGTACCCGGTAGATGACAATGGGCTCGCCTCCTATTACATTGGGACCTTAACATAACTGGCGAATCGTGGGTGTGTAATATATCTCTGCCTACCCCTTCGCGGATACAGGGGTGAAGTTATGTTATGTTATGTGATGTAAATAACTAGCACTAACAATTCTAAAGTTAAGGTCATTTTTAGGGTTCCGTTGCCAAATTGCAAAAAACGGAACCCTTATAGATTCGCCATGTCTGTCTGTCCGTTCGTATGTCACAACCACTTTTTCCCGAAACTATAAGAACTATGCTGTTGGAACTTGGTAAGTAGATGTATTCTGCGAACCGCACTAAGATTTTCACACAAAAACAGAAAAAAATACAATCAATTTTGGGGGTGCCCATACTTAGAAGAGAAACTCAAAGAAAAAAATTTCATTAAACCAATACGTGTGGGGTGGACAGGCCTTCAAAAATTATATAGAGGTTTCTAATATCATTTTTATCTAAACTGAATAGTTTGCGCGAGAGACACTTCCAAAGTGGTAAAATGTGTGTGTGCCACCCTGTAACTTCTAAAATAAGAAAATGATAAAACTAAAAAACATATATGATGCACATTACCATGTAAACTTCCACCGAAAATAGGTTTGAACGAGATCTGGTAAGTATTTATTTTATTTATTTATTTATAACTTTTACACTATCATTACAGGTACATATCAAACCTAATACAATAGTGACGCTAGTGTAAATGTAAACTATATAAGTCGAGGACACACAGTTTCTAAACTATTTATATCAAACCCATACAATTTACATTCTTTTTATTGTTTCTTTTTTAAACAATTAATCTCCTTTATTAAAATATATTTGTAGCAATCAAACAAGCAATTATATTACGGCTCTCTATAGGGCGCCTCTATATAACTCATCCATGTTGAGCGCCCACACTACACAATCGTAATCGTGAATGTGCTATAGTAAACAATAAACATTATCACCTTTGTGAGTTCCCTCAAACTATCCGAGAATATGTCTCTTCTGTCATGTACCTCATTCAGAACCCGTATTGTACGTGTTAGCGGATTTTTTGCGCGTAAGTTAGTCCTAGCTGCTGGTACACGTAACAGCTGTGGACGTCTACGTTTAGACACATATCCGTCCGGCACGTTAAGCTGAAGGTGCTTCAACACTCCCGCGTTGTGCTCTACTCCCCGTAATAACATAATTACATATACCGCAAGTGCGTATTCTCTGCGTACCCTAAGTTGGTTGTATCCCACCATACCCAAAACAAACAACGTTGGATACATTAATGGATAAAAAGGGTACACTCCGTATAATTTAAAATATAAGTGTCTCAAGAATTTATTTTGAACGCGTTCTAACATAACACAGTATTTTTCTTCACAAGGAGACCATATGACTGCATTATGTTCCAGATGGCTCCTGACTAAAGCGTCATACAGCACTTTTACTGTAGTTATGTTAGTGAAACCACTGGACTGTCTCAACACAAAACCTAAGTTTCTGTATGCTTTCTTGCATATCCTAATAATATGCTCCCGGAACGTTAGATGTGGAGTGACGATCACACCCAGGTCTCTTACCTCTGCTACCCGCTGAATCTGTACGTCGTCCACCTTGTACTCGTACTGTATAGGTTTATGTGCTCTGGTGAATGACATAGTCGAGCATTTAGAGACGTTAAAGGAGAGCTTATTACTCTTATTCCACTCTATCACTTTATTTATGTCGTCTTGCAAGCGTTCACAATCCGACCTATTCCGAACCTCGAGTAGCAACTTAAGGTCATCTGCAAACAATAAACATGTACCATGTCGAAAAACCTCTGGCAAGTCGTTTATCATAATGAGGAACTCGAGAGGACCTAAATTGCTACCCTGACTCACTCCGGACCTGGTGTAATATGAGTCAGATATGCACCCGTTGTAATCGACGTATTGCAGCCGATCCCTCATGTAGTTAGCAAAAAACTGCAGCATGTGCTGCGTACATCCTATGTCAGCTAGCTTCCTTAAAAGGATATCATTATCAACGGTGTCGAATGCCTTTTTGTAGTCGAAATATACTGCGTCGACCTGCGTGCCAGTATCAACTGCCGGTACCACTTGCACCATAAAGTTCAGTAGGTTAGTGGACGTGCTACGTCCCAATCTGAATCCGTGCTGTGCGTCAGACAATTGTGAACTAACTTGTTCTTGCATGCACCGCTGTATAGCAGACTCAAAGACTTTAGCTGGTGTGGACAGTACAGCTACTGGTCTGTAGCTACTGATTTCCGGACCAGCTTTGCCCTTAGGAACTGGTATAACCCGCGTAGTTTTCCAACGAGCCGGGAACATTGCTAGTTTTAAATAGCTGTTGAAAATATGAAGCAGTGGTTCCGCTAACACTGTACCACAGTCTCTAAATAAAAAAGCAGGTATTCCATCAGGACCTGATGAATGTTTTGGTTTGAGATTTGCAAGGGCTATTTTTACATCCTTAAGACTCAAACTATCCATATGTACACGTGCACTATTCGCGTTCGCCCCAAACGCTGCCTCCCGCGGGTAGTAGTAAGTAATAATATAATAATATAGTATAATATAAGTAGTTTTTAATAATACGTCATAAATCGTAAACCGCAATTTATCTTTCATTCAATCAACTCCAATATAAAAAAATTACTTGCTGCTACGGAACCCTTCATGGGCGAGTCCGACTCGCACTTGGACAGTTTTTTTTTCTACTGAGTACCAATTCTCATAATTAAAAGATGTTCAAAATTAATCCTCAATCTAGTCTCGATCTCCCAAATGACAATAAAAAAAGGTGTTCTCGTACCAAATTTCCAATATTTCCAACAAATCTTGTTTTCGTTCAAATTATGTGTGGGCTTGAAGTGCCAGATGTACGGTACAAAGTAGCCCCCGTGTTTTGTTTTAATAGCTTGTTAGGTGCAATTCGGTCGGGGGCGTACCGGATTGGGACCGTAACGGCGGGACCTGTCTATTTTGATATTTTGAGTTATGTCATTCACCTTGTCGTATTCAGTTGCAAATGATATAGGCATCAATATTCAAAAACAATTAAATAATTTAACTTCACCTCCATCATGGCTTTCGTGTTCAATTTCTCTAAAGAAGTCCCAATATAGCTTCAAATTTATTCAATCAATTAACCACAGAACATTTTAGATAGACCTGTCATTTTCCGTCAAAGAATCGACCATGGTCTAACCGACGACCCATTAAGACTGCCATTCATAAAATCATTGAGGGTTATTCGATAAGGTTTTGCGTCAATCACGGTCGCCCTTAATGGACAAATGTCAGTCGTTATCTAATTAATATAAAGATGATTAGTAAGCCGGCTGGTAAAACTGTTTCGACAGTTTTCCATCTTTTTACAAGTCGAAATAGATTTAAATTGAATAAAAAATAAACTTATCTGCGGGCCAACCATAATGTCTTATTAGCAATTCAATTGCAGACCTACACTGAATAGTTTCGTATACTTACCATGACGTGGTGTGAAGTCGTTTAGTTTCACGCGTTCCAATGTCAAAACGAACCAAAGGAGACCTGCCCCTTACGTCACCTTCGATGTTATCCAATTGAAATCCACCGACTTCTCACGTTACGAATGTGATTACAACCCGCTGTTAGGCAGAATAATGCCACAGATACAAAATCTCACTTACATATTTATGCCGTATGCGAAGTTATTATTTAAACACGAACGCGTTCTTTCAATATGCTAATCTACTTGGTTACCATGAGTCCCTCAAATATTAGCCTAAATTTATTTTTACTGAATGTACCTCATTATATAATAAATTAGTTTTGATATTTGTTTTAAAAGTGGTAACCGTTTGGAACACGAAATAAATATGACTCAAAAGAAATATCAGTTTAATTAGAAACTAGCTGTCCCCCGCGGCTTCGCCCGTGGCATACTTCGCCCCGTGGCACTTTTACGTGGCTATTTATCCCAAACATGCCTGTAATTTTTTTATGCAATTTTTTAAACTTATCTCTCCGTAAAAACCATCCTTGGACTTCTACGAACATTAAAAAAAAAGAATTGTTCAAATTGGTCCAGGCGTTGCTGAGTTATGGGCTTACCAACACATTTTGCGATTAATTTTTATATATATAGATGAGGTATTCGATTGGAACAGATCGTTTCAATTTTAAACATGTCATAGTACGGATTATAGGTAGAATCTCAGTCTAGCAAATAGTATTGGATTGTTCCTAAACCGAACTGTTTATAATTCATGGTAAGGTCCTTGTTTAATAGTTAAAAGAGATCCCTCAGGTATTTCAATTCCTTAAGCCCGAAAGGAAATTCTGTGCCAGAGCCTGTGTCCGTTAATTAGCATGTATACCGACCAGCAAGTGGGGTTGTCTGGGGTCCCTAAGATACCTTACACCGTGATAGACTTAAAAAAACGTATTCACTGAGCGTAATACGAACCCACGACCTTTTAGCGAACGCTCTATCACTCCGCCACAGAGGTCGTCAATTAAACCAAAATTAGTGAAGAATTGCTAATATTAATGAAATATTTTAAATCTTAGATCAAAAGCCACAATAATGGACAATTATTACGCTATAAATATGCAATATGAGTTGATAACCCCATTTAGTTGTGCCCTGAGGGCACTGAGACACGATTGTCAACCCTTTCGCGTCTATCATCGTTCCCGTCGCGTCGATAACTCGATTATCAACGTCTTTATCGATATGATCGACAGAACATTGGCTTTTGTTGTTGTTCTTCGGTGTGCGGCCACAAAAAATGTAACCGAATTACGAAAACACCGACCAACTCACAATACAACTGAAAAATAACGTAGGATATAGCTCGGCTGTTTTAAATTCAAAACCTAGTAAATCGAATTTACAAAAATGTCTAGGAGAGCGAAAAAATAGGTTACTCACTTTGAATGCTTGCCGTAACAAAATTAATAATGATATCAACATGGTTGTTGTTTTAAAAGATGCGGGATATAGTCTATTCTAAACTGGTATAGTTAAAAGTCTGAAAATCCCCATTGTACCTTTCAAATAACCCTCACTGTGTTTTTTTTTGTCTCAGCAACTGAATCTTAGCTTTCATGCCAAATTCAAAACCTAGTAACTTCAACTACTAGGTTATCAAGTTGCTTTTTTTGAGGGATTATAGTTGAATAAGCATTTTCATAAAACCAAGTGTGAATTATTTCATATAGAAATATGAAATAATTCTTCCGCAAACTTCCTATTCATGACAGTCAAAGTGTTTAGGAGTAAAACAACAGTTTACGCTTCTTACCATTATATTTTATTCAAACTTTTCAAATTAAGCGATAAAAGTCAGCATAGCACTACATTTCTTTTAAGCCTCAATACATTTTCGTAAGTCACTATTTGTCCATTAGTAATCAAATCGACGGAATTGTCGCTTACGGGGAGATCCAACCAAAATTTTCTTCTATTTGGAGGCATCAGAGGGACCAATTTTGAAATAATGCCTTCTTTTTTAGCTGATTTCACACCTCGAGGTTGATTATTAGTAGCAGGGGGAAGGATCTTGCAGTCATATCTCTGAGTCAAGAAATTTAACTCTTTATAGGACTCTTCAAAATCTTTCTTGTAGAAAACGTTTCGAGATCCTTTTACAAGCTTGGCCTCAACTACCCAGTTCAGCAAAAATGTGTGAAGAGGATCGTCAGCTGTTGTTTTTTTAGGTATGAGTTTCTTCTTCACCCATTCGTATGATGTTTGCACCTCGATTACATCAATATGCGATCTACAATTCGCAATAACGGATTTGTAGTCATCGTAATCATACATGGCATCTCGGCGCCTCAGTTCTCTTTCAATATTGCCATGTACGCCTCCAGCACTCATGTGAGTGTGACCCTTTGTGAGGAACTTTAAAGTTATAGTCTCGATATTAAAGCATCCGGCATTAACGATTGTTACTAGAGCAGTAAACAAAAACCAATTTTTGTTTTGTCCAGTACAATTGTCACACCACAGAGTGATTGCTTTCAGGTCGCTTTCCGATTGAAGAAAAGCCATCAAAGCATCAATTATATTATTGGCATCTCGACCCATCAAAGCTTCATGCCACACAATACATTTGCTATTAATCTGTGCGTCTTTGCATAGTGGAGCGAATGTCAAATTAAAAGCTACGAGACGGCTCAAAAAGAACGAATCTTTTGTTTTCGGTATATCTGGTATCAAAGTAACTTTCTGAAGATCCATCGAGTAATAACGTTCCACAGTATTGTTTCCTTTAGCTCCATCTTCTTTGTAGTTCTTTATTGCTTTTTCAGCCTTTTCTTTATGCTGTTTATAATCATTACGAGTGCTCTCTAAAACTTCTTCATCCTCATTTTTCATCTTTTCTTCGAACACCCCGCATTCAACACATTGATCTCCTTTAGGATACTTAATTTACTTACATATTAATAATATTAATATATATTAATATATAATAAAAATTAATATATATAATATAATATTATTAATTTACTATACTTTAGGGCACTTATCATCCTTTTTGAACGGTAAAACTGATGAAAACTCATTTTTATAAAATAAATCAGAGAGCGACCATAACCTTGCGCCGGCGTCACAGGACTTACTGACGCAATCCTAACGGTTTTTTGCGGTGTTGCCAAATTGATACCCCAGCAAGAATATTTCACAAATTAATAACCTAGTAAGTGAGTCGGGTTACTAGGTGGTTTAAATTTGTAAACCGAGTTACTATGTTATAAATCTGAATATTGTAGACTTTTTGATCCATTTTACAAATTGCTCCGAAATGCTAAAAAATATTTTCGGTAATTGATATGAAAATGGGTGTTCTAAGAACTTGGGGTTGTAGGTATGGGTCTAGTAAGTCCAAAAATTCAAAATAACGTTTCTTGGAAAAATCAGGGGTTACTAGGTTTTGAATTTGGGCAGCCGAGCTGTTTTCGGGGCGAACGCTGTATTACAAGGAAAAAATATTCCTAATATCTTCTTGTCGGTTATCATATGTTTATTTTTATTAATCAAATCAAAAATATAAAATTTCATTACACAAGTAGCAACCCGCCCTCACTTAGCTTCCGTTTATATGAGCTTTAAGCCATCGTAATTTTCACTTAATTAATTATTTAGTTTAGTTATTCATTATTAATTTAAAATGGTGAAAGAATTTTTCCAAAAAGTGCAGTGATTCCGAAGATTATCCCAAACGAATTAACAAACTCATAAATTTCAGTGTCTCTGTTTATAATATTAGTATAGAGATCCACTTGTTTAAACGAAACAAGTTATGCTACCGTTAGCCTGAGGCTTGTTAAATACTAAAATTACAATTTTGAACAATGTAGTGACTGTTGTTCATGACATTGTGGCGACTACCATGCGCCATCTATTCTTGTGATTTTGTTATACGCCAATAAGAGAAATTCGCAAATTTAGTGTCCACACGTAAGCCATTACAAAGTCAAAGTGATTTCTCGTGAAAATTAAAGATTTGCTAACGAGCAGCCATCTTCCATCTATTTTGTGATAAGTCAACGCCGTGTTCTGTTATTAAAGGAACGAGGAACATTGCGCCGAAGCGTTTCAGATTGCATATTAAATTGTGTAGCAACGTGGTCTCATGTATCTCATGTAAGTCATGCTTGTAATTGGCTAATGTATTATTCTTTCCAGGAGTAGAATAATCATCATCATTTGAATGACAATATCAGTTGCATCCAAAACTTGCTCTTAAGATATCAGGGTCTGCAGCTCAACTCCTCACTTAGTTTATTTAGCGGCTGTCGTCTGACCTCTCTAGCCTTGAGAAGACAGCCTGCACTAGAGGAATTTAAGTCGCAATCTTCGTCATCATCTCGCAGAAGGAAGGCGCGAAATGGATTAGGGGGGAGACCCCCTTGCTGGGCCGATCCGCCGCCGGCAAACCGGACGGCGGAGGCGCGAATGTTTGCGCCTCATGCCGCCCTGAGTGTGGCTGCGGGTGTGAGGGACAAGGGTTAGCCCTCCACCAGCCGATCTAGCCACCCGCGAAGAGGTGACTTCCATGTGTGGTTGAACGTCGCCTAAATGAGAGTTTTATGGTGCAGGTGTTCGTGACACACTGCGGGCACGCACTAGGGCGGCGTAGAAGTATTCTCGTATAGTTTCAGGTCCCCCCGACAAGGCGCTGAGTATGACACACCGCAGGGGTTTTATGCCGTAGGATAATTCCCCTGGTGAAACAAAAAATTAAAACATAGCCTCGTCCGGCAATCAGGTTACCTTCACCACGAAGATCTTGGTAGGGCCCTAGACACAAGGTACGCCCGTACGTAGAATTGTGGTCATAAGACCCATCATGCATGATTCGGTTGTGAGGAGATAAACTTACCTACAAATTTTTGATTTTCCATTCCGCGCGGAGGTCGGTTACCGTTTTTTGGTCATATCTTCGGTTCTACTTAACCAATTACAATCAAACATATGGCAAATTTTAAGTCTGACCAAGAACTTCCTAGAAGTAAAAAACGCATCAAAATTCTTGCAGTAGTTTTGGCGTCCATAGCAAATAAACAGACAAGAATTCCAAAAAAATATATTTATTTTTGTACTCAGAATCGTTCATTTAACATAACCCAAGATTTTTTTCATCGCTCCTGTTCGGAAAGTTTAATTTTCATGGGGAGATAACCGGGTGGAAAATAGCTTATTTCATCCCTAGGGTGAAAAGCATTTTTTTTTAATTTAAAGTTTTGTCATGAATAATGTCCATGATAATTTAATTACGTCATAATGCCTTGATAATCAAGACACTTTTTTTTACATGGCCGCCTACCGCACAACTCGTGACCAACTCGATTACAATGTAACTAATAGATTCGATTTTCAAAACTTTTCTAATGTTTACAGTATGTACGTGAATTATAACTTTATTTCAGTATAAAAAAAAAACTATTTAAGTTTGCCGCGGTAGCCTACTGGTATGGGTAATGGACTGCAGAGACGAGGTCTCGGGTTCGATCCCAGGTTATACCATGGCACACACCAATGACTTTTCGAAGTTATGTGTGTATTTATCGCAGGCTTATAAGTGCCCGGTTAATGGCAATAGGCTCGCCACCTATTACATTGGTACCTAAACATAAACTGGCGAAATGTGGGTGCTAGCACCTCTGAATACCCCTTCGGGGATATAGGCGTGAGTTTATGTTATGTTATGTTATTTAAGTTAGCTAAAGCATTGGCGGGAAAACGAGATTCAATATAAATAAATACCTTGTGTTAATTGTGGTTAAAAATGGTTTCGGAAAGTGTTTCGGAAGTATGTAGTATTTTAATTTCCTCACATAGTCGAAATGAAAAGTAGAGTGTTTACCTCGGGAGAATGTCACCATTTCACCCTCGAACTATTGCCAGAAATATCTCGGGTGAAATGGCTGACTTTCAACCCTTGTGTAACAATCTACTATTTTAATATCTCCAAAGTACAACTAATTTACAATTTTATAATAGTATTAATAGTTTAGAAGTCAAAGGCTTACGGCATTGATACTATGATCACATGAGTAGATAAGCGTATCGCTATCGCAACAAACCCTTACTTGGTACCCCCGGTGAACTGGTTTAAACCGGTTTGTACCCGAGCGGGCGCCATATCATACACACATAGCTGTGTGTGTACTAGTGTTCCTGCGCATAAAGATAATTCGAAGTTTTCCTAAGAAGTGGTATGTACTATTATCTTGTTTGTATTTTTATGGCAGGAGTGCGAAAGCCGCTGTAGCCTAGTGGTATGGGTAATGGACTGCTGAGACGAGGTCTCGGGTTCGATCCCAGGTTTTACCATGGCACACACCAATGACTTTTCGAAGTTATGTGTGTATTTATCGCAGGTTTATAAGTGCCCGGTTAATGGCAATAGGCTCGCCACCTATTACATTGGGACCTAAACATAAACTGGCGAAATGTGGGTGCTAGCACCTCTGCCTACCCTTTCGGGGATATAGGCGTGAGTTTATGTTATGTTATGTTATGTAGTACGATAGATGTACAATTTATATATATTTACTAGCTGACCCGGCAAACGTTGTTTTGCCAAGTATATTATTTCTAGGAAACATTTTTTTAGTTCAATAAAAATAACTATCTACTCATCCCTACTCCGTGATGTTTGCTGGATGAGAGGTGACAACGGTAGACATCTAGCGGGGATAACTGATCGATTGATTGTTATGGACCGGCGAAGGCGGAAGATCAAATTGAATTGAGAAAAAAATCATCATCATCATCATCAACCTATTCTAAAAAATCATAATTGAAGGAAAATATTAAAAATAAAATAAATAAAAATCACGATGGAAAAATAAGGGTTGATCGTAGAGGGTTAAAAATTCAGGGTTGTATGTATTTTCTAATGCTGTATCATGAAAATTAAAAAAATATAAAAAAAAATTAAAAATAAGTTTAGGGGTGGACTGCTCTTAACATTTAGGGGGATGAAAAATAGTGTTGTCCGATTCTCAGACCTACCTAATATGCACACAAAATTTCATGAGAATCGGTCAAGCCGTTTCGGAGGAGTTTAACTATAAACAGCGCGACACGAGAATTTTATATATTAGATATATAACATACATAACATAACTTCACGCCTGTATCCCTGAAGGGCTTGGCAGACGTGTATTGTACACCCAAGATTCGCCAGTTATGTTTAGGTCCCAATGGGTAGGGGGCGAGCCTATTGCCATCTACCGGGCACATTACAAAGCGAGCGATAATTAACTTTTATTTTCTTAGTTCACTAAAAATTTCCATTTAAATTCATTTATTTAAATAAAAATACAAACTTGGGTTATATTAAACTAGCGACCCGCCCCGGCTTAGCACGGGCGCAATTTAGAAAACCGCATCAAAATCCGTTGCGTAGTTTTAAAGATTTAACCATACATAGGGAAATAGGGACAGAGAAAGCGACGTTGTTTTATACTGTGTAGTGATGAACGATTCTGAACACAACATTATTTTGTTTGGAATTCTTGTCTGTTTATCTGTTTTTCTGGGCTGGGTTGCGGTCGTAGCCGCGGGCATTAGCTAGCGTCATCACTACTATTTGTGTTAACCCTCCCCCCCCCATATTTCAGAGCGTGGATTAACAAAGAAACTAGGTTCAGTGTATTGTTCAGTGGTTTTTTTATCCTAATTTTATAATAACGGTGAGAAAGCGTAAAGAACTTGAACTTGAGCATGCGACAGCCACACGCAACAGACGACCAACTGAGAAATTTGAACAACCGTTTTTTTTTCTTGCGGAAATCCCCTCGGATACTCCCCCACTGGCCAGCTGGAGCGGTTATGTCGGGCTTGAACCGACTAAAACCGCACGCCGTCTCGGGTCTACAGACGCCGGGGTGTAAGGTTGCCCATAGAGCATATCCCTCGCACCCCGACTGACCCTGGGCCATCTCCGGTTTCGAGATGGCCCCTTCGGATTTGGGAACCACGGTGTCCCCGTCTTGCCCCGGTGTGGCAAGCCGGCCTGCTTCTGCTGGGGTGACAGAAATTCCAACACAATGATGAATTCTAAATTCTCACCTCTAACGTTCCGAAGAGTGCAGTGTTTTACAAAGTGATACAATTAGAACGGAAAGCTTCTATTAGTGTAATGATAAGATCTTTTCTCATTTTCTCACCATTTAGGGCCATTTTCTATGAAATTAGGTGTTTTTGCTGTAAATGGTTATACATTAGGTGAAGGATTTTTTGTTGAAGGAAACTGTTTTGATACCCTTTCTAAGTTTGTAATAATATAATATTCTTAGAGCTTGTTATGGGTTTCTGAATTAAACTATTAGATTGCTAGTGGTTCGAGCCCTGGCATCGCCTGGAAATTAATTCGTAAATCGAAGTCCTATACCCTTATTGCAGTTTTCGAATTTTGTGGCCGCGAGTTTTATTGCCAGGTTCTTTTCGCATGGGCTTTACCTATATTGCCTTGCGAATCTGGCAGTAAATGTATCTAGAAGCAATAATCTTGATGTTCATAAGTTTTACTCTGTGACCTATAATACTAAATATATATTTTGACTTAATTTGCAGCACCATATAATTACTAAAAAGAGCGGTTGTTAGAACAGTGCTAAGAATGTATTAGCGTAACAGTTTCAGGCATATGAATTTAGTGTATGAGTAGTTTTATGATAATAAACAATTCTACTAGTTTTAAAACAACACAACACTATCGCTATACACTTAATCTTGATGTTAGAATAGCGTCGATAAAATAAATTGAATTTCGAAATAAATATGATTATGAAAAATATAAAACAAATGTATATAGTTTAGAGAACTTGTTTCATAAGAACATTTTGACAAATAACATCCAAATTTATTTACCGTTTTCTTTGTCAAAAATATGAACAATGTACTATATATATTTATAACTTACATAATTTATAAAGCTGATTGTACACCCGCAGATGTAAACAAGCTAAATGAAACCATTCAAAAGTTAAAGAATGAAGAAATACATGTTTTCAATAAAATTAACGCAGCTATAGATGATTCAATCAAATATCTGAATGAAAGTAATGATACAGATGCTACTGAAGGAGCTATGTATATGAAAGAATTGAAAAAGCAACTGATAGAATTACACACGATCACTAATAATGATACAGACATATCTGCTCTAGTAATAAATATGACGAACAGTGACGTTTTTCAGGACTTTAACGATAGCTCCCATTTAAATAATTCAAGTGGAAGAAGGAAGTTAAATGTCTTCCTTAAGGGGGCGGAGGATCCCTTAAAAGCTTCTATAATAAAATTTTCCAAATTAGCTCTCGGTACCGGTTACAACAAATATGGTGAGGTAGAGATATCAAAGAAAAAAAAGAATAAATTGACAAATAGAATTGAAATCGAGAAGAAGTTAGAAACCTGGCTCGAGCAAAGGCAGCGGGAACGAGAGCTAATTAACAACTATAAGAAGAGTAAATCATTAACGAAGTTGGCGTCAGAAAAATGTCCAAATTTTGGTGTAAAAAAGTTTAAATATCCTTGCTGCAGAAAATGTTGCAAAAATTCTTATCTTGGGTGTTTTAAATAAAAATAATGTAATGTTTGACTTCAAATAAAAGCTGAAATATTTAATTTTGGTATAAAAATGTATTTATATCCTTGCTTCAGAAAATGTTCCAAAAATTCTTATCTTGGGTGTTTAAAATAAAAATAATATAAAGTTTGATTTCAAATAAAAGCTAAATATTTAATTTTGGTATAAAAAAAGTGTAAATATCCTTGCTGCAGAAAATATTGCAAAAATTCTTATCTTGGGTGTTTAAAATAAAAATAATGTAATGTTTGATTTCAAATAAAAGCTGAAATATTGAATCTTATAAGTGATCACACAATAAAAGTAACTAGCTGTAGCAGTGACTCCACCCGAGTGAAATTCTGATCCTGTTCCCTCAACCCGTAGGACCTAATTTCAGGAAAGTGCGGGAGCAGGGACGTAACCCCGAGCCTCGAGAAATCAAGGCCGTGTAGTCCCAGCTCCGCCAGGCCATCGTGGTGGAGTGGAAGGAACGACTTGCGCGACCAAGCAAAGGGCACGCCGCAATAGCGGCGGTAAAGCCCATCATGGAGGATTGGCTAGAGGGGCGACACGGAAGCCTCTCGTACCGACTGACGCAGGTGATCTCCGGGAAGGGTTGCTTCGGGGACCACCTGCATCGGATCAGGAAGGAGCCAACGCCTGAGTGTCTCACTGCGACGCGAGCGAGGACTCAGGGCTGCACACTGGGAGGCGCCGAGGCGTGACCTCGTGGCAGCCATCGGGGTGGGAGTCCTCTCGCTCGGCAGCATGATTGCGGCAATGGTGCGGAACGCGAGCGCGGGGGCCGCCGCCACCTCCTTCTGCGAGCATGTAATGCTCGCGAAAGAGATGACGGAGCGCGCCCGGGAGAGGTTCAGAACTCTCCCGGCTCGCCGAGCCCGAGACGGCGTGCGGTTTTAGTCGGTTCAAGCCCGACATAACCGCCCCCGCTGGCCGGCGGGGGGTATCCGAAGGGACTTCCGCACGAAAAAAAAAAGACCCTAATTTCAGGAATAAAAAGCTTATGTGTTATTCTAGCTAGACTATTGTCTTATCCTGTACCAAATTTCAGTCAGCTCCATAATGCCGTTTGAGCGTGATTGAGTAACAAAGATCCAGACATCTTCACAACCTTTCACATTTATAATATTACCAGCGACCCGCCCGGCTTCGCACGGGTGCAATGGATGTTATTATACATATAAACCTTCCTCTTCAATCACTCTATCTATTAAAAAAACTGCATCAAAATCCGTTGCGTAGTTTTAAAGATTTAAGCATACATAGGGATACTCGTATAGAGACATAGGGACAGAGAAAGCGATTTTGTTTTACACTATGTAGTGATTAGGATAGTAGGTAGTTCAGTTCATCAGCTATAATTAACGACCCGTATTCGACACTGTAAGCCTGTAATTCCGTTAATACGTGTATATAAAATTGACGGCGTCTGTGGCGTAGCGGTAGTGCATTGGACTGCTACGATAGGGGTTCAATTCCCGCTCAGTGCAAATATTTGTATGCATGAATATGTCTATTTGTTTTTCCTGGGTGTTTGTATGTATGTATTTACAAAAAAATTGTATATAAGTACGTTTATCCGCATTCTGGAACCTATAACACAAGCTAGTTAAACTATGCTTACTTTGGGTTTAGAAAGCGCTGTGTAGAATATTTATTGATTTATTTATATATAATGAAATTGTAAACTATGTCAACTGTATTCCCCCGAGAGCTTGGGTCCCAACTCTGACATTTTCTAACCCGAGATATATCTGATATCTTGGCTGCAGTCCTACGCATCCCTTTAAGGCTTGATCGTGAGCACACATACGTTTACCTCCCTATATCTGTCTGCCAATACGTGCACAAGCCCGAGATAAGGCTGGGACGTCCGTATTGAGGAAAACCGACCCTCGGATAGATAAGGGAAGATTTTTTTAAACATAAATGCTGGAATAAAATTAGGGATGAAAGTTGAACACAATCTTTGTTGGAAAATCTGATCGCTGTGAGTGTGATTATTTGGATATTATGGCGGTAATTTGTTTTTTGAGGACAACTGTTGGTGTTACCAGTAGATTAAGGAAATGGACCATCAAAATGGAAAAAAGTATGAAAATATTTTTTTTTCGATTAAGGGAAGGGTGAGTTTGATGGATATAGTTGTGTTTTAAGGGCAAAAATATGTTATATTGTTTATTCGTACTTAGAGCATACCTACTACTAGAGCTCTTGTCCAAAATCTGATCCCGTTCTTGCAACCCATGGGAACCTATTTCGGGGTTAAAAAGTATTCCGGACTATAATCTATCCCAGTACCAAATATCAGCCAGATCTGTTCAGCAGTTCAAGCGTGATTGTTTGTTTGTTTGTTTATCGTTTATTGTTATCACAGGTAGGTTTACAAATAGGTCTTAATCATTAAAATACAGATCTCTGTGATAAACCGCATTCATCGGTGTACAATATGGTCAAAAAGATAAAATAGAATATACCCTTTTTTTTTTACGTGCGGAAATCCCTTCGGATAAAAAAAATACCATATCTTATGGTTGATGACACATGTCCATGATACGCTGTAGTTACAGTGTTACGGTCAGCGATACTAGTGAGTTTGCGTAAAGCATAACAAAACTGGTGAATCCTAAGACATATCTGTTCTATATGTTGTTTCCATGACAGTTTGCTATCTAAGAGCAATTCTAGGAATTTGGTACAGTCAGTTTGACCTATTGTCAGTCCATTATAAATAATATTTAAAATAACAGGATGAAATTTTCTTTGATTGAATTGAATTAATTTAGTCTTTTCAATATTGATTTATTTGTCCAGATTGAGTAACAAACATTTAAACATCTTCACAAAGCGCATTTAACAATTTGTAATGATCTTTTAGCCTTGTTTTTTTTGTATGGAACATGGTCTGCGTGTTCCTTAAATAATATGTTCCGTGAAAAACTAAGGTTTAGGTTCCTTGGTACATTCAGAATTAATTATTTATTTATTTATTTTATTATGAACGAGCAGCTGCAAGCTGATATGTTCACATCTAGTGATAAAATTTTAGTAGTCCTTTTGCTTCATTTTAACACTCCGTCACTTTTTTTAGCAATGAATTATCCAGTCGTAGCCAGTTATCGAGTCTGTTTTTAAATGAGTTTATAGAAGTGGCAGAAACAACGTCCTCTGGCAGTGAGTTCCAATTATGAACCACTCTATTGCTGAAGAAGTGGTGGGCAACCAGTGTGCTAGCGGAGGCCCGCTGCAAACGAAGGCTGTGTCCGCGGGATGGCCGTTGGCCGTCTTTTTTGAGGAGGATGTCTTGTATATCCGGCAGATTGTAGTGTGTGACTAAGATCTTATATGTTTCTATAAGATCACCTCGAAGTCGTCTTTGCTCAAGAATGCTTAGATTCAGTGCACGTAGTCTCTCTTCATAGGGCATGCGATGCAGGGCCTGCGGTATCTTAGTAGCTTTTCTCTGAACACTCTCCAGAAGATTGATATCTTTGTGTAAGTATGGGC
Source organism: Cybosia mesomella (assembly GCA_946251805.1). Lineage (NCBI taxonomy): Eukaryota > Metazoa > Arthropoda > Insecta > Lepidoptera > Erebidae > Cybosia > Cybosia mesomella. The sequence continues at coordinate 15,955,234 of OX276415.1, forward strand.
TCCAGATCTGAAAGCCATATTCCAAAAGTGATATAATATGAAACCTATAAGCCTAATATAGGTTTTATAAATCTTAGTAAAAACTGCCACTGAAATGGTTTGGAAGGACCTCCGAAAAACATACACAAAAGAGTTTGCTCTTTTTACGATTGTGGAGATATGCTCTGCCCACTTCAAATCATACGTCATACGTACTCTCAGATCTCTTTGAAGATTAGCTGAGGTCAAGATGTTTTCCTCTAGCTAGATTGTATGTTAGTCTTGAATTGTTACTCCCTAAATGCAGAACATTGCATTTAGACACATTTAATTTGATGATCCAGTCTTTAGTCCAGTTTTGAATTCGATCCAGGTCATCTTGTAGCTGCCCAGAGTGTGTAAGTGGGTTGGCAAAAAACTTACCATCATCAGCAAAGAAGGCAGATTGGGACTTGATCAGTTCAATTAAGTCAGAGATGTTTATTCCGAACAAGTGGGGGGCAAGCACTGAGCCCTGGGGCACACCACTCACTACGGGTCTCTGTTTGGAGAGGGAGCCACCAACACGAACCTGAAATGTTCTACCTTCCAAGTAGTTCTTTATCCATCGGAGCAAAGATCCACGTATCCCCAAATATTCCAATTTATTGAGGAGTCGTTGGTGGGGAACCCTGTCGAAGGCACGCTCGAATTCCAAGTAAATGACATCAATGGGGTTGTGGCTGTCGAGCTCCTTGGTCCAATCTTGTACACATGTCAGTAGATTAGTGATTGTTGACCTCCTTCCAACAAATCCGTGTTGTTTAGTTGAAATAATGCCCTCTTGGCCCAAAAACCCGGTCAACCTGTCTGAAATAATCGTTTCCATAATCTTCACAACCACACTGGTGAGGCTAATGGGACGGAAATACCCAGCCTGTAGCTTGTCTCCCTTTTTATATACGGGGGTCACAATAGCATGTTTCCAATCTTGCGGCAAGTGTCCGGTTTCAAACGATTTGTTCATTATGTGTGTTAGGATAGGCGCCAGAATATGCACACAGTTTTTGAAAACACAGCCTGGTAGTTGGTCAGAACCAGGAGATGAGTGGGTATTTAAACCTTTTATTACTTTTTCCATGTCATTTAGTGTAACAGTAATGTCAAACTGTGTTTTTTGCGCGAGATTGTGGTTATTTTTGGTAGTTGGTCTAAAACCGGTTTATCTGAATAAGCTTTAAGAAATTCTTCAGCAAACACCTCTGCAATATCACTTAGGTCTGTTACTAGGTCTCCATCAAGGTTTCGTATTGCTTGTGGAATGCTAACGCTAGTGCTGGTACTACGTCGAATGTGCGAGTAAAAAGCTTTGTCACCACCATCCAGTATGTTGGCCTCAAATACGCTTCTCGGTTTTCAGGTTAGTGCAACACACCTGTTATTACTATCTCGAAATGCCTTATAGTCTTCATCCAACCCTGACGAACGGTATCTATCCCATAGTTGTTTTTTGTTAGCTATAAGTTCTAGAATACTCTTATCAATCCAGGGTTAATTTTGGCTTTATAGTTTATGATTTTTTGTGGGGCATGTTTGTCGATTGTAGTATTAATTGCCATCAAGGTTTCTGCCCATAGTTGTTCGAGGTTTACCTTTGACTTTCACACGCGTTAAACTTATAACACCTCTTTTTACGTTGAAGGTTAAATAGAAATGAGCGGCGTCTCACTAAATAAAAATAAAAATATGTTACAGTTTTAAATCAAATTATAAGTAATTTAAAACGGTAAATTACAGCTGTAAAAACCATATTTATTTAAATTACAGTCACGTATCTCTCGTCTATATTAATATTATAAGAGAGAGGCCGAATTTTGTGTGTTTGTTTATAATTATGTTTAGGGTAATCTGCGGAACCACTTCACTTGTTAGGGAAATTCTTTCAAAACTTGAAAGGTACATTATCCTCGATTGAAATAGACTATATATTATGTGTAAATTACTAGGGCCGAGTTAAATAACACTAATTGAATATTAAAAACGCCCAACACGAGTTTATTTATAGCTAAGAACCATCTTAATCATATTGGCCTTCGAACAAAGAAATTCACTTAAAAATTGGGAGCTCCGATGCCACAGATAGACACACACACAGATACGTCAATAAAGCCATGTTAAAAAAACGTCAAGGGTTAAAAAAAAAACATATTTTTAAACTAAGCGAAACGAGGGTGGTTTGCAAATCATTTATATTATCACTTACCACCGTACTTTTGGTTTTTAAGAAACTTTATTTTGTTATAAATCTGCTAAGTTCAAATCTGTACCATAGATTAAAGTATTAAAAGTACTATTAAATAAAGTCGCCATTAATTTGAGGTTTAATTAAGAGCTTAACGTTAAGCATGTTTATGTGAAATAAACTATTTAATTAAATGCTATTTGTAAGACAAAATAGGCGATATATTAGGCAGTAGGGGTTATTTACTTGATCCTAATTTACTTGACGTACTTTCATTTGAGATGTTTATGTTTATAGCGCCTTATTTTTAATAATATCTATCTATTGTAATATAATATATGAATAGGTCTTTACCTATGAAATTGCCGAAATTTTCTTACAAATTCATGAGTTCGTTATTCCTGTAATTTAATAGCTATTTCCATTATTTATATTATATTTGAAAGTTGATTTCAAGATTTTACAACTGTGTATTAAATTTTGATTTTTATTGGCCGCTTGATAAATTAATTCGATCTTCAAAAACAGTACTTCCTAAATGCTATCCATTTTAATGATACATTTCGTATTACTTAACAGGTGTCACTTTTCAAAAATGTATTAAAAGTTGCTGTTTGTTAGCTTAATGTTGTCTCATTCATACACAAAAAATCATAAAATTTGGATTTGTCGTTCCTTAAAAAATGCAAAAATGTTAGTACTGAAAATTGGGTTTCTTCCAATTTCTTCAAGAAAAACGGCATATAGAATATATATATTATAGAATATAGATATTATTATAGAATCTGTCATCGCAACCCTATCAAATAATTATATAGGTGTGGCAACAATGTGAACCGATTTGACATTAATATGAATAACGTAAAATGGCACAATATACTTTTGATTGTCGAGCCGAAAGGTATTGTCAAAAAATAAATCCGTTTGAATCAGTGTAATCTGTGTTTTATTTCCACGATAAAGAGTTGATTCTACACTATATTATTCAGTAGGTATGTGAATAGGTGGTATAGTAGATTGTTACACAACGGTTGAAAGTCAGCCATTTCTCCCGAGATATTTCAATAGTTCGAGAGTGAAATGGTGACATTCACCCGATAAACACTCTACTTTTCATTTCGACTATGTGAGGAAATTAAAATACTACACACACATTCAATGAAACAGGTATATTGATTATCAGTTAAAATTTAAAGTAAAATTAGAACAATTTGAAAATGGATTATTAACAACAGCTTTTGCCTGTTCTTCAATCTCATCGGGAGTTAAATTAATAAATCACTTTCCAAAACCAGTTTTAACCACAATTAACACAAGGTATTTATTTATATTGAATCTCGTTTTCCCGCTAACTATTTAGCAAACTTAAATTGTTTTTTTTTTAATACTGAAAAAAAGTTATAATTCACGTACATACTGCCAACATTAGACAAGTTTTGAAAATCGAATCTATTGGTTACATTATTATCTAGTTATGATATCAAGGCATTATCTCGTAATTAAATTATCATTGACATGGACCATAGCAAAACTTAAAATTTAAAAAGAAGTATTTTTATTTGCAATATAATTTAACCGTCGTTCATTGACAAAGTCGCTGACATAAAGTGTCACGTCAATTTGTGACTTTATTTTGCATTTCTATACTTGCGTTCGATTTCTTTGATGAATTTATATTGTACAACAGCGTTTTTAGGGAGTTCAGATGGCAGTCGCTCCCGAAAAAGCCAAGCTAAGCCAAATTAAGATTAAGAGTATGAAAGCGAACCTTGGGCTCCAAGGTATAGTTTTTGGATACAATGGGACTAACGCTGTGTACACTCTTTTTTTTTTTTCGTGCGAAAATCCCCTCGGATACCCCGCTGGCCAGCAGGGGCGGTTATGTCGGGCTTGAACCGACTGAAAATGCACGCCGTCTCGGGTCTACAGACGCTGGGGTGTAAGGTTGCCCATAGAGCATATCCCTCGCACCCCGACTGACCTTGGGCCATCTCTGGTATCGAGATGGCCCCCTCGGGAACGCTGTGTACCCATGGATGTGTGATGTTTTGTAGAACATTGGACTGCTAAGCCATGGGTCATGGATTTGTTTTCTGCTCAGTGCAAATATATATATTTGCATTGCTCTTAATGTTTAAATGCATAATATGTATGGGTATACAAAAAAGTTCCAACCTAAGCATGTTTATCCGCATTCTAGAACCGATATGACAGGCTCCGCTTAGTTTCGGTATAGAGGACGCTGTGTAATATATATGATATCTTCGAATATTTATTTTTATGTAGTTACAACAATTTACATTTCATTCCGTCATCAGTAAATTTATTATGAACATAATAAAATGGCGGATACACTCTCGGCCTCACCACAGATAAGATAGGGCGAGTGCTCGCATGCAAAACAAATATATCGTGCAATGGATAATTGCTTTTGGGTAGTTTAAATGTGGATACTGATTAAATAAAGGCCTATTCAAACCCGTGAGCCTAGACAAAGTCACCTTCTATTGACAACTAGCGGCCCGGTACGTGCTTCGCTACGTCAAAATGATCCGCCATGTATTGAATTCAAGGGCTTACCCGGGGTGCCCGGCAACGGACACTTGGGGAGGATCAATCCCTTCGGATACCCCCCACCGGCCAGCGGGGGTGGTTTTGTCGTGTATCGACTAAAACCGTACGGTGTGCGCACGAAAAAAAAAATTCTGAGAGATTTTCTTAATATTTTTTTCCGTGAGAACCTTGTACAGAGTATTAGAAAACTACAAAAAAAAATCAGCCAAATCGGTCAAGCCGTTTTCATGCTATGTCGTGACAACGGAAAACGGGTTTCATTTTTATATATATAGATAGATAACGTCAGTGGAAAAGTTCAAAATGTATGGAATGGCATTATTTGTCGACATGTCACGTGTAAAAAATAATGTTACTCCCATACATTTTAGACGTTTGCGAATTCGCTTTGAAGCGATTCCATTTATAGAATGTCACTTTTTCTACAGGCCCTGGGCCTGTAGACAAAGTCACATTCTACTAGTGGAATCGCTTCGAAGCGAACCTTCAAATGTTCAATATGTATGGGAGTGACATTATTTGTTACACGTGACATGTCGACAAATGTTGTCTCTCCCATACATTTCAGTCTTTTGAAGGTTCGCTTGGCATGTAAATACAACTTGATACCCGGAAGGTTTGAAAAGAATAAAATTAAAATCGAACATAAAATTTCAAAATCTGATTTCTCCAAACTGATCAATGTTGAGACCACGATTTGGGCGCCAAAATGTGCAACTTAAGTATTGGCTTAAGACAGAAAACGAAAATTGAAAATCGATCTAGCAACGGAGGACCAAAAATTCTAAATCTGATTTCTGCCTTGCGGACCTAGTTATAGAACTACGATGGCTCATGGTCAGATGGCAGTCGGTTGGATGCAAATGGGACTAACGCTGTGTACCCTTTTTTTTCGTGCGGAAATCCCGCACGAAAAAATACCCCGCTGGCCACCGAACTACGATGGCTCATGGTCAGATGGCAGTCGGTTGGATGCAAATGGGACTAACGCTGTGTACCCTTTTTTTTTCATGCGGAAATCCCGCACGAAATAATACCCCGCTGGCCACAGAACTACGATGGCTCATGGTCAGATGGCAGTCGGTTGGATGCAAATGGGACTAACGCTGTGTACCCTTTTTTTTCGTGCGGAAATCCCGCACGAAAAAATACCCCGCTGGCCACAGAACTACGATGGCTCATGGTCAGATGGCAGTCGGTTGGATGCAAATGGGACTAACGCTGTGTACCCTTTTTTTTTCGTGCGGAAATCCCGCACGAAAAAATACCCCGCTGGCCACAGAACTACGATGGCTCATGGTCAGATGACAGTCGGTTGGATGCAAATGGGACTAACGCTGTGTACCCTTTTTTTTTTCGTGCGGAAATCCCGCACAAAAAAATACCCCGCTGGCCACAGAACTACGATGGCTCATGGTCAGATGGCAGTCGGTTGGATGCAAATGGGACTAACGCTGTGTACCCTTTTTTTTTCGTGCGGAAATCCCGCACGAAAAAATACCCCGCTGGCCACAGAACTACGATGGCTCATGGTCAGATGGCAGTCGGTTGGATGCAAATGGGACTAACGCTGTGTACCCTTTTTTTTCGTGCGGAAATCCCGCACAAAAAATACCCCGCTGGCCACAGAACTACGATGGCTCATGGTCAGATGGCAGTCGGTTGGATGCAAATGGGACTAACGCTGTGTACCCTTTTTTTTCGTGCGGAAATCCCGCACGAAAAAATACCCCGCTGGCCACAGAACTACGATGGCTCATGGTCAGATAGCAGTCGCTTCACATCAAATATCGAAGTGCGATCGTTTCGTAGTTAGACTGAAAGATGGTGCCTACGCCAACTGAGTTGGGAATAGGGTCGGAGATTGATTGGTCAGTCGGGGTGCGAGGGATATGCTTTATGGGCGACCTTACACCTTGGCGTCTGATGACCCGAGACGGCGTGCGGTTTAAGTCGGTTCAAGCCCGACATAACCGCCCCCGCTGGTCGGCGGGGGCGCCGCGGGGATGTCCGCACGAAAAAAAAAGTGTCGCAGAATGATGGTGGTCATTGAGTTGGCCAATTATTTTTTGGGCTATGCGTCTAATATCACGGCAATAATATTGACGGCTTTTGTGGCGTAGCGGTAGTGCATTCGACTACTAAGACAGGGGGCGCGGGTTCGATTCCCGCTCAGTGCAAAATATTTGTATGAATTAATATGTCTATTTGCATTGGTCTGGGTGTTTCTATGTATAAAATGAATGTATTTACAAAAAAAGAGTATACAAGTATAAAGAATATACAAACATTGTATAGTTAAACGATCTTCGAGGAAGTATCTCATCGGAGTAACTCAGGAGTTCTCACATAAAGTAATTCATGCGTACCTGAGTATGACGACTACATCATCACTGAGCAGGTGAGGCAGAGCAAAAACGCTGACCAATCAATTATAAAAGAAAACATAAACTTCACGCCTGTATCCCCGAAGGGGTAGGTAGAGGTGTATTACATACCCACGATTCGCCAATTATGTTAAGGTCCCAATGTAATAGGGGGCGAGCCTATTACCATCCACCGGGCACAATATTAAGCGAGCAATAATTAACATTTATTAATGCACACATAACTACGAAAAGTCAGAGGTGTGTGCCTGGGGCGATAGGGATCGACCTCGAGACCTCAGCAGTACGTTACGTACGCCACTGGGCTAGCACCTCTTTATAAAAAAAAAAGTTTCATATACTCCACTTCCACTTAATTTTACAGAAATATTTAAATTCAAAGTTATCTTTTAATATATGAAGCTATAAAATTTCCAATCAAAGCTCTTTATTTTCATAAACACGATGTTTGTTTAGAATACTGTCAAGTTCAATTTTGCTGTATCGTGTAAAGTTCTGTATATACTAGTATGTGACTGTGTAATTTAATTTACTTCCTTTGTTTTTTTTTATACCACTTAGGTGGCAGACAAGCACACGGCCCAGCTGATGGGAAGCGGTTACCGTGGCCTATGGACGCGTGCAACACCAAGGGCGTGATTCTCGCGCTGCCGAACCTAAAATTAAATGAATAATTAGGGACCGGTGGCTGTTGAAGCGAGTTTTAGAGTGGAGATTACGATTGGCAAACGGAAGGTGGGACTCTTTTCAGACAGACACAGGTAGCTGGGACAATCTGGATGCGGAAGGTGACGGATTATTAAGATAAGTCTGTCCTAAGTAGCAATTATGAACGTCAAAATTATTGTTGCAACATTTAGCTTTACTGCCCCATTCACAAGGCGAAACCTATGAGAAAAAAAACTTGAAAATGACAACTCACGGCCGCTCTTTTCTAACCGCTTAACAATTAATTGGTGATGCTGCAACTAATATATAATACGTGTAGGAAAAGTATTTTTTGGGCAGAGATTATCAATTAACCTATATGTTATAGCTATGCCATGAGATTGCAAGATGGGGTCCTTCAACAATGATATAAAAGGTTTGCACACTTTACAGAACCAACAACAGATGAAAATATGCTGTGAATTGAACCACTGCTAAGTGCCAACGCCAGATGGATTTGATTTTCGCACAATGAAATTTAAAACTATATCTTTACTTCTTCGATTCGATAAGGCACAGGATTAGCTTAGGCGCAGATTATGAAATGGCGTGTAGCGTACGGCCTAATGGTAAACCCAAACAAGACCCAGGTCATCATTGTTGGCAGCCCTTGGATGGTCTCAAGAATACTCTGGTCATTGCTCCCACAGGTTGCTTGCAACGGAACAAGCATCTAATATAGCGATAAAGTTAAGAACCTAGGGATTTACATGGACAGTTGCTTAACCTGGGGTCCTCAGTTGCAGGAAATCAGTCGTAAAATGTTTGCGGCCGCGGGGTCCTTGCGTAGGCTACGTAATTTCCTACCGATTGCCACCAAGATTGCGTTAGTACAGTCACTTCTCTTTCCCATCCTTGACTATGCAGATGCCAGTTATCTAGATCTCACTGAAGACCAACTAAATAAGCTTGAGAGACTCCAGAACCTCTGCATAATATTCATATTTGGTCTTCACAAATATGATCACGTTTCTGAATATCGAAAAAAGCTCAAGTGGTTACCTATCCGCCTTCGCCGGAATGCTCACATACTCTCCTTATTGTATATACTTTTCAACCCTGCTTCTCCTTCTTACCTTAAAAAACGTTTTAACTTTTTGAGCGATACACATTTCAAGTTCTTGAGATCGGCAGATAATTTAAGATTAAAAATGCCGGGGCATTCTACAACTTTCACAGACAAATCCTTCTCCGTTCAAGCGGTTCGTTTGTGGAATGCTTTGCCGGTAGTTATTAGACGTGCACAATCTTTATCGGTGTTTAAAAAATCCGTTAGCGATCACTATCTGCGAGACATCGGCTATATCTAGACATTGGTTACTTCTTATATCGTATGATATATATGTATGGGTATGTGTGTAGTATATTGCGAATATATATGTATATTGTGTAATTGTAGGTGTGTACATATTTATAAGTAAGTATTTGTAAAGTTTTAAAATAATGTTTAGTTTGGCAATGATCTGAAGTGTACCTACATTTAGGTACCTAAATTGATCATGTACACCACACTACCCAAATACGAATTCCGACTTTTTTCTCCATCCAATGGTTGCCTGTAAGAGATTGCCACAGTGCGATAAGGCCGCCAATTGTATATACCATAATGTAATATTTGTATTTCTTTTTATCTTATTCTTGGTGTACAATAAAGAGATACTACTACTACTACTATTAGCACAATTTAACTCTCTTAACTTACAACATTATTCTGCGAACATAAGTTTGGGTTCAACGTTTACCAAATTTATGATTTTTTTTGTGTATGAATGAGACGACATTAAGCTGACAAACAGCAACTTTTATGACATTTTTGAAAAGTGACAACTGTTAAGTAATACGAAATTTATCATCAAAATTAATAGCATTTAGGAAGTAATGTTTTTGAAGACCGAATTAATTTATCAAGCGGCCAAGAAAATCAAAATATAATACAGATTTGTAAAATCTTGATATCAACTTTCAAACAAAATATAAATAATGGAAATAGCAATTAAATTACAGGAATAACGAACTCATGAATAAGTAAGAAAATTTCGGCAATTTCATAGGTAAAGACCTAATATTAACTTTCCTATTGTACAATACAATGTATAAATTTTTTGTGTCCCAATGAAAAAAAAATAAACAAAGCACATACCAGTTTTATTATAAACCGATGGGTCCCTAAAAATAAATATCCAAAACCAATTTATTTGCTGAACTTTATGAAATATTCAGTATATAAATGGGTTTATCGCCGTAGGGACCATTAAGCACCACTGCTTATACCGCAACACAAAAGGATGACACGATGTACGAATGTGAATCTATAAATTTTAAAAGGAGACAAAGTTATTGCTGCCTGTTACATTGTTGTTGTTTTATATAATTGGCTTTTTAGGGTTCCGTTGCCAAATGACAAAAAACGGAACCCTTATAGATTCGTCATGTCTGTCCGTCCGTATGTCACAGCCACTTTTTTCCGAAACTATAAGAACTATGCTATTGAAAATTGGTAAGTAGATGTATTCTGTGAACCTCATTAAGATTTTCACACAAAAATAGAAGAAAACAATAAATTATGGGGGTTCCCCATACTTACAAACGAAATTCAAAAAATGTTTTTTGTTCGAACCCATACGTGTGTGGTACCTATGGATAGGTCTTCAAAAATGATATTGAGGTTTCTAATATCATTATTTTCTAAACTGAATAGTTTGCGCGAGAGACGCTTCCAAAGTGGTAAAATGTGTGTGTCCCCCCTCCCCCCTGTAACTACTAAAATAAGAGAATGATAAAACTAAAAAAAATATATGATGTACATTACCATGTAAACTTCCACCGAAAATTGGTTTGAACGAGATCTAGTAAGTAGTTTTTTTTTAATACGTCATAAATCGTAAACCGCAATTTACCTTTCATTTTATAAACTCAAATATAAAAATTAAATAAAAAACATTATTATGTTACTTGCTGCTACGGCACCCTTAATGGGCGAACCCGACTCGCACTTGGCCGCTTTTTATATTTAAATAATGTTTTGAGGTACAGACAGTTACAACCCTACCTTTTATAAAGCTTTTAAAGGATTAATTTTTGTGACATTATTCTGAATTTTTTCGATCAATGTATTGATGGACGAAAACCGGATCATTCAAACATCTCGCTCGAAAATATTGTGTTGTTTTTTTGTTGCTACATCTTTTCGTGCCGCGATGGATGGAACTGTTCAAAAACTTTACGTAAACATTCACGCTTTTCACGCCGGCCAGCGGGGTTGGTTATGTCAGGCTTGAACTGACTAAAACCGGCATTTCCCTCGCACCCCGACTGACCCAGCGCCATCTCCGGTTTCGAGATGGCCTCCTCGGGTTATGTTTAAGGTACCTATACTTTATGCAAACTAAAAGTTCTAAGAACTTCCAAATCATTCAGCAGACAAAAGGCTGTGCTTAAATCACACGATAATTTCCTTACAACAAAGCGTCGAATGGTTCGTGCAGACATCAGGCCTACCACTAAACATCCGAAATTGCGGCCGAAGTTTAGGGCAATCGGTTCCATGGAACACATGGACATGGTGAGGGACACACGTGACGCTTCGTTCGGTGGAAGAAATCCGAAATAACTTTATGGTAAATATTTTTTTCATCTCTCCTGTTCGGAAAGTTTAATTTTCATGGCCGGGTGGAAAGTAGCTTATTTCATCCCTAGAGCGGAAAGTAATTTTTTTTTAATTTTAGGATTTGCCATGGAGTCCATGATAATTAAGTTACGTCATAATGCCTTGATATCATGACGCTTTTTTTTACATGGCCGCCTAGATACTCAATTACAATGTAACCAATAGATTCGATTTTCAAAACTTTTCTAATGTTGACAGTATGTACGTGAATTATAACTTTCTTAAGATTTTTCCGAAGTTTCTATTGTTTCATGGTAGCCCCCAGATAGTCGCGCGTGGTGGTGAAAGTCGTGAGACAGAGGCGTGAGCGCGATCTGGTAAAGCTCTCATTTCCTCATGACACAGACGCATTGTGCGACTGAGGACTCATGAAAATTGGGTAAGCTTTGAACTTAGGACACTTTATAGGCATACTGAGATAGCACATATGTATATTTAAGAGCGGCAAACCCGTTATCATTTTTATTGAAACGCTCGTAAGTTATTGCGTTGTAACTCATCTAACTTTGTTTTTTTTTATGTAATATGTGTTTTCGGCACTATATTTATTCCTATAGAAGCAAAAATTTTAATTTAGGGAAACAAATTCATAGATTTTCATAAAATATAAAAGTAAAAAAAAACAAAAGCTTATGTAAACCTTTTTTTTTATACCACTCAGGTGGCAGACGAGCACACGGCCTACCAGATGGGAATCGGCCCATGGACGTGTGCAACATCAGGGACACACTCGCGCTGCCGATCCTATATTGTAATGTATTGGAGATTCTAAATAACCAGCTTTTATTTGACAAACTTTTAAGGCTTATTAAAAAAAAAACAATTTCTTTTATGAAGTTTCTTGACAATAGTCCGACCGGAAGAGGACCCTTTAAGGCTGAGATAGCTACCCAGTAAGACTCGCACAGCCCTTAATATTTTTCATAGCTCATAATATCGTTTCTATATGTAATGTACATGTCCGTATACCAAACAGTGCGGCACCACACCAAAATTACTACTGCGTGGAATATTTAATAAAATTACAATAGACGACCTTATTACTAAAAAGCGATCTCTTCTAGACAACCTACACACAAATATTTAAATAATTTAAAAGATGAGAGAAGTTATACTTACATTTGAAAATATACTTTTTTTTATAAGTATATTTTAATAGAAATTACTAGTATTCCCTCTAACCCCTTCAGCTAAGCTTAATAGTGTAATGGTCAGGATTCAGGAGGACCCGAGACGAGAGGTCGAATCGTGAGGCCGACTCCTTTACCAGTTTAAATAAACTTAGTTCAGGTGAAGAAGCAACAATTTGTATAACAACAATATGCATGAAATTAACAACAAAAACCTATGTAAGATCAATTAAGTAATGTATACAAAAATGTACTTTAAGATTATGAAATAAAGAATTATTATTATTATTCTCTTTATTACAATTAAAATACATATAAATTATATTTTTAAATACATTCTATATAAATAAAAAACAAATATATTTAAAAATATAAAAAATAGTGGCCCACCGGCATCGGGTACAGGGACCAAGCTACCGGTGGTTAGGGCTCCAGGGAGAGGAACCTCCTCACAATACGTGCCGTATCGAGGAGCACTGCCTTCTGCATCAAGCCCTTGACCCAACTGCCTAACGCGAGCCTCTGGAGATGTTTATCGAGGCTCTTGGCAATCAGTCCGTGAACCGATACGACTATCGGAACAATAATTGCTGAATCCACATCCCACATGTCGACAATCTCGTGAGCCAAGTCCAAATATTTTATTTGTTTGTCTTTTTCGGCTTTCACGAGATTGTCATCATGGGGGATGGTGATGTCAACAATTATTGCGAGACGCTCTGATCGATCAATCACCACTATATTATTATTATTATTATTATTATTAAGCAATATGTCGTGTATCGACTAAAACTAGTATCTAATATTTATCGGCAAAGCATTCTATACGACTGCGGCCTCCAAAGTAATATATTTGTTATAATAGTTGTTAGAGGAAGATAACCATAATAGGAATAGACTTAATAACAATCTGAAACATTCTACTGAATGTTTTACATCCAAACAAAACATATCAGGTAGTATAGGTTCTAGTAAATAAATAAACAGTGCAATACATTTTTATGTAGGTAGGTACATACCCACAATATCTAAGATAACTTTTACCAAGTTCGTAGCTTTAGTAGTCTCAAAACAAGGCAGTCTGCGAGCTATTACTCAATTTCCTATGTTCCGGCACGATTGTCGATTGACAATAAAATGACTGAACAATCAAATATTTTCACCCCTCGTGCATCCACTCACCCCCTAGCGCGCCCTCACCCTATAAATACGGAAATTAGTTTTTTGCTTGCTTTTACTCCACTTTTAAGAATAATTTTCGTTCTATTTTTATTTATGTTTATAATATTTGTCCCCTTTTGTCCCCTTGTCGTCGGCGACGAAAATTTGAATATAATAAAATGAGATTGGCTGCGTTCTGATTGAACAATATCGGATGAATTATTTAAGCGTGGTTCCTGTTGATAGTGTTTACCAATTACCCCGGACTACTCAAAGAGGAGACAAAACAGCTGAAGACAGGGCGCTATGGCGCTCATTAGGGGAGATCTATGTCCAGCAGTGGACTAGAATAGGTTGATGATGACTCAAAGAGGATGGGGGACAGTGGGGAATATTGGCCTACTGCCACGACATTGAACAGGGGTGATTTTTTAACCAACATAATGATTAAGAAGGTTTAGGGTTACTACAGATTTAGACCGGAAAAGTAAAAATCCAGGACTTGAACCCGTGACCAGTTCCTAATTAACTATTTCAACTATGAGAGTTGGATAACTGTGCCTTTTCTGGTATGACCGGGCAAGTACTACCCTACAGTGTATCTTTTTTAATTGGGATAGTATGGGGAGACTGAAAGCCGGATCCAAATTGGATATAAGGAATTTCGGAATAAATAAATAAATATTCTACGACATTCTACACAGCGCTCTCTAGACCCAAAGTAAGCATAGTTTAACTAGCTTGTGTTATGGGTTCCAGAATGCGGATAAACATACTTATATACTTTTTTTTGTTGTAAATATATACATATTATACATAGAAACACTCAGACCAATGCAAATAGACATATTCATGCATACAAATATTTGCTCTGAGCGGGAATCGAACCCGCGCCCTCTGTCGTAGCAGTCGAATGCACTACCGCTACGCCACAGAAAGGAATACTTAATTTTTGGTCAAGCGAGAGCGTGAGAGTGAGCGTGATAAAAATGAATTTCTTTTTTGAATGCGGATTGACTCGATTTCTTGTAAGAATCCTTGAATTGTATCGGAAAAAAATCAGTACAACAGAAGTTAGTCAAATTTAATAAAATGCAATGAGCGGGAATCAAACTGACGACCATTGACTTAGCAGTCGAACGATGTACCGCTACGCTACGAGGTCACCATTAGGTAAAAAATAAGTATGTGAATTCGCAAATACCACTAAGATTTTTTTACTTAATATTCCTGTGGGAAGTCGGGAAGAGTTAACTAGTATTTTTAAATATTGAGTCACTTGGGATTATCGACAACATTATTACCGGTGCACCGAGCTATATGAATTAATTTATTATTATAACATAACATAACATAACTTCACGCCTGTATCCCCGAAGGGGTAGGCAGAGGTGTATTGCACCCACGTTTCGCCAATTATGTTTAGGTCCCAATGTAATAGGGGGCGAGCCTATTGCCATCTACCGGGAACATTATTAAGCGAGCGATAATCAACATTATTAATACACACATAACTTCGAAAAGTCAGAGGTGTGTGCCCGGGGCGACTGGCGATCGAACTCGAGACCTCGTCTCGGCAGTTCGTTACGTACACCACTGGGCTATCGCCGCTTTATTATTATGATTGTATTGTATTATTAATTCGTTCAATGTATTATTTTTCTTTTTTTAACTAATTATATTATTTAATAAATAATATTCAATCCATCTATTTCATTGCAATATTCAATATAAAATGTTTTTTTTTTTAATTATTATTATTTATTCCTTTTATTGCAACAGTCAAATTTTTATTTTATTTCCGTATTAGTATCGGTATTTCATTAATATTTTTAAGGATTATAAATTTTCGTTTTATGACGTCCTCTCTGGCGTAGCGGTAGTGCATTCGACTGCTACGACAGGGTGCGCGGGTTCGATTCCCGCACAGTGCAAATATTTGTATGCATGAATATGTCTATTTGCATTGGTCTGGGTGTTTCTATGTATAATATGTATGTATTTACAATAAAAAGTATATAAGTATGTTTATCCGCATTCTGGAACACATAACACAAGCTAGTTACACATCCCAGCGAGAGCGGAGGAGCATGTTCCTCCGCGTATGGCTCCGCCTCAGGCACCTGACGCTGATAATAGCGAGAGCGATGTGCCCGAAGTCAGAGAGAGCGAACTAGGGGTAGCAGTGCTCCGGCTTAAAGCTCGGAAAAGCACTGCCCCCGGACCCGACGGCATTCCAGGCCGAGCATGGGTCCTGGCCCTTGAGGAGCTAGGGCCTCGACTGGTGGCGCTCTTTAGCGCATGCCTCGAAAGGGGCCAGTTTCCAAAGGCGTGGAAGACGGGGAAACTGGTCCTTATCCGGAAGGCGGGGCGGCCGGCGGATCAACCATCCGGTTACCGGCCGATCGTGTTGCTCGACGAGGTGTGCAAGCTCTTTGAGCGGATTATTGCAGAGCGCCTCGTCGAGCATCTCACGAACGTGGGGCCAGACCTGGCGGACAACCAGTTCGGTTTCCGCCGGGGGCGCTCCACCGTGGAAGCGATCATGCGCGTTAGGCGCCTGGCGGAGGAAGTAGTCTCGCGGGGTGGGGTGGTGGTGGCGGTGTCTCTGGACATCGCCAACGCCTTCAACACCCTACCCTGGAGCTGTGTTAGGGAGGCGCTCGCGTATCACGGAGTGCCTCCTTACCTCCGCCGCATTGTCGAGGCATACCTATCCGAGAGGGCCATAGTTTACCCGAGCTGGCTAGGGCCAGGGCGGCGAGAAGTGTCGTGCGGTGTTCCGCAGGGGTCGGTCCTAGGGCCACTCCTGTGGAACATCGGATACGACTGGGTGCTGCGCGGTACGTTGCTCGAGGGTGTCAGCATAGTCTGCTATGCTGACGACACCCTCGTTATGGCGCGGGGAGCAATGTACCGAAGCGCGGCACTGAAGGCCACGGCAGGGGTTGCTCAAGTCGTGGGTCGAATACGGCGGCTGGGACTCGAGGTGGCTCTCCACAAATCCGAGGCTATGTGTTTTCACGGGCCCCGGAGGGGGCCACCTGCGGGAACCAGCATAACCGTAGGGGGCGTGAGCATCGGCATCGAGCCCACGATGAAGTACCTTGGGCTCGTACTCGATAGCCGATGGGACTTCGGACCTCATCTCCGAAGTCTGGTCCCGAAACTGAGGGGGGCTGCGGCCGCGCTATCGCGGCTGATGCCCAACGTTAAGGGACCCAACGCCCCCACTAGGAGACTGTACCTGGGGATCGTGCGAAGCATGGCCCTATACGGGGCCCCCGTATGGGCGGAGACTCTGGCGGCCCGCAACGTGGCTGTATTAAACAGCCCTTTAAAAGCGATGGCCGTCAGAGTCATCAGGGGGTATCGCACGATCTCAGTCGAGGCGGCATGTCTCCTAGCCGGGACCCCTCCATGGGACCTGGAAGCGAGAGCCCTTGCGCTGCTGTACCAGTGGCGCAA
Organism: Cybosia mesomella; assembly: GCA_946251805.1. Lineage (NCBI taxonomy): Eukaryota > Metazoa > Arthropoda > Insecta > Lepidoptera > Erebidae > Cybosia > Cybosia mesomella. Next base: position 15,972,529 of record OX276415.1, read on the forward strand.
GGAGGCGCTGGAGCGGGGCCATAGGCCGGAGCCCCGAGAAATCAGGGCTCAACGGTCCCAGCTCCACCGGGAACTCATGGAGACATGGAGGGTGCGACTTGAGCACCCAAGGTGGGGGGAATCCACCATTGCGGCGGTGAGACCGATCATGAAGGAGTGGTTGGAGAGGGACCATGGGGACCTCTCCTACCGGATGTGCCAGATGGTTACCGGACACGGGTGTTTCGGTAAGTATCTGTGGCGCATCCACCGGGAGACAACGCCGCAGTGCCAGCACTGCGAGGATCCTGGCGAAGACACGGCGCTTCACACGTTGGTGGAGTGCCCTGCGTGGGCGAGTCAACGCCGGGATCTCGTTGCGGTCCTGGGCGTGGACGTTCTCTCGTTGGAGACCATGGTGAGGGCCGTGGTCTCCGACGGGAGCAAGTGGCACGCCGCCGCCTCTTTCTGCGAGCAGGTAATGCGCGCGAAAGAGACGGCGGAGAGGGAGCGGGAGAGAACCCTGCCCCCCGAGTTTCGCAGTCTGCGGCGAGGACGCCGCAGACTCATCTACACCCGGGACTACCGATCTCCATGATCGGGGCCTGAGGACGGCAGTTGGCCGACTCGCCGTCCTTACAGAAGCAGGCCGTGGCGGAGGCGTGTCGTGTGTGCCCTACACACGCCTGCCAACTCACCGAAGCGGGATAAAACCCGACCCCACCTGGCGAGGCCGCGGTGGCGGCCAAAGTCCGCCGGCAACCCTGGGGTTATCCTTTCGAGGGCTTACCCGGGGTGCCCGGCAACGGACACTTGGGGAGGACACCGTGCGGTTTTAGTCGGGACACGACATAACCACCCCCGCTGGCCGGCGGGGGGGTATCCGAAGGGATTTCCGCACGTAAAAAAAAAAAAAAAAAGCTAGTTACACAATGTTTACTTTGGGTCTAGAAAGCGCTGTGTAAAATGTCGTAAAACATAACATAAAATAAACTCACGCCTATATTCCCGAAGGGGTAGGCAGAGGTGCTAGCACCCACATTTCGCAAGTTTATGTTTAGGTCCCAATGTAATAGGTGGCGGCCTATTGCCATTAACCGGGCACTTATAAACCTGCGATAAATACACACATAACTTCGAAAAGCATCGAAAAGTCATTGGTGTGTGCCATGGTAAAACCTGGGATCGAACCCGAGACCTCATCTGAGCAGTCCATTACCCATACCACTAGGCTACCGCGGCTTTTTCGTAAAATATATTTATTTATATATTTATATTTATTATAATTTGTACATAAATCACAAAAAATATACTACTAACATAGTCCGTAAGATTTTGTATACTAACCAATATAGATAATTTGGCCTCAAATAAAACCTTAATTACTATCAATCACCTTGGGGTTATCCTTTCGAGGGCTTACCCGGGGTGCCCAGCAAAGGACACTTGGGCAGGACACAGTGCGGTTTTAGTCGGTACATGCACGACATAACCGCCCCCGCTAGCCGGCGGAGGGGTATCCGAAGGGATTTCCGCACGTAAAATAAATGCAGTGATAGCCCAGTGGCGTACGTAACGGACTGCTGAGACGAGGTCTCGAGTTCGAACCCCAGTCGCCCCGGGCCCACACCTCTGACTTTTCGTAGTTATATGTGCATTCATAAATGTTAATTATCGCTCGCATAATAATGTGCCCGGTAGATGGCAATAGGCTCGCCCCCTATTACATTGGGACCTTAGCATAACTGGCGAATCTTGGGTGTGCAATACACCTCTACCTACCCCTTCGGGGATACAGGCGTGAAGTTATGTTATGTTATGTTAAAGAAAAAAACCGCTGAGCCTTCTCCCAACTCAGTTTGTAGGTCTGCTTTTCAGTCTAACTACGAAGCGACTGAACTTTGATATTTCCCGTAAAGCGACTTCCATCTGACTTCCACAACCCACTGGCCATACCGAAGTTCTGTAGTTAGACCAGCTGTCGGTATTTCCAGGGCTTCAAGTACCCGTAACGACTGCCATAGATGTTTGTGTAGCAACTGGGACCGACGGCTTAACGCGCTCTCCGATGTAAACATAACATAACATAAACTCACGCCTATATCCCCGAAGGGGTAGGCAGAGGTGCTAGCACCCACATTTCGCCAGTATATGTTTAGGTCCCAATGTAATAGGGGGTATGTGTTGGGTAACCTCCTCGAGTGTCGCTCCGATTCCGATCCCGCTGCAGTCCGGGGGGAACGGAATCGGAGCGGCCGGTACACCCTGGGCGGCGGTCAATGGCTTCCCCTTCACCCCTTCATAGGGTTGGCATTGATCGTCGGCCAATACCCAACGTGGCGGGAACACATCGCTCTCCGTACTCCTCTGCTTTCAGAGGAGACAGGATGAGCGATGCTGTTAGTGGTGAGATGGCCCAGGGTCAGTCGAGGTGCGAGGGATATGCTCTATGGGTAACCTTACACCCCGGCGTCTGAAGACCCGAGACGGCGTGCGGTTTTAGTTGGTGCAAGCCCGACATAACCGCCCCCGCTGGCCGGCGGGGGGGTATCCGAAGGGATTTCCGCACGATAAAAAAAAAAAAAAAAAAAAAAAGGTCCCAATGTAATAGGGGTGCTTGGTTTGGGACCTCCACGCGGTGCACCCTGGGCAACGGAGACGGCAGCGCCTCTCTCCAAGGGCGGGAGAGACGCTGTCGCCTACGGCCAACTCCGACTGAGGCGAGGACGGCCCTGTTGAGGGCTGTTCGGAAGCTTTCCACGTGTCCCTCTGATTAGCAGATGGCACAGTGGAGAGTAAGTAAGGGGGCCATCTCGAAACCGGAGATGGTCCAGGGTCAGTCGGGGTGCGAGGGATATGCTCTATGGGTAACCTTACACCCCGGCGTCTTAGGACCCGAGACGGCGTGCGGTTTTAGTCGGTTCAAGCCCGACATAACCGCCCCCGCTGGACACACCCCGCTCTCCAGCGGGGGTGGTTTCCGCACGAAAAAAAAAAAAAAAGGTCCCAATGTAATAGGTGGCGAGCCTATTGCCATTAACCGGGCACTTATAAACCTGCGATAAATACACATATAACTTCGAAAAGCATCGAAAAGTCATTGGTGTGTGCCATGGTAAAACCTGGGATCGAACCCGAGACCTCGTCTCAGCAGTCCATTACCCATACCACTAGGCTACCGCGGTTAAATGTCTCCATATGTTAATAATGTCCTTGCCAGGAAAGTCATGTAATGGGTATCCTACGACTGACCTGGCTAGGATTATAATAATAATAATAACGACGAGAATCTTGTGAAAGCCGAAAAAGAAAAACAAATAAAAGCCTCGATCAACATCTTCAGAGGCTAGCGTTAGGCAGTTGGGTCGAGGGCTTGATGCAGAAGGCAGTGCTCCTCGACACGGCACGTATTGTGAGGAGATTCCTCTCTCTGGAGTCCTAACCACTGGTAGCTTGGTCCTTGTACCCGATGCCGGTGGGCCACTATTTTTTATATTTTTAAATATATCTCTTTTTTTTATATAGAATGTATTTAAGATTATGAGTGGTAGAGTCAAGCAACATACATTTGGGCCGTTGCATGAATGGGCCGACTCGACCGGGGAAGCACCACCCTCTCACAGAATATCGACGCCAAGTAACAGTATTTGAACTGTTGCGTTCCGTTTGGTGAATGAGAGTGCCGGAGCCCAAACTCCTTTCCCACCCCCCCCCAAACTCCTTTTCCATCCCCTCCTAAACTCCTTTCCCATCCCCTCCCAAACTTATTTCCCATCCCCTCCCTAACTCCTTTCCCATCCCCTTTCCTTTACAGGGTCGGCAGCGCGAGTGTAACGCCACTGGTGTTGCACACGTCCATAGGCCGCGGTAACCGCTTCCCATCTCATAAAACAAGATATACATGGGTTATGCCTTGTGTTGTAGGTTCTAGTCTCTTTCATACCACTCAGGATTACATTGCACAGAATTGAAGTTTTAAAGTTAAAGATATAATCAAAATAACATGCATTTTTGTTGACATTAACATGCTTTTTTGATTAATTGACTTTGAAATATGTTAACCTATATGGTACAACTTAGCCACAAGATTTATTATTATGTTGTTGTCCTGTGCTGTGCTGTTGCCCGCGACTTCGTCCGTGTTAAGTTCGGAATAGATCAAGGTATGTTTACTTCTGCAGTTTTGAACCGAATATGTATTAGGTTACCTATATCATCGTTATATTTTCAATCATTTATCATGAAGAAATTGATGTTTACATGTAACATCGAAATAAATTCTACCGATTCCCTAATATAATAGCGTGATGGTATTTATTATCAAAGGTTGAGTCTCTTATCAACTATCTTTTCCAGATTTCATATTTTACTGCTCATCACCTTTTAGCCATAGCGTGATGGTTTATAGTCCGAACGTTGACCATGTCTGAGTTCTATCGAACCGCAGAATTATGTGATGATGTGCTTTGTAATAATAAAGAAATGATCAATAATAGATTTGGTCGATTTTAACCTGCTGCTCCTATCACACTTATAATAGCGTGATGATATATACTGCAGTTTATGACCATACCCTAGAAGAACATTTATGCAAAATTTCAGCTAAATCTGTTCAGCGTTTTTCAAGTGATGCTCGGACATCGATACTAAAAATCGGCCAAGTGCGAGTCGGACTCACTCATGAAGGGTTCCGTAGCAGCAAGTAAAATATTATTATATTTGATTCAATAACATCTACATACATCTTATATTTTTATAGTTTTATCATTCTCTTATTTGAAAAGTTACGGGGGGGGGGGGAGATTTTACCACTTTGGAAGTGTCTCTTGCGCAAACTCTTCAGTTTAGAAAAAAGTGAAATTAGAAACCTTAATATCATTTTTGAAGACCTATCCATAGATGGGTTTGATGAAAAAAAAAAATTTATTGAGATTTAATTGTAAGTATATCCCCCAAATTTTATGATATTTTTCATTTTTGTGTAAAAATCTTAATGCGGTTCACAGAATACATCTAGGTACTTACCAAGTTTCAACAGCATAGTTCTTATAGTTTCGGAAAAAAGTGGCTGTGTCATACGGATGGACAGACAGACAGACAGTACGAATCTATAAGGGTTCAGTTTTTAACCATTTGGCTACGGAACCCTAAAAAGCAGACAAACAGCCAAACAGATAAACGGACAAAAAATATAAAAATCACATTTTTGACATCGGTATCTTTCCTAGATCACATAGCAAATATTTTTGTTTTAAAATATACAATATACAGTTTCTACAGATTTTATTATATGTATAGATTATATACATAAAAAGTTGGTACAGACTGTTAACTTTAAAACTTGAAACTATATCCTGCCTTGCCTTAGTTACACTTTACACTTCAACTCGATTTAAGTATGAATCGGGTACAGAATAAGGTTTGGTGCACATGATGTTACTATGAATTTAGGTGACTTAATGTAGACGTCGAAAGAGGGAAGGAACAGAATATTGAATGATAGGGATACACTCCCGATCCGCAGAGCCCGCGAGACGCGGAGGCGACTCAGGCGTTGGAGGTCGCTCCACGACCTCCGTTCTCCATGATTGCAGGCCGGGGGTTGACAGGTGGAGCCCCCTGTCACCTTAGCAGAAGCAGGCCTGGGCGGTGGCGTGCTGCGCACCCCCCCCTCTTTCCGGGGTCAAGACGGGGACACCGTGGTTCCCAAAACCGAGGGGGCCATCTCGAACCCGGAAATGGCCCTGGATCAGCCGGGGTGCGAGGGAAATGCCTTATGGGCCAATTTACACCCCGACGTCTGAAGACCCGAGTTTATTTTTGTCAGTACGAATTCGACATAGTACGAAAAAAAAAGTGGATATAAGTAACTTAAAAAACTAATCTTACATTTTGAAACACGCAGTTTGGCGACAGAGCGGAAAGCCCACCATCCTCAGCAGATCTTTGGCCGTTATTTGTGGCAACCCCGATTTTTTGGAAGAAAGCTGGCCGTACTTATGATTTGAATGAGCTCGCCAGTTCCTCTGGCCCTTCAATAAAGTAATGAGCTATCCAGCCTGTTATCATCAGGCTATCAGGAAAATTAGAATTCCGCACCTCAAAAAGAAAACTAATTGGAAATCTTATAGGATCACCTCGTCGTCCGTCCGTCTGTCTTTCAAGACCTTTTACTCAGGAACGATGGAGGTATTAGGTAGAAATTAATATCAAATAATCAAGTCTGCGGCCTCTGGCAGCTGAGAAAAAATCAAACTTCTAAATCTGTGCAATCACAAAATATATTGTCAATCGTGAGGCCATCTCCTTAACCACTAAACTCTTCAAAATTAGGTAGGTCCTGCCATTCTTTAAACTCTATCTTAGTCTTGCCATCAAAGAAATGTAACAGGGTGCATGCTAGATTCTCTTCCTTAATTTTCTTGATAGACCGAGATATTTTTTTCTGGACTAATAATTTAAAGAGACAACGCCGCGGAGGCGGCCAAAGTCCGCCGGTAACCCTGAGGTTATCCTTTCGAGGGCTTACCCGGGGTGGCCGGCAATGGACACTTGGATAGAACACCGTGTGGTCTTAGTCGCTAAAAAAAAAGGCAAAGTTTGTGAATTAAGAGTTTCTGAGTTTGTAGGGGTTAATCTCTGGATCTACGAAATCGATTTTGGAAATTCTTTTACCAATAGAAAGACACATTATTCCTGAGTGTCATAGGCTATCATCACGCTAGCACCCAAGGGAGCGGAACAGTAATTGTAAATGTCAACAAATCCGGCAGATTCCTATACTTCAAATGAAAACTAATAAATTACGGCCATACTGGTATATGGGTTAAAGGGTAGTAACATGGGTTCGTTTCGCCCCAGGCGAAGCCAGGGAGGGCCAGCTAGTTATTTATAAAAAGAATATTAGTAACCGAAATTACTGGTATTCCCCATAACCTCTTCTTTTCTCTCTTCTATTGTCTCTTCTTCAGTAATCTTTATAAAGTCAATTTTTTTTAAGAGCCTTCTCCCAGCTCAGTTTGAGGTCAGCTTGAGGACCATTTGTCGGACTCCAACTACCTGTAATGACTGCCATAGATGTTTGTATGGCAACCGGAACCGATAGCTCAGACGCCGGAGGTCGCATAAGTACGTCCTCCACGAGCGAAGGCCTGGGTGGCAGATGAGGCCACCTGTCACCCCAGCAGGAGACCGGGAAGGCGGGGCGACTACCGCCCTCCCCCCCCCCAACCAGGGCAAGACGGGGACAGCGTGGTTTCCCAAACCCGAGGGGGCCATCTCGAAACCGGAGAAGGCCCAGGGTCAGTCACCCCGGCGTCTGAAGACCCGAGACGGCGTGCGGTTTTATTCGGTTCAAGCCCGACTTAACCGCCACCGCTGGCCGGCGGGGGGGGGGGGGGAATCTGAGGGGATTTGGAAACGTAAAAAAAAGTTACGGAGGGGTCTCTATGATTGTGTCAGATGAATGGTCACCCATCCTAAGACTGCCTTGGCTAGTGTTGCTTAACTTTGCAATGTGTTAACCTTCTCTAATAAAAAAAAAGTAAGCAACAGAATATTCTCGCCTCGGCTGGTGTGCACTGCGCCTAAAACCGCTTAGTTAGTGAAGTAGGAACCGAGTGAGGCTTGTTTGTACTTAGGACTTCGATTATCGACTTGTTCCCGCTTTTACATTGTTCTACAGCTTGCCGCTTTACGTGTGCAAGTGTTTGCTTGGCTGATAGACAGATGGGTAGGTAGGTTAACGTGTGTTATCTTACCTGGCACCCGGTTCAGTAAAATTACGTATTAAAAAAAATCCGTTCCCGCAGGGGGAACGCACAGGTAGATTTCGTGAAGCACGGTTAGAAATATTTTTTTGCCCCTCTATGACATATGCTTCTTCTATGACCCACGCCGAGCGCATTTTTAACATGTTTAATTTGTTTTTCTCGAAAACGGTAACTTTTAGCGAAAAACTTTTCAGACATTTATTTTAGACTTAAAAATGGCCTATCGATTAAAAATGTTTCCGACGCCAAGAATGTTCACCGGTTAGAAGTTATGATTTTTTTCCCGAAATATTTTGGTTTTTCCCCCCTCCACTTTTAGTTAAAGTTTTAATCTTATAGGTTTATAATTAAAAGTTGTTGGTATTCATGTATACTATGGGATAAAATTAGAACGGTTCGAATATCTTTCATGGAACGTGAAATTTTGAGGAAAAACTGATTTCACAAAAACTGAGGCCCTACCGTCCCCTTAGGCCGGATTCCACCAATTCACGAACTTAAACTAAGTTTACACCCAAGCAATTTTTGACCGCAGTTTGAAAGCGATCGGGGCAAAAATGCGATCGTGAGAGTGCCGCAAATTTTGGGAAGTGGAACCATACATACATATATATATATAGGTATAAACTTTTTGACCAGGGGGTCATAACTAGACCTCCTATGAAGAATTTTTTTTAAAATTCGACAGTAGTCAAGAAACCAATAGGTAGATTGATTTCATCGAAATCTACCTAATATTAAATAGTAGCTGTTTGCTTGCGGCTTCACCCGCGTGGAATTCTGATTCCGTTCCCGCTACCCATGGGTCTTTATTCGACCAACACAACCAATATAAGACACACAATCCCATCATTTTGTTTCAAAGGGGCTTAGGCAGCATTTTCGTTGATAATAAGAAATAATAACCCCAGGGTTAGCTCCCAGACGGCTTATTTTTTCCGACTCCTCCGACTCCAATGAATACAAGAACTTGACAATATGTACTAAAACATTCCCTCACTCTATACCTTTTTTTTTTTTTTTTTTTTTTTTATCGTGCGGAAATCCCTTCGAATCCCCGCGTGCCAGCGGGGGCGGTTATGTCGGGCTTGAACCGACTAAAACCGCACGCCGTCTCGGGTCTACAGACGCCGGGGTGTAAGGTTGCCCATAGAGCATATCCCTCGCACCCCGACTGACCCTGGGCCATCTCCGGTTTCGAGATGGCCCCCTCGGGTTTGGGAACCACGGTGTCCCCGTCTTGCCCCGCTTTGGGGGAGGGGCGCTAGTCGCCCCACCGTCCCGGCCTGCTTCTGCTGGGGTGACAGGTGGCCTCACCCGCCACCCCCAGGCCTGCGCTCATGGAGGACGGAGGTCGTTAAGCGACCTCCGGCGCCTGAGTTGCCTGCGACCCCTCACTCTATACCTACATTGTTAAAAACAGCATGAAAATCGGTGCTATAGTTTTTGAGTTTGTCGCGAACAGACAGACAGACAAACGCGGCGGAGGACTTTGTTTGATAATATGTAGTGATTTTTTTTAAAATCTGATTGTAAACGCAATTAGCTATGAGTGATTCGAAAGGTTTAATAACCTCACAAAAACGTAGGCAGGTTTCGTTTTGACAGGTCATACTACTTTTTAATTATTTTTAAAAGCGGCGATAGCCCAGTGGCGTACGTAACGGACTGCTGAGACGAGGTCTAGAGTTCGATCCCCAGTCGCCCCGGGCACACACCTCTGACTTTTCGTAGTTATATGTGCATTAATAAATGTTAATTATCGCTCGCTTATTAATGTGCCCGGTAGCTGGCAATAGGCTCGCTTCCTATTACATTGGGACCTTAACATAACTGGCGAATCGTGGGTGTATAATACACCTCTGCCTACCCCTTCGAGGATACAGGCGTGAAGTTATGTGTTATATAATTATTTTATTATAATTTTTTTACCTTTATTACTGAAATGGAAAAATACTCACAATGATTTGCGGTGCCTTACGCTGTTGAAACCATGGTGGATGGTAATATATACTAAAATATTATAAAGAGAGGCCGAATTACGTGAGTTTGTTTATACGTCAGGGGTAATCTTCGAAACCACCGCACTTTCAAAAGATCTTTCACCATTTGAAAGGTACATTATCCCAGATGGACCTAGGCAATTATGTATTGTGTCAATTACGATGGCATGAGTTGATAACAAAAACTCCTATAAACCGAAGCGAAACAAGGGTGGTTTGCTAGTATCTTATATAAGGTGTCAGCGAATTAGGTCTCTGCATTTGGTGAGATGACTTGGAATCGACAAAATATGTATTTGAAACCAAAACAAATATCGGGTAAAATAAAAAAATAAAAAATATAAGAATAAAAACAAAAATTAAAGAAAAACGACGATATTTCAAATACAATTTTGACGATACCAAGTCATCTCACCCAATTCAGGGACCTAATTCGGTGACACCTTATTTATTAAAAAAAAATCAATAGATAGCACGTGAGTGATTGGCTTAGCCTATGTAATACGGGTATTTCTTGAAAGTCCCTTCAGTAGGCGTTGCCCCCAATAAGATGCAGCCACCCCTACAAGCCTCAGAGTCAGACAGCGGATATGACATTTAAAGTCTCGCCGGCTGTCGTGAAGTAGGCTGTTTCAAGTAGGTACTTGATTGCGAGCGAGTAGGGTAGTTTATATGATATTGTCGGAAGTTTACGCGAATGTCACACATTGAAATAAAACTTACAGGGAGCTTACACAGGCAGTCTCCCTGTGACCATGGCTGCTGAAAAGCTACCGAAACGTCGGGTTCAATGTAAATATTAAAATAACATCAATTAAATCGCGATAGAACCCGTTAAAAATAGTTTTATTTCAAGGTATTGTATGTTGAAGAACATTGCTGTTTAATGTAATTCTTCTAAGCCCTTTCCATCATCATACAACATGACATACGGAGACGCGCTACCAATAAATGGTGAATATTTCACTCACAACAAAGCGTTTTATTAACATTACATTCATTATGCGTACTGCCAAAAGAGTTAACCCTTTTTTTTTCGTGCGGTAATCCTCTCGGATACCCCCCCTATTTATTTATTTATGGCAGCAATTTTGAAGACGTATTCACCTAAAAAAATATCCTTCGCGATTCTTTAACCTCTCACTGTGGCCAAGACACCCTTAGCTGTCAGTACCTGTCCGGTCTTGTGAGCCTGCTTGACCGGCAGTGTGATAACCTTAACACCTGCACCCTACTTCCTGTCTCTGTCTGTCTGGTGTATTAGGTCGCCTGGCATCAGATATCCTGTACCTTTTTTTTTTTTTTTTTTTTTTTATCGTGCGGAAATCCCTTCGGATACCCCCCCGCCGGCCAGCGGGGGCGGTTATGTCGGGCTTGCACCGACTAAAACCGCACGCCGTCTCGGGTCTTCAGACGCCGGGGTGTAAGGTTACCCATAGAGCATATCCCTCGCACCCCGGCTGACCCTGGGCCATCTCACCACTAACAGCATCGCTCATCCTGTGTCCTCTGAAAGCAGAGGAGTACGGAGAGCGATGTGTTCCCGCCACGTTGGGTATTGGCCGACGATCAATGCCAACCCTATGAAGGGGTGAAGGGGAAGCCATTGACCGCCGCCCAGGGTGTACCGGCCGCTCCGATTCCGTTCCCCCCGGACTGCAGCGGGATCGGAATCGGAGCGACACTCGAGGAGGTTACCCAACACACACCCCAGATATCCTGTACCTATTATATATACGTGTTTTTAAATACTTATAGTAGGGCTAGGGTAGTAGGGACGTGTAGGGGTACGAACGAAGCACCGTAGTTACGTACAAGAGCGGAGGTCTGTGTCACCGAACACCACTGAGTACCACGCCGTGACGAACTATAGGTTAGGGTTGCGAACACGACTTGGTCTGTCAGGGATCCCCCGAGAGCCAAGCGTGTATTGCACCGTAGGGTAGCAGTTGGGATTACGTTAGGATTACAGTAGTATAGGGTGACGTGATTAGGATTAATTAGGAAAATTTGCCTTAGGAGTACCGTAAGTACTCAATCATTAGGGTAGGCTAGGATAGAATATTAGGTTTATCACATCTCCTGAACAGTCGAGGTAAGTGCTGTTACCTCCCTGTACAGAGATCGAAGATTTATCCTTTTCAACCTCACATACAAACATTACAAGTTAAACAAAAAGATTGTTCGATACTAGCTTTTTTTTTAACATGTAATAAATACTCATCTTTATCAAACGTAATCCATTCAAAAAATACGTCATGTATAACAAAAAAAAAAGACTTGCGACTGGCAGGTTATTAAAAAACACAAAAAATTCAAATATCGCCATTTAATCTATAAAGCCTTTGACACAAAAACGAGAAAAACATGGCTGCATTTTTTATTGGCCCTAAGCGTTATGAGATAAACATTACGTACCCCACATAATTGTATAAGGACCCACCCCGCAGTACTTTGATCAAACCGTTTTACCCTAAATGAAGTAACGGACAATAAAATTGATCAAAAACGCTTTTCAAAGCTGTAATTGTGATTATAATATAAAACTGGGTAAAGAAATAATATTATTCGTAAAAAATCTTTGTTTAAAACTAGCTATAATTGAAAAAAAAACCATCCAAGTGCGAGTCGGACTCGCCCATGAAGGGTTTCGTAGCAGCAAGTAACGTTTTAATGTGTTTTTTAATTTTTATATTTGAGTTGTTAGTATGAAAGGTAAATTGTGGTTTTATGATTTATGACGCATTAAAAAAAACTACTTACTAGATCTCTAGAGATAGGCTAGACGAAAAAAAATTTATTTAAACCCCTACAATTTATTGTTTTTTTTTTCTATTTTTGTGTTAAAATCTTAATGCGGTACACAGAATACCTACATCTACTTATCAAGTTTCAACAGCATAGTTCTTATAGTCTCGGAAAAAAGTGGCCGTGACATACGGACTGACTTCATTTAACTTTTCATTTAATTTGTATTTTGTATTTGTAATTTCAGCAATTTGTATGCTTACTTTTCCCATAGATTTAGATTAAAAATTAAGTTGAATTAATTAGGCGGAGTCATCAGCAAACAATGTTTAAAAATGACTGTAAAGTCGTTCATTGTTTCCGTAGTTCGCAAGAATTACGGTAGATGGCTCCAGCCTCGCCTTAAGACGTATATAATATATCGGAGAATTTCGAATATCTGGGACGTGTCTATGTGGCTCAGTTGGTCAGAGCGTTCCCCCTGTAAGGGACTGGTCGCGGGTTCAAGTCCCATCCTAGTTGTTCTATTTTTCCGATCTAAATCTTTCAGAATTGTTTTATTGTAGCTCAAATCGTGCAAGGTTTACGTTCTGTGTATATCTTCTGTCAAACCCATGTGTCAAAATGCACTTTTAGATTATTTCGACTGTACATACATAATACTCGCACCTTTAACCCGCCAGGGTAGGCAGAGACAACAGCCCGCCATCTACCTCTATCCTTAAACATTTCACAAGCTTCCTCTACTGGAACCCTTGGGTTATCCTTTGAGGGCGCACTCGGGGTGCCCAGCAATGGACAGTTGGAAAGGAAACCGTGTGGTTTCAGTCGGTTCGATTCTGACACACCCATCTCATCGTTAGCACGCTTTTTAATAATATTAACCAAACATGCCCGTAATGTACGGAAATTTGTCCGATTTGTTGACTTTTATAATTACTGCTCTGCTCTCCTGGGTAGTAACGTGATAATATATAACCTATAATTTTCCTCGATAAATGGGCTATATAATAATGGTTCTATTCGAACACTTCCTGAGATTAGCGCGCTTACCAAACAAACAAACTTTTCAGCTTTATAATTCTATACAATAGGTCTTTACCTATGAAATTGCCACATTTCCCATTTTTACATAAAAAAATTGGATTTGTCATTCCTAAAAAAATGCAAAAATTTTAGTACTGAAAATTGGTTTCCTCCAATTTCTTCAAGAAAAAACATCATAACATAACATAACATAAACTCACGCCTATATCCCCGAAGGCGTAGGCAGAGGTGCTAGCACCCACACTTCGCCAGTTTATGTTTAGGTCCCAATGTAATAGGTGGCGAGCCTATTGCCATTAACAGGGCACTTGTTATGTTAGTGTTATGTATGTTATGTTATAAACCTGCGATAAATACACACTTCGAAAAGCATCGACAAGTCATTGGTGTGTGCCATGGTAAAAGCTGGGATCGAACCCGAGACCTCGTCTCAGCAGTCCATTACCCATACCACTAGGCTACCGCGGTACAAGAAAAACGTTAATTTCATATGTAACTACTAAATATATAAAATATAAATAATATGATAATTAGCTATAAAAAAGCTTTCTATACTGTCCTTTAACGTTTCATGCAAGCCCACTGTCTTCAAACGCTTTTGACCTAACCTTTTTCAATATAAATAAGTTAATCAGTGTATGTTCTGCGAGGTCGACCCCGTCCTGCCTACCCACTTACATGTGCCTTACATACTTGGTATGTCATACGCTCAGTACTCATTCATTCTACGTGCCCAAACCACATTAGCATACCCTTTTCAATTCTCGTTACAACATTCTCCGTCACAGCTATAACCTTAGAATCTTCAAGTCTCGAGTGAATAGGTTCAGTAATCAATGTAAAATATAATATAACATCAAATAAACCGCGACAGAATCCGTTAAAAATAGTTTTATTTCAATGTGTAACATTCGCGTAAACTTCCGACAATATCATGTATGTGAACACGTGCAACAGGGGACCAAACATTACTTAAGATTTGATAAACCACAGACACTCGCCAAAGAAAATCGATTCCTACCTAGGATGCTCCGCGAAGCTATTGAAATTAAAAAACATCCTAATTTTAATAGAGAAGATGGTTGGAATGTACCACCAGCTTGGGACCCAGTCATTCACTTAATTAATTCTAAGAAAAACAAAATACAACAAGACTTCATGACACTGTGAGCTCATTCTGCGTAAATAGTTACACCAACAATTCAACATAGTTCGGGTACTTTGAGATAACTTTCACTTCAAACTTCAAGACAACAACCATCTTTAGTCTCCCCGTGACCATGGCTGCTGAAAAGCAACCGAAACGTCGGGTTCAATGTAAAATATAAAATAACATCAAATAAACCGCGATAGATTCCGTTAAAAATAGTTTTATTTCAAGGTTCAGTCTAGGCAAACGTGATCCATCGTAGACTACATCGTCACTTACGACCAGGTGAGATAGAGGTCAAACGTGAGCCTATCATTCATAAAAAAACTACATCATTTTTGTATATCTATTCATCTTCGCCTCAGTCAACTTTACTCCACACCAACACATAATGCGCAATGACCGCATCTCAACTGCATTAACTCTACTTTCATGATTTTTCTATCATACCCAACTTACATATCCATACATTAATGTCTAACTAGCAGTAAATAAACTTTGACTTCTAAACAAATCACTTTCATAATACTTAATAGGCTTATGCCTTTTTTTACGTGCGGAAACCTCCTCGGGCTTCCCCTCATCAGAGCTAACGGTGAGGTAGGCGTGTCGGAGACGAACCGACTGAAACCGCATGGTGTTTCGTCACATCGGCCTGTGTGGCCGGGGAATCTGGTGTCCCCTGGAAAGTATATCCCAGAGACCCCGACCGGCTCCGGCTGCCAGTAGTGGCGACCCTGATGTTATGTTAGGGATCTAAATGCCCTCTCCCCTATAGAGAATCGCGCGTGGAAACACAAGGTGCCGCCACCATATGCCTGCTTCTGATAAGGTGACGACTAGCCCCAACCGTCACCTCCAGGCCCGCGCTCATGGAGGACGGCGATTGTTCTGCGATCTCCGCCGTACAGTGCGCCCACGACGGCATGGGAGAGTGCTAGGTCTATGCCTATGCAGCACATATCATAACAAAACCAGCCAGTCAGGCAAGTTCTGCCAGTGTGTATGCGTAGGCGTATCGTTAAATATATGAAACATTTGTAATAAATATGAAATTTCATCGTGGAATGAGGGGTTGTAAAAAGGCAGCTCGTTCTAACATAATGAGATTTATATGGGATCTTTTCAAGTGCTCTGTATTGATTAAAAACAATTTAGGCTAATTGGTTTCGAGATATGGCCAGAAATTGAGTGCGAATATGAGCCCTTATTTTGAAATAAAACTATTTTTAACGGATTATATCGTGATTTATTTGATGTTATGATGCAGTCTCCCCGTGACCATGGCTACTGTAAAGCAACCGAAACGTCGGGATCAATGTAAAATATAAAATAACATCAAATAAATCGCGATAGAATTATCATAGCCCTTATTTTTTGATACTATGTACCTTTTTTTTTTTTTTTTCGTGCGGAAATCCCTTCGGATACCGCCCCCGCTGGAGAGCGGGGGGTCTCCAGCGGGGGCGGTTATGTCGGGCTTGCACCGACTAAAACCGCACACCGTCTCGGGTCTTAAGACGCCGGGGTGTAAGGTTACTCATAGAGCATATCCCTCGCACCCCGACTGACCCTGGGCCATCTCCGGTTTCGAGATGGCCCCCTTACTTGCTCTCCACTGTGCCCTCTGCTAATCAGAGGGACACGTGGAAAGCTTCCGAACAGCCCTCAACAGGGCCGTCCTCGCCTCGGTCGGAGTTGGCCGTAGGCGGCAGCGTCTCTCCCGCCCTAGGATAGAGGCGCTGCCGCCTCCGTTGCCCAGGGTGCACCGCGTGGAGGTCCCCAACCAAGCACCCTTGATACTATGTACCTAGTAACTGAAATTACTAATATTTCTGTGAACCTCTACAGTAAAGCTAAATTGCTTTTAGTCGGTCAAGATTCGAACCCGGGACCTCTCCATCGCAAGGCCGACACCTTCACCATTAGGCGGCCGACGCCCAACTAACTTTCAGAAAGGATGGTGTCTAATAATAGTTTTTCTCTGACACAGGTATCACTGAGGCCAAATCCACAGTAGCCACATTTTCTACACAACCAAAATAAGCGTTAAATTAAAATCTTTTAACTGTTTTGAATGTTTATTATACCAACTATTAGGTAATCTATGGCCCTCGATGTCTGTGGCACTACTGAATATCACCACTGTACTACACCACATATCACAACATTCCACATACATAGCCCGTCATCTGACCTCTCCTGCGTCTTAGGATGTACACTTAACACTCGCAATACAGTTATTAATTAGTAGTGTGAGTGACAGAAGATAGCGGAAATGAATGCAGATTATTATAATTCATAATCATAACTTCACGCCTGTATTCCCGAAGGGGTAAGCAGAGGTGTATTACACACCCACTATTCGCTAGTTTTGTTTAGGTCCCAATGTAATAGCGGGGCGAGCCTGTTGCCATCTACCGGGCACATTACTAAGTTACATTTTTAATACACACATAACTACGAAAATTCAGAGGTGTCTGCCCGGGGCGACTGGGGATCGAACCCGAGACCTCGTCTCGGCAGTCCGCTTTATTAGATTATGATATTTAAAAAAAAATAGTACACAATCCAAATACACCTCTGCCTACCCCTTCGCGGATGCAGGCTTGAAGTTATGTTGTGTTGTTATGTTACAAATATAGTTAACTGTCTGTTGCATTTAGTGCTCACGTGGAACACAGATTCCGTTCCCGTGGTCCATAGGGATAAAAAATAGCATGTATGCTATTCCAGACTTTAATGTGTTCCATGTGTCAAATTTCATCCAGATGGTTAAACCGTTCTTGCGGTTTTGAGTAAGTCTTCTTTTTCTATTTATTCAAGGCATTTTTACTTATTTTGAATATGACAGTACTGTGACGTCTGGGGTCTGACGTCACAGCTCCTCGTGTTAATGAAATGATAAACACAAGTAATTATATTTTAAATAGCATTTATTTTTCACATAAAACTTCTATATCGAGTTTTAGGGGATTTTACGCGAGTTTATTTGACTTTAATATGCGAACTGAAGAGGGCCGCGGATTCTGCTCAGAGATTGAGCCTACGATCTCTTTGCTTGGATCTCTCTTCGTACGGCGGGTCGAGGCCGGAGCCCCCGGTCACCCGCTGTCACCAACTTGTCCGCGAAGCCAATTGTTTTTCTTCCCTATTCTCTTATTTTATATTTTAAAACAAATTTATTTTTAATCGCTGACGCATGATGGCCAGGTAACTAACTGTAGTGCTCGAACGAGGTCGGACGCTACAGTACCATTGCAGTCTATCGTACAAACATGCTTCCATAGTGTCTGCACAAATTATAATAAAGATTAACAATAAATCATGAAAAAAGTGACGAGTGATTGGGACCACTCACTTAATCAAGTCACTTTACTCAATCTCGCAAAAAAGTTTTCATTTCAATTAGACGTTTACCTTTGATCAAGGTGGGACAAGTTTACAAGCGGCTACCGCTTGTTAACTTGTCCCACTCGCCTAGTTCATGTTGTCCAGTGACTCACTCGAGCCGTGATAATTTATGACCTAGCATCGTGACACGCTTGCCTGACGTCAAACCGGCGGCCTTACTATACGCTGGTATATTTTGTCTTGTTACACGTCAGTTTTGACACTGATCTTGGGGATATACCATTTATTAAACACACAATACAGTTTTTTTGGAAGCTCGTGATGTCTATAAGGACAAGCAACGCGTCCATCATGAGCGCGGGCCTGGGGAAGATGGCTGGGGCCTTTTGTCGCCATAGCAGAAGCAGGCCCAGGGTCATCATAAGTCTTGCGTTAGTCGCCGCATCCGAGGCTCTCATCTCGGAGTCCGGGGTCCGCTTTCCGACTTCTACTTCTCCACTTCGCATGGTCTTGGACTTCCATGGTAGTGAGACCATTGGCACGCATGTCATCAACGGGCCCAGGGCGGCAGCGCGTTATTTGCGCGCGCGCCTGTCTAATGGAGATAGAAGATTTCGGTCCCCAACAATATGTTGGGGTCGCCTAAAAAAGCAGTGGCACTCCGGGAGTGCCGACAGAAGTGAAAACTTGAATAATTACGTGTATTTTTTGAAATTATCATCATCCATCCCTCTCTCCCTCCCTACCTCCTTCCATCTATCCATCGAGCTACAACAGGGATATTAGAAGCGTCTCAGTGACGTAGACGCTTTGGTGATAAATGGTGATACTAAAAAAAAACCTAACTTTAATGTTTTTTTTTTCAAATAGTGCTCATATGGAAAGTGCTAAACGAAGTTTTCATTTAAAAAAAAAGAAAATAAAGGATCAGATGGCCATTCCGGTCGGAAAAGGCGTATTTTTGTTCTGAAAACCTTGCGTAGTGGTATGCATAGTCAATGGCTGTCTCTATACCAAAATTTAACAAAATCAATTCAGCGGTTTATGTGTAGAAAGGTAATAGATACGAATTACTTTCGTATATATAGTATTAGTATGCATTGACATAGTAGTGCTCAGTAAGCTGAACTAAGCTGGTCAATAAATACAATATTCTGATATAACTCTGAGTTATGGGTGGAATCTGTTCCAAATGGCCAATCCCGCCAACTAGACAGCCTATAGTAAGGTGTACGTATATTGAGATATTTGAATAGAGTAAGCGGCGATAGCCCAGTGGATAAGTGGCGATAGCCCAGTGGCGTACTTAACGGACTGCTGAGACGAGGTCTCGAGTTCGTTACCCAGTCGCCCCGGGCACACACCTCTGACTTTTCGTAGTTATGTGTGCATTAATAAATTAAATGTTACCTAATTATCGCTCGCTTAATAATGTGCCCGGTAGATGGCAATAGGCTCGCCCCCTTTTACATTGGGACCTTAACATAACTGGCGAATCGTGGGTGTGTAATACACCTCTGCCTACCCCTTCGGGGATACAGGCGTGAATTTATGTTATGTTATGAATAGACGCCGCAGACTCATCTACGCCCGGGACTACCGACCTCCATGATCGGGGCCTGAGGACGGCAGTTGGCCGACTTGCCGTCCTTACAGAAGCAGGCCGTGGCGGAGGCGTGTCGTGTGTGCCCTACACACGCCTGCCAACTCACCGAAGCGGGATAAAACCTGACCCACCCTGGGGACCCTGGGGTTATCCTTTCGAGGGCTTACCCGGGGTGCCCGGCAACGGACATTTGGGGAGGACACCGTGCGGTTTTAGTCGAGACACGACATAACCACCCCCGCTAGCCAGCGGGGTGCGGAAATCCCTTCGGATACCGAAGGGATTTCCGCACGTAAAAAAAAAAAAAATATGTTATGAATAGAGTGAGAGATTCCGTACCTGGGGCTCGATTCATTAAAATTCCTTTTTTTAAACGTATTAACCTCACTAAAGTGAAGGTAGGTTTTGTTTCGACAGATCATACGGAATACTAAAATATTTTTTACAGTTTTTCTTACTAATCGAATCGAAATCACGCGTTTTGAAAACGTGGCGTTACTGAATCGGGCCCCTGTAGTCCAGTTCTTTAATATTCTGACGACCGCTGTGGCGTGGCGGTAGAGCATTCGACTACTACGTCGGAGGTCGCGGGTTCGATTCCTGCTATGTCTATTTGCAGTTGTCTGGGTATTTTGTATGTGAAAAAATGTATTTAAGTATGTTTATCCGTATTCTAGAACCATTACGCAAGCTATTTAAGCTACGTTTACTTTGGGTCTAGATAGCGCTGTATAAAATGTCCTAATGTATTTTT
Source organism: Cybosia mesomella (assembly GCA_946251805.1). NCBI lineage: Eukaryota > Metazoa > Arthropoda > Insecta > Lepidoptera > Erebidae > Cybosia > Cybosia mesomella. Next base: position 15,992,942 of record OX276415.1, read on the forward strand.
TTAATATATTAATATTGTAAGCTATATTTTACCAATGGATTCGTATCTATATTGCGTAGTTATATGTACCACCGAAAAGCCTGATGATTGCTCCAAGATGAGGAGGTTGGGCCGCAGTCACTCTAGTAAAAACCAAATCAAGAGAAAGTGCCCGAACCATCATATTCTTAACCTAATTCCCGGTTGTATCCGAGGTTTTCATCTCAGAACCCGAAGTCCGCTTACTACTTCTACTCCTTTTGGTTTGACTCATACGGCTTTCGTGGGAGGAGAACCCCGAAAGGAAAACCTGCTTCAAATTTTTGTCATCGAGCAGATATACCGGCTTGTAGGTGAACCGGCTTTCAGATGTGCCGGCTTGCCGGTTTGGATGACTTGGTCCCAATTAGATCTTGGTGGAGATTGACACCCAGTTGTATGTAATATTATTTTATGTAGGATGAGTTTAGTGAGTTTGTTTATATGTTCGTATGACCTCTGTGGCGTAGCGGTAGAGCATTCGACTTCTAAGTCAAAGGTCGCGAGTTCGATTCCCGCTTATTGCAAATATGTATAGGCGTGAGTTTATGTTATGTTATGTTATGTTTATATTTGCATTTTTCTGCGTGTTTCTTTGTATAATATGTATTCATTTACAAAAAAATAGTATCTTAGTATGTTTATCCGCATTCTAGAAACCTTATGACCAGCTCTGCTTAGTTTCGGTATAGTCGGCGCTGTGTAATATGTCCTTTTTTTTTTTTTTTAACGTGCGGAAATCCCTTCGGATACCCCCCCGCCGGCCAGCGGGGGTGGTTATGTCGTGTCTCGACTAAAACCGCACGGTGTCCTCCCCAAGTGTCTGTTGCCGGGCACCCCGGGTAAGCCCTCGAAAGGATAACCCCAGGGTTGCCGGCGGACTTTGGCCGCCACCGCGGCCTCGCCTGGTGGGGTCGGGTTTTATCCCGCTTCGGTGAGTTGGCAGGCGTGTGTAGGGCACACACGACACGCCTCCGCCACGGCCTGCTTCTGTAAGGACGGCGAGTCGGCCAACTGCCGTATGTAATATGTCCTAGAATATTTATTTATTTAATCTTCGGAATCCCTACACTTATTGGAAACATTTTTTCACTAGGTCAAAAAAACTCACATAAACCGAAGCAAAGCAAGGGCGGGTTGCTAGTTTTTTTGTGTTATTATCGCCATTATGTTCTTGTTATATTTACATTTTAAAACGAGTCCACTCACCGTAATATTTGAGGAAAATATTTCTATCCCTAAGGGTTGGCTCGAACAATTTTCAACCTCAAATTGGACTCCTGTTTCATCAAAATACACAACTCCGACATTAAGGGCCATTTGTCAGTTTGTATTGTTGTCTGCATTGGAATCACTTGTGGGCGCGACTGAGGCCCAATCGTTGTTCCTTCGAAATATCACCAACATTCGTAATTATGTCAACACTCTGTCATTTCCATTGTCTAAAATATTTCAATGTAAACTGAAAAATCAGTCGGTTATTTATTCATTAACACCTCTGACTTTTCGTAGTTATGTGTGTATTAAAAATGTTAATCATCGCTCGCTTTGTAAGGTGCCCGGTAGATGGCAATAGGCTCGCCCTCTATTACATTGGGACCTTAACCGACTGTTTTTATACATCAAGCTCGGCATGGCATTGCTGCAGGTACCATCCATCATACTAATATTATATATATTATATATATATATATTATAAACGCGAACGTTTGTATAGATATGTGAATTTTTTTTTTTTTCTTTTAAAGAATATTAGCAACCGAAATTACTAATATTCCCCCTAACCCCTCCAGCTAAGCTAAATTGCTTGTGTTAGGAGTGGGTTCACGTCGGTAGTGTAATGGCCAGGATTCGAACCCGGGACCTCTCGATCGTAAGGTCGGCTCCTTAACCACTAAGCTACCGACGCTTATAATATAATGGATGTTTGTTACTCTTTCACGCAAAAAAGAATGTACAGATCTGGATGAAATTTGGCACAGAGATAGATTATGGTTTGGGATAAGATATAGTCTAGTTGTTATCCCGTTAACAGGTTCCTGTGGAAGCCGCGGAAATCAGCTAATCTTTTATAAATCCAAGCAGCTCAAAAGTCGAAGTTACTTATTATGAAAGAATAGGCTATTTCGATCGTGTAATAACGAAATTTCTATGAAAATGTAGATATGTGTGTATTAAAAATGTAGATTATCGCTCGCTTAGTAATGTGTAGATGGCAATAGGCTCGCCCCCTATTACATTGGGGCCTAAACATAACTGGCGAATCGTGGGTGTGTAAAACACACCTCTGCCGACCCCTTCGGGGATATAGGCGTGAAGTTATGTTATGTTATGTAATATTCAAAATATCGGTAGCGGCCTGTAGTAGAAAATACAAAGGCATTGCAAGCTTACCACGTAACGTGATAGATGGCGGTAGAGTCAAATTAATTATACGAGTACTTTTTAGAATCAAAGATTAAGAAAATTATTCTACTCACTTTGTGGACCATTGATGGAGAGCCCATTAATTTTTAACCGTCTTGAAAAAATGATGATCTATATTTCACCCGTATGAACCTATGTTTGGACGCCCACGATTTCTTCAAAAACGAATTAATTGTTATGATAACTATGTATTGTATAATACTTATTTACGAACAAAAATGTATCACCCACATTCTAAAACCTGTACGATAAGTTATGCTTAGTTAATCTCTAGATGGCACAAACACATGCACACACTCCCTCACACACACACACACACACACACATACACAGACGGCATAACCTGTCGAACCTTTTTTTTTTTTTTTTTTTTTTTTTTTTTTTTTTCGTGCGGAAATCCCTTCGGATAACATAATATAAACATACAACAAAATCGACATAATTAAATCACTACATAGTATAAAACAAAGTGACTTTTCCCGTCTGTCTGTCCCTATGTATGCATATATGTTTAAAACTACGCAACGGATTTTGATGCAGGTTTTTTTATCGATAGAGTGATTCAAGAGGTAGATTTATATGTAGGTTCAAGACGAAGGTTTGTATGTTTACATGCGTAATATTACGCGGGCGAAGCCACATGCGTCCGCTAGCTATTTATATAATTTAATGATTTCCTCTATCACCACAAGCGTACCGATACATTATATATTAGTCATCACAAAGCAACTAAATAATTTACGTTTGTCTTGAGCACAGCGTAGAAATTCATTTAAAACGTATTATGTAGTTAACATACACACAATTATCTATTCCATTTGTAGTTCGACTAAACAGTTGCGCGATTATTTGAGAAGTTGCTATACAGTTGCGCGCAGTTTGTCGCGTGTCACAGCGTATTAGCTATTAACACATGCTAAACACGTATGCAAATATCGGTCGGTGTATTTATGTCCTATTTAGGGTGGATGGTCCCATTATTAGCCGGATAATGTTATTATTGTGAAGTTTATTATATAATAATAATAAGTGGCGATAGCCCAGTGGTGTACGTAACGGACTGCTGAGACTAGGTCTCGAGTTCGATCCTCATTCGCCCCGGACACACACTTCTGACTTTTCGTAGTTATGTGTGCATTAATAAATGTTAATTTTTGCTCGCTTAATAATGTGCCCGGTAGATGGCAATACGCTCGCCCCCTATTACATTGGGACCTTAACATAACTGGCGAATCGTGGGTGTGTAATACACCTCTGCCTACCCCTTTGGGGATACAGGCGTCAAGTTATGTTATATTTACTATTTTAATGGTATAACATTACGTTTACATTATGTTTATAGGTTATCCTCACTATCTGCCACTCTGTCATCTCTGGGATGACTCTGCTCGGTACTTACTAGATGGTAGAACCCAACCGAAGATGGAGATCATCGGCAGGCATGAGGCAGTTTAAGATCTTTATCAAGGGCATCGATAAGAAAAAGACGAGCCAACTGACCAAACTCTCAAGAAACATGAGGCTCGTCATAGAAGTAATAACAGAACATTGCAGACACCTTAATTTTTTTTTTGTGCGGAAATCCCTTACCGAACCGTGTGGTGTGCGGTTTTAGAACCGACTAAAACCGTACGCCGTCTCGGGTCTACAGACACCGGGGTGTAAGGTTACCCATAGAGTATATCCCTCGCACTCCGACTGAACCTGTGCCATTCGCAGTGTCCCCTCTGATAACAGCAGAGGGGTACCTGGAGCGACCAGCCTCGCGGTCCTTGCAGGCCCGCCATACCCCGACCCCTCGTGAAATTTCAGCTGGCCCTGAAAAGGGCCGGTTGGTCAGACTCTTGGCCGTTGACGTTGACGCCAGCTACTCCAGAGAAGCAATCAATGATGCGTCATCGCCCACGTTGCACAGGGTGCACCAAACTTGGAGGTGATCCAACCAGTCGTACCCCACATTGCAGACACCTAACAGTGATCGGAGTGAAGACTGACCCCAATTGTCAGGAGTGCATGGAGACAGAAGAGACCAGTTTCCACCTGCTGGCCGAGTGTCCCATGTACTCACTGATTAGATGGGAACTTCTGGGATCGGATACACTGGACACGGAGTAGTTGAAGGATATGAAGGTGGAACAGATCGTAAGATTCTGCAAGGATACAAAAAGGTTTGAAGGGGTACCGTGAATGCTGGAATAACCACGCTCTCCCCAACGGAAGGGTTGGGGAAATGGATGAAGTGGCCCGCAAACCTCGTGGGTGGATCGTCCGTCCGGCTTCCGGTGTCCCCACTTGAAATAATAATAATAACACTAGATGGTCTCGACAGGTTGCAGCGACGTGTGGTCCGCATTATTGGGAGTTCTGAGGTCACCAACGCCCTTGAGTTCTTGCAGTTGCTTAGATATATTGTCTCCTTGGCTGTATTTTACCACCTCTACCATGGTGAGTGTTCCGATGAGCTCTTCCAATTAGTTCCACCCTCTCCTTTCCTATACAGGACAACACGTGCAAGACCGAGGTATCACCCTCACACGGTGCAAACAATTCCATCAAGAACCAAGCGGTTCGGCACCTCTTTTCTTTGCCACATCATCAAGATTTGGAATTCTTGACCAGCACACGTTTTTCCTTCTTCCTGCAGTCCTGGGTCCTTTAAGCGGGGCGTGAAAAAGCATCGGATGAGGCCGTCAAGCTGAGAGCCACCATTGTAACATTATCCGTGCCTGTAATGTAGACCCTCATTCCTAAGACTTTACGTTTAAGCTAGCATTAGGCAAGTTAAATTCATATAGACGTGATCAATATAAAAAAAAAATTAAGACCCTGCCAAGACTCGCAGCCAAGTCAACCTGACCTGCTGATTCAAGGGTGCTCCGCTAAGGTAAACCAAACAAGAGGAAGGGAAAAAAACGAGATGAGGTTTGAGAATGTCACCAGGATTAATTTAATTTGTGATATAATATATGGGACCAAAACATAACAGGCGAATCGTGGGTGTGTAATACACCTCTGCCTACACCTACGGGGATACAGGCATGAAGTTATGTTATGTATAATATATATAGATATATGGAATTTAATATGTAATAGACACCGTGGTTCCCAAACCGGAACCGGGACCGAAACTGGAGATGACCCTGGGTCAGCCGGGGTGCGAGGGAAATGCCTTATATCCACTTTACGCCCCGGCGTCTGAAGACCCGAGACAAGTTAGTCGGTTCAAGTCCGACATAACCTCCCCCGCTGGCCGGGGTCCGAAGCCATTACCGAAAAAAGGTACTGTGCCTTAGGTCCCGCTTGCCTTACAGCTGATGTATTCAGTGAGAATCTGCAAGCAGCCAAAACATCACGAATAAGTAGGTACATAATTTATTAACATAGTTGTTGCCCCGGACTCTGCCCGCGTGAAGCACTGATCCCTTTACCGCTGTCCATAGGAACCTATTTCCCAGATGAAAAACCTATGTCCTATTCCAGATTAAAATCTATCTCGGTGCCAAATTTACTTCAACCCGTTCATCCCGTTCTTGCTTTAAAAGCAACAAACATCCATACAAATGTTGGTGTGATCTCGATGATAATTATTGTAAGCCCCTGTACAGTGAAATCCTTTTTTTTTTCGTGCGGAAATCCCTTCGGGTACCCCCCCCCCCCCGCCTGCCAGCAGGGGTGGTTATGTCGGGCATGAACCGACTAAAACCGCACGGTGTCCTCCCCAAGTGTACAGTAACAATCCTTTTGTATATTTAACACCCCAATGTCCACGGTCAGAAAAAGTCTACCTTTTTTTTTTTTTTTTATCGTGCGGAAATCCCTTCGAATACCCCCCCGCGGGCCAGCGGGGGCGGTTATGTCGGGCTTGCACCAACTAAAACCGCACGCCGTCTCGGGTCTACAGACGCCGGGGTGTAAGGTTACCCATAGAGCATATCCCTCGCACCCCGGCTGACCCTGGGCCATCTCACCACTAACAGCATCGCTCATCCTGTCTCCTCTGAAAGCAGAGGAGTACGGAGAGCGATGTGTTCCCGCCACGTTGGGTATTGGCCGACGATCAATGCCAACCCTATGAAGGGGTGAAGGGGAAGCCATTGACCGCCGCCCAGGGTGTACCGGCCGCTCCGATTCCGTTCCCCCCGGACTGCAGCGGGATCGGAATCGGAGCGACACTCGAGGAGGTTACCCAACACACACCCCATTATAAGATACCTAAACCTTTTCAATAGTATGAGATGGAATCCATTGAAATTAGTTTTATTTGATTGTGTAATTTTCACGTAAACTTTATACAATATCATAACTTAGAAAATCTGTAAAGGAAAGCATTATAAATCACCATCGACCTAAGGGCCAATTCTCGTCATAAAAATGATGAATAAAAAGATGATCAAAATTTATTCTCAATCAAGTCTCGATCTCATGTTGATCTCCCAAATGTCAAAAAATGTATTCTCGTAACAAATTTTTCAATATTTTGAACAAAATTACATAATTTTTTTTTTTTTTTTTTTTTTTTTTTTATATTTAGTCCGTCCAATTGACTGTACCCCGCCTGATGGTAAGCTGAGGTAAAGTCCAAAAAGTAGTGGCCACCATTTCTAGAGATTGCCCCTAGAATGGTGGCCCCTACCTAGACGGCCTCAACAGATGTTTTTTCACGCCCCGCTTAAAGAGCCCAGGATTGTAGGTAGAAGGGAACACGTGAGTGGGTAAAGCGTTCCAGTGCTTTATGGTCCGACAAAAAAAGGAGTCACCAAACCGCTTGGTTCGAATATTCTAAGATTTCTAAGACATTAAATATTCTAGGACATATTACACAGCGCCATCTAGATCCAAACTAAGTAGAGCTTGTCATATGGGTTCTAGAATGAAAATAAACAAACCTATACTCCGTTTGTTTAGGTACTTAAAAAAAGGTAAACAAATCGTAAGAAGGGTTCTTTTATAGGGGCATTTTTCGTTCCGAAATAAAAAGAAACCAAAATAAATCATTTTAGAACTTAAAATCCATTTCTTCTGTTATATTTTTCTATATTTAACTACTTTGTTTAATATTAAGTTGCAATTATTATTTCCTAAGCTGAGAAATCATAATAATTATATTATTTAAAATGATTTTAAAAAGTATTGCACTGTGCCTACCATAAAGAAACTAAAAAGACAGGTATTCAAAACAGTTTTTTCCGGATCGCGCCATACGTCTATTCGCAGTTCGTATACCTATTGTTCGTTACCATAATTGTTAAAATTTGGTGTTTCTGTGCTGTTATTGTTATAGTTTTTATTGTTATAGTTGTTAGTAGTTTTGATAATTGTTTTGTTGGTTTAACTGTGGAAATGGGTGATCCTGAACCTGGTACAAGTCGTCCTAGATCCCATTCATTTCCATCTCCGAAGAAGAAACGTATCAAGAGGGGCCCTGTTCCGTCTTCAGAGAAACAAACTGTAATAAACATATTCAAGTTTGTTGAGGAAACGTGGCCCAAAGATACTTATCCTTATAGAACGGATGTTCACGAAAATACCATTGTCATTAAAAGTTGACAATCTCTGAAATTCGCCATTTTTCTTGTTTACCTTTTTTCAAGTACCTAACCAAATGGAGTATAGATACTTTTTTTTTGTAAATCAATACATATTATACATATAAACCATACCAATGCAAATGATTATACATATTTGCAATGAGCGGGAATCAAACCCGCGACCTCTGACTTAGCAGTCGAATGCTCTACCGCTACGCCACAGAGGTTGTACAATAATATATTTTTTGACATTTGGGAGATCGAGACTAGATTGAGACTAAATTTTGAACATTTTTTTATTACGAGAATTGGCCCTCTGATCTGGCCAAACTTTGACAAGGCCAACGTCACACAAAAGAAAGCTATCAAAACTTTTTTATGAGTTGAATTACCAAAAAGTGGCCTTGAACGCTCATGACTACGTAATCGTTTTCATACCAAAGTGTGGTTCGTAATATTAATACGGCCTCTGTGGCGTAGCGGTAGTGCATTCGACTGCTACGACAGGGGGCGCAGGTTCGATAGTCGCTCAGTGCAAATATTTTTATGCATGAATATGTCTGTTTGCATTGGTCTGGGTGTTTCTATGTATAATATATATGTAGGTATTTACAAAAAAATATAAGTATGTTTATCCGCATTCTGGAACCCATAACACAAGCTAGTTAAACTTACTTTGGGTTTAAACAGCGCTGTGTAGAATGTCGTAGAATATTTATATTTGTATAAATAATGGCAGAAACATTAGACCTCATTTTTTTATACTCAAGCTTATATAACCTGGGGGCCTACCGCGCAAGTGTCGTCGATATAACAGCCGTCGAAATGTTGCGCTGGTCAAGGTCGACGGCCATTTTGTACCGCCCCATTGATAATGAATGTCGGCGCGGCGTAAGAATGAATGAAACGCTGTTTTTGACAGTTAAATAGCTGCCGCCTAAAAAAATTCAAATCGTCGGCGTCGCTTTGAAGTGTTATTTCATTACGGCACCTCATGAGCTGTCGTTTTGAATATTATTTCCTTTTCCGACGGTTGATTACGATGCCGATTGCACATAACACTGGGCTACTATAGCTTTTATGGGTGCGACTGCTGACGAGTGGGTTCTGCCGTCCTATTGCACCTAACACTGGGCTACTATGGCTTTTATGGGGGCGACTGGGTTCTGTCCTCCTATGGTACCTAACACTGGGCTACTATGGCTTTTATGGGGGCGACTGCCGACGAGTGGGTTCTGCCCTCCTATTGTACCTAACACTGGGCTACTATGGCTTTTATGGGGGCGACTGCCGACGAGTGGGTTCTGCCCTCCTATTGTACCTAACACTGGGCTACTATGGTTTTTATGGGGGCGACTGCCGACGACTGGGTTCTGCCCTCCTATTGCACCTAACACTAGGCTACTATGGCTTTTATGGGGGCGACTGCCGACGATGGAATTTCGTCCTCCAACTCCTTCGCTTATTCCTTCCTTCTGAAAGATACGAAAACAACAAACAACACAGCATAAACGTTTAAGTAGGTAAGGTAAAGATTAAAGAGTGTTTTAATTAGTCGCAGGTACAATAGAAGGGCAGAACCCAGTCGCCCCCATAAAAGCCACAGTAGCCCAGTGTTAGGTGCAATAGGAGGGCAGAACCCAGTCGCCCCCATAAAAGCCATAGTAGCCCAGTGTTAGGTGCAATAGGAGGGCAGAACCCAATCGTCGGCAGTCGCCCCCATAAAAGCCATAGTAGCCCAGTGTTAGGTCCAATAGGAGGGCAGAACCCACTCGTCGGCAGTCGCCCCCATAAAAGCCATAGTAGCCCAGTGTTAGGTACAATAGGAGGGCAGAACCCACTCGTCGGCAGTCGCCCCCATAAAAGCCATAGTAGCCCAGTGTTAGGTACCATAGGAGGGCAGAACCCAGTCGCCCCCATAAAAGCCATATTAGCCCAGTGTTAGGTGCAATAGGACGGCAGAACCCACTCGTCAGCAGTCGCACCCATAAAAGCCATAGTAGCCCAGTGTTATGTGCAATCGGCATCGTAATCAACCGTCGGAAAAGGAAATAATATTCAAAACGACAGCTCATGAGGTGCCGTAATGAAATAACACTTCAAAGCGACGCCGACGATTTGAATTTTTTTAGGCGGCAGCTATTTAACTGTCAAAAACAGCGTTTCATTCATTCTTACGCCGCACCGGCATCGATTATCAATGGGGCGGTACAAAATGGCCGTCGACCTTGACCTACGCAACATTTCGACGGCTGTGATATCGACGACACTTGCGCGGTAGCCCCACTGGTCTGGTCTCATTGCCAGGTATGCTCTTGATCGTGTGAAGTGGGTAAGTGAAATTCGGAAAGCGGACTCGGACTCAGAGGTAGTAATGCGACCAAGACTAACGCAAGGGAGTGATGATTTTGAAGTGAAAACTTCTTTATGCGTATCCTTTAGGCACTTGTCTGGTGAACAAAAATCATGGTCCCTGTGACGATTTCAATATTTTTTATAACAACGCCATCTGTGTTGTAGCTGATGAACTATTTTGTTCTGACCTTGATGAAGTTTCGAACTGAGTCATAATGTAAAACATAGATGGCTCTGTAAATATTTTTTTTGTTTGCACTTCTATCGGCACTCCCGGAGTGCCATTGTTTTTTTATATACTCCAGCTTATATAACTACGAAAGGGGTTAATCAGAGATGTATTAAATACACCAACATATCGCTAAACTATTTGTTTTTGGTCTCACGTAATTTTTCATTATGACTACTATTACCATGGGGTTATCCTTTCGAGGACTTACCCGGGGTGCCCGGCAATGGACACTTGGAGGGAACACCGTGTGGTTTTAGTCGACCCGATTCTGACACACCCACCCCATCGTCGGCATCGATGGGGTGACGACCGTGGGGGTTTCCACACGTATAAAAAAAACTGAATACTTTTAGGTCATTTTCAGCCTCATGAGCTGCATGTATGCAATAATCGTATGTATCTTTAACACGAATGTCTTGCAATTTGGTTGCATGAAAATCGCTCTACACTATTCGCATAAACAGTTGCCCGCATGCGGTCAACCGCGGTTGGTGGTGCGGTTTCATATAAGTAGACAGTCGGATCCGCATGGCGGCTAGCCTATTTATAGATAAATGTTCGCTACCACTGTAGTCAAAAGCTCGTAAGAATAGAACAGGGCCGACAATTGATGCATTCACCCCTCACACACCCTCATAGCATATATTTAAACGCTTTATTTGTGATGCTCATGTTTGTATATCGAGTTGCACAAAGCGTCATGTTGGAGCATAAGGTGCAGATGAACTATGAGCAAGGCGAAATTTATGCTTATCAACTAGCACGTAGCACGTAGCGTAGCGAAGCACGTACCGGGCCGTGCTTCGCTACGTCAAAATGATCCGCCATGTATTGAATTCAAGGGTTTAACCGGGGTGCCCGGCAACGGACACTTGGGGAGGATCAATCCCTTCGGATACCCCCCACCGGCCAGCGGGGGTGGTATTGTCGTGTATCGACTAAAACCGTACGGTGTGCGCACGAAAAAAAGAAATCTGAGAGATTTTCTTAATATTTTTTTCCGTAAGAACCTTGTACAGAGTATTAGAAAACTACAAAAAAAAAATCTGCCAAATCGGTCAAGCCGTTTTCATGCTATGTCGTGACAACGGAAAACGGGTTTCATTTTTATATATATAGATTTTATATGGAGTTCGCAAAATGTATGTTGTCTTGTTGTTATCAAGAAGATACATAATTATTTGAAATAAAAGTATTTTTTAACGGATTCTATTGATTTGGATTTATTTGATGTTATTACTTCGGGCTACCAACCAGGTGGACACCGAAGTCTTAAAATCACGCAAAAAAAAAACAAAATCTTACACCCACTTTTTATCACTTTTCTCGACGATTCACATGATTCTAAGTCTAATTAAGCAAAAAAAATTTTTGTGTCGGTCTGTCTGTTGGTCTGGATGTCTGGATGTCTGGATGTCTGTTTACGCAATAACTCAAGAACCACTTATCCGATTTAATAAATTCTTTCGCCAATCATCTTGTTTGGTTAATGGGAAGAACTGATTACATTTTGGGGTTTGTACGTTCAAGGTTTCAGGTACCTACCAGACAAATTATCCCTAAAAAACTTTTACAAGTGAGTTTCCTTCAAGTTATCAGAGTAACGCGTTTTTGACTTTGACATTTGAGTGACAATGACAATACGTATATTGTATATTTACATAAAACCATCAGACTCTGAAAGAACCTGAAATATAAAATCATTTTTTTGTGTTTTTGAAGTCGAAGACGTTTGATTTGATTTCATTTTCTTCAAATTTATTGCTCAATATATAAAGACGCGTCGAATAATATGCATAAAGCCTACGGTCTGTAATTTGGAATAAAAATACTGCAACAAAAATATCTAAGTTTGGCCCGAAGTTTGGCAATCACTGTGTGATTTCCGCCCCACTAGATTTTATATTTTACATTGAAACCGACGTTTCGATTGCTTTTCAGCAGCCAAGATCATGGGGAGATTTAAATTTGTGACATTCGCTTGAACTCCCGTCAATATCATACATAATTATGTTCAAAAATGATATTGTGGAGGAACAGGGTGTGATGTTCCTCCACAATGTACTTGTGTACCACCACAGTGAACTTCACTTTCGCGATTCAGGATCGGCATCGGCAGTGACGTAGTAGTATTGTAGTAGTTCAACTTGTTGTCACTAGATAGCGCTGGGTATATGTGGTATCGCCACCTAACCTAACAAAAATGGGTCATCCGTTCTGAGGATAAACTGCCTCTCCTGGAACTATGTCTGAATCAGTTATCGTGTACAAGTGCCAAAGACTTTATAAAAATATAGTATTATACTCGCGGCGCCACCCGCATGTAATTCTGTACCCGTTCCCGCAACCCATGGTAACCTATTCAAGGGATAAAAAGTAAGTTATGTGTTATACCAGACAATAATCTATCCCTGTACCAAATTTCAGACAGTTAGAACGTGATTGAGTAAGAAACATCCAAACATGTTCACAAACTTGCACACTTATTAAAACTATTCCCCAGAGGGTTCACGAGTACAATCAGCCGCTGTGTATGGCTTTTGTGGACTACGAGAAAGCCTTCGACAGTTCTGGATGCTCTGCACAGTGTCGTGTTGATTGGCGATACATCGACGTACTGAGATGCTTATATGAGACCGCTACTATGTCCGTCCAGTACTTATAAGTCGCGCAGCGGACTATGGAGCGAGCTATGGACACAACTTCAGAGGTATTCACGCTTTGCGGCACCCATTCTCTCTCCTAAGAGGTCTAGCTGATTTGTCATCTCAGCGGTGTCTCCCGATTGTGTCTGAGGCCTATAGGTACCTTGGAGCCCAGGGTCCGCGTTTCTACTTTTCCTTCTCCACTTCGCACGACGTCAAACCAGCACTTTTTGGGTGTCCATGTCCTACCGGGGACCAGCGGAAGTGCCATGGCCAGACATTTGGTATCCACGTAGGCGGTTGCCGCAGAGCGTAGCCGCACCAGCGGAGGCGACACTCCTGCATTTTATCTGTAATGTCACGGACATGGAGACTGCCGTAGATGCGGGAGTTCCTCACGCGATGTTTACGCGTAACTCCGTACATCCATCGCAGTATATTCATCTACATGGCACGCAGTTCCTGCTTATATCACTCTAGCATTGGCTACGCTTCACAGCCGTGTTTTTTTTTTATATTTAGGACACGTGAATTTGACTTCACCTCGCCTGATGGTAAGCTGAAGGTAAAGTCTCAGGAAAGAGGGTCACCATTACATACACGTACCATGTTAACAATGGTGGCACTCAGCTTGACGGCCTCATCAGAAGAGGATTGTCGTCACAGCACCGCGTGACACCCACCGGTCCCACTAGTGCTGCGACCACAATCCCCCTGCCCGGCTATGCACTTGCTGGCCCCTGAACGCAATCAAACCGAAATTGGATTACTATGGAGGGTTTTTCGCAATCGTGCACGGTGGTACCCAACCGGCCGAATTTTGTGACAAATTTGTGTCATCAAATTTCTACCACCAGTAAACGCTAGAGATCTCACTATGCCCTGATATTCTCCATCTCCTGATTTTGATGTGGTTTATAAGAATTTTATGGGAATGACTGCCCAACTTCAAAATGAAAGCACCAGAGCCTCGTCCGTCAGTCAGCAAATGCACCAGCTTGTAGGGGAGGTTGGCTTGACCTTATAGGTCTTAATATTCTTCCCATTTTAACATTGAGAGGGAAAAACACGTGCTATAATTTGCCAGGTAACATGACATGTTGTCGAGTTGTCAATGTTGCCATACTTAACAATCGTATCATACGTCTATATTGATATGCTAACTATGGTCAGGCGGCGGCGACCGCAGATAATAATTTATTTATTGCGCCTTTCGGTCAATATAGTGTACGAGCATTCACCGCCAGAGTAGCCTTGTATTTAATTTTTTAATTTATTGTAGCTTTCGCCCGCGGCTCCGCCCGAGTAGATGTCAGTTATCGCGACAAAACATAGCCTATGTCCTTTCCCAAGGTCTAATCTACCCCTGTACCAAATTTCAGCAAAATCGGTTCAGTGGTTTAGGCGTGAAAGCGTAACAGACAGACAGACAGAGGTACTTTCACATTTATATATTAGTAAGGATGTACCTTTTTTTTTTTTTTAATTACTAATCCGCAATACAAACATGTTTTCTTTCCTTCTTTCTTTTCTATTTAATAGGCATATTTTGTTAGCTATATTTTTTGTTACGACCCCCCGAACCGGTTTGGTTCGAACCCCCGTCAAAATCTGACACCTTCATACACTATAGATATAATTACCGGGCCTTAACACAAATCAATATAATATAGGTACAGTCAAGGTGTTGTTCAGTTTGGTGCACCCTGGGCAACGTGGGCGATGACGCATCATTGATTGCTCCTCTGGACTAGCTGGCGTCAACGTCATCGGCTAAGAGTCTGACCAACCGGCCCTTTTCAGGGCCAGCTGACCCCATTGCACGAGGGGGTCGGGGTATGGCGGGCCTGCAAGGCCCGCGGGGGGGTGGTCGCTCCAGGTACCCCTCTGCTCTTATCAGAGGGGACACTGTCAGGGTCAGTCGGAGTGCGAGGGATATGCTCTATGGGTAACCTTACACCCCGGCGTCTATAGACCCGAGACGGCGTGCGGTTTTAGTCGGTTCAAGCCCGACATAACCGCCCCCGCTGGCCGGCGGGGGGTATCCGAAGGGATTTCCGCACGAAAAAAAAAGTACAGTCAAGGACAAAAGTTGCTCAAGAATCAAATATTTACAAATCTTTTTTGACATTGTACCCATAATAATTAAGGTATAATTAGTTTTATAATCCCCAGAGGACAAAGATTTCATTTTATGTTTTATTTATTGTTTTATTAAAGGTTTAGTAGCTAATTAGGCTTTGCTATGCTATTGTTGAACCTAATATAGCTGTTACCCGCGGCTTCACCCGCGTGGAATTCTGATCCCATGCCCGCTACCCATGGGACACTATATAAGACACACAATTCCACCATACATCATTGAGCTGAGTGAGACGAAGTCGAGCGAAAGCTCCTCATACCAGACTTCAGGATTTTCTTTGTCACAGGTCTCCTCCTAAACTACTAATCCAATCAGAACCAAATTTGGCATGATTAAAGAGGTCAATCAGAGGAAGGTTTATGGATATATTTTGAAAAAATGTATGCTACCACAGAGGAATGATCACCGTTAAAAAATTCCAGATGCAATAACATAATAACCGCTCGAGACACTGTGACCAAACTTTACACGTTCAGAAAGCATGTCCAGAGTTGTGACTTTCAAAAAGAATTTTCAAAATCGGACATGCCACGGAGGAATGATCACTGTTCAAAATTTTCAAAATCTGATTCACGATGTCTCACTCAGCTCAACATTGCAAGCAGCGATTCGCCTTGCAGACCTTTCAAAGAGTTTAGACAGTGTTTTCGTTGACAGCTCCTAGACGGCTTATTAATTTCCGATACCACCAACCAATGTCATTATATTATCTTAGCCAATGTATCCAAAAATTTGACAAATTATTTACGAAAACCTTCCTCGAGAACCACTCTTTCTATTAGTGAAAACAGCACAAAAATCGGTGCAGTCGTTGAAATGAAATGAAATGAAATGAAATTTTAGTTTATCACGAATAGACAGATAGAGATACAGACGCAGCGGAGGACTTTGTTTTATGATATGTAGATCACTACAATACATGTCATATAACAATATCCCCCGCTGCGTCTAGACAGAGACAAGATAGTCTACAGACAGTTGTTTCTTGATGTGACTTGTAGGTCACTAGACAACTTTGTGTTGTTCTAAGTGTGCGCACTTTCAAATGTTTCTGCAGAGCAATAGATTGTCTTAAGACAGTCAAGCCCGACATGACCGCCCCCGCTGGCCGGCGTGGGGGTATCCGAAGGGATTTCCGCACGAAAAATAAAAAGGTACACTTATATCATGGCCGACGAAGGTTTAAACAACATAACATAACTTCACGCCTGTATCCCTGAAGGGATAGGCAGAGGTGTATTACACACCCACGATTCGCCAGTTATGTTAAGGTCCCAATGTAAGGTATAAAAGTTACCTGTATCTAATATATTTGAAAGAATATTAGTAACCGAAATTACTAATATTCCCCCTAACCCCTCCAGTGGTAGTGTGGTGGTGGGTTCTCGTCGGTAGTGTAATAGCAAGAATTCGAACCCGGGACCTCTCGATCGTGCAGACGACTCCTTAACCACTAAGCTACCGACGCTACCGATAATTTTGTACTACTAAAGCGACAGTCAGAAACTATCTAACAATATTTGAAACTAGCAGAACATCCTGCGCATCCGCAAACCGTAGTGAAACCAATTTGCAGCCGTGACGGATTGCGACCAATTAAATTCGTGTACAGTCTCCGACGGCACGGTGTGGGGTGGTATGACACGGAACAGACAGAGTGGAGACTTTTATTCTTACAGAGGCAACGATATAACGTAATGAATCGTTTTTTGGAGTGTGTAAACCCTCTCGGATATCATCTCATCGGGGGCAGCAGGAAAGTGGCTTTTTGATATTGAACCGACTAAGTACTCATGGTGTTTTGTCACGGGAGCCTATTAACGTAAGCCTATTATTGAACTAACGTAGGATGGAAACCTCGGTAAGAAGGTAGTCTCGTCGTGGAGCGACATCTATCTGCTGCATTCTACACAGCGTTCTTTAGAACCAAAGTTAGCATAGTTCAACTAGCTGGTGTTATGGGTTCTAGAATGCGGATAAACATACTTACATACTTTTTTTTGTAAATAAATTCATATTTGCATAGAAACACCCAGACCAATGCAAATAGACATACTCATGCGTACAAATATTTGCACTGAGCGAGAATCAAACCCGCGCCTCCTGTCGTAGCAGTTGAATGCGCTACCGCTACGCCACAGAGGCCATATAATTCTGTGAATGTAGCATGATGCACAGACCCAGTTTCGTGGAAGTTAACGTAAAATTTGAGTTACAGTTACTAAAACAGCCACAAAACCCGGTCAAGTGCAAGTCGGACTCGCCCATGAAGGGTTCCACAGGCAAGTAAATTTTTTTTTAGTAAATTTTTTTTAGTTTTATCATTCTCTTATTTTAGAAGTTACAGGAGGGGGGGGACACACGTTTTACCACTTTGGAAGTGTCTCTTGCGCAAACTATTCAGTTTAAAAAAATGATATTAGAAACCTCAATATCATTTTTGAAGACCTATCCATAGATCCCTATCCCGCACACGTACAAAAAATATTTTTGGGTTTCAGTTCTTAGTATGGGGAACCCCCAAAATTTATTGTATTTTGTCTATTTTTGTATGAAAATCTTAATGCGGTTCACGGAATACATCTACTTACCAAGTTTCAACAGCATGATTCTTATAGGTTCAGAAAAAAGTGGCTGTGACATACGGATGGACAGACAGACAGACATGACGAATCTATAAGTGTTCCGTTTTTTGCCATTTGGCAACGGAACCCTAAAAATCTCTTAATTTCAGTGCAATACAAATTACACAACTAAGAAGATTATATACAATTAAAAAGTCGAGCATGTACTCCGCCTTGCACCACAAAATAACTATAACAATTAAATAGCTATCCCGTACTAGGATATTAAAAAGTAACAGTTTTCATACGAAATACTTGCTCCAATAGAACTAAAGGTACCCGTGCCTCACCTAGGTCCTCCACCTGGGTGAAGCATGGCGGACCATTATGGTCCCTATTACCGGGATATTTACCATGTTTATTAGTTTCTTTAAGTATCCGATATTTTGCGCATAGAAACCAACTTTATTGTAGGTGTGTTTATTTGTTATTTTACTTCGGTCCACCAACCAGGTGGACACCGATCTTAAAATCACGCAAAAAAAAATCAAAATCTTACACCCACTTTTTATCACTTTTCTCGACGTTTCACATGATTCTAAGTCTAATTAAGCAAAAAAAATTTTTGTGTCGGTCTGTCTGTTGGTCTGGATGTCTGGATGTCTGTTTACGCAATAACTCAAGAACCACTTATCCGATTAAAAAAAATCTTTTGCCAATCATCTTGTTTGGTTAATGGGAAGAACTGATTAGATTTTGGGGTTTGTACGTTCAAGGTTTCGGGTACCTACCATACAAATTGTCTCTAAAAATAAGTTTGGCCCGAAGTTTGACAATCACTGTGTGATTTCCGCCCCACTTGTTTTTTTTTATAGGCTTCTGTAGGTTACATGTGTTAAATTATTTGACTTGATTTCCTTTTTTCTTTGCTTTTTCTTTTTGTTTTAGTATCATGTGTTAAATAAATAATAGTCATTGTGTGTAATAATAATAAGTAATTATGTGAATCCTTGTGTACTTGTGTACTGTAGCGTCCGGGGGTTGGACGCCACAATACCTCGTGTTGATGAAAAGATAAACACAAGGGTTAAATAGTAATATTATGAGTATTTATTTATACAACAAAGCTTCCTATATCGAGTTTAGGGAGGTTTTTACGCGAATATATTTATATTTAAACGAACTGTAGGGAATCGAGGATTCTGCTCAGGGATTGAGCCTACATTCAGTACACTTGTATCTTCTCTTCGGCCGGCGGGCGAGGGCGCAGCCCCCAAGTCGCCCGCTGTCAGCCGAATCGTCCGCCAAGCAATTGTTTTTCTTCCCTAGACTTATTTTAAAATATTTATATTTATTTTTAAACTCTGACACATGATGGCCAGGTTAATGAACTGTAGTGATCGAACGAGGTCGGAGCACTACAGTACAAAGGCGCCATCGGAATATCAGCGCTGCTCATCATATGTTTGCATGTGATGGACAGCATTTATGCTGAGATGGTGACCTGTTGAGGCTCGCACACCTATTGCCTATCTATATGTGTGTATATATATATATATATTGTACCTATTTGTACGCGTCCTCAATAAACTTATTTTCTTTCTTTCTTTCTATCTTTCATATTTCGGCAATGTTACAAGTGCCATGATCACGGATGTAACCGAGCTACTTGTTACTAGGCAAACCTAGTGACGGTCTAGCCTCTTTCTCACTCGTTTCACCAACGTTCGTCACTGCTACCCCAGTCCAAGTTCTCACTTCGCACTGGATCAAGTTCACAACACACCACTCGCGGTATCAACTCGCGCCGTTTTTGGAGATGCCTTTTGTTTGGGCCTTGTGACACTTGACAGTTGAAACCTATCCACCCGGTTGAAGTACTTGTGTATTTCAATCTCAATGGCTTCTTTCACGTAAGGTCGAATCCGTAAGCAGTAAGCTCTTACTGGCAATAATGTAAAAAATTGTACGAAGCAGAGTAGAAGGAGCAGGATGGTGGAAGGCTCCATGATGAAGCCTAGTAATATTGTAGTAATATAGTTCGTAAGAATTTCGGTAGATGGCACCAGCGCCACCTCAAGTCGTGTGTATAGGATAATTTCAAATACCCAGGAATTAAAGAAATGGAATGTCTAGCTCAGTTAGTCACAGTATTAACCCTGTAAGGGACTGGTCGCGGGTTCAATTCCCGTTTTTGATGTTAACTTTTGCCAATCTATATTGATACGAAAATTTCATTAGTGTAACTCATATTCTACAATTTACAAGCCGTGTAACACAATAGGCTCGACGCTACTCGCGAGACAAAAGCCAATCGAGTGTCGTCAAGTAATTGACGGGCCGCTGCTGAATGTCCATCCTTTTCTACCATGTTGAGAGTATGCGGGATAGAATACAGAAGCATCGGCAAAAAGAATATTAGTTAGGCCTAAGCGTAATTCTTTGAATGTAATTGATTAATGGAGGCTTTTGTTATCATCATGGGCGATTTGTTTTGAAGGCTGGTGTTAAGAAAAGTTCAACAAAGAGAAATATTTTATACGGCGGTATATATTTTGACGGCCTCTGTGGCGTAGCGGTAGTGCATTCGACTGCTATGACGGTGGGCGGGGGTTCGATTCCCGCTCAGTGCAAATATTTATATACATAAATATGTCAATTTGCATTAGTCTGGGTGTTTCTATGTATAATATGTATGTATTTACGAAAAAAACCGTATATAAGTATGTTTATCCGCATTCTGGAACCCTTAATCAAGCTAGTTAACCTATGCTTACTTTGGGTCTAGAAAGCGCTGTGTAAAAGGTAAAAAAAAAACAAAAAAAAACTGATTAGCTGTTTATTGACATTTTTTAAAATGAAAAACCAATGTCAAGTGCGAGTCGGACTCGCGCACTGAGGGGTTCCGTATAAAACTGGATTGAGGGAAGAACTGAAAGTGTTGCTGTAGACACTGATGAAGGGGTTAGTTCACAAACTTATCACTCATAAGCGTCGGTAGCTTAGTGGTTAAGGAGTCGACTCTACAATCGAGAGGTTCTGGGTTCGAATTCTGGCCATTACACTACAAACGTGAAACCACTCCTCACACAAGCCATTTAGCTTAGCTGGAGGGGTTAGGGGGTATTAGTAATTTCGGTCACTAATATTCTTATTAAAAAAAAACTGGGCTTTTGACATCTCGTAACCTTCTCAATCGACCTCGTATCGTTACCTAAACTAAAAGTGTGACGAGACACACCCCAGCCTGCTGAGCTGAAAACGATAGCTCGGATAAACTCGATACCCTATAGATTTTGATTCCCTTGTAAGTGTTGTTAGGGTCGGCGGCGGGAGTGTGACGTCCCTGGTGTTGCACACGTCCATAGGTCATGGTAACCGCTTTCCACTTTCCGCTTTGGGTCGTGTACTAGCCTGCCACCTACGTGGTTTAAAAAAAAAGTGTCCATAATATGGCGCATAAATTGACTATATGTTTTGATGACATCGACTTTTGATTTTTGCACAGCTATCAAGCTTGCAGATTTGGGTATTTGATATTAATTTCTACTTAACACCTCCACGTGTTCCTGAGAAAAATATCTTGACAGATTATTGGTGGTAGAAATTTGATGACACAAATTTGTCACAAAATTCGGCCGGGGGGTACCACCGCGCACGATTGCGAAAAACCATCCATAGTAATCCAATTTCGATTTGATTGCGTTCAGGGGTCTGGGTGTCACGCGGTGCTGCGACGACAATCCTCTTCTGATGAGGCCGTCAAGCTGAGTGCCACCGTTGTTAACATGGTACGTGTATGTAATGGTGACCCTCTTTCCTGAGACTTTACTTTCAGCTTACCTTCAGGCGAGGTGAAGTCAAATTGACGTGTCCTAAATATAAAAAAAAGACAGATGGACAATGGAGTAATCCTATAAGGCAATCGGTTTTGTTTTCTTTTGAGCAGCACCCCAGCAGAAGCAGGCCGGGACGGTGGGGTGACTAGCGCCCCTCCCCCAAACCGGGGCAAGACGGGGACACCGTGGTTTCCAAACCCGAGGGGCCATCTCGAAACCGGAGATGGCCCTGAGTCAGTCGGGGTGTGAGGGATATACACTATGGGCAACCTTACCCGGCGTCTGTAGACCCGAGACGGCGTGCGGTTTTAGTCGGTTCAAGCCCGACATAACCGTCCCCGCTGGCGGGCGGGGGGTATTCGAAGGAATTTCCACACGAAAAATAAAAGGTACGGAACACTAATAAGTATATAATTATGTTTATTCGCATTCTGGAACTCATGTGACAAGCTATACCTAGTTTGGGTTTAGATTATACTGTGTAAAAATGTCCTAAAATATGTATTATAATTTATTCATTTACTAATATTCAATGTTCAACTACGCTATTCTTCGGACCTTTAACAATATCCCTTTTTGCCGACCTTACTCTCACGGATAATCACGTCTCGCACATTGAAAGTAAAAGCCAATAAACTTTTATCAAATCTCGTAAAAACCTGTGAGCATCTTCCAGCATCCAGCCAGTCTAATAACATGGTTATCGACCTCTAAAACAATCCTTAATTTGATTACAATCCCAATAAATTACCTATGACTTCCAACACGTTGAATAAAGCTGTTAAAGTTTAATGTTCCCTCCGCTAGATGGCGTAACCGTCTAAGCAGTTTATGGCCGTTTTTACTACCGCAGGACAATTAAAATTTCAATGAGAATAGGAAATTTCATTAGCGTGAGTTAGAATGTGAAGGAAAACAGACAATATATGGAACAGTCGACAATGTCTTTATTTTTAAGCTGTGGTTTTTCTTTGTGTTAGGTTTGTATAATGTTAAATTTATTAAATGGATTAATATTAAGTATAATAATAATAATAAGTTATAAGCCGCGGTAGCCTAGTGGTATGGGTAATGGACTGCTGAGACGAGGTCTCGGGTTCGATCCCAGGTTTTACCATGGCACACACCAATGACTTTTCGATGCTTTTCGAAGTTATGTGTGTATTTATCGCAGGCTATTTTTGGTCATATCTTCGGTTTTACTCAACCATTTGCAATCAAACTTACGGCAATTTACAAGCCTGACCAAGAATTTTCTAATAAAATACATAAAATAAACACATCCTTAATTTTTTTTGTTAAATCTGTACAACTTTACTTATTCATTCCTGTTTTCCTTACTATAGAACTTACCTCTTTGGCAAGATGTCTGTGGAGTAGGCGCGCCTACAAACTCTACCTCATAGGTGGCGGGGAAAAGAGTTAGCAATGAATAAGTAAAGTTGTAGGTAGGGATTTAAAAAAAAAATTTAAGAATGTACTTCCAATAAAAGAAAATATCATAAAACTAAGTTAAACATGTTTTTGACCGGTTTCTCATGAGCATTGACGAACCCGGTCAACTTTGGAGCTCTGTAACAGCGCAGCGTTTTAAATGATGGAATGAAAAAAAAAGACCATCTAAAAGATTGGTCTGAGGTATTTTTTTGTAATATGTATAAAAAAAGTTATAGAGCAAAAAATATTTTTTTATAGAAATTTTCTCACTATTTTGCTTAAGTATAACTTCTTTAATTTTAAATTTAGGGCAATAAGTTAAATGAACATATTTGTAGGCAAATCGTTTTGCTACAAATTATGTCTTTACGAATTTTTTGTAAGACGCAAAGTTCCGAGATATTGCGAAAAAGGTGTTTGCACACCTTTTTCCAAGATGGCGGACGGGGAACAACGGCGGCAACCCCACAAACTAGGCGTTAAGCTTCTATTGACCTACAAATGTCCCAAAAATAAAATTGTGTCAGCTAAAAAATGCAATATTAGGTCCTTAAATTGTAACATTTCAATGGACTATGCGAAAACTCCAGCAAGAAACTCAGCGGGTGGTATTTTTTTGGTCTATTTGCAAGCATGATTACTTAATCTAATTTATTACAATATTTTGTTTAAGTAGCATAGTGAGAGAGCAAACAGTTCATATTCAAACTTGTTTGTCGTCTAAATATTCTTGAATTTCATAATAGCCTTTTTGGCAAAGTTTAGTTTTAATTTGACTTTTAAATTTATGAAGAGGCAGATCCTTCATTTCACTAGGGAGCTTTTTGTAGAAGCGTATACAGTTACCCTGGAAAGAATTAATGATCTTGTGGAGTCGAGTATCATAAACAACCATCATTATCATCATCATCCTCTTGCTCTTATCCCAAAATTATTTGGGGTCGGCGCAACATGTGTACTTTTTCCATTAATCTCTGCTTGCGGTCATCTCAACATTCACTCCCTTCCTAACCATATCCTCTTTCACACAGTCCATCCATCTCCTCTTAGGTAGCTTTTGCTCCTTTTCACCAACTACAAGATTGTTTATACGAGTATGTCTGGTATTTATGTTATGTATATCGCAAAGTCTAAAAAAAATTGGAAATGATTTTTCGAACATACAAAAGATTTTCGCAAATATATTGAGATACTACAGTCAGAACGTTTATTTCTTTAAACTTTTCTCGTAAACTTCGCTACGTAAGTATTTTTAATTCTGTATGCATTTTATTTTATTTTTTATTTTATTATTAACATGTCCACACTCAAGGATCATCGTGGCGTATAATGTACAAAGTTGTTAAAAAAACCTTAGAGGTTTGTCCAGACAACTGAAGTTTGCCTTCGACACTGGCTCACTAGTACAGTAACAAAAAAGCGGCCAAGTGCGAGTCGGACTCGCCCATGAAGGGTCCCGTAGCAGCAAGTAACATAATAATGTTTTTTTTTTAATTTTTATATTTGAGTTGTTTGAATGAAAGGTAAATTCCGGTTGGAGTGCGACTGGTTGGATCACCTCCAAGTTTGGTGCACCCTGGGCAACGTGGGCGATGACGCATCATTGATTGCTCCTCTGGAGTAGCTGGTGTCAACGTCAACGGCCAAGAGTCTGACCAACTGGCTCTTTTCAGGGTCCGCTGACCCCATTGCACGAGGGGTCGTGGTCGCTCCAAGTACCCCTCTGCTGTTATCAGAGGGGACACTGCGAATGGCCCAGGGTCAGTCGGAGTGCGAGGGATATGCTCTATGAGTAACCTTACACCCCGGCGTCTGTAGACCCGAGACGGCGTGCGGTTTTAGTCGGTTCAAGACCGACATAACCACCCCCGCTGGCCGGCGGGGGGTATCCGAAGGGATTTCCGCACACAAAAAAAAAGGGAAATTCCGGTTAGCCCGTTAACCGTAAGAAAAGTACTTACTAGATCTCGTTCAAACCAATTTTCGTTGGAAGTTTACATGGTAATGTATATCATATTTTTTTTTTAGTTTTATCACTCTCTTATTTTAGAAGTTCTAGGATATTACCACTTTGGAAGTGTTTCTCGCCACACTATTCAGTTTATAAAAAAATGAGATTAGAAACCTCAATATCATTTTTGAAGACCTATCCATAGATACCACAAACGTATGGGTTTGATGAAAAAAAAATTTGAGTTTCAGTTCTAAGTATGGGGACCCCCAAAATTAATTGTTTTTTTTTTCTATTTTTGTGTGAAAATCTTAATGCGGAATACATCTACTTACCAAGTTTCAATAGCATAGTTCTTATAGTTTTGGAAAAAAGTGGCTGTGACATACGGACGGACAGACAGACAGACATGACGAATCTATAAGGGTTCCGTTTTTTGCCATTTGGCAACGGAAACCTAAAAATACAGTTTTTAAAACTTACAGATCCGAACTGATCCAAAACAAAATAAATCAACTTTTTTTTATTAACTCCCTTATCTAACTCATATTATTTACATAACTATGTTACATATTTTATTAATTAATTTCCAGTATAAAGTATTTTAAAATCAATTCCCGACTATCTACCTACATCATAAAAATATATATTACTAGCTGACCCGGCAGACTTCGTACTGCCTCAATCGATGACAAACCTTTTAAACCTTCTCTGGACCTCCACAAATAATTCAAGACCAAAATTAGCCAAATCGGTCCAGCCGTTCTCGAGTTTTAGCGAGACTAACGAACAGCAATTCATTTTTATATATAAGAAAGAAGAAGAAGATTACGATTTCATATACATTTTTACAATGCAGGTATTCAACTCGAATGACTACTTACAAAATAAAAACGTATTTATTTATTTATTTAAGTATTCATACTTGCAACCATCATTACAGGATTACCTAATACAATGGCAGAAGGAAACTAAATAATAAATAATAGCTTACAATAACAACAAAACTTAAACTTAAACTAATTTGATATAGTTAACTGAGTAAATATAGCCTCCGTGAATTCTCTACGGTTTATCAGCATTTTAGAACCTAAAATATAAACTAGTTAAAGTGTTCCAAAATCCAGTTCAAAGATGTACATACAAACAAAATACCAAGGTAATAAATCACGTCAGCAGTCAGACTACAAATGACTACAAAACTGGTTATATCTAGAATTCACAACTTTTAATCACCGCCTAGATACTCGACATAGTTTACTGATATTCTCGTTAAATTTAACTGGAAATTCAAATTCCAACAGTAAACTACTGGGTTTGTAGCTCCCTCGATTCAGGAACCTCTCCGATATATTCCTCCAATTATGCTTGGCGGTTTTAAACCGACGCCCCGGGCATCGAACTAGTATTCGAATATACTCGTATAGTCTCTAATACCCGAGTACCATAATGTTACATTTTAATTTGATATTGAAGAATGTGGGAACATTATTTCTTCACGGGTAATAATATTAGTTTCATTTGTAGTATCTTCCATGTTGTTTTATTCCATTAAAGAATATAAGTAACTTAAATAAGTAAATAAATATTGTAGATTTAGATCGGAAAAAGAGAACATCTAGGACGGGACTTGAACCCGCGACCAGTCCCTTACAGGGGGAACGCTCTAGCCAACTGAGCCACCAACTTTTCCTATAGACACGTCTATAGGAAAAGTTTACAAAAATGCTTAAAAATTTAATCATAAATTAAATTAAATTTAATTAAATTTAATTTAATTTAATTTATTGTAGGACAAAGTGCACACAACGTCATTTAACCCAAAGTAAGCAGAGCTTGTCATATGGGTTCTAGAATGTGGATAAACATACTTAAATGCTTTTTTGTAAAGAAATATTTATTATTTATAGAAAAATCCAGACCAATGCAAATATACATATTTGCACTGAGCGGGAATTGAACCCGTGGCCTCTGGCTTAGTAGTCGATCGCACTATGTAGTATTCGTTCATATAATAAAATCGTCAATCAATCAATCAATTAGCCTATTGCAGTCCACTGCTGGACATAGGCCTGTCCCATTGTATGCCATAGCACCCGATCCTCCGCCTTGCGCATCAAGTCCATCACAGCCTCCTTTTTCAGGTCATCCGTCCATCTTGCTGGGGGACGTCCTAGCTTCCGTTTACTGATTCGTGATCTCCATTCTTGGACTTGTTTGTTCCATCAGCCATCGGTCCTTCGGCAGATGTGGCCAGCCCATTGCCACTGCAAAATAATTCTTAATTCTGACCAGTAGTGAATTTTTTTTTTCGTGCGGAAATCCGTTCGGATACCCCAAGCCGGCCAGCGGGGGCGGTTATGTCGGGCTTGAACCGACTAAAACCGCAAGCCGTCTCGGGTCTACAGACTACCCAAGGTAATGTAAGGTTACCCATATCCCTCGCACCCCGACGGAGCAGTAGTGCCTGAGATTAGCGCGTTCAACCAAACAAACAAACTCTACACCTTTATATAATAGTATAGATACGAAGCTAATAGGGGTGCTTGGTTGGGGACCTCCACGCGGTGCACCCTGGGCATCGGAGACAGCAGCGCCTCTCTCCTAGGGCGGCAGAGACGCTGCCGCCTACGGCCAACTCCGACCGAGGCGAGGACGGCCCTGTTGAGGGCTGTTCGGAAGCTTTCCACGTGTCCCTCTGATTAGCAGATGGCACAGTGGAGAGCAAGTAAGGGGGCCATCTCAAAACCGGAGATGGCCCCGGGTCAGTCGGGGTGCGAGGGATATGCTCTATGAGTAACCTTACACCACGGCGTAAGACCCGAGAAGGCGTGCGGTTTTAGTCGGTTCAAGCCCGACATAACCGCCCCCGCTGGCCGGCGGGGGGGTATCCGAAGGGATTTCCGTACGAAAAAAAAAAAAAAGATACGAAGCTAATAAAATAGTGTTAAAAATAACAAAGTATCGCCTACCCGCTATTGGAGAAACCAAGGAGTAAAAAACCCCTAGGCCGACAAAGGACTACATAAGCAAACTGCGTATATTTAAGAAAACTTGTGGGACATTTTTCTCCTTTGAATAAAAAATCTATTGAAGCGTGAATTTAACGAGGTACACTTATTTCAGGGAAAGTTTGTCTATGAGTCCCTTTATGCATTGAACCAAATATTTCAGGCAATCGTGCCCAACTACTTACGAGTAGGTACGTGAAGGGTTTTTGTCTATGTGTTGATATATACCTACTAGACTGTGTATTTATTTGATGTTTGTAAAAAAATAATTAGGCCTGCAAGGCGAATCGCTGCTTGCAATGTTGAGCTGAGGGAGACCATACATTTGACCGCTATTGCGGAATTGGATTTTGAAAATTTTGAACAGTGATCATTCCTCCGTGGCAAGTCCGATTTTGAAAATTCTTTTTGAAAGTCACAACTCTGGACATGCTTTCTGAGCGTGTAAAGTTTGGTCACAGTGTCTCGAGCGGTTATTATGTAATTCCATCTGGAATTTTTTTAACGGTGAGCATTCCTCTGTGATAGCATTAATTTTTTCAAAATATATCCATAAACCTTCCTCTGATTGATCTTTTTAATCATGCCAAATTTGGTTCTGATTGGATTAGTAGTTTAGGAGGAGACCTGTGACAAAGAAAATCCTGAAGTCTGGTATGAGGAGTTTTCGCTCGACTTCGTCTCACTCAGCTCAAAAAATACATTCATAATTCGACCGCGTAAGTCCTGATCCCGTGGGAATATCGGTATAAAAAGCCTATGTTACTCAGGGATAATGTCGCGTTATAATGGTGAAAGAATTTGTGAAATCGGTCCAGTAGTTTTTTAGCCTATTGAATGCAAACAAACAATCAAATATATATTATATAGATTACGCAGAACCACAAAAAAACATAGTTTGAAATAGTTGTTGGCTTGTGTTTAAACACAGTGTTTAAACACAGTGTTTAAATGTGTGTCAGATATACACCTATTTTAATACCTAGACATTGGAAATACCTGCCAGAATGGATAAATGCTCACCAAAATGGCCAAATTCTGTTTCAGTCATTTGCATTGCAGGACATCTATTGCTGGGAGGTTATGAGTTATAAAAGCATGAAACCACGAAGGTTAAATAGGGAGTTCCGCTCCACTACGCTCCCGCCTTAACCTTCTAACCATATCTATCCAAGTCTGTTTCGTCTACTTTCTTATTGTTGCAGTAAAACAATTATTGGTAAATCAATTTTGGTGAACATTTAAATTATTTCCAAAGTTCTTTACTGTCGCACAACATAGCTTCAGCCATTTACCGCTTTCAGCTCATCCAAAGTACCTTATTTTTTCGTATGGAAATCCCTTCAGATGCCTCCCTGCCGGCCGGCGGGGGTGGTTATGTCGGGCTTGAACCGACCAAAACCGCACGCCGTGTCGGGTCTTCAGACGATGGGATGTAAGGCGGCCCGGCCTATAAGGCATTTCCCTCGCACCTCGACTGACCCAGGGCCCTATCTGGTTTCGGGATGGCTCCCTCGGGCTTTGGGAACCACGTTGTCCCTATCTTACCCCGGAAAGGGGGGGGACGCAATCCTGAAAAGTACCTGGCTGACAGCAGTACAGGAAGTGAAGCCTCGGTAGCTTAGTAATTAAGGAGTCGGCTTAACGCTCGAAAGATCCCGCATTCGATTCAAAGCTTTTAAGCTCAGCTGGACGGTCTAGTGAGAATACTATTAATTTCGGTTACTATTACTCTTTTAATAGGAAAAAAACGTACCATGAAAAGCATTTATTATAATATATTACAGTTATAAATGGCCTCTGTCTGGTAGTGCATTTGACTGC
Organism: Cybosia mesomella; assembly: GCA_946251805.1. Classification (NCBI taxonomy): domain Eukaryota; kingdom Metazoa; phylum Arthropoda; class Insecta; order Lepidoptera; family Erebidae; genus Cybosia; species Cybosia mesomella. Next base: position 16,022,916 of record OX276415.1, read on the forward strand.
TACGACAGGAGGCGCGGGTTCGATTCCCGCTCAGTGCAAATATTTGTATGCATGTATATGTCTATTTGCATTGGTCTGGGTGTTAATATGTATGTATTTTCATAAAAAACGTAAATAAGTATGTTTATCCGCATTCTGGAATCCATAACACAAGCTAGTTAACCCATGCTTACTTTAGGTCTAGAACGCGCTGTGTAGAATGTCTTAGAATATTTTTTTTAAATTATTTATCCCAGTATTCTCACGGGATCAGGAACTAAGCGGGTGATGTTAGTATGAAATTTGGACACATTAGACTAGGATAATATGTACAGATTTCAAAGTTTAAAACAATTAATACGAGAATAGTTGTGCACTGGTGAAAGTTAAGTACAATTTGCAATTGAGATTAACAAACAACAACTATCAAAGTGAATTCCGTTCAGACATTGCAAAGTTTAATCAAGCGGTAGGTAAGTAATGTAGAAAGAACATATGTGTTTTAAACTAGAGTTAGGAACTTAAACTGCAGTGGCGGTTTAACTAATATTTTGCTTAATTAGACTTAAATATCTGAGTGACCGAGATATACAAGGTCGTTTAAAGTTGAGAAAAAAAAAATACAATCTATACATTTAATAAAATCGTATCGAGGTGAAAACCGTATATTAAATATTAAAAAAAAAAATTATGTGTGTTCTAGGAGCGGTAACGATGCCGAAAATGTGATTTTAGAATTTTTGTCTGTTTGACTGCTTTTAATTATCAATGTCCGAGCATCACTTGAAAACTGGAAAGATTTGGCTGAAATTTTGTATGAATATACTTCTAGGGCATGGTCATAAACTGCGCTATATCATCATCATCAACCTATGCTAGTCCACTGCTGGTCATAGGTCTCCCCTAATGAGCGCCATAGCGCCCTGTCTTCAGCTTGCCGCATTCAGCATCTGCCCGCAGTCTTTCGCAGATCGTCATCCCACCTGGCCGGAGGGCTTCCTACACTACATTTGCCGAGTCGCGGTCTCCACTCAAGAACACGTTTACCCCAGCGATTGTCAGTTCTCCGCGAGATATGGCCGGCCCACTGCCACTTCAGCTTGCTAATTCTTTGAGCTATGTCGATAACCTTGGTTCTCTGTCGGATGTATTCGGTACGAATCCTATCCTTCAGAAAAACTCCGAACATAGCTCTTTCCATAGCTCGCTGAGCGATTTTGAACTGGTGGACGATTCCTACCGTGAGTGTCCACGTCTCAGCTCCATAGGTCATTACGGCTAGGACGCACTGATTGAAAACTTTAGTTTTCAAACACTGCGGTATGGATGACGAGAAGACCCGACGTAGTTTCCCAAACGCTGCCCAGCCTAGCTGGATCCTCCTATTGGCCTCGTTCTCAAAATTGTTTTTACCTAACTGCACAATCTGCCCGAGGTAAGTGTACTCAGAAACAATTTCAAGAACGTGGCCATCCACGACGACCGGTCGCGGATCAATGTGGCCATTGATCATGACTTTGGTTTTATCCAAATTCATGCCAAGACCGATGCGTCGCGAGGCTGAAGCTAGGCCGTGCAGCATCTGGGTTAGCTCCTCTAGCAACTCCGCCATTAAGACTATGTTATCAGCGAATCGTAGGTGTGAGATGTAGTCGCCGTTTATATTTATGCCCTTATCTTTCCAGTCCAGCGTCTTAAACATATCTTCCAAAGCGCTCGTGAACAGTTTCGGGGATATGACATCCCCCTGTCTCACTCCTCTGCGCAATTGGATGGGTTTAGACTGCTGAACCTGTGTGGCGGCTTCGTAAAGGCATCTCAGCACCTCGACATAACGATAGTCTACTTGACATCTCTGTAAGGATTCCAGAACAGCCCAAGTTTCGACGGAGTCAAATGCCTTTTCATAGTCCACAAAAGCGAGACACAGGGGCTGATTATACTCTTCGGACTTCTGTATAATCTGCCTCACTGTGTGAATGTGGTGGATATGGCACCATAGGTGCCATATCCTCCGCGGAACCCTGCCTGCGTTATATATCATCACGCTATTATAGTAATTATGATAGGAGCAGTAGAGCAAAATCGGTCCAAACTATTATTGATGACTACTTCATTATTACAAGGTAGATCTTAACGAAATTTTGTAGCTCAGCTTGGTCATACATTATCAAAATCCGGACTGTAACTCATCACGCTATACCTTAAAGGTAATGAGTAGTAAAATGTTAAATCTCTAAACTCTACAGAGTCACACATGTTTAAAAGATAGTTGATTAGAGACCCATAAACATTTCATAATGAATATCACCACGGACAACCAATGACATCGGGAAGAATAACTTCTGTGTAGTGATTTCTTGACAGGGTCCATGTCAGAACCCAGTCAGGTGGACACTGTCTACACCGATTTCAGAAAGTGTTTTGACCGCCTGGATCATACGTTGCTACTCCGTAAAATGAGAGGTATCGGTATTCGAGGTAATCTATACAGGTGGTTCTCCTCTTATGTCGAGAATAGGTGTCAAACAGTAGTCCTTAATGGGTATTCCTCTCGTGCCAGGAGTATACCCTCGGGAATCCCTCAGGGTTCTTTGTTAGGACCTTTATTGTTTAATATTTTTGTTAATGACATATCTTCATGCTTCAGCTATTCTAAAATTCTTCTATTTGCTGATGACATGAAGATTATGTCCCAAATTCGAAACTTAGAAGATGCTTATAATTTACAGACTGATCTTAACAATTTTTATAATTATTGTATTATAAATAAATTGGAACTGAACATCCCTAAATGCTACCAGTGCACCTTCACGCGTAAACTGAACCCTATTTGCTTCAACTATGCCTTGGCCAATACTCCTCTAACAAGAGTAAATGCCATTAGAGATTTGGGTGTAGTTTTTGATTCTAAATTAACATTCGAAGACCACGTTGAAAGTATTGTTAAAAGGGCCGCCAAAGCTCTGGGATTTATTCGTAGAATCTCAGTCGACTTCAAGAATGTCAAAACAATCAAAATCCTTTATTGGCCAGGAGATGGCCCAGGGTCAGTCGGGGTGCGAGGGATATGCTCTATGGGCAACCTTACACCCCGGCGTCTGTAGACCCGAGACGGCGTGCGGTTTTAGTCGGTTCAAGCCCGACATAACCACCCCCGCTGGCACGCGGGGGGGTATCCGAAGGGATTTCTGCACGATAAAAAAAAAAAAAAAAAAGGTATGGAATCCTGTTTACGATATTTATATTGATAGACTGGAAGCAATCCAAAGAAAATTCTTACGTTACATCCAATTCAGATCCAGTACCTATTTACCTAATTATTTGAGCAGATGTAGGCACTTCCACATTCTCCCGTTATATGAACGTAGAAATATAGCTGATTTGACTCTTCTGTTCAAACTAGCTAATCACTCCATTGACTGCTCTGAATTATTAAGTAAGATTGGATTGTGTACGTCATCTGTGCGTCTGAGGAAACCTAAGATACTATACGTGCCGCTAACGACCTGCACATACAGACAAAATTCCTTCCTGATCAGGGTGTGTCGAGCGTACAATTCACTATGCCACGAGTACGATTTAGATTTATTTTTCACCAGCACTAATCAACTCAAAGTCAATTTGAGTAAGTCATTTTTCGACAAAGCGTAAAGCGATTGCCAAAAGAACTTGCTTTTTATGTATTAATTTCTTTTTTCCCTTGTTCTTTATATCCTGTATAATTATGATATAGGTATACTGAATTGCACATATAATGTTATACGGTATGTAATTCAATATACCTGTACATTGCTAGCTATATACCGACTTGTTTATTTTACAATAAGTGCTATATGCGAAAACTTGTAATTGGCCATTTTATATTACCTACATATGTTTCAATCTGTATTCTAGCTGTAAGTTTTCCTAAATGAATAAAATAAAATAAAATAGATTTTAATGTTAGGTACATATATCTGGGGGGGGGTGTGTGTTGGGTAACCTCCTCGAGTGTCGCTCCGATTCCGATCCCGCTGCAGTCCGGGGGGAACGGAATCGGAGCGGCCGGTACACCCTGGGCGGCGGTCAATGGCTTCCCCTTCACCCCTTTATAGGGTTGGCATTGATCGTCGGCCAATACCCAACTTGGCGGGAACACATCGCTCTCCGTACTCCTCTGCTTTCAGAGGAGACAGGATGAGCGATGCTGTTAGTGGTGAGATGGCCCAGGGTCAGCCGGGGTGCGAGGGATATGCTCTATGGGTAACCTTACACCCCGGCGTCTGAAGACCCGAGACGGCGTGCGGTTTTAGTCGGTGCAAGCCCGACATAACCACCCCCGCTGGCCGGCGGGGGGGTATCCGAAGGGATTTCCGCACGAAAAAAAAAAAAAAAAAAAAAAAAAAAGGTACATATATCTGGGGGTGCTTGGTTGGGGACCTCCACGCGGTGCACCCTGGGCAACGGAGACAGCAGCGCCTCTCTCCTAGGGCGGGAGAGACGCTGCCGCCTACGGCCAACTCCGACCGAGGCGAGGACGGCCCTGTTGAGGGCTGTTCGGAAGCTTTCCACGTGTCCCTCTGATTAGCAGATGGCACAGTGGAGAGCAAGTAAGGGGGCCATCTCGAAACCGGAGATGGCCCAAGGTCAGTCGGGGTGCGAGGGATATGCTCTATGGGTAACCTTACACCCCGGCGTCTTAAGACCCGAGACGGCATGCGGTTTTAGTCGGTTCAAGCCCGACATAACCACCCCCGCTGGAGACCCCCCGCTCTCGAGCGGGGGCGGTATACGAAGGGATTTCCGCACGAAAAAAAAGGTACATATATCTCTTGCGAGGGATATGCTCTATGGGGAACCTTACACCCCGGCGTCTGTAGACCCGAGACGGCGTGTGGTTTTGGTCGGTTCAAGCCGAAGAAAGTACATATTTCTCTATCTATTTCGAACGAATTGCCAATGTAATACAAGTGTACTTCATCACCTCAAAACAACTTAATACTTACGTATTAGTATCGAGTCGAGACTGCAGAAATGAACTTACCTTCATCTATTCCTAACTTAAAGCGTACGAAGTCGCGGGCAACAGCTAGTTGGAAATAAACTTGTTCAGATATCTATAATTAATATTATAAAGCTGAAGAGTTTGTTTGTTTGTTTGAACTCACTAATCTCAGGAACTACTAGTTCGAAATGAAAAATTATTTTTGTGTTAGATAGCCGATTTATCGAGGAAGGTTATAGGCTATATATCATCACGCTTTTACCCAGGAGAGCAGAGCAGTAACCATAAATGGTACCAAATTGGGAAAATTTCCACACATTATATTGTACAAATAATAAAGTACGAGCATGTTATTTTACTTAATGTTATTTTACTTAATATTATTATTTATTTTAATTTGGTGTGTAAAACCGTGCAGTATTGTTGTACACTGTATTTAATTAGTTCAATTAAGGTACCACGGAAGACCAGCGCTTTGGAATATCCTTCCATAGCATATGCTGAGTGGTATCCTATTTTGCCTAATAATAATGTATTTTCTCTGTGTTTTCTTCTTTTTTATGTTTTGGCAAAATAAATGTTTTTCTTTCTTTCTTTCTTCTTTCTTTCTTCTTTCTTTCTATGTTTGGGATAAATGGGTGCCACGGGGGTGAAGTAAGCCACGGGCGAAGCCGCGGGGGACAGCTAGTTTTTTTTTTTATATATATAGGACACGTCAATTTGACTTCACCACGCCTGATGGTAAGCTGAACGTAAAGTTTCAGGAAAGAGGGTCACCATTACATACACGTACCATGTTAACAATGGTGGCGCTCAGCTTGACGGCCTCATCAGAAGAGGATTGTCGTCGCAGCACCGCGTGACACCCACCGGTCCCACTAGTGCTGCGACCACAATCCCCCTGCCCGGCTATGCACTTGCTGACTCCTGAACGCAATCAAACCGAAATTGGATTACTACGCAGGGTTTTTCGCAATCTTGCACGGTGGTACCTTTTTTTTTTAAGTGCGGAAGTCCCTTCGGATACCCCCCGCCAGCCAGCGGGGGCGGTTATGTTGGGCTTGAACCGACTAAAACCGCACGCCGTCTCGGGTCTACAGACACCCGGCCGAATTTTGTGACAAATTTGTGTCATAAAATTTCTACCATCAGTGATTTAGTTAGTAGTGAGTAGTTTAGGATAAAAGCAGTGGTTCACAAAAACTAGGATATAGGTAATGTACCTTTTTTTTTATTTATTTTTTCCGTGCGGAAATCCCCTCGGATAATGTACCTATGTCCAATTTACATCACTGAGGCCCATGTCAACCTCACCTGCTAAACAACGGACGAGACTCAGGCGCAGGTTTTCCTCTCAGTTTTAGGAGGTCAAACGGCAGTCGTTCCCGTAAAATCTGGCATACCAATAAGCGGACCCCGGGCTCCGAAGTGCCAACTTTGGCCGCAACTGGGAAATCGCTGTGAATAAGATGATAATGAGGTGAGGATGGAACATTTGTACCATATTTTTTTACCATATTTTAACTTTTTTAAATTATTTTAACGTTTAACTTAGGTTAAATTTTTATTTTAACTTTTGTTTTTTTAATATACCTTTATTTATCTTGACACGAGACAAAAATGTACATTCGTCCATATTTAGTCTTATAAATCACTATTTATAATATGACGTCTCGAAAATGCCGCAGATGGAGTTTGTTGCGCCGTTTCTTCTCCACTAGCGCCTAGGAAGCGGTGGTAAGCTTAGTATTAAGCAGTTATTGACGTCAAAAAGATGTAATTACGTTGCACTATTTTTAAAAATAAAGACTTTGACTTTGACTTTGTACCTACTTGCCTAGATTCAAAATCTTGTTACCCTCTTGCGGTACAATAATAACCGTTGAAAAACATATTTACCTAATACCTACTTCCTTTGAATTTATATCTATATGTACTATTATAAAATTATAAATTCGTTATGTCTGTACATTGGAATATAAAAAAAAATTAACTTGGGTTATAAATTTAGATTGGAAAAAGAGAAAATCTAGTACGGGATTTGAACCCGCGACCAGTCCCTTGCAGGGGGAATTACTGAGCTTAACAAGAAAAAAATGTACCTTGCCTTTTTTCCCCTTTTTACCCTTGCCACATTTACCCTTTTTACCAATTCCACCTTCCCCCTTTTTCAAATTTCCCGTTTTTTAACCCTGCCTCATTTCTCCTTTTTACCCTTGTCACATTTTCCTTTTTTTACCCTTGCCACTTTACCCCTTTTTACCCTTTCTATATTTCCCGTTTTTACGCTTTCCACATTTCCCCTTTTTACCCTTTTTCACATTTCCCGTTTTTACCCTTGCCACATTTCCCCAATTTAACCCTTTTATAGTGTATGTGTGTCCAAGTCACACACGGTAGAAGAGAACCTTCTGAAAAGACCCTTTTTTTTATTTTATTTTTTACGTGCGGAAATCCCTTCTGATACCCCCCGCTGGCCAGCGGGGGTGGTTATGTCTGAAAAGACCCTGATTAAAAATAAAACTATGGACTTATTTTTTCGTTTCATCGAGTTTGAAATCACAACGATTCTAAAGAAGTTTCACTTCAAAAAATATTTCAAAAGAATCACAAATCCTACAAGGATCAAGTATCCGGTTATCAGGTCCACCCACGGCCGAGAGCTGTCGATACCTACTCAATGGGATAGAATCTCATTGTTATCTAACAATGTAGATACGTTCCAAGATGAATCAACTAGTTTTAAAAACTGACTAACTATAGGTACAGGATGTACGCGGGGTGCGACTGGTTGGATCACCTCCAACTTTGGTGCACCCTGGGCAACGTGGGCGATGACGCATCATTGATTGCTCCTCTGGAGTAGCTGGCGTCAACGTCAACGGCCAAGAGTCTGACCAACCGGCCTTTTCAGGGCCAGCTGAACCCACTAGGGGGTCGGGGCATGGTGGGCCTGCAAGGCCCGCGGGGCTGGGGGCCGCTCCAGGTACCCCTGTGCTGTTATCAGAGGGGACACTGCAAATGGCCCAGGGTCAGTCGGAGTGCGAGGGATATGCTCTATGGGTAACCTTACACCCCGGCGTCTGAAGACCCGAGACGGCGTGCGGTTTTAGTCGGTTCAAGCCCGACATAACCACCCCCGCTGGCCGGTGGGGGGGTATCCGAGGGGATTTCCGCACGAAAAAAAAAATAAAAAAAAAGGTATCCGAAGGGATTTCCGCACAAAAAAAAAAAAAAAGTACAGGATGTACGCTCTTACACCTAACTAACTGCCTAAGTATGTACATGTTAACAACAAACATAAAAGTACAATCAAAAATACAAAAGGAACGATGACCAGATATCCAATCACAACTTAAGTTATGTGTCTCTCAGTGTGCTACTAGTGGACCAATGCAACGGAGGCTGCGCGTACGCCTCTTGTCAAGCGTCGGCCAATCACAGTGCGGAACGCAGACGGGGTGGTGACTCAATGAGGTTATATTGTTTCGTTAGTTTCTTAGTAGAATTTTTGGAGACTTTTAGATGGACCTGTTTAACATTTAATTTTAGCGTTTATATAATAGCCATCAATCGATCTATACTATTATAAAATTGTAAATTAGTAGAGTCTATACATTGTAGACATTTAAAAAGATACTTTTTTTTTTTTTTACGTGCGGAAATCCCTTCGGATATTATACCCCCCCGCCGGCCAGCGGGGGTGGTTATGTCGTGTCTCGACTAAAACCGCACGGTGTCCTCCCCAAGTGTCCGTTGCCGGGCACCCCGGGTAAGCCCTCGAAAGGATAACTCCGGGGTGGCGGCGGGCTTTGGCCGCCACCGCGGCCTCGCCTGGTGGGGTCGGGTTTTATCCCACTTCGGTGACTTGGGTTAGGTATGTAAAATGAACGATTTTGAACACATTTTTTTTTTCTGTTTAACGGGGTTTTATGCGGCTTTCTCTATTAGAAAGGTCTGGGTCAGACTTAAAATCTACAGTATATTTGATTGCAATTGGTTAAGTAGAACCGGAGATATGACCAAAAAACGATAAGTGACTTCCGTATGTGTGGAGCCGCGGGCATCAGCTAGTTTTTAATAAAGCTGTAGGCACCTAAGTATAGGTATAGAAGCAGGCCGGGACGGTGGGGCGACTAGCGCCCCTCCCCTAACCGGGGCAAGACGGGGACACCGTGGTTCCCAAACCCGAGGGGGCCATCTCGAAACTGGAGATGGCCCAGGGTCAGTCGGGGTGCGAGGGATATGCTGTATGGGCAACCCCGGCGTCTGAAGACCCGAGACTGCGTGCGGTTTTAGTCGGTTCAAGCCCGACATAACCGCCCCCGCTGGCCGGCGGGGGGGTATCCGAAGGGATTTCCGCACGAAAAAAAAAAAGAAAAAAGGTACCTACAGTATATTGATATTTTAAACGAAAGATAAGACATTATTCCACAAATTACACCAAATACGTACCTTGTTTTTTATTTCGTGCGGAAATCCCCTCGGTTACCCCCCTGCCGGCCAGCGGGGTCGGTTATATTACTAAATTGTTGGTGGCACATTTTTATTTTTGATATCAAAGTTAATTTTTTTTAAAAAAGATTGTAGAACGTGGCAATTCTAGAATTGATATTTTTGTAATTACATCCTTTAATGAAAAATACAAACAAATATGAATTCTAGAAAAAAAATGTTATACATGTTAACGGACGGAATTTATACAGCACTAGCTGTTGCATTGAGACCCCTTCTCGAAGTGCCCATTACATCATTGTCCAATGACGAATGTCCAAACTTTTTTGTTAGACGAAAGCCATTTTTTTTTCAACCAAAAACAAAGTAAGTTATTTGGAATTAGGTACTTCCTGCGCAGATTTTTTTACCTAACTCAAGGACCCCGCTGCGACTTGGGTCAAGTGGGCTATACCAAACGGAAAAAAATGCGGCCAAGTGCGAGTCGGACTCGCCCATGAAGGGTTTCGGTAGCAGCAAGTAATATAATAATGCTTTTTTTAAATTTTATATTTGAGTTGATTGAATGAAAGGTAAATTGCGGTTTACGATTTATGACGTATTAAAAAAAACTACTTACTAGATCTCATTCAAACCGATTTTCAGTGGAATTTTACATGGTAATGTACATCATATGTTTTTTTTAGTTTTATCATTCTCTTAATTTAGAAGTTACAAGGCACATAACATAACATTTTACCACTTTGGAGGTGTCTCTCGCGCAAACTATTCAGTTTAGAGAAAAATGATATTAGAAACCTCAATATCATTTTTAAAGGCCAATCCATAGATACTCTACACGTATGGGTTTGATGAAAAAAAAAATTTTGAGTTTCAGTTCTAAGTTGGGGAGCCCCCAAAATTTATTGTTATTTTCCTATTTTTGTGTAAAAATCTTAATGCGGTTCACAGAATACATCTACTTACCAAGTTTCAACGGCACAGTTCTTATAGTTTCGGAAAAAAGTGGCTGTGATATACGGACGGACAGACAGACAGACATGACGAATCTATAAGTTTTGCGTTTTTTGCCATTTGGCAACGGAACCCTAAAAATAAAGAATTTGGTGAATGAGCCGCAGGTGCCCGTCACTGCACTGCACGCAAAATTCAACCTAAAGATGGTTACCTATGAAATGATTTTTGAAGTAGATTGGATCAAGGAATCATGTTGTTCCATACAAACTTTGCACTGCTATTTCACCTCCTTAGGGATAGAATTTCGGAAAATCCTTTCTTCTCGGATGCCTGCGTTATAAAGATCAGCGGTTTAAGCTGTGCGTTGATCCGTCAGTCAGTCATTCATTACAAAGAATTCGATATGTATAAATTGGTTCGAATACTTATGCATGTAGGTACCTACCTAGCGAGGGATATGCTCTATGGGCAACCTTACACCCCGGCGTCTGTAGACCCGAGACGGCGTGCGGTTTTAGTCGGTTCAAGCCCGACATAACCGCCCCCGCTGGCACGCGGGGGGGTATCCGAAGGGATTTCCGCACGATAAAAAAAAAAAAAAGAGGTACCTACCTAGCGCTTTTGCGGAAAGACTTAAGCGTATGTTAATTACTTACCACTGTAGTATATATATATAATAATCTATGGTAGTAATGTTGTACTCACCAATTGAGCTACTTGCACTTTGCACTCATTGGCGGTCTTATCGCTCATGGCAATCTGTTCCAGGCAACCTTAGGATGAAAAATAGAGAAAAATTTGAGATAAAAGTTTTGAGGCAGTCTCGTGTACGCTGATATACATAATAAACATAATAAATTATGCGTCGGTAGCTTAGTGGTTAAGAAGTCGACCGTACGATCGAGAAGTTCCGGGTTCAAATCCTGGCCATTACACTACCGACGTGAACCCACTCCTAACACAAGCAATTAAGCTTAGCTGGAGGGGTTAGGGGGACTACTACCCTAGCAGAAGCAGGCCAAGGCGGTGGCGCTTTGGGCACCACTTCCCCCCCCTCCTCTTTTCCGGGGGTATGACGGGGACACCGTGGTTCCCAAACCCGAGAGGGCCATCTCGAAAGGGTATTTCCGCACGAAAAAAACATAACATAACATAACTTAACGCCTGTATCCCCGAAGGGGTAGGCAGAGGTGTATTACACACCCACGATACGCCAGTTATGTTAAGGTCCCAGTGTAATAGGGGGCGAGCCTATTGCTATCTACCTATTATATAAGCGAGCTATATTAAGCGAGCGATAATTAATATTTAAAAAGTGGCCAAGGGCGAGTCGGACTCGCCCATTAAGGGTTCCGTAGCAGCAAGTAAAATTTTTATATTTGAGTTCGTTGAATGAAGGGAAAATGCGGTTTACGATTTATGACGTATAAAAAAAACTACTTACTAGATCTCGTTCAAACCAAATTTCGGTGGAAGTTTACATGGTAATGTACATCATATATTCTTTTTAATTTTATCATTCTCTTATTTTAGAAGTTACAGGGGGGGGGACACACACATTTTACCACTTTGGAAGTGCATCTTGCGCAAAATATTCAGTTTAGAAAAAAAATATATTAGAAACCTCAATATCATTTTTGAAGACCTATCCACAGATACCAAACACGTATGGGTGTAATGAAAAAAAAAATGTTGAGTTTTAGCTCTAAGCATGGGGAACCGCCAAAATTAATTGCTTTTTCTGTAGGTATTTGTGTGAAAATCTTAATGCGGTTCACAGAATACATCTACTTACCAAGTTTCAACAGCATAGTTCTTATAGTTTCGGAGAAAAGTGTCTGTGACATACGGACGGACAGACAGACAGACATGACGAATCTATAAGGGTTCCGTTTTTTGCCATTTGGCAACGGAACCCTAAAAAGGGGGGAATATTAGTAATTGCGGTTACTAATATTTTTTAGAAAAAAAAACCTACACATGTGTAAATACACTAAAATACATACTAATGAATATTACAATAGTAGGATAGCACGGATGACGATATTGAAAGGTTAGTTTAATAGTATTAAATGAGAAGTAACGTAACATTGGTTATAAATTCTAAATTAAAACCAGTTGTAACGCATACCACGCACATGCGTTCATACCTACACGAAGCTAAAGTAACTATTTTCAGCCTATTCTATACAAAAAGAGATGTGCCACATCTGGTTGGTCTTCGAACTCAAACATCTTCATATCGAATAGTGATTTTGGTATGAAAAATCGGTCAACTACGAGTCGGACGCGCACACCGAGGGTTCCGTACAAACCTGTAGGTATATAAGTAAAAGTACACCCATCACGACAATCGCGTCATAGTTATGGTATTTTTATTGCAAAATGAAATTTATAACATTTGACGGCCTCTGTGGCGTAGCGGTAGTGCATTCGACTGCTACGTCAGGGAGTGCGGGTTCGATTCCCGCTCAGTGCAAATATTTGTATGCATGAATATGTCTAATTGCATTGGTCTGGGTGTTTCTATGTATAATATGTATGTATTTAAAAAAAAAAGTATATAAGTATGTTTATCCGCATTCTGGAACCCATAACACAAGCTAGTTAAACTATGCTTACTTTAGGTCTAGAAAGCGCTGTTTAGAATGTTGTAGAATATTAATATTTATATATATTATATAACATTTTTTATTATATGGTGTAACTAAAAATTTACGATTTTCGCAATTTTTCCTTTATCTGAACTACAAGACGTTACTTCGTACCAAATTTCAAGATTCTAAGTTCACAGGAAGCACCCTGTAGGTTTTGATTCGCGTGCGAGTTACGAAAATTTGCGGAAATTTGCGGCATAAACGGCTGTATCTTTTGATTGCTTTAGGTTAGAAGTTTGATTTTTTCACAACTTCAAGGGACAGTAGACCTGAGTATTAGATATAAATTTCAGTTTGATAACTCCATGCGTTCCTGAGAAAAACGGTCTTGACAGACGGACGGACGGACGGACGGACCACGAAGTGATCCTATAAGGGTTCCGTTTTTTCCTTTTGAGGTACGGAACCCTAAAAATTGGATCGAACTTTTTGAAATATCTCTAGATAGTTTGAAATATAACGGTTTATAACGGATTATTTCCTGATTTGTTTGGTGAAAGCTGTTGCTCGCGACTTCGTTCGCGTTAAATTCGGAATAGATCAAGGTATGTTTACTTATATTTTTTTTTATATTTAGGACACGTCAATTTGACTTCACCTCGCCTGATGGTAAGCTGAAGGTAAAGTCTCAGGAAAGAGGGTCACCATTACATACACGTATCATGTTAACAATGGTGGCACTCAGCTTGACGGCCTCATCAGAAGAGGATTGTCGTCGCAGCACCGCGTGACACCCACCGGTCCCACTAGTGCTGCGACCACTATCCCCGCACAAGAACCCAGCATGTATTAGGTTACCTATTTCATTGTTGTATTTTCAATCATTAATGTGGTAAAATATGTTATATAATAGCGTGATGATATTTATTACCAAAGGTTGAGTCTCTAATCAACTATCTTTTATACGTAGGTAACTCTGTAGTTTCGAGATTTCATATTTTACTGCTCATCTCCTTTTAGCTATAGCGTGATGATTTATAGTCCGACCATGTCCGAGTTCTATCGAACTTCAGAATTTTGTTACGATCTGCTTTATAATGATAAAATTCAATAATGGATTTAGTCGATTTTACCCTGCTGCTCCTATCACACTTATATAAGCGTGATAATATATAGCGAAGTTTATGATCATACTCTAGAAGAATGTTTATGCAAAATTTCAGCTGAATCTGTTCAGGGGTTTTCAAGTGATGCTCAGACATCCATAATAAAAGCAGAAAAACCGAAAAAATCTCTAAAAAAAAAGGAAAAAACGGAACCCTTATAGGATCACTTCGTTGTCCGTCCGTCTGTCAAGACCGTTTTTCTCAGGAACACGTGGAGGTATCAAACTGAAATTTATATCTAATTCTCAGGTCTACTGTCCCTTGGAGCTGTGAAAAAATCAAACTTCTGAGCCAAAGCAATCAAAAGATACAGTCGTTTATACCGCAAATTTCCGCAAATTTTCGAAACTCGCACGGGAATCAAAACCTACAAGGTACTTTTCGTGAACTTAGAATCTTGAAATTTGGTACGAAGTAACGTCTTATAGTACAGATAAAGGAAAAATTGCGAAAACCGTAAATTTTTAGTTATATCATATAATAAAAAATATTTTACATTTTTTTTACGGAACCCTCGGTGTGCGAGTCCGCCTCGCACTTGGCCGGTTTTTTTGGCATTGGTATCGTTCCTAGAACACTTAACAGTTATTTTTTGAAAAAATATTCAACTCATCTCATTATGATTTTATTATCTATTTCCGACGGTTGCCAGCCAAGGTCACGGGGACCAATCACACTGAATAAATCGTGATCGTATTCATTAAAAATAGTTTTATTTCAATGTGTAACATGCCCGTCAACTTCCGACAGTATCATCTATTAATGATTTTACTAGCTAGTATGTGTTATTGTAACGTCCAACGCCATCTCCCGAAATTATTATAAACCAGATACCTACAGTTGCTCTCAGAAGTTGCTGTATACTAAGAAATTTACAAACTATCTATCTTTACATCGAAATATATAAATAAATAATTTTTCATAGCGGCGATAGCCCAGTGGCGTACGTAACGGACTGCTGAGACGAAGTCTCGAGTTCGATCCCCAGTCGCCCCGGGCACACACCTCTGACTTTTCGTAGTTATGTGTGTATTAATAAATGTTAATTATCGCTCGCTTAACAATGTGCCCGGTAGATGGCAATAGGCTCGCCCCCTATTACATTGGAACCTTAACATAACTGGCGAATCGTGGGTGTGTAATACACCTCTCCCTACCCCTTCGGTGATACAGGCGTGAAGTTATGTTATGTTATGTTATTTTTCATCTCTCCTGTTCGGAAAGCTTAATTTTCACGGGTGGGTGGAAAGTATGTTTTTAATTTAATTTGAAGTTTTGCCATGGAGTCCATGATAATTAAGCTACGTCATAATGCCTTGATATCATGACGCTTTTTTTTACATGGCCGCCTAGATGCACATCTCGTGACCAACTCGATTACAATGTTACCAATAGATTCGATTTTCAAAACCTTTCTAATGTTGGCAGTATGTACGTGAATTATAACTTTTTTTTCAGAATTTAACAATTACCAATTTATCTTTGCGCAATGATTAGCGGGAAAACGAGATTCAAAATAAATAAATACCTTGTGTTTTGTGGTTTAAAATGGTTTTGGAAAGTGATTTCAGTGATATGGATATTAATTTAACTCCAGATGAGATTAAAGAACAGGCAAAAGCTGTTGTTAATAATCTATTTCCAATGTTTCCAATTTTACTTTAAATTTTAACTAATCATCAATATACCTGTTTCATTAAATGTGTGTGTAGTATTTTAATTTCCTCACATAGTCGAAATGAAAAGTAGAGTGTTTAACTCGGGTGAATGTCACCCATTTCACCCTCGAACTATTGGCGCTCTCACTTCGTTCGAGCGCCAGAAATATCTCGGGTGAAATGGCTGACTTTCAACCCTTGTGTAACAATCTACTATTTATACTTACTGATTTACTGAGATTTTCAATCTCGCTATCATTAGTTTCTCATAGGTATTTCAGCGCCTCTGGTGTAAATAATTGAAAAAAAAAAATCATATCCCACTTTTTTTTCACGTGCGGTAACCTTCATGGGCTTCACCCTACCGGACCTAACGGTAAGATGGGTATGTCGGACTTGAACCGACTAAAACCGCACGGTGTCGCTTGCGTCAGCCATGTGATACGGAGAATCTGGTGTGCCCTAGAAAGGATATCCCCAAGACCCCGACCGGCTTCTGTCGCCATCGTTGGCGCCCCCGACGCGTAGTTGGGGATCTAATCCCCCTCCCCACGACGCGTTGCCTTTCTGGGCCTGCTTCTGCTAGGATGACAGCCCCCTACACTACATAAAATTCTACCTATCTAAAGTCTTGGGATATGATATTGTCGGAAGTTTACGCGAATGTTACACATTGATATAAAACTATTTTTAACGGATTCTATCGCGGTTTATTTGATGTTATTTTATATTTTACATTGAACCCGACGTTTCGGTTGCTTTTCAGCAGCCATGGTCACGGGTAGACGGGTAGGGTCTACCCGTGACCATGGCTGCTGAAAAGCAACCGAAACGTCGGGTTCAATGTAAAATATAAAATAACATCAAATAAACCGCGATAGAATCCGTTAAAAATAGTTTTATTTCAATGTCTTGGGATATTTAAAATTGTAGGCCCATACTCTTTTGGTGCGGCAGGATAAGTAAAAGATTTTAGAAAATTGTAAAATGAAACTCGTATCTACCACTCCCGTATGTAGGCAAGTACTATAGTCCGCTTCAAAAGTAGATGATCATTTCAAAAAAATTGTTATTAGTTGTGTACGTAACGGACTGCCGAGACAAGGTATCGAGTTCGATCCCCAGTCGCCCCGGGCACACACCTCTGACTTTTCGTAGTTATGTGTGTATGTATTAAAAATGTTAATTAACGCTCGCTTAGTAATGTGCCCGGTAGATGGCAATAGGCTTGCCCCCTATTACATTGCGACCTAAACATAACTGGCGAATCGTGGGTATGTAATACACCTCTGCCTAACCCTTCGGGGATACAGGCGTGAAGTTATGTTTATGTTATGTTTAATGTTGAAGTCTGTGGAATAATCATCTACTTTTCATGTTGACTGTACCCAGTAACAAACTAGGTATTTAAGGAACATAATGTCACGTCGAGAGCTGCTTACTCCAAGATTCAACAGCTAGTGGTTGTGAACATTAACGAATCAACACTCACCGTCACTCCCGAGGCTCTGAGCCCTCGACGTCAAGAGCAGAAGTCCTCTTTATCCGATTAAATTTAAGGTTTTGAACAGAAGGAGGCTTCAATTTACACTGATACCTCTTAATCAATACTTTATTTACTTCATTCCTTTTGGCTAGCGGTAACCGCTTTGCCAAACATTATTTTTTATACTACTAAGGTAGCGAATAAGTGAGTACCTGGCTTATTTGAAGGTGAATGATAACATTCAAATCAATCAATCAAATGAACACATTCGTTTCTTAATAAAGATATGGGAGATCTTAAAGAAAATCAAATAAGAGGTAAATAAAATATGGGTATATTTTATTATCTGTCAAACGAAATGAAACCTTATTGTACGACGATGAAGGTGTCTTTGATAACATCGTTCATCATTTATTTCATCTGATTTCTCGACATTTCTATTACGATTGAATTATATCTTTGACTACACGATAGCAATAATGGAGTTCTTGGACTTTCAATATAATCAAAATAAAATCAATGCAAGGCAGTTTTCGGTAATCTAGATTAATTCTAGGTAAGAGTTTGTTTGTTTGTTTGGTTGAACGCGCTAATCTCAAGAACTACTGGTTCGAATTGAAAAAATCTTCATGTATTGGATAGCTGGGTAATGGACTGCTGAGACGATGTCTCAGGTTCGATCCCAGGTTTTACCATGGCACACACCAATGACTTTTCGATGCTTTTCGAAGTTATGTGTGTATTTATCGCAGGTTTATAAGTGCCCGGTTAATGGCAATAGGCTCGCCACCTATTACATTGGGACCTAAGCATAAACTGGCGAAATGTGGGTGCTATCGCCTGTGCCTACCCCTTCGGGGATATAGGCGTGAGTTTATGTATGTATGAGTTTATGTATGTTGGATAGCTCATTTATCGAAAAAGGTTATAAGTTATACATATCAAATAGTTATATATATAAGGTATCACAAAATGAGGTCTCTGAATTTGGTGAGATGACTTGGTATCGACAAAATATGTATTTGAAACAAAAAAAAAAATATCGGGTAAAATAATAAATAAATAAAAAAAAAAAAAAAAAAAAAACTTGCTGCTACTGAACCCTTTATGGGCGAATCCGACTCGCACTTGGCCGGTTTTTTTGCATGTGTTAACCCCTTCGGGTTTCATCTCACTGGAGTCAACGATAAGGTATATTGAACTTGAAGCGACTAAAACCACACGTTGTTCGTCACATCATCGGCCTGTGTGGCCAAGAAATCTAGTGGGCCCTACAGAGGACGTGTTATCGAATAATTGTAAATTACCTATAAAGTTTCGCAAGTGCGACAAACAAGTTGACGAAGTTTTATCGCAATCGGATAAGCAGAACCTATAGTAACACTTGAAAACGAACAAACAAACATTGACTCCGATCCCCGTGGCATACATTTTTTTTTTTATTGAAAATTTGAGTGCGTTTGACTGCATCTCACCTGATGGTAAGTGACGATGCAGTCGAGGATGGTACACGTAAACTCAAATAATGCCTATTCACTCTCGCCTTGAAGGTCCCCAAATTATAAGAATCGGGGAACACAGACGCAGGCAAAGAGTTCCACTCCCTCGCTGTCCGCATAATAAATGAGGAAGCGTTGCGCTTGGTGCGGATTGGTGGAATATCAACAACGAAGGGATGAAAACGTTGCCCGCGTCTAGTTGTCCGATGGTGAAATGGAGCTGGGGGAATAAGGTCATGCAGTTCTTGAGCACATTCTCCGAAATGAATCCGATAGAACACCGATATGCAGGCGACTTTGCGGCGATGTTCAAGGCTTTGGAGCTTGTTGCTAACTAGCTCGTCGTCGCCAATGAGTCTCCTGGCGCGTCGATCGATGGTGTCCAAAGTATCCAGCTGATAGCGGGCTGATCCATCCCATAGGTGTGAACAGTACTCCATACAAGATCGGACCTGTGCTTGATATAAAATAAGAAGCTGTCCAGGTGTGAAGTACCGTCTCACCTTAGAGAGGACGCCCAGCTTCATTGCAGCAACTTTAGCCTTGGATTCTATATGTCGACCGAAATTAAGAGCAGATGTTAGGTGAACGCCGAGGAGCTCAAGATGATCGGATATTGGTATGGATTCATTTCGGAGAATCGGAGTCAGGGCGAAAGGACTCCTTTTCGCGGAAAAAAGACACGCCTGAGTTTTAGAGGCATTGAACCTAACGAGGTTGGAGTTACCCCAGTCAGACACTGACTGAAGTGTCAGGTTCATGCGCTCTATCATGGCCCCTCTCAGAGATAGCGTCTCAGCGCCTGTAGCTCGCGAACTGGATAGGTATCTTTCCACAACTGTGCTGTCGTCTGCATACCCAATGATACCGGGTTTCAGCAGATCATTAATATGCAGCAGAAATAGAGTTGCGGAAAGAACAGACCCCTGAGGTACCCCGGCTTCAATAGCCAATAGGTCCGAGGAGCAGCCATCAACGACCACTCGAATAGACTGTTCCCTCAGGAAATCAGCTACCCAGTTACACAAACTCACAGGTAGCCCGTTACTGTAGGCATGGATTTTTTCCACATTTATGATTACTGCTCCGCTCTTCTGGTCTGCTGTGCGATGATTTGATGATTTATTTTATTTTATTTATTTATTTATAGTTAAATAAAACGGTACATGACCAATTACGTTAAATAACTTAAAAATTAACATAGCATAACACAACATAACATAGTATAAAGCAGGTATCTCAAATTTGTATGAAGGATTTCCTTGCATACGTACTCTCAGAAAATATAAGACATACACGCATTACATCCTCCCATTCATCCGCAAACAGATCACAATCAGGGTAAGCTGACAGGAGATCGCTAAGCACATCCAGCTTTCGACACACTGGGGACTCAGCTCTGGCGGCTGTTCGGCAGAGAGGCCGAGCAAAATGTCTATGGTGACGGTTCTCGAGGTGTGCTAAATATTTGTTGGGAACAAATATTATATATAAGGGGTCACAAAATTAGGTCTTTGGTAGGTATTTGAAACAAAAAAAAATATCGGGTAAAATAATAAATTACAAAAAAAAGCACCACCAGCGACCAGCGTCACGTGACGCGACGAGCACACGTGACGCTGGTCGCGATTGCGAGGGATATGCTCTATGGGCAACTTTACACCCCGGCGTCTGTAGACCCGAGACGGCGTGCGGTTTTAGTCGGTTCAAGCCCGACATAACCGCCCCCGCTGGCATGCGGGGGGGTATCCGAAGGGATTTCCGCACGATAAAAAAAAAAAAAGGTATTTCCCACACATCCACTTGGAGAATACTGCGAGGAGAAGGACTGCATGCCTACCACGTGCGTCACGGGCTCGTCGCGTCACGTGACGCTGGTCGCTGGTGCTGTTTTTTTTTTCATTTTTATATTTTTTTTTTCTTTTCTTTTTTTTGATACATTTTTTATTTTATTTTACTCGTTTTTTTTTTTGTTTCAAATACCTACCAAAGACCTAATTTTGTGACCCCTTATATATAATATTTGTTCCCAACAAATATTTAGCACACCTCGAGAACCGTCACCATAGACATTTTGCTCGGCCTCTCTGCCGAACAGCCGCCAGAGCTGAGTCCCCAGTGTGTCGAAAGCTGGATGTGCTTAGCGATCTCCTGTCAGCTTACCCTGATTGTGATCTGTTTGCGGATGAATGGGAGGATGTAATGCGTGTATGTCTTATATTTTCTGAGAGTACGTATGCAAGGAAATCCTTCATACAAATTTGAGATACCTGCTTTATACTATGTTATGTTGTGTTATGCTATGTTAATTTTTAAGTTATTTAACGTAATTGGTCATGTACCGTTTTATTTAACTATAAATAAATAAATAAAATAAAATAAATCATCAAATCATCGCACAGCAGACCAGAAGAGCGGAGCAGTAATCATAAATGTGGAAAAAATCCATGCCTACAGTAATGTATGCCACGGGGATCGGAGTCAATGTTTGTTTGTTCGTTTTCAAGTGTTACTATAGGTTCTGCTTATCCGATTGCGATAAAACTTCGTCAACTTGTTTGTCGCACTTGCGAAACTTTATAGGTAATTTACAATTATTCGATAACACGTCCTCTGTAGGGCCCACTAGATTTCTTGGCCACACAGGTCGATGATGTGACGAACAACGTGTGGTTTTAGTCGCTTCAAGTTCAATATACCTTATCGTTGACTCCAGTGAGATGAAACCCGAAGGGGTTAACGCATGCAAAAAAACCGGCCAAGTGCGAGTCGGATTCGCCCATAAAGGGTTCAGTAGCAGCAAGTATTTTTTTATATTTGATTGAATGAAAGGAAAATACGGTTTACGATTTATGACGTATTAAAAAAGAAACTACTTACTAGATCTGGTTCAAACCTATTTCCCATGGGAACCTATTCCATTGATAAACAGTAGCCTATGGATTATTCCCAACTAAAATCCATCCTTGCACCAAGTTTGAGCCAAATCCGTTCAATAAATAACTTTTTTTATTATTTTTACGTGTGGAAACCCCCACGGACTTTTGGACCCTTTGGTGTCCACGATGAGATGGTTGTGTCGGAATTGAACGGACTAAAGCCACACGATGTCCTCCCCAAGTGTCCATTGCCGTGGGCCCTCGAACTTTCACAGCACAGCACAGGCATTCCTCCCAGAATTGGGAGGTCAGACGGTATTCTGCGAGCGCGTGGGCCGCCGCCCCCTCCTTCTGCAAGCAAACAATGCTCGAGAACGAGGCGGCGGTCTCCCCCGATCCGTAGAACCCACGAGGCGCGGTGGCAACTCAGGCGTCGGAGGTCGCTGAACGACTTCTATCCTCCATGAGCGCAGGCCAAGGGGTGACGGGTGGAGCCGCCTATTACCCTAGCAGAAGCAGGCCGGGGCTCCCAAACCTGAGGGGGCCATCTCGAAACCGCTAATGAAAATGGCCACCTTACACCCCGGCGTCTGAAGACCCGAGACGTCGTGCGGTTTTAGTTGATTCGAATCCGACATAACCACCTCCGCTGGCCGGCGGAGGGGTATCCGGTGGGATGTCCGCACGAAAAAAAGAAAAGCTCAGACTGTAATCGCTCCCAGAAAAGCCAGCATATCAATAATATCAGTGGAGTAGATCTTAGTAGGCTTTAGGAACACCCGATATCAAGAAGAAGTCGATTGTCTACGGAGTCAGCTGTCTATAAACGCGGTGTGGGATGACGTAAGCGAGTGCTAAAAATAAGCGACGTCGCGGCGCGTTCGCTGTTTATTATTTTTAATACAGTTATAGTGTGCTTATGTGTGTTGCTATGCTGGAGAGACAGCTGTGACGGTTTTAGTCATGACGGGCATCTATGGAGGTGCAGTACCAAACCTGTGATTTAGCAAAATACTTTTGCCTAAATTAAACCTATAACATCAGTTCTCTGGAGATAAAATTCCGTTCAAAGCGACCAAGCCATTTCAGAGATTACCCGGCCGGGACAAATAGAAAGACAGACAGAGATTTTTTTTTCTTTTTTTTTTATATTTAGGACAGGTCAATTTGACTTCACCTCGCCTGATGGTAAGCTGAAGGTAAAGTCTCAGGAAAGAGGGTCACCATTACATACACGTACTATGTTAACAATGGTGGCACTCAGCTTGACGGCCTCATCAGAAGAGGATTGTTGTCGCAGCACCGCGTGACACCCACCGGTCCCACTAGTGCTGCGACCACAATCCCCCTGCCCGGCTATGCACTTGCTGACCCCTGAACGCAATCAAACCGAAATTGGATTACTATGGAGGATTTTTCACAATCGTGCACGGTGGTACCCACCCGGCCGAATTTTGTGACAAATTTGTGTCATTAAATTTCTACCACCAGTATTTACCAGGATTTATTAATAGTAACCATAAATTTCAAAAAATCGGACGAATTCCCATACATTATTGTAGAACCATTGAATTGCGGGCATGTTTGGGATAAGTAGGTGACACGGGGGGGAAGCTGCGAGGCACAGCTAGTTAATAATAATAATAACAACATCTCCAGAGGTTAGGCAGTTGGGTCAAGGGCTTGATGCAGAAGGCAGTGCTCCTCGACGCGGCACGTATTGTGAGGAGATTCCTCTCTCTGGAGCCCTAACCACCGGTAGCTTGGTCCCTGTACCCGATGCCGGTGGGCCACTATTTTTTATATTTTTAAATAAATTTGATTTTGTTTTTTTTTTATAGAATATATTTAAAAATATAATTTATATGGATTTAAAGTTTAATAAAGGGAATAATAATAAAAAAGTATTAACTAACTTTCCGCCACGGCCATTATATCTACAGATATCATTGCACGTGATTCCACAATGAATTCTTAAATGGTGGTCTTTAAATAGTTTGTCAGCCTTGAGATGCTTTTTCAATTTAATTGTTTCAGTCGACAGGGGTAGATCTTGTGAATCAAACGAACGTTATCTAATTTAAATTACTCTCTGGAACACAATTAGAATCAGAGTGCTATTAGAAAACAATGTTGGGACAGTATTGATGGACTCAATCAAATATAGGAGATACAGACATCGGCAAAAGTGGTCGAACATCATATTCTGAAAATTATCTTTAAAATAAAGATAAAAGATAAAATATTCTTTATTGCACACCATAAAATATAACAAAAAATTTAAGTAACATTTGACTTAAGCTTAATGTACAATCGGCACAAAGCGGCCCTATCGCTAACAGCGATCTCTTCCAGGCAACCTTTGGATGGATAGAAACCAAAGGAGTGGTTCACGTCGGTAGAGTGAAGGCCAAGCTTCCAATCGATAATTTCTTAACCACTGAGCTGCCGATCTTTAGTTATTGTTTAGTAAATAATAAGTTATGTATATAAATCTTAAGGCTTTCACGGCCGGCGTTGCATGTAGAATATACTGCTTCCGGGCTGTTTGGCCGTGGTCCATCGGAAACTGGAATTCCAGACGTTTCGTCGATCACTGCGGTCGACATCTTCAGTGGTACACGTCGGGACGCCGTCGAGTGCGGAGAACCTTCCTCGGCGGCGAACTCGGTGCGACTGATGTAAAGGCCGGAGTCACTGGTTATGGTTTAGAGCCAATAATCAATAAATAAATAATTATTCTAGGACATGTTACACAGCGCCATCTAGAGCCAAACTAAGCAGAGCTTGCCATATGAGTTCTAGAATGCGGATAAACATACTTAGATACTTTTTTTTTTGGAAAGAAATACATATCATACATAGAAACACCCAGACCAATGCAAATATACATATTTGCAATGAGCGAGAATCGAACCAGCGAGCTACTGACTTAGCAGTCGAATGCTCTACCGCTACGCCATAGAGGTCGTCAGTTGTTTTATAAACTCTGACTTGGTCATTTTCCAAAGGTGCTTGAAAGGTTTTATTACAGTAGAGGAAGCTCGTGAAGTGTGCCTACCTCGGAAGGTAAAAGGCGTGAGTATATGTATGTATTGTAAGTATCAACACTTGAAAAAAGGAGTATAAAATCTCGAAACAGTTAAACTCTGTCGCTTTACTGGTCCCTAATTATGACAAAGCGAATCAAATACGAAATATTATGAAATTTAACGAATAATATTTCACCCAAAGAGATGTATACCTGTCGTGTAATATAATTATTATGACTAGTAACCCCGTGGAATGGTCGACATTCGACCTTTTTTTGAAGTTGTCAGAAAGTTAAACTTCATCGCTTTTCTTTTTAATTTTCTTATATACGTCAGCTGTGAACAGTATACAAATATGTCATACGTGTGACATTGGCGGTATAAAATGTAAGTAACATGGGTGTGTGTTCCAAATGCATGGTAGTGCTTAAATGCTTTGTTTATGATTTAATGTATATGTATGCATAATTTAAAAAAAAAATTAACATTGTGCGTTTTTCCTCCATATATTATAAGTTATAACTATGCCAAATCTGACACTCTTCCGTCCAAGCAATTTTCGTTGAAAGGGATGTAAAGTTTTCACGTATTAATATATAGATATCGTAGGAACTGTCGGGTGCGAGGGATTGCTTTCTGGGCAACCTTACACCCCGGCGTCTAAAGACCCGAGAGGGCGTGCGGTTTTAGTCGGTTCTACGCCCAACATAACCGCCCCCGGTGGCCGGCGGGGGGGTATCTGAAGGGATTTCCGCACGAAAAAAAAGAAAAAAAGGCCCGCCATGCCGACCCCCTCGTGCAATGGGGTCAGCTGGCCCTGAAAAGGGCCGGTTGGTCAGACTCTTGGCCGTTGACGTTGACGCCAGCTACTCCAGAGGAGCAATCAATGATGCGTCATCGCCCACGTTGCCCAGGGTGCACCAAACTTGGAGGTGATCCAACCAGTCGCACCCCGAGTAATACCTAACTTATATGCAGTTTCATACACTACTTTATCTTCACTCATAGGAAAAATTTAAATTAAACAAAGTAGGTAGGTTACAAGGAAGTAATTTAGTACAGTTCGAACTGCGCATGCGTGTGCCTTTTTTTTCATATTCAGCCTAAAACCCTAGACTAGTTTAATGAATAAAAAAGATAGCGGTACTATAATGAGTTTTATTATACAGTTGGCGGTACTTACTATAATAAGTTTTATTTTTAATTTTATGTATATGCGTTTATAAAGTGCGTATGTATAGAATCGTCTTTGAATTCGTAATTCGAATTTTTCGATTTGAGTATAGATAAAATAGTTTTTTTTTTGTAGTCAGTAAGTCAATTGACTGCACCCCGATAAATGATAAGAAGCTAGAGTGAAGATATGTCCTGAAGATATGGGGCATCAGGACTATGGTGACCCATATAATACTAGGAATTCAGTGCAGGGTGCGACTGAAATAAATTGAGCTGAGCGAGCAGGACTCTTACTTGAAAATAAGACATCTTACTACGGTCGCGCGCTTAGCTAAGGCCGCGCGCTCGTGAAACTGTTTTTCGGTGATTATTCCTCAATGGTACATCGGACATGAACCATCTCGCTTCAAAACACTCCTCAGTGTCCACACTATCACCGTGGTAAAGTCAAGATCGTGCGAGTGGTTACGGAGGAGTTCAGCCACCAACAAACGGCTATGCCGCGTATAATTTACATAATTATAAATAATTAAATATGTATATTCTACGATATTCTATACAGCGCTATCTAGACCCTAAGTAAGCATAGCTTAACTGGCCGGTTCAAGAATGCGGAAAAACATATTTAGATATTTTTTTTTGTAAATACATACATATTATACATAGAAACACCCACACAAATGCAAATATATACATTCATGAATACAAATATTTGCACTGAGTGGGAATCGAACCCCCTGATATAGCAGTCGAACGCACTTCCGCTACGCCACAGAGGCCGTCAAAAATATGTAAGTATATAAAGTTGTTTGGTTGTTTCTTACTCAATTAAGCTCAAACGGCTGAATGGATCTAACTAAAATTTGGTACAGGGATAGATTATACTCTGAAATGACGTATAGGTTCCCATGGTTTGGGGCAACAGGACCAGAATTCCATGCGGGTTACTCCAACGTGTAACGCTCTCGCTTAATAATGTACCTACCCGGTAGCTGGCAATAGGCTTGCCCCTCATTACATTAGGACCTAAAACATAAACTGGCGAAACGTGGGTGCTAGCACCTCTGCCTACCCCTTCGGGGATATAGGCGTGAGTTTATGTTATGTTATGTTATGTTATGTTACAATTTAAAGCTAGTAGATACAGTCGATGTTATGTTAATAATTAAGATATTCTATAAATTGAAATGTGTTTAGCTACTTTGTTGCTGACTGTACTTTCGTTGTAGATTGGTGATGCTGGATAAGAGCCTCTCAAACATGTTGAGGTAATTGATAATTTCGAGACGGTTGTCGTCTAATGGGACACTGTGGTGGAGAGCCTTGGAGTGGCTTCAGTTGACTGATTTTGAGGGTCGTCTGGTGTAAATCAAACTGTCTCGTAGGCTATATATAACATATCTTTGTGTGTATACTTACGTATTTGTATTATATCTGTATTTTACCGCCTGTACCACTTCGAGTGTTCAGAGCAGCTCTTTCAATTAATCCCACCTTCTCCATTTCGATCCAGAACAACGCGTGCTGGACAGCGATGCCATCCGCAATCGGTGGAAACCATATAGGCCCGAACTCAGCGGTTTTGTGCTTCCTTTCTTTGTCGCACGATAAAGAGCTGGAATGCTCTGCCCGCGCACGTGTTTCCTTCTTCTTACAATCCCGGGATCTTCAAGAGGGGCGTGGAAAAGCATCTTTTGAGGCCGTCAAGGTAGGGGCTACCATTTTAGGATCGTCAGCATCTGGGATGGTGGCCCATATCTTCTGGACTTCACCCTAGCTTCTCACCATCCAGCGGGATTGCACTCAATTGACGGAGCGAATATAAAAAATTATACCTTAGTAATAATGAGAGACGCAAGACGTTAGATTATTGGGTGACTCTTAGAATGGTTGAGACCCCTCCGAACGTCCGAGAGTACGTTATGCCGTCAATACCGATTACCATACGTACATCTATAGCAGCCATTATATTTAGTTGGAGCCCTAAAAAGTCCGACAGCTGGTCTTACTACAGAACTCCGATATCGATAGTGGGTTGTGGAGTTCAGATGACAGTCGCTTCAAGGAAAATATCAAAGTTCAGCCGTTTCGTAGTTACACTGAAAACCGCACCGAGTTGTAAAACTGCTAAACTGCTAAATTTGATGACACAAATTTGTCACAAAATTCGGCCGGGGGGGTACCACCATGCACGGTTGCGAAAAACCCTCCATAGTAATCCAATTTCGATTTGATTGCGTTCAGGGGTCAGCAAGTGCATAGCCGGGCAGGTTGTGGTCGCAGCACTAGTGGGACCGGTGGGTGTCACGCGGTGCTGCGACGACAATCCTCTTTTGATGAGGCCATCAAGCTGAGTGCCACCATTGTTAACATGGTACGTGTATGTAATGGTGACCCTCTTTCCAGAGACTTCACCTTCAGCTTACCCTCAGGCGAGGTGAAGTCAAATTGACGTGACGTATATTAAAAAAAAAAAAAAGAAACTCAGAGCATGATGAGTGGTGCCAATTCTCTTTTAAGGTCTTATAGAATATCAACGTTACTTGTAAGTTTATAAGGTAAGCGGCAAAAGCCCAGTGGTGTACGTAACGGACTGCCGAGACGAGGTCTCGAGTTTGATCCCCAGTCGCCCCGGGCCCACACCTCTGACTTTTCGAAGTTATGTGTGTATTAAAAATGTTAATTATCGCTCGCTTAATATTATACCCAGCATATAGCAATAGGTTACCCCGCTATTACATTGGGACCTAAACATAACTGGCGAATCGTGGGTGTGACACATACACCTCTGCCTACCCTTTCGGGTATACAGGCGTGGAGTTATGTAGTTACTTGTAAGTCTATACTACTCAAGAACCGGCCTTTTGCCGAGTCAAAACACCACAGCGGTAGTGGCCCAAAAGTGATTCCATTAAACTTCCTCGAAAAGTTCTACAACATTTAACTCATTACTTATAACGAATTAATAGCAAAGTTGTTCTAATTAAGACCCCAGCATCTCCGTGGACCTCGCAAACGGCCACTATCCGTTAATGGGCTATTAAAACAAAGATTTTCGGAGATATAGGCACTAATTAAGGTACCGATAGGGAGGGCTGACCTTTATATAAAACAGTCGAATAAAACCTCTTCGATGGTCAACTTGTGAACTATGTGTAATTTTTACGCGACTGGCAAGGGAGGGTTTGAAGGAAGCGTATATTGAATGGATATAATGTTTTACTTCTTATCTTCGAAACGGCTGGATGGATTGCGACAGCAGCAGCAGCTATGGTATCATTAAATTCGTATTCGTATCCTTAGGTGTTAGAGAAAAAAAATGGTGAATTATTGGGACAAAATTGTAACTCTCGACTGTATCTACTAGCTTTAAATTGTAACATAACATAACATAACATAACATAAACTCACGCCTATATCCCCGAAGGGGTAGGCAGAGGTGCTAGCACCCACATTTCGCCAGTTTATGTTTAGGTCCCAATGTAATAGGTGGCGAGCCTATTGCCATTAACCGGGCACTTATAAGCCTGCGATAAATACACACATAACTTCGAAAAGCATCGAAAGTCATTGGTGTGTGCCATGGTAAAACCTGGGATCGAACCCGAGACCTCGTCTCAGCAGTCCATTACCCATACCACTAGGCTACCGCGGCTATTTGTCCTTAAATTGAACTTATTAAATTATAATTATAGTCAAACGGCAGTCGCTACCGTGAAAGCAAATATAAGTCAAATCAAAAGTAGGAGAAAGGGTAAACGGACTGCGGATTCAACCGGGAGGAATGCTGAAATGATGAAAATGATTTTAGACTTAGATTTAGACTAAAACTAAGCATAGTTTGTAATATATGTGGGTTCTAGAATGCGAATAAAAATACTTTTTAGGTAGATTTCGATGAAATCGATCTACCTATTGGTTTCTTGACTACTGTCGAATTTAAAAAAAAATTCTTCATAGGAGGTCTAGTTATGAACCCCTGAGTCCGAAATGACCACTGGTCAATAAGTTTATATATATATATATATATATATATTATATATATATGTATGTATGGTTCCACTTCCCAAAATTTGCGGCACTCTCACGGTCGCATTTTTGCCCCGATCGCTTTCAAACTGCGGTCAAAAATTGCTTGGGTGTAAACTTTGTTTAAGTTCGTGAACGGGTGGAATCGGGCCTAAGGGGACGGTAGGGCCTCCTTTTTTGTGAAATCAGTTTTTCCTCAAAATTTCACGTTCCATGAAAGATATTCGAACCGTTCTAATTTTATCTCATAGTATACGTGAATACCAACAACTTTTAATTTAAACCTATAAGATTAAAACTTTAACTAAAAGTGGAGGGGGGGAACCGGTGAACATTCTTGCCGTCGGAAACATTTTTAATCGATAGGCCATTTTTAAGTCTAAAATAAATGTCTGAAAAGTTTTTCGCTAAAAGTTACCGTTTTCGAGAAAAAAAAATTAAACATGTTAAAAAAATAATATGCTTCACGAAATCTACCCGTGCGTTCCCCCTGCGGGAACGGATTTTTTTTATTTCAATGACATTTTTAAGCAATTAGTATGCTTACTTTTCTTACAGATTTACATCATGTTAAGGTGGCTCAGTTGGTGAGAGCGTTCCCCCTGTGGGTCTGGTTGCGGGTTCAAGTCCCGTCCTAGATGTTATCTTGTTCCGATCTAAATTTATACTTTTTTTTAAATAATGGACATGTCAATAGGACTTTACCTCGCCTGATGGCAAGCTAAGGGCTAAGTCTCACGAATGGGGGGGGGTACTGGTGGTAGAAATTTGATGACACAAATTTGTCACACAATTCGGCCGGGTAGGTACCACCGTGCACGATTGCGAAAAACTCTCCATAGTGATCAAATTTGGGTTTGATTGCGTTCAGGGGTCAGCAAGTGCATAGCCGGGCAGGGGGATTATGGTCGCAGTACTGGTGGGACCGGTGGGTGTCACGCGGTGCTACGACTACAATCCTCTTCTGATGAGGCCGTCAAGCTGAGTGCCACCATTGTTAACATGATACGTGTATGTAATGGTGACCCTCTTTCCTAAGACTTTACCTTCAGCTTACCATCAGGCGAGGTGAAGTCAAATTGACGTGTCCTAAATATATAAAAAAAAAAAAAATGAGAGACCGAGAGTGTTACAATGGTGACAGTCAGCTTGAGGACCTCATCAGATGCTTTTGCCCGCTTACAGGACCCGAGACTGTCCACAAATCAAGTACTTATGTACTTTATTGTTTTAATCACGTAATCCGAAAAACTGAAGGATAGGATATATTTTAACCCAAAATATCAAAATACATGCGACTTTCCTATTTGTTCAGGAACACAATCTAAACAATTCCACATACATAAGGAAATATAGAACAATCATACAATATACATTTTAATATATACGCATCACACAATTTATCTCTTGGTGTGCAGAATGTCCCTGAATGTCGTAGATCGTAAAATCCTATTATGTAAATTTATGTTTATTTATGCCTAATAAAATGCAATTGTGTTTATGCATACAGCTTTATTTCTTTCTTTCTTTTTTTTTTTTTTTTTTCTCTTCTCTTGGCTCTGTATAATATGTTTCTTGTATGTTTCTTGTTATGTTGTGTTGTTTATCGCAGAATACCGTGTTCCAAAATTGTGTTGTGTGTGTGTGTGTGTTGTGCTATGTATCATCTATCTTAATTTTATAATTTTCTGTATCGGTATTCAATGTCGTGGTTAAAGTTTGCCATATTCTGTAATTTTAAATGGCACCTATGGATTTGATAATTTATATATTGCTCAACTGGCGGGTGGGCTGTATTGCCTGGATTACAGTAGACCGTGTAAAGTCAATTTAGCATAGTTTATAGCATATTGAAGATATTTATATATATATATATATATTATTATTTATTTATTTTTCTATGGCTAGCGATAGTGAAATTTACTTTTCATTTAGTGATGATAACAGCGACATACTTGATGGTAATGCTAGTGCTCCCGCATTGACTGAAACTCTTCAGAATCAATTTTCCGATGTTTCGAGAAACTTTAACGTGGTTCATATTAACGCTCAGAGTATTCCTGGCCACTTCCCAGAGATGCTGACAGCTTTCGGTAGTAATAATAATATCCATGCTATATTAGTTTCGGAGTCATGGCTTAAGCCATGTCTACCCACAAATTCTTACTCACTACCTGGCTTCACACTTATCCGAAATGATCGCACGGGTAAGAAAGGCGGTGGTGTTGCTATATATCTCCGTTGCTTTATCCCCTACTCTGTAGTCGATATATCGGCACAACCGCCCGTATCAAATGCTGGCGAACATTTGTTTGTGGAAGTCAAACTGCATCACTCAAAAATTCTGCTTGGTGTTTATTACTCTCCTTCGTTACTTGTAAACTTCTTTTCATCCTTTGAGAATCTCCTACACAATCTCACCCCTTTGTACAATCACACCATTATCATGGGTGACTTTAACACATGTTTGCTAAAAAAAGATTCCCGCTCGTCTTCTCTTCTTTCTATTATACAATCTACGAATCTCTATGTTCTCCCTCTTAATGCCACCCATTTCTTTCCAGACTGTGCACCATCTCTTCTTGACCTCATGCTAGTTTCTTCCTCGGACCATGTCGCTAAACATGGGCAATTGGCAGCGGATATGTTCTCCTACCACCATCTTCTCTATCTCTCTTACAAAATCCGCCCACCCAAAGCAAAATCAAAAATATTAATGCAGCGTAATTTTGGAGCCATGAACATTGATCGGCTCAGACAAGATGCAAATGAGATCGACTGGGCGCCCCTATTAACATCAGACTCCCTTGACGAGAAGGTTGATATTTTTAATACCAACCTAATCGCGCTCTACGACATACATGCGCCCATTCGAGCTATAAAACTGAGACACCCCCCCGCACCGTGGCTCACAGATGATATAAAAAAATTGATCGCCAAAAAAAGTGCAGCTAAGTATAAGTTCAAGATGCGACCCACTGATCGTAATAAAGATAACTATCTGACGATACGTAATCACTGCAACAAGGTGTGTAGGAATGCACAACGCCAACATGTCCATAACTCTGTACAAAACAGTGACCCAGCTAAAGTCTGGAAATTCCTTAGATCGTTAGGGGTTGGAAAGCAACGGCAAGAACTAATTCCAACACGTCTCGATATTAACGCTCTTAACCAGTATTTCTCTGCTTCGTCCAACTTCAGCGGGACAGCTAAAAATAAAACTCTGAATCATCTTTCATCGCTTCCTACCCCTGATTACTCTCCATTTGTCTTTAGTCAATTGACCGCTTGTGATGTTGAGAAGAGTATTCTGTCTATATCATCTAATGCAGTTGGCTCTGACTCTGTCAGCCGCAAGATGGTGCTGCCCATCCTTGGTGATATTCTGCCTATTATTACTCACATAATGAACCACTCCATTGCCAAAGGTACATTTCCTACGATGTGGAAAGATGCCCAAATCATCCCGTTGCCCAAAAATCCTAAACCTACATCTTTTTCCGAATACCGTCCTATCTCTATCTTACCATTCCTGTCTAAAGTCCTCGAACGCCTCATCCAAAACCAGCTGAGGGAATTCATCCGTAAAAACAACCTACTTAACCCGTTTCAATCCGGGTTTCGACCGGGACACAGCACCGCAACTTCACTTATTAACATTACTGACGACATAAGATTCGGTATGGAGAATGGAAATCTCACAATACTCTGTTTACTTGATTTTAGCAACGCATTTAACACTGTGGATTTCGACGTTCTTCTTGCCATATTAAGCTCTCTCAACATATCTCCATCGGCTATTGAATTGTTTCGAAGTTACCTGTCTGGTCGCCGGCAGCGGGTCCGACTGGATGATACCTATTCATCTTGGTCTGACACGGCTGCGGGTGTGCCGCAGGGTGGGGTTTTATCTCCCTTGCTCTTTTCATTATTCATTAACTCTATCTCTAATCAACTTCTCTCTTCCTACCACCTTTATGCAGACGATTTACAAATCTACTACCAGACTAGTGTGGACGGACTGTCCCAGGGTATTGCCACGATTAATACCGACCTGGCCAACCTTAGTGCTTGGACCACCATGTATGGACTGAAGATTAATCCCGGTAAGACTCAGATTACTATAATTGGTAGCTCAAGACTTTTACCCAGAGTCGACTGGTCGGCACTGCCCCAAATTCACTTTGAAGGTACTACCATTCCCATAAGTGACACAGTTAAGAACTTGGGCATATATCTGGACAAAACCATGTCATGGACGGCTCAGGTTCAGAACGTTAGCCGTAAAATTTTCGCCGCCGGTGGAGCATTGAGGAGATTACGTAATTTCCTTCCTACCGCAACAAAAATTGCGCTAGCGCAATCCATACTTCTCCCTATTCTGGACTATGCCGATGTCAGCTATCTTGATCTTAATAAGGACCAACTTGATAAACTTGAGCGACTCCAAAACTTCTGTATACGATTCATTTTTGGTTTGCGCAAATATGATCATGTTTCCGAATTTCGTAAAAAACTCAAGTGGTTACCAATCCGCCTTCGCCGGAATACTCATATACTCTCTCTTCTTTTTAATATTTTGTTTAACCCGTCTACTCCTCTCTATCTAAAAAAACGATTTCAATTTCTGTGTGAGAACAATTCTAGACACCTAAGATCCACGGAAAATTTAACCCTGGAAATTGTGAGGCATTCTACAAGCTTCTACGATAAGTCCTTCACAATACAGGCTGCACGATTGTGGAACGCGTTGCCTATAAATATAAGACGAGCACAGTCGCTGTCTACATTTCAAAGACTGGTAAGGGAGCACTACCTAGCGTTATAAGTATTTTATGTATGTTCACTCTTTGTTTTTTTTATTTTTTATTTTCTTACTTCTAGTAAGTATGTTATGTAATTAGTGTGTATTTGCATGCAGTATATTTATTTATAATATATATTTAACTTAGGTGTGTTTATATGTAGCTATGGTATGTATATGTATGTTTATTTATGGTATATATTTTATGTATGTATGTGTATATATAGGCAGGTACTTATTAAATGAAATAATATAATCTCTTAGTCTTCTTCACTTCCGTTTTCTAAATACTATACTAGATAAAATATTAAATTATTATGATTTAGTGTACACCGCAAACTACCCTGAATACTGGCAGTATAGTCCATACACTGGTTGTCTGGAAGAGATCGCAGACCGCGATAAGACCGCCCATTGTACAACTTTCTAACATGTATGTATCCATCGTATATATTCTATGTTTGGTGTGCAATAAAGAGTATCTAAATCTAAATCTAAATCTATACAGAATCCTATACAAAGAAAGAGAGAAAACTACATTCGACATGTCAATTTAGTCTCTCTGATCATAACATCATATTTGCTAGGGCTACCCTGGGGTTATCCTTTCGAGGGATTACTCGGGGTGCCCGCAATGGACACTTGGACTTGGCCTAGGACACCGTGTGGCTTTAGTCGGTCCGATTCCAACACGCCCATCCCAACGTTGGCACCGATGGGGTGAAGCCCGTGGGGCTTCCCACACGCAAAAAAGCTAACGCTAGTTCGTCAACGATACTACTATAGCTTATAATATTTTTGGCAAAACCGTGTTTTTAGGGTACCGTACCTCAAAAGGAAAAAACGGAACCCTTATAGGATCACTTCGTTGTCCGTCCGTCTGTCAAGACCGTTTTTCTCAGGAATGCGTGGAGGTATTAAACTGAAATTTATATCTAATACTCAGGTCTACTGTCCCTTGGAGCTGTGAAAAAATCAAACTTCTAAGCCAAAGCAATCAAAAGATACAGCCGTTTATGCCACAAATTTCCGCAAATTTTCGAAACTCGCACGGGAATCAAAACCTAACTTAGAATCTTGAAATTTGGTACGAAGAAACGTCTCATAGTACAGATAAAGGAAATATTGCAAAAACCGTAAAATTTTAGTTACATCATATAATTAAAAATATTTTTGAAAATTTTAATGTTACTTATTAACTTGACTCGGTGGTCGTGATGGGTGAACTTTTACTCATATACCTACAGGTTTGTACGGAACCCTCGGTGTGCGAGTCCGACTCGCAATTGGCCGGTTTTTTTTTATATCAGACCGTCAATTGACTGCACCCCGCTGGATGGCAAGAAGCTAGGGTGAAGTCTAGAAGATATGGGTGACCATTCTTCTTCTTCTTCTTCTTCTCAGTCGTTTCCTCATGACTGAGGGTCGTGATCCCGCTGAGCAACTTCAGTCACCAACTTCTTCCAGGCTGTTCGGTCCTGAGCCAAATGTATTGCCTTCTGCAGCGTCATTGTGGTGGCCTCTCTGATCGTATAACGTAGATCTGGTGGTCACAGCCTCAACTTTTTCAATCCCCACTTATAGAACCCAGGAAGATGGAATCACGTGTGCGGGTAGAGCATTCCAGATCTTTATCGTGCAGATAAGGAAAATAAGTACCGAACCGCTTGATTCGAGTTCAATGGACTGAGATAGCGATGAATAGAGAAAGCGGCGATAGCCCAGTGGCGTACGTAAAGGACTGCCGAGACGAGGTCTCAAGTTCGATCCCCACTTACCCGGGCACACACCTCTGATTTTTCGTAGTTATGTGTTTTTTTAGTTATCACTCTGTTAGTAAAAATAAAGATGGCAGTAGGCTCGCCCCCTATAACATTGGGACCTAAACATGACTGGCCAATCGTGAATGTGTAAGACACCTCTGCCTACCCCTTCGGGAGACAGGTGTGAAGTTATGTTATGCTATGAATTAGTGTTTGTTTTTTAATCCAGATATATTGAAGACTACGTGGGTAGTATATGTCTGGTCTGCAACCTTCGCTGAGCCCTGGAAGGACCAGTACACCTAAGAAGTGCTGGTTCGGCGTCATAGTATGACATGCGTGTCAATGGTCCCACTACCATAGATGAACAAGACCGTACAAACTAAAAACGGGAAAACGGATCCCGGATTACGACGCTGTCTACACACAAAAGCCGCTGTCCTCCGGCTTCATTTTAAAACACAGGTAGAATCTGAAGGTGCCAACTCGCACTAACGAGCGAGTTCCACGCGTGCCAGTTGACGAATAAGTCAAGTTTGCTTGCGGCACAACTTTCTGTTGCCGCAAGGTTGCTGGTGGCTTTGATGTGTAGACAGCTTAAAGCAAAGATGATAATGAGTATGACTATACTGCTCTTATTAGCTACCCAGCATGGTCATCATAATTTTTATCATGGTACCGGTTTCTTCCGAGGCTTTCTTACTTCTCTACGTTTTGATTCGTTTTAACCGGCTTTTATGAGAGCGACTGCTGTCTGACCTTCCAACACTCAGAGGAAAATCTGCACTAGAACCTCGTCCTCCAACCAGCAGGTGAACCGGCTTGCAGATTCACCGGCTTGCAAGGCCCCAAAAATACCCTCAGAATAGATTTACACTTATTTTCTTTAGTACATCTCATGTGTTGCACACATCCACAGTAAACCACATTAAAATATTCCAGCCATCTATCTCGTAAGCGCTAGACACATGTTAGTACCAATAAACTACGCTCTGGAGTACCAAAATGTATGGCACCGAAGTACACAACTGAGGATCAGAGAAGAGAATAATATTCCCTCAGGATTTGGGTAATGGACGTACCTCCGAGAGCACGTTACGCCGTCGTCTGTCCCAGTTGCCACATGAACCTCTGTAGCATTCGTTACGGTAGTTGGAACCCTAAAATGTTCCAATTCGTGTCCATCCAAAGGTTGCCTGTAAGAAATTGCTTTTAGCAATAAGGCCGCCATTTGTACATAATATATGTTGACTGTGTATTCCAAGTACCTTTTTTTTCATGCGGAAATCCCTTCGGATACCCCCCCGCCGGCCAGCGGGGACGGTTATGTCGGCCTTGAACCAACTAAAACCGCACGCCGTATCGGGTCTTCAGACGCCGGGGTGTAAGGTTACCCATAGAGCATATCCCTCGCACTGACCCTGGGCCATCTCCGGATTCGAGATGACCCCCTCGGGTTTGGAACCCACGGTGTCCCCGTCTTGCCCCGGTTTGGGGGAGGGGTGCTAGTCGCCCCACCGCCCCGGCCTGCTTCTGCTGGGATGACAGGCGGCCTCACCTGCCACCCCCAGGCCGAGCTTATGAACGACGGAGGTCGTGGTATATTCCAAGTACCTATGCATACTTTGATAAGTGTGGGATCCCTCCTCTTGGCATATAATTTTAAGCCAGAATATAGTTTGGCATAACGTTTCGCAATAATCCTTTGGAATAAGGCAAATGTTAGCATATCTATCATCACTACATAGTATAAAACAAAGTGGCTTTCTCTGTCCCTATATCCCTATGTATGCATAAAACTAAGCAACGGATTTTGATGCGGTTTTTTTTAATAGATAGACTGATTGAAGAGGAAGGTTTATATGTATAATAACATCCATTGCACCCGTGCGAAGCCGGGGCGGGTCGCTAGTTTAGTATAATATGTTTTGCCATAAGAAGGAGTTGCATGTATTGTAAAGGAATAATGTTTATTCGTCTAGTAATTATGAGCCATAAATATAATAGGTCATAATTGGTTGTATGTAGTGCTAGTAATTTTAAATCGATCGCTTGGTACTACGTAATTATATATATACATATATATAATGATTTAATGATTCGACAGACTATTATTCGACAGACAATACTTAGACAAGACACATCTTCGAATGAACAGATTTTTTTAACATTCTCCGAAAACCGTTGTCATATCCACAGTACAAGTTTAGCTTGTTTTAGAACCAGTTGGTGCAGTATAATTCAATATAGCTTCTGGGTTAGGTTAGGTAAGAACTGTGACCCCAACAGAGCGCGAGCCGAGCGAGCAAAGCGAGCGTGCCGCGGCAGCGGCCGGTGAAACGCCGGAACGACATTATTTTGGGAGAATGCTAAAAAAATCTGCCAAACTAGTGGTCATTAGAAGATGTGTCTTGTCTAAGTATTGTCTGTCGAAGTAGTGGTAATTTGAAGGTGTGTGTTGTCTAATAACTGTCTGTCGATTATGTGTTTATATCATTATGCATTTCTAACATTATCTTTATATATAAAAATTAATTGCTGTTCGTTAGTCCCGCTAAAACTCGAGAACGGCCGAACCGATTTGGCTAATTTTGGTCTTGAATTATTTGTGGAGGTCCAGAGAAGGTTTAAAAGGTGAATAAATATGGAAGTTGTTATCGATTGAGGCAGTACGAAGTCTGCTGGGTCAGCTAGTCTTTTATAAATAAAAATGAATTGCTGTTCGTTAGTCTCGCTAAAAAAGAGAATGTTTAAAAGGTGAATAGATATGGAAGTTGTTATCGATTGAGGCAGTACGAAGTTTGCCGGGTCAGCTAGTACTGTATAAAAAATGCTTCATTATTGTTATGCTATTAGTATTTATGACAACAAGCATTATGCCAAAACATTTATGCTTAATAATATTATGCGTTATGATCATTATGCTGAATTTCGTTATGCCAATGTAATTTATGTCTATATATTTTATGCTTTACATTAGTAAACCGATTAGTGTACAAAAAGTTTATTTCTATTCTATTCTAAAAGTCTGTAAATCTGATCTAAGTGCAGAACTTCGATTTCACCAGTGGGTTGTGGATGTCAGATGGCAGAAGCTTAACGGTATAATATAAAAGTTTAACCGTTTCGTAGTTAAACTATGTGTTATAATCCATCAATGTACCAAATTTCGGCTAGATCCATTCAATCGTTTGACCATGATTGAGTAACAAACATTCAAATATCGCATTTCATTTATAATCGGAAATCGAACCAACAACCCTCAACGTATACCTCACAGTTGAACGATCTATTTGTTTATCTATATTGAAAAGGCGGCTATAGCCCAGTGGTGTACGTAATGGACTGCTGAAACGAGGTCTCGAGTTCGATCCCCAGTCGCCCCGGGTACACACCTCTGTCTTTTCGTAGTTATGTGTGTATTAAAAATGTTAATTATCGCTCGCTTAGTAATGTGCACGGTAAATGGCAATTGGGTGCGCCAAAGTCCACCTAAATTTTCAACTCCGATAATTGGAAATCCGAAAATGTTCTTCCTAACATTTTTCATCCTAACAATCACAATTCCTAACTACTCTGTCTCTAATGTTCATAATTTCGAAGCATTCAACTTCATAATAGTTCATAATGTCAGTAGCAATAAACATCTATTATACTTTTATTAGTTTTCCTATATTTTTTCAACATAACCATCTTTTACACTATTATTCAAAGTCATATCTTTTTTGTTTAGATTTCTTTTTATTTATAATAATCAGTATTATATATATTAATTTTGCGTAACTTTTCCAGTTTTAGTTATTTAGTTATTTTCACATAACATGTATAACATATAAGAATAACAATACCATGGTACAAGTAGCACTTTACCCACCTTATACCACGGTACTATATTTATAGTCGTTGGTTTAGGTTAGGTTAGAACTGTGACCACAACGGCCAATTTCTCGGTAAATATTTATTTTCGAGTATTAGTGACAATATAATGGTAATTATGTTTAGGGAGAAAAGCGTTATGATAAAAAACAGTAGGAGTTTTAATATATTTGCATATATAATGTTATTAATTACAATTTTCAAAACATTAGTGTTACGAACATCGCCGGTAGCACTACTAATAGAATGAATGAAAACTTTAGGATGAAAAATTTTAGGGCGAGTGATCATTCGGATTAGAAATCATTTCGGGTAAAAAAACAATTTTCAAAGAACAATTTCGGGTAAAGAACTTTAGGTGAGCCACTATGGACCCATGGCAATAGGCTCGACCCCTATTACATTGGGACCTAAAAACATAACTGGCGAATCGTGGGCGTGTAATACACCTCTGCCTACCCCGTCGAGGATACAGGCGTGCAAGTATGTTATGAAGTTATGTGATGTATTTTGTTTGTGTAATAAACAGGTGGATTTGCATACGACTCTTGCGTGTAATTCACCACTAAATCACTGTCAGTATGGGGTGATCATTTTCAATTTCAATCACTTCCGTGTGGGATATGGACGTTTATGGCATTTATCCATGATGGTATATATGTATTGTGAGGTCACGGGGTTAACGAGACTGCAGTCGGTACCACAAATAGCTTGGTACTGAAAAAGGGTTCAAATTCTCAAAATCTGCCACTGGGCGACGAAATAGGTGCCTACCTTACGATTTCCTAATAAATAGTGGTTTGTTATGAAGAAATACATATAGTAGAACCAAATTAACTAGAGAAACTCTTGCTATTAGAAGCTTATGATGACAATAAAACCTAGTACCCTTTTTTCCGTGCGGATATCGCCTCGGATACCCCCCTGCCAGGCAGCGGGGGAGGTTATGTCCTAAAACCGCACGCCATCTCGGGTCTTCAGACGTCGGGCTGTAAGGTTGCCCATAAGGCATTTTCCTCGCACCCCGACTGACCCTGGGTCATCTCCGGTTACGAGATGGCCCCTCGCGTTTGGGAATCACGGTGTCCCCGTCTTGCCCCGGAAAAGGGCCCCCCTTTTCCGGGCGCTAATTGCCCCGCCGTCCCGGCCTGCTTCTGCTTGAGCCTCACCTGCCACCCCCAGGCCTGCGCTCATATATGACGGAGGTTGTTAAGCGAATAAGACTTAGTACCTAAAGAGGAATGCCTTCCACCCATAGTAGAAACTCCTGATCGTGGTTGGCTAGTACAATATAATAATAATGTTATAATTATTTTTTTATTTTATTTTTTATTTTTTATTCCTCTGTGCAAATTATGTATAATTGCATTAGTCTGGGAGTTTATATGTATAATATGTGTTTATTTACAAACAAGTTGAATTCCTGAGACGAGCTCAGCCGAATACAAGGGATTTTCGATTTTGCGTTTTTTTTCTTTTGCGATTTTTTCTTCATCTTGCAATGGTTCACCCCAGCACGAATCTATTACCGAAAACAGCAACTCGATAGCTCATCTCCTTCATACCCAAAACCGTGATAGAAAATTGGCAACGACGACGTCGACGACGACAACTCGATAGCAATAGGGCTAAAAAAAAACAATACAGAACCCATATGACAATCTCTGCTTAGTTTGGGTCTAGATGACGTTTTGTACTTTGTTCTACAATATTTATTTATTATTAACTTAAAGCGGCGATAGTCCAGTAAGCGGCGATAGTCCAGTGGCATACGTAACGGACTGCTGAGACGAGGTCTCGAGTTCGATCCCAAGTCGCCCTGGACACACACCTCTGACATTTCGTAATTATGTGTGCATTAATAAATGTTAATTATCGCACGCTTAATAATGTGGCCGGTAGATGGCAATAGGCTCGCCCCCTATTACATTGGGACCTTAACATAACTGGCGAATCGTGGGTGTGTAATACACCTCTGCCTACCCCTTCGGGGATACAGGCGTGAAGTTATGTTATGTTATGTAACTTAAAATACAGCTTATTTATTAAATAAACTAGCTGTTGCCATGTTCCCGCAACCCGTGTGAACCTATTCCCGGGATAAAAAGTAACCTTTGTGTTCTTCCAGACCATTCATAGCCATTTGAGCGCCATTGAGTAACAAACATCTAAACATACAAACATCTTAACAGGATATAGTAGGAGGTAGAATGAATTTAAGCGTCGATAGCTTAGTGGTTAAGGAGTCGACTCTATGGTCAAGAGGTCCCGGGTTCGAATCCTGGCCATTACACTACCGACGTAAACCCGCTCCTAACACAAGTAATTAAGCTTAGCTGTAGGGTTTGGGGGGAATATTAGTAATTTCGGTTACTAATATTCTAAAAAAAAAAAAAAAATATTATACACTATACCAGATAAACAAATGTACTTAATTAATATCTTAGAGGCTACGGAAGCAGTAAAATGGGTGGCCTTATCGCTTGAAGCTATTTCTACCAGTTATTGTACAAGAATATTATATTTTAAGCCGAGTTACGATTAAATATAGTAGTTCCTATTCATAAAACAGTCCAGCAGCAGTAAGTGGAAAAGCCGTAGATCACAAATACAAGTGCAGCGCCGCGCTCGAGTCCACCGGGACTGCGGGGCTAAATTAAACTATCTGGTAGCTGACCGCTAGAGCCACAACGCGGGGCTTTTGCGCTATATTTTTTATTATGGAATATTTTACAACACAAGAGACAATTTGTCAGTTATTTTATAAATGTATTCATGACTTTAAATTCCCGAAGGAGTAGGCAGAATGTGTATTGTATTGTTATGGTATATTGTTTGCCGTTTGAGCCCCCCCCAAGCCCGAAAGAAAGCCTGCGTCAGAGCCTCGTCCGTGCGAGAGAAATGCCTTTTCGGCCACCTTACCTACACCTCGGCCTCTGAAGACCTGAGACGGCGTATTTTTTTAGTCAGTTTGAGCCCGACATAACCTGGCCGGCGGGGGGTTTTCGAGGGGATTTCATGACAGAAAAAAAAAAACAAAAGGCCCCTAAGATCTTAGTGGGCTCCTATAAACCCTTTGCACCATATGGGGGTGAGTCTGATATACTCTAATGGTGACTCCTGAAAAGGGAAAGTGAGGTTTGTCTTTAACAAGCATAAAGTAAAATATAGTTCCAGATCTCCACAGATAGATGGCGCTAGTAATGTTTTAAATCGCTGAAATATACTATAAAATTATATTCTGTCTTGGTATATTCCATAATAAAACACTATACTTATTTTGAACTATGGATTTGCTCCCTTTTCATTTGATATCATATTCGATACGATATGTACTTAAAAATATTTTATTTAAGGCACATTATTGGATTTTATATCTGTTATGTTCATGTTATTCGTATAAAATTGCAATTTTAAAATTGCCCTATTGCACCCAGAGTATGATCCTGAATCGATTAACACCTCATTTATTACAATCAGTTCAGTTTCTTAGGAGCTATAGTGGAGCTATTCTAGTCCACTCCTGGACATAGGTCTCCTCTAATGAGCGCCATAGCGCCCTGTCTTCAGCTTGCCGCATCCAGCATCTGCCCGCAGTCTTACAGAACATACTTAAATACTCTATAGTTAGTTAGTTAGTTTACCTGGGCTGCTTCCGCACTTAGCCTCTTGATTGGGCCATTGTGCGTAGCATCTTACCTCTCACTCCAACCAACCCAGATCTTCCCAAAAAGCCAGCAGCCTTTTCAGGTTTCCACATGCTTCCCGGAGAGACGCTGGTGACTGGAGGAATTTCGCCCGTTGTTCGGCCACGCTCATGCACTCTGTAAGCACATGATGTGGCGTTTCTTCTGCCCCCATGCAGCCTCTGCACAGGGGGCTGTCCGTCACACCTATTGTAAATAGATGCTTGTTTAGAGGACAGTGACCGGTCAAGATGCCTATGACCTTGCGGATCTGGTCCCTTTTTAATCTAATGAAGTTTCGGCTAAACGTTTTTGATGCTACCGGAACTGCATTCTTTGTTTGCCTGCATCCTTCAATGTTTGTCCATTCTTTTTGATGGGTTTCTTCCGTATTTTTCCGCAGCCAAGTTTTGACCTGTGCTTGAGGTATAGGTAGTATTGGTTCCGGTCCATATACTGTTGCCCCTGATCCTCTCTTGGCCAATTCATCGGCTGCGTCGTTGCTGAGGGAGTTGCTGTGTCCCTTGATCCATTGCAGCGTGACCTTGTTTGTGTTTGCAATGGA
The DNA here is from genome assembly GCA_946251805.1 of Cybosia mesomella. Taxonomy (NCBI): domain Eukaryota; kingdom Metazoa; phylum Arthropoda; class Insecta; order Lepidoptera; family Erebidae; genus Cybosia; species Cybosia mesomella. The sequence continues at coordinate 16,067,513 of OX276415.1, forward strand.
TTGGAGTGTATTGTGACATTCCAATATGAGGACAGAGGTTATGGTGTTGCTTTTCAGAGCTTGGAGTACGGATGCACTGTCTGATATGATCTTTATATCTAGATCTTTGACGTCTCTGGCGGCAATCGTCTCCGCTGCTCTCGTTATGCCAATACATTCAGCTTGGAATATTGTACTTAGCTTGTCCAGGGTGGTTGTTATTTTGATGTTTAGGTCATTCGAGAAGACACCTGCTCCGGTACCATATGTGGTTTTAGAGCCGTCTGTGTATATCCTAACTTCTTTGACGCCAGAGCTGTCTCTTTTTTCTTCGGTAAGTTGAATATGATAATTCCTTTCGAAGACGTGGTGACATGGTATTCTGTCTACGGGCGCCTCAAGAAGTGGTATCTTCTTTAGGATTCTCTGTAGAATTTTTGAATGCTTTGTTCCAGTATTCTCTTTCCAGAGCCCATTACTTTTCAGTCTTAAGGCTGCTGCCTTGGCCTCCTCCTGTATGATTAGATGCAGCGGTCTCAGGTTTAGGAGGTGCTCTAGTGCGGCTGATGGAGTGGTTCTCATGCATCCAGTGGCTGCTGTACTCGCTAGGCGTTGTAGACTCTGGAGCTTTTCTTTCACAGTGATCAGTTCTGTTCTGGGCCACCATACAACTGATCCATAGGTTAGAGAAGGCCTGATAATTGCCGTATACAGCCAAAGTGTTATCTTTGTGTTAAGACCCCAGTTCTTACCAACGAGTCTTCTGCATTGCCAAAAAGTTATGCAGGCCTTTTTCATTTTAGCATTTATGTGGCTAGTCCAATTCAACTTATTGTCAAGTATGATGCCCAGATATTTAACTTGAGTTGTTAGGGCTAGTTTGGTATTAAATAGTTTTGGTAGTTGTAGTTCTGGTAACTTTCTTTTGTTGGTGAAAAGGATAAGTTCTGTTTTTTTCGGGTTTACTGATAATCGGTGTTCTTCGCACCATTCTTCCACAATCTGAAGGGCTGAGCGCATGACTTTGCATAGCACGTTCTCAGCCGTTCCGCTTATTAGTATTGCAAGATCATCCGCATACCCGATGGTGGTGTATCTTCTCTCATTTAGTCTCTTTAGAAGACTGTCTACTACTATGTTCCATAAGAGTGGTGATAGGACGCCTCCCTGGGGGCATCCTCTGACTACCTTTGCTCTTGTGATGGTGTTACTCATCACTATCTGGACTGCTCTTTTGCTTATCAGCTGAGTGATCCAGTCCCTTATGGCTGGTTCTACCTTACGCTTCCGTAAGGCTTCGTTAATGCTGCTGTGTACCGTTTTGTCGAAAGCCCCTTCTATATCTATGAAAGTAGCTAGTGTTGAGGCTTTGTTTGTGATAGCCGATTCTATCTTGTGCACTACCGTGTGTAGTGCAGACTCTGTTGATCTACCTTTCCTGTATGCGTGTTGCTGAGGATGTAGGGGGTTGTCTTTTAGTGTTCCATCCCTTAGGTATCGATCTACTAGTCTCTCCAACGTTTTAAGGAGGAATGATGTGAGACTAATGGGCCTGAATGATTTGGGATGTGTGTAGTCCTCCTTACCTGGTTTTGGTAGGAAGACTACTTTTGCCTCTCTCCATAATCTGGGTATGTATTTGAAGGCAATGCAGGCCCTGTAGATTGGAAGTAGATATTTTGCTATTCTTGTCAGTTGCCATTGTAGTAGTGCTGGGAATATTCCATCCAGCCCTGCAGACTTAAAGGGTTTGAAGGTTTTTATGGCCCACTCTATTTTGTCTGCAGTTACTACCTTGTTTGCGATTTCCCATTCTTGGGTTGTTGGTACACTATAGTGTTCTGGTGGCCAGTCAATGGAATCGATGGATGGTGTGACTTGACAGCCAGGGAAGTGTGTTTCCAGCAGTACTGCGCTGGTTTCATTTTCCGTATTAGTGTAAGTGCCGTCTTCTCTCTTAAGTGAGCCCATGAGGTTGAGTTCACCTTTGGCCAGGACTTTCCTTACTCTTGCGGCTTGGTTTGTCGAGTTTATGCTACTACAGAAACTCTGCCAGGCCTCAGTTCTACGATACCTGATGCGTTTCTTGTAGTATTTTTGTGCATTTTTGTATTTGTCCCAGTCCTCAGGGGTTCTGGTGTTTTTTGCTCGGTTGTAGAGCTTTCTCAGGCCTCCACGTAGTCGCTCGAGTTCTGGCCCCCACCAGGAGCTCTTTTCTGGACCTTTGGGTGTTACAACAGGACACGCTGGCTCGTAGCTTTCCAGCAGAGCTGCAGTGATAGAATGTACGTTGTGTTCTATATTATCTGTACTAAGTGTTGTGTCGGGTAGTTGTGAATCACTTAGTGCCTTGTTTAGTGAATTTGTGTACCGTGCTATATCTGTTTTGCGGGGGTTACGATATGGAACAGGGTCTGCTAGTTTACATTGAATTTGAAAGCAGATTCGGCGATGGTCCGCAAAGGATGGTTCCTTTGACACATGCCAACCCTTAATGAGGTTTGCTGCCGAGTGTGTTGCCAATGTGATATCTACTATGGTCTGACACCATGAGGTTACGAAAGTAGGTTCCGTACCTATATTTATAATGTTTAGGTTGGTTTGGAATAAGTATTCGGTTAGTAACTCACCTCTCTTGTTCGCGTCCTTACTTCCCCACAGAGGATGGTGAGCATTGCAGTCTGCGCCGATGATTAAATCCCAGGTGTGAGCCTCGCAGTGTTGTACCAGGTCGGCTAGCTCCTCTGGAGGTGGTGCGCCTTCGCCCGGCATATACACTGAAGCTAGTACTAGGATGGTTGCATTATCTGAGTGGATTTTCACAGCAGTGAGATCTCTAGAACAGAATTGGTTAAGTAAAGTGGTGTTTATAGCGTTAGGTACGAAGATGCAGGTTCTCGGTTTTTCAACCGTCGTATCTCGTATTAACTTACCGCCTATGTTATTTAGACCGCAGATGTAGTTCTTATTTATCCAGGGCTCCTGGATTAGGGCTACGGTCTTTTTGCTTACCTCCAGCACTCTGCGTAGAGTGACCGTTGCTGCTTGTTTGTGCTGGAGGTTTGTTTGGATGATGTTGATTGGATCAGGGGCTGTTAAGGACGTCATCATCATCATCGCTGATGTGTCCTCCCTGTTTCAGCGGCGAGCTACTTTCCAGCTCGCTCTTACTCTTTCGAGGAGCCTCTTTTTTTTGCTCTTGAGCTGTAGCTGCCGCTGTTGCTTCCCCGGCCTGCGCTTCTTCTTGGGAGAAGAAGCGAATATACCCACTTCCCGACATGTGGGCAACTCGGCGGTCTCTCCTGGTTATCGCCTCTTTCTGGTCCTCGGGAATTCCCAGAATTAAGTGAACCACCTTCTCTTTGGAGTTCGGGTCGGTGGTTTGGTCGTCCACTGTCATGTCGTAACACTGCCAGGTATCTACTTTGTACCAAGGGTTTTGGGCCCAAAGCACTCTGCGCAGTGTTACGGCTTCGGTGATGCGGGTGTGGAGAAGAAGCCCTGCTTTCAGTCGCTTCTTCATGTCGGACTGCTTTATGACGGCCAAGGTGGTTTCGGGTATCGGGGACGTTATGCTTAATCATTGTCGTCTTCACACCACATCGCCAGCACGCCTTCCAATAGGAAGGGTCGTCCGCGGAAAGATGGAGCTTGCGCACCCGAAATCGTTGACGACAACACCGACTGCAGGATGCTGTCGTCAATGGCCTCCCTAAGCTGGTCTGCCTGGGTTTTGGTGAGGTCCCTCGGCGGAACGGTAGTGACCGCTACTCGCAGATGCGACTGACTGGCGTCCGCGTAGCTTACCGTCCGCTTGGTGCGCGGGTCAGTTTTCGCGCGTTTGGCTTCCCCTCTGGGGGACCGGGTATCATCCAGACGAGCGCGCTTCGAAGAAACTCGCTCGTTCTGGACGGGCCCTGCCCCCTTTTGTTCCTTTTCAGGAAAATTGGGAGCCGTCGCAGCGTTCCGTTGACCTCGGGCACCTCTGGGTTTCCTCCTGTGTTTCTTACTCAGTGGTGGTGGAGCGGCTGTGGCTACTGCCGTCCCCTTTGAGGTTGATGGTGTGGGTTCGCGCTGCGTTTCCGCTGCTGCGGCACCCAACCCTGTCGTCGTTTTTTTAGGTTGCAAGACCTCCCTTCTCGCGCGCCTGTTGGGGCGACTGCGTTCTGTTCGGCCGAGCCCTTTTTCGGTAGTGGCCGCCTTCGGCTGAGCATCCCTTTTGCAAGGGCGTTAAATACTCTATATTATAGACAGGCAACGTGACTACGGGACGCGGACGCGCGCGCCGCGCGCCGTGGTCAGGTATAAAAGAAATATTTACAAAAATATATTTTACGATATTCGACACAGTGCTTTCTAGACCCAAAGTAAGCATAGTCTGTACCAACTTCGCGAAGAAATACTTCAAAACTGCCAGAGACGTCATTAGGTAAAGAACGAGGCGACATATCATCTCCACTCTCTTCTTCATCCGTAACAACGCTTGGATCAGGTGGAATTATGCCCAAATCGTATTCTACATCGTCATCACTATTTTCAGTCAAGGCATTTATAGCTTCTTCTAAGCCCTTGAAGCTATTGGTCCCACTTAAATACTGCTTGCGACTCATTTTGATTCTGTAATAAGGAAAATATGTTTAGTACACTTATAGCCATTGTGCCAATATTGGTACACCTATGTTTAGGTACCTATATTTTCTTATATAAGTAAACTTATTGCATCAAAATACTTCCATGTTCTAGGAGAATTAGTTATCTTATGATTACGTGAGTAATAATAAAATATATTTTTAATAATTTTGTCAAATAGAAAAAAGAGTACACTTACCTCCTCTGTCCTAACAATAAGAAACTTTAACACTTATGAAAAGTAATATTTATAAAAAAATATTCATTCAGTGGTCGTTATCCGAAACCAACGCAATCTTAACTACACAACGAAGTAATAAGTGGATGGCTATAAATTATAATATGGGGGTGCATTTGAAAAAACTAACTGTTCCCAAATTGGTACAGTGGTCAGCAATGGGTCTGCCTTGTGTTATGGGTTCCAGAATGCGGATGAACATGCTTATATACTTTATTTTGTAAATATAGACATAATTATACATAGAAACACCCAGACCAATGCAAATAGACATATTGAAGCATAAAATATTTGCACTGAGCGGGAATCGAACCCGCGCCCCCAGTCGTAGCAGTCGAATGCACTACATACCACTACGCCACCGAGGCCGTCAACTGCGAAAGATTTAGCCCCGTAATTTCATTCATTTGACTATAACCCCCCACAGCTCAGTGCCACAATGCCTATTAAGGCTTATAAACTCGTTAAAACTGCACAAGAGCAAAGTTTGAAAGGATTTATAATTTCTTGCGTCGTCGTGTACAGTTAGAGGTTGAGCTTGTTGGTAAATTGTTGAAACTGCCTCGAGGCGTTAAGGCTTATGTTGACGGCTACTGCTGAAAACTGAGACAGACGTCGCTTTGAACACTTCGAATAAGAATACAATTCGTTTGTCTTCAAAAACGACACTTATGAACATAGAATTCATTTGTTTAGCTGCTAAAATTTTAATAAATTTGACACTTGGATCGTAGATTTGTTAGTGAATATGTGAATATCTGGGACGTGTCTAGGTGGTTCAGCTGGTCAGAGCGTTCCCCTATAAGGGACTGGTCGCGGGTTCAAGTCCCGTCCTAGATGTTCTCTTTTTCCGATCTAAATCTATTATCTATGATATAAAGTGTACGGGGCCCTTTTTGTTGTTTTTTAGCGTGTGGAAACCCCCAAGGGCTTCCTTCACCCCATCGGTACCGAGGATGAGGTTGGCGTATCGGAATCGGACCGACTAAAACCACACGGTGTCCTCCCCAAGTGTCCATTGCCGGGCACCCGGGTAAGCCCTCGATAGGATAACCCCAGGGTTACCAGCGGACTTTGGCCGCCACCGTGGCCTCGGCTGGTGGGGTCGATTTTTATCCCGAGTACGGGGACCTAACAAAACCTTTAGGGCCTATGTCAACAGTCACGTGCTAGTCGGTGCATCTGCTGAATAAAGGACGAGGCTCTGGTATAGGCTTACCTCTCGAGGTAAGAAGACGGCAGTCAGTCCTAGAAAAACCAACGTACTAATTGAAAATCGGACTCCGGGCTTTAACGTACGAACTTTGAACTCAACTGGTAAATCGCTAAGATGACGGTGTTACATTTTACTTTTAATTTTGAATTGTAATTAAGAATATACAAGATAAGTATCTGTTTAGAAAGGAAGCACTCAACAAATGTGAAAAAATTAAAAAGCGGCCAAGTGCGAGTCCATTAAGGGTTCCAAAGCAGCAAGTAACATAATAATGTTTTTTTTTAATTTCTATAATTGAGTTTATTGAATGGTAGGTAAATTGCGGTTTACGATTTATGACGTATTAAAAAGAAACTACTTACTAGATCTCGTTCAAAGCAATTTTTGGTGGAAGTTTACATGGTAATACATCATATATTTTTTTAGTTTTATTATTCTCTTATTTTAGAAGTTACAGGGGGGGGGGGGGCGGACACACATTTTACCACTTTGGAAGTGTCTCTCGCGCAAACTGTTCAGTGTAGAGAAAAATGATATTAGAAATCTCAACATCATTTTTGAAGACCTATCCGCAGAAACCCAACACGGGTTTGATGAAAAAAATATATTTGAGTTTCAGTTCTAAGTATGGGGAGCCCCCAAAATTCATTGTTTTTTTTTCTATTTTTGTGTGAAAATCTTAATGCAGTTCACAGAATACATCTACTTAGTCGTAGAATATTTATATTTATTAATAATATTTATTTAATTTTTTACACTGATCCCGACGTTTCGGTTGCTTTTCAGCGGCCATGGTCTGTACTTATATTGTAGTTGTATTATAGATTGAAGTGTACGTTATCTCAAAGTACCCGAACTATCTACGTTGAGTTGTTGGTGTTACTATGTATTGCAGTATCATGAAGTCTTGTTATATTTTCTTTTTCATGGGTTTAATTAAATGAATGACTGGATCCCGAGCTGGTTATTTCCTTCTTTCAATTCATAAACAAAAACTAGTGCTGCAATTAGAGCACCTCTGCCAACCCCTTTTATACAGACACGATATCTTTGCGCAGTAATTTTCCTTCAAATATGAAGTATCCATATCCTTGTCAATATCCGTCTTATAAGCGATCAATATAAAGGTCCCTGAGGAGGTTATTCAGTATACCATGATCAGTGTAGGATGTTAGTGTAATCATACGTTTGAAAGGCGTAATGGAAGCGAGATGTGTTCCTGAATTCATAATTGTTAAGCCACCGTCGGGCCCGATTGCCAAACAAACGTCTGTAGCATTCGTAACGGGTATTTGGAGATTTTGAGCTTTATAAGGTTGGCTGATAGGAAAAGGAATACAGGTATACGAGAATGGTGTGGCCTGAAAGAGAATGTTGTAACAAGAATCGAAAAGGGTATGCTAAGGTGGTTTGGGCACTTGGAACGAATGAGTACTGAGCGAATGACACACCAAGTATATTAGGCAGAAGTAAATGGGCAAGCAAGCCGGGGTCGACTTCGCAAAACATACACTGATCAAATTAATGAGGCTTTGAAAAAAGGACAGGTCAAAAGCACTCGAAAACCATCGGGCTTGCATGAAAGATTTAATGACAGTGAAGCAAGCTCGTGAAGTATGTAAGGATAGAAACAAATGGCGGGCTGTTGTCTCTGCCTACCCCGGAGGGAAAAAGGCGTGAGTATATGTATGTATGTATGTATAAAGTCCAACAATCGTGGTCTAACTACGGAACTTAGGTATCACCAGTGGGTTGTGAAGGCCAGATGGCAGTTGTCTTACGGAAAATATCGACGTTCCGCCGACCCCAACTGGGAGGACCCCGAGTTGGGGAAAGGGTCTGAGGATGATGAGGTGTGATGCCAGTAAGATACGCCTTAACTGATCTTTTTTTTATTTTTTTTTATACCACTAAGGTGGCAGACAAGCACACGGCCCAACCGATGGGAAGCGGTTACCGCGGCCTATGGACGTGTGCAACACCAGTGGCGTCACACTCGCGCTGCCGACCCTGTAAAGGAAAGGGGATGGGAAAGGAGTTTGGGAGGGGATGGGAAAGGAGTTTGGGAGGGAATGGGAAAGGAGTTTGGGCTCCGGCACTCTCACTCACCAAACGGAACGCAACAGTTCAAATACTGTTACTTGGCGTCGATATTCTGTGAGAGGGTGGTGCTTCCCCGGTCGAGTCGGCCCATTCATGCAACGAACGGCCAAAATGACTGTTGCTTGACTCTACCACTTCAACAATTATCAAGAAGCGAGTATTTCACGCCATGTTACCACAATGAATCACTTCAACAAAGCTAAATAGCTTATCTTAGGAGTGGGTTCACGTCAGTATTGAAATGGTCAGGATTTGAACCTGGAAACTCTCGATTATAAGGTTGGCTCCTTAACTACTAAGTAACCAACGCTTAATACATCACTCCCCCACCTGTACACACCGAAAGGTGTGAGCAGAGAAAGTGAAAAATTATGTAAGGATCCTTTAATTGGTAGAATGAGTTTTGTTAAAATATACTGGACTTATTATGATTTAGATTTCACCAACTATATTATTCACTCTCACATAAAAGTGAGCGTTCCTATACTATTATAAAATTGAAAATTACATTGCAGATATTAAAAAAAGAATTTGGGTTTTGTTAAATGAACGATTCAGAACACAAAAACATTCCTTTTTGGAATTCTTGTTTCCTGTTTGTTCGCGATGGACGCAAAAAATACTGAACGGATATTGATGTAGTTTTCTCTATTACATCTTGGTCAGATTTAAAATCTGTTGTATTTTTGATTGCAATTGGTTAAGTAGAACCGGAGATATGACCAAAAAACGATAACCGACCTTTGTGCGGCCATCAGCTTGTATCGTATGTATATATGTATATCGAAAATACCCCAAGTTCTTAGTCACTTTATATGATACCCACGGGAACATAATGGGCGACCCTTGTAAATTTTATTTTTCGTGCGGGAATCCCTTCGGATACCCCCCGCCGGCCAGAGGGGGCGGTTATGTCGGGCTTGAACCGACTAAAACCGTACGCCGTCTCGGGTCTTAAACCGCCGGAGTGGCGACCCTTATACCTATTCTACTTCACAGGGAACCACATAGCAACTTAATTTATCTTAGCTAGGGGGTTAACGGGCTGGACCTAAAGGCCCTCGAGATTGCAGGGGGGCTCCGGTGCAAGACGACTCGCACCGGAGCTTGCTTACTCGAGGTCTCCGGCGCCACCAGCGGCCCCAAAGCTGATGCCCTAGTGGCCAGGCTTAGGGAGTCGCTAGACTCGGAAGCCGTCCGCGTCACCAGACCCAACAAATGCGCAGGTTTGCGCATTTCGGGTCTGGATGATGCGGCCACGACAGAGGAAATTATCTCCGCCGTCGTGGAGGCGGGCGGCTGCCCCCGTGATCAGATGAGAGCTGGAGAAATCCGGTTCAGCCCCACCGGTCACGGCACGGCAGTCGTCATCTGCCCCGTCGCAGCGGCGCAGAAAATTGCGGACGGACGGAGCCTCCTCCTTGGGGGCTTCCTTAAGGCGCGGGTGCAACTCCTGCAGCCCCGCGAGGCCAGGTGCTTTAGGTGCTTGGCCGTGGGGCATGTGGGAGTGCAGTGCACAGCGGGAGACACCGTGGGGGATCGGTGCTTCCGCTGTAGTCAGCCCGGGCACAAGGCAAGTGCTTGTGATGCTCCGCCGCGGTGCTACAAATTCGTAGCGGAGGGCAAAGCGGCGGAGCACCGGGCGGACAGCAGAACCTGCGCCGCCTCGAGGCCAAAGCCCCGTTCGTCCGCACCGGGTAGCGGGGGTGCTGCTCAGGAGCGGCTACATTCGCGGCGGGATGCGGAGATGGACGTCCATTAATGGACACACCAATCCGCATCCTGGAGGTGAACATAAACCACTGCACCGGTGCTCAGGATCTTCTGTACCAGAGCATCGTGGAGTGGTCTATCAATGTGGTCGTGGTCGCTGAGCCGTACTGGGTCCACCCCGGAAGCCCTGTGGACCTGGACGGCGTAGCGACCGTCTTCGGGGGTTCGGCCGCGGACACCTCGCGCCTTGCAGTCATTGCAAGGGGCCGAGGCTGTTTCGAGGCGGACTATGAGGGTTTGGCTGTCGTGGCCGTCTACTTCTCGCCAAGCCTTGACCAGTATCAGATTGAGCTATGGCTCGCAGAACTGAACATCGTTCTCGCTGCGTGCCGTCCTCGCCCTGTCTTGGTCCTGGGAGACGCCTGGTCTCTGGCTTGGGGCTCCCGGGAAACCAATGCCAAGGGGCGAGTTCTGGAGGACTGGGCCAACACCCGTGGCCTAGAGGTCCTCAACCGGGAGAGTGTCGCCACCTGGGAGCGGCGGGGACTCAGTTCGGTCGTGGATGTTGCATTCGCGACCCCTGCTCTCGCCCGCCGCGTCCAGGGTTGGCGCGTGGTGGAGGAGGATGAGACGTCGTCGGACCACAGGTACATTCGGTTCAACGTCTCCCCTCCACCTAACCTACCGCCGACTATAGCGAACCCCCCGGATCCACGTTGGGCGCTCAGACGCCTGGATCGGGAGGCTCTCCTGGTGGCATCCATTGTGAAGGCCTGGATTCCGTCACCGGCCAGGCCAGCCGATGTCGACGCAGAGGCCGAATGGTTCAGGAGAGCCATGTCGCATATCTGCGATGCGGCGATGCCTAGGGTTAAGCCCGGCCCGGCAAAGAAACAGGTGTACTGGTGGTCAACGGAGATTGCACAGCTGCGAGCAGCGTGCGTGACCGCTCGCCGCCAGTACACCAGGTTTCGCCAGAGGCGTCGCCGCCCAGACGATGCGGCAGCCCGAGAGGCGGAGCTATATGAGGCGTACAAGGGGGCCAAGAGGACCCTCCAGGTAGCCATTAAGTAGGCCAAACGGCGGACCCGTTGACTCCAGCTGCTGGAGTCTCTGGAGCAGAACCCATGGGGGCGCCCTTACCTTGCAGTCAGGGGCAAAATCCGGCCAAGGGCGCCCCTACTGACCCAGAGCCTCCAGCCGGAGCGGCTGGAGGGGATACTGGGCTCCTTGTTCCCAGCAAGAGCGGAGGAGCATGTTCCTCCGCGTATGGCTCCGCCTCAGGCGCCTGACGCTGATAATAGCGAGAGCGATGTGCCCGAAGTCAGGGAGAGTGAACTGGGGGTAGCAGTGCTCCGGCTTAAAGCCCGGAAATGCACTGCCTTCGGACCCGACGGCATTCCAGGCCGAGCATGGGTCCTGGGCCTTGAGGAACTAGGGTCTCGACTGGTGGCGCTCGTTAGCGCATGCCTCGAAAGGGGCCAGTTTCCAAACGCGTGGAGGACGGGGAAACTGGTCCTTATCCGGAAGGCGGGGCGGCCGGCGGATCAGCCATCCGGTTGCAAGCTCTTTGAGCGGATTATTGCAGAGCGCCTCGTCGAGCATCTCACGAACGTGGGGCCAGATCTGGCGGACAACCAGTTCGGTTTCTGCCGGGGGCGCTCCACCGTGGAAGCGATCATGCGCGTTAGGCGCCTGGCGGTGGTGGCGGTGTCTCTTGACGTCGCCAACGCCTTTAACACCCTACCCTGGAGCTGCCTTAGGGAGGCGCTCGCGTATCACGGAGTGCTCCTTACCTCCGCCGCATTGTCGAGGCATACCTATCCGAGAGGGCCATAGTTTACCCGAGCTGGCTAGGGCCAGGGCGGCGAGAAGTGTCGTGCGGTGTTCCGCAGGGGTCGCTCCTAGGGCCACTCCTGTGGAACATCGGATACGACTGGGTGCTGCGCGGTACGTTGCTCGAGGGTGTCAGCATAGTCTGCTATGCTGACGACACCCTCGTTATGGCGCGGGGAGCAACGTACCGAAGCGCGGCACTGAAAGCCATGGCAGGGGTTGCTCAAGTCGTGGGTCGAATACGGCGGCTGGGACTCGAGGTGGCTCTCCACAAATCCGAGGCTAAGTGTTTTCACGGACCTCGGAGGGGGCCACCTGCGGGAACCAGCATAACCGTAGGGGGCGTGAGCATCGGCATCGAGCCCACGATGAAGTACCTTGGGCTCGTACTCGATGGCCGATGGGACTTCGGACCTCATCTTCGAAGTCTGGTCCCGAAACTGAGGGGGGCTGCGGCCGCGCTATCGCGGCTGATGCCCAACGTTAAGGGACCCAACGCCCCCACTAGGAGACTGTACCTGGGGATCGTGCGAAGCATGGCCCTATACGGGGCCTCCGTATGGGCGGAGACTATGGCGGCAATTGTGGATGTATTAAACAGCCCGTTAAAAGCGATGGCCGTCAGAGTCATCAGGGGGTATCGCACGATCTCCGTCGAGGCGGCATGTCTCCTAGCCGGGACCCCTCCATGGGACCTGGAAGCGAGAGCCCTTGCGCTGCTGTACCAGTGGCGCAAGGAGGCGCTGGAGCGGGGCCATAGGCCGGAGCCCCGAGAAATCAGGGCTCAACGGTCCCAGCTCCACCGGGAACTCATGGAGACATGGAGGGTGCGACTTGAGCACCCAAGGTGGGGGGAATCCACCATTGCGGCGGTGAGACCGATCATGAAGAAGTGGTTGGAGAGGGACCATGGGGACGTCTCCTACCGGATGTGCCAGATGGTTACCGGACACGGGTGTTTTGGTAAGTTTGTTTTATTCTTTATTGTACACTTACATGGCATTTAAACAAATAAGAGAGATAATATGTACAAAGGCGAGCTTAACTCAAGGTTGAGTTCTCTTCCAGCAAACCCGGGAGTGCACAGAGGAATTGCAGTCCAATGAGAGGTTAGGTCTTGTGTACATTTATTAATATGAGGAGATATACCAAATGTATACTCCTGACAAAAGGCATTACTAATACATGCATAGTATATTACCATCATAAACCTACATACACATACATAAAATACACATAAGAATATATAAACGTATATATAAACACATAAGCTTACATACAAATATATAGATACATATAGCTACATATTATGTCTGTTATTTTTCAGAGAGAAAGTAGTCTCTCGTTCGTTTTTTTAAAATATTTAGAGAAGGGCTGGCGCATATGGAATGAGGAAGAGAATTCCATAGCCTCACAGCAGAAACTATAAAGGAATTGTGATAGTAAGAAGAACTGTGAGGGGGAGTTCGAAGCAGTAGAGAAGATAAAGTGCGACAGGGTTTTCCCCTGGGGACAAGAAATTCAAAACGCTCACGAAGATATATAGGAGAGTGAGGATTATGAAGAATGGAAAAGAGTAGGGAAAGAATGTGAACATCCCGACGCCGCCGAATTGGTAACCATTTCAGTTGCTTTCGGAACTCCGAAACGTGATCGTACTTTCGTAGACCAAATATGAACCGGATACATAAGTTTTGCAACCGCTCCAGCTTGTTCCAGAGTTCTTCGGTTGCGTCGAGAAAGGTGACATCAGCATAGTCTAAAAGAGGAAGGAGAAGAGATTGAGCAAGACAGATTCTGGTCTTAAGAGGAAGAAAATTCTGAAGACGCTTAAGAGAGTGGTGCGTACCAAAAACCTTTCTGCTGACCTCGGTGACATGACTAGTCCACGACAGATTGCAATCAATATAAATCCCTAGATTTTTGACGACCGTAGTATAAGGTATCACAATATTGTTATAGTAGATCGGAGGAAGAGAGGCATGGTCAAGATAATTGTAGAAGTATCTGCCACCTACAATGAGTGCCTGGGATTTTGCGGGATTAACTAGTAATCCAAACGATTTTGCCCAAGCACTAATGCTGTTAAGGTCATTATTGATGGCAGTAATGGCCCCATTCCTCTCGTCAGTCTCAAAGTGGTGATATAGCTGCAAATCATCTGCGTAGAGATGAAAATTGGAGGATATAACTTTGTTGATAATATTGATGAAAATTGAGAAAAGAAGAGGAGAGAGGACGGCACCTTGCGGAACGCCCGCAACAAGGTCACACCAGTCAGAGGATGCCTCGTCAGAGCGAACCCGCTGCGAGCGACCACGAAGATAGGAGTTAAACCTAGCGATTACAGAGGACGACATATTTAATGAAGATAGGATGCCCAGGAGGATGTCGAAATCAACAGAGTTGAAGGCGCTACTGAAGTCCAGTAAAACCATTACTGTCAGGAGTTTGTTCTCCATGGCCAGTCTTATGTCATCTGATATTTTAACTAGTGCAGTGACTGTGCTATGGCCCGACCGAAAGCCAGATTGGTATGGACTCAGTAGCCCATGAGAGGAAAGGTAAGATGCTAATTGATTTCGCACCGTGTTCTCGAGGACTTTGGAAAGGATTGGCAGGATTGAAATAGGACGATACTGGGATACTGAGGTGGGATTGCTGGTTTTGGGCAAAGGAATGACGAGTGCTTTCTTCCAAGCCAATGGAAAAGAGCTATTCTCAAGTGAAAAATTAATGATATGTGTGATGGCTGGAAGGAGTTCACTTAGGATAGATTTGTAGTTGAATGCCATCGTTACCCATCGCTTTTGTTGATATTGAAACAATTTGTTTCCTTATGTCATCCTCCGCAACCGGGTTGAATATAAAGGAGGCACATTCAGGCAGGGAAGGCTGGAAATATAACTAAGAGTAGTAGCTTTATCTAAGTCATCTACCAGGGTCGGGGGCGTGGAGAAATGTGCGTTAAGTGCATTGAGATCAATATTATCAGTAAAGTCACTAGGAGCTTTGCCAATACCGAGAGACCTCAAAAATTGCCATACCTGAGATGTGTTACTATTATTAATCGAATGGTGAATGTGGCGCCTTTTCGCATCCCTACACAGACGACTGCAGCGATTCCGAATGATCTTATAGGTAGACCAGTTCTCATCAGAGGGATTAAGATTGTAACGTCTTTTGGCTTTGTCTCGTTTAGCCATAGCCGTTTTGATGTCCTCCGAAAGCCAGGGCGCGGGTAAATGCTTAACCCTAATCTTTTTCAGAGGAGCATGTTTGTCATAAATATCCAAGAGTATTTTATTAAAGCTGTCTACTTTTATGTCGATGTCATTGGTGTTGTACACCAGAGAAAAGTCTGTTTCCCTCACATCGGCTTTTAAGATATCCAGGTCAATGTTTTTGAAACTCCGGAGGAAGCAAAACTTAGGTTTCGGTTTCGGTGCGCGAATTTTGTAGGAGAGATATATTAGATCGTGATATGAGAAAGGAGCCGATAGTTGACCATGAGTGATAACTTTTTCACGGTCGGACACAATTATAAGGTCTAGGAGAGAAGGAGTACAGTGAGGGGCGCGATGTGTCACATTTAATGGAAGAATATGCATATTCACAGAGGAGACCAGAGACTGGAGTTTCCGACTGCGCGCATCGTCCCTGAGTAGACTTGTGTTGAAGTCACCCAAGATTATGGAGTGCTGATATAAAGCGGATAGGTTCTCTAACTTAGACTCGAAAGAAGAGAAATAGTCAATGTTAAGAGAAGGACTGTAATAAACCTCTAGAAGAAATTTAACATGATGAAAGTCGAGTTCGAAAAAAATATGCTCAGTAAAACCAGAATAGGCATTGGGGGACCGATCTACCACCTTGAAGACGATATCGTTACGAAGGTAAATCCCGACTCCGCCATATCCCTTACCTACTCTATCATTTCTTATAAGTTTATACCCTGGTAAGGCATATTGTTTTGAAGGAAACCTACACGTTTTAGAAAAGTTTCGGAAATAAGCACAGCATGGATGTTACGAGAATCGAAAGATGTAAGTAAATCAGGATAGTGGGCGTGAACGCTTTGAGCATTAATATGTACAACATTAAGGAATTTATCTAATGGACCAAATACAGTAAGCAGTTCTCTGTGTAATCGGACTGCATCCCCTTCGTTATCACTACCTGCACTGGCGTAGTCTCCATCAGATGAATCAGACGAAGAGCAAGAAATATAAAATTCATCGTTATCAGACATAAATATACAATATTATAATTAAATAATAATAAATATATAAGTTGTTTTAAATAAATAAGTAAATCAAATATATAACTTCTCTTTTAGTTATCCTCAATGCACTTATAGGGGCTAGAGACAATTATAAAATATTGCAATAACTAAACGCACTAACAAGTGACAACTGAATGACATATCAAACTAACAACATCATCTGTCATATTATTCATGTCTTATAATATAAAACTTCAGGAGCCATAATAAAGAATTGAATATAAAACTTATTGTAAATGTGAGGTTGTTAGCAAAATATTTCAAAATACATAAACTAACTGACAATTATCTGCAAAAAGGATGTTAATTTGGAAGTTAGAAGGAGACAGAAAAGTGAAAACTACAACTGACCTCAATCGCAGTTTGTATAACAGTAACAAATTCAAGCAATCCGGTAGATTAAAGGAGGTTAATGTAAATATTGTTACTACTTGATTTGCTTCCGGGGTCTTCTCTCACTGACGGTGGCTACACCGGCTGCTGTTGGAACCACTGCCTGTGGAGTCTTTGATGTTCCATGTGGCGGTAATTGCGGGGTTGGGAATTCCATGCATAGCTTGCGCAGTTCGGATGATGATTCAATTCTTTCTCGTACATTATTCGCGAGTTGTACGACAATTTTCCCGTCAGATGTCCAACACCGTCGCACACCAAAATGCTTGCGGGCGTCCATGAAGACGTCGTGGCGTGGCTTGGTCAGAAATTCGGAGAGAGTTAACCCTGTACCCTTAAGCCTAGTTTTATTACTCCATACCTCATTCCGCAGCAGATAGCTCTGGAACCTGATGAGAAGGGGACGGGGTTTCGAGGTATTGTTCCCCAGGCGGTGACATGTCTCCAGATCGTTGACCACGATGTGAGGCAGCTGCAACTTCCCATTTAAAACTGAAAGGGCCTGATTTATACAGGTGGCTTCTTTTGATTCTTCCAGACCATGAAGCAGTAAAACCTTTCTTCGGGAAGCCATCTCATGCCTGTCCAGCCCAGAAAGTAACAATTCCATCTGCAATTTCATCCTACGCATGGTTTTCCAAATGAGCGCCTTAAAGTCCATAAAGTCCCGTTTGAGGCCAGCAATAGACTTATGGGCTGTGTCAGTACCCGCCGCAATCCTCAGGTCTTCCTCATATTGTGCCATACGCGATGTGAAGTAAGTTCTTCCATGCAGTTTGACAGTTGAGTGTACAGATCCATGGTGTTATTGTGATTTTATCAGTGCGTGTGAGACTTTATAGGAGAAACAGTAAGTTATTTTTGTGCACTATAGGATAGTTATAACTTCAAACTGTTATTTAACATTTAAAATTATATTTAAATATATTTCAAAAATAAAATAATCACAGAGCTCAATTTTTATGTGTGTACAGTTTGACTACCCTCAATTCTTGTATGTGTGGTCAATTCTTGTAAGTATCTGTGGCGCATTCACCGGGAGACAACGCCGCAGTGCCAGCAATGCGAGGATCCTGGCGAAGACACGGCGCTCCACACGATGGTGGAGTGCCCTGCGTGGGCGAGTCAACGCCGGGATCTCGTTGCGGTCCTGGGCGTGGACGTTCTCTCGTTGGAGACCATGGTGAGGGCCGTGGTCTCCGACGGGAGCAAGTGGCACGCCGCCGCCTCTTTCTGCGAGCAGGTAATGCGCGCGAAAGAGACGGCGGAGAGGGAGCGGGAGAGAACCCTGCCCCCCGAGTTTCACAGTCTGCGGCGAGGACGCCGCAGACTCATCTACGCCCGGGACTACCGACCTCCATGATCGGGGCCTGAGGACGGCAGTTGGCCGACTCGCCGTCCTTACAGAAGCAGGCCGTGGCGGAGGCGTGTCGTGTGTGCCCTACACACGCCTGCCAACTCACCGAAGCGGGATAAAACCCGACCCCACCAGGCGAGGCCGCGGTGGCGGCCAAAGTCCGCCGGCAACCCTGGGGTTATCCTTTCGAGGGCTTACCCGGGGTGCCCGGCAACGGACACTTGGGGAGGACACCGTGCGGTAATGCGAGTCGGACTCGCCCATTAAGAGTTCCGTAGCATCAAGTAACGTAAAAATGTTTTTTTTTAATTTGTATATTTGAGTTGATTGAATTAAAGGTAAATTGCCGGGTTTACGATTTATGACATATTCCAAAAAAAACTACTTACTAGATCTCGTTTAAACCAATTTTCGGTAGAAGTTTACATCATATATTTTTTTTTAGTTTTATCATTCTCTTATTTTAGAAGTTACAGGGGGGGGGGGGGACACATTTTACCACTTTGGAAGTGTCTCTCGAGCAAACTATTCAGTTTAGAAAAAAATAATAGTAGAAACCTCAATATCATTTTTGAAGACCTATTCGTAGATACATCACAAGTACGGGTTTAATGAAAAAAAATATTTAAGTACCTACCCCTAAGTAACCCTCAAAATTTTTTGTTTTTTTTTTCTATTTTTGTGTGATCTTAATGCTGTTCACAGAATACATCTATTTCCCAAGTCTCCACAGCATAGTTCTTATAGTTTCGGAAAAAAAGTGGCTGTGACAGACGAACGGACAGACAGACAGACATGACGAATCTCAAATGGTTCCGTTCATTGCCATTTGGCAACGGAATCCTAAAAACAGTCATAATAATTGTGTATTTTTCTAGCGAAGATCTAACTACCAACTGAGCTACCTAGACACTGTGTCTAGGTAGCTCAGTTGGTCAAAGCATTCCTCCTGTAAGGGGCTCGTCGTGGGTTCAAGATCCGTCCTAGATGTTCTTATTTTCCGATCTAAATCTAAAGGAAACATAACATAACATAAACTCACGCCTATATCCCCGAAGGGGTAGGCAGAGGTGCTAGCACCCACATTTCGCCAGTTTATGTTTAGGTCCCAATGTAATAGGTGGCGAGCCTATTGCCATTAACCGGGCACTTATAAACCTGCGATAAATACACACATAACTTCGAAAAGTATCGAAAAGTCATTGGTGTGTGCCATGGTAAAACCTGGGATCGAACCCGAGACCTCGTCTCAGCAGTCCATTACCCATACCACTAGGCTACCGCGGTTTTCTAAAGGAAAAGTAAGCATTCTAATTACTTAAAGATTTCATTGAATAATTTATATCATAAAGTTAGTAAGTAAGTAAGTAAGTAAGTAATTAAAGTAAATTATTAAAAAGTAATATCAACCGCGGTAGCCTAGTGGTATGACTAATGGACTGCTGAGACGAGGTCTCGGGTTCGATCCCAGGTTTTACCATGGCACACACCAATGACTTTTCGATGCTTTTCGAAGTTATGTGTGTATTTATTGCAGGTTTATAACTGCCCGGTTAATGGCAATAGGCTCGCCACCTATTACATTGGGACCTAAACATAAACTGGCGAAATGTGCGTACTAACACCTCTGCCTACCCCTTCGGGGATATAGGCGTGAGTTTATGTTATGTTATATAAGTTTGGATGAATGGATGGATGTATGGAAGGATGTTTGTTACTCAATCACGCCAGAACGGCTGAACGGATCTGGCTGAAATTTGGTACAGGGATAAATTATAGTCTGGAATGGGGTCTACAGATGGTAGAAATTTGATGACACAAATTTGTCACAAAATTCGGCCGGGTGGGTACTGTAGAGTCTTCAGTCGGGGTGCGAGGGATATGCTCTATGGGTAACCTTACACCCCGGCGTCTGAAGACCCGAGACGGCGTGCGGTTTTAGTCGGTTCAAGCCCGACATAACCGCCCCCGCTGGCCGGCGGGGGGGTATCCGGAGGGATTTCCGCACGAAAAAAAAAAAGGGTACTGTGGAGTCTGAGGTTTGACTTCACAGCTTCTTGTCGATAACTAGTGATATTTAAATTATAAGACAAGGATTTTATATGATTAATATATTTATTCGTAATTATAATTCTACTAAACGTGTTTTTAAGGGATTTACGCTAGGTTCTTTGACTTTACTGATACGAACAAGAGGACCGCGAAATCCGCTCAGTGTTTGAACCTAATACACTTTTCACTTTTTGAGTTTTTTTTTTATACCACTAAGGTGGCAGACAAGCACACGGCCCACCTGATGGGAAGCGGTTACCGCGGCCTATGACCGTGTGCAACACCAGTGGCGTCACATTCGCGCTGCCGACCCTGTAAAGGAAAGGATGGGAAAGGAGTTTGGGAGGGGATGGGAAAGGAGTTGGGGCTCCGGCACTCTCACTCACCAAACGGAACGCAACAGTTCAAATACTGTTACTTGGCGTCGATATTCTGTGAGAGGGTGGTGCACCCCGGTCGAGTCGGCCCATTCATGCAACGGCCAAAATTACTGTTGCTTGACTCTACCACTCTACCACTCGTGGCTCAAGGACGGATCCTTGATCCACCCACTGACTGGATCTGTCTGCAAACGCCTTTTTCCGTTGTTTTTTTTTCCTATGCTCTCAATTCAAATTGATTTAGGTATATATTTTATTTTTAATATTGCTGACGCATGATGGCCAGG
Organism: Cybosia mesomella; assembly: GCA_946251805.1. Lineage (NCBI taxonomy): Eukaryota > Metazoa > Arthropoda > Insecta > Lepidoptera > Erebidae > Cybosia > Cybosia mesomella. The sequence goes on from OX276415.1 coordinate 16,087,981, forward strand.
CAACAAACTATAGTGTTCGAAGGAGTCCGAACACTACAGTACCACCGTGCACGATTGCGAAAAACCCTCCATAGTAATTAAATTTCGGTTTGATTGCGTTCAGGGGTCAGCAAGTGCATAGCCGGGCAGGGCGATTGTGGTCACAGCACTAATGGGACCGGTGGGTGTCACGCGGTGCTGCGACGACAATCCTCTTTTGATGAGGCCGTCAAGCTGAGTGCCACCATTGTTAACATTTTACGTGTATGTAATGGTGACCCTCTTTCCTGAGACTACCTTCAGCTTACCATCAGGCGAGGTGAAGTCAAATTGACGTGTCCTACGTATAAATAAAAAGGGTATAGGCTTTTTATCCCTGGAATAGGTTCCCATTGGAAGCGGGAAAGGGACCGAAATTCCACGCGGGTGGAGCCACGGGCAAGAGCTATTGTATGTATTCTTGTTGATCGTGACATAATGCAATGATTATTTTAATGCGATATGCTTATGTGGGTCATTCCATATTAAAAATGCACCCACGCCCCATCTGTTGGTCAACGTGTACCGGTCACTTACAATGCTCGCAAACCAGGGGTTATACTTTAGAGGGCTTACCCGGGGTGCCCGACAATGGACACTTGGGGAGGACACCGTGTGGTTTTAGTCGCGCCGATTCCGACACACCCATCCCATCATTGCCACCGATGGGGTGAAGGCCGTGGGGGTTACCATACGTAAAAAAAAGAGCTGAAAGCGATCGTGTTCTAAAAAAAATGAATAGGTATTTAAAGCATAGTTGGTTCAAGCCCGACATAACCACCCCCGTTGGCCGTCGGGGGGTATCCGAAGGGATTTCTTTTTTAAGGTATTCAAAGCAAGGTTCTATTGAGGTTAAACATAAATTAAATGCTATTAGTTATTTATAATTAAATTTTAAGAGTTTAAGACACTTGTAATATTTCTAAGAAAGGATTTTTGAAATTTCACCCCTTAAGGGATAAAATAAGGTTAGAAATTATTGTAGAAGTTCATGATTTTCAAAGTAAGAAGCACGAAATTTGATAATAATACTGAAATAAATGAATAAAAAGAAATGTGTTTGTACACTATTCAAATACACCTACATTATATCGCGTCATATGGAATACACAAATAAAGATATAAATATATTCTACGACATTCTACACAACGCTTTCTAGACCCAAAGTAAGCATAGTTTAACTAGCTTGTGTTATGGGTTCTAGAATGCGGATAAACATATTTATATAAATATACTTTTTTTGTAAATACATACATATTATACGTAGAAACACCCAGACCAATGCAAATAGACGTATTCATGCATACAAATATTTGCAATGAGCGGAAATCGAACCCGCGCCCCCTATCGTAACAGTCGAATGCACTACCGCTACGCCACAGTAGCCGTCAAATATAATATTTCTTTAAATTATACTATATTATTAAATATAAATAATATACCTACAAATGACGGCTTTATCGCTAAAAGCAATTTCTTACGATGGCGGAGCGCGCCCGGGAGAGGTTCAGAACTCTCCCGGCCCGCCGAGCCCGCAACTTGCTCGCCGCGCGTCGCAGGCGACTCAGGCGCCGGAGGTCGCTTAACGACCTCCGTCCTCCATGAGCGCAGGCCTGGGGGTGGCAGGTGAGGCCGCCTGTCACCCCAGCAGAAGCAGGCCGGGACGGTGGGGTGACTAGCGCCCCTCCCCGCGACAAAACCACCCCCGCTGGCCGGCGGGGGGGTACCCGAGGGGATTTCCGCACGAAAAAAAAAAAAAAAAAGGTGTATCAACCTACGTGTATATCAACGTTTTGACTAAAATTACCCTAAAAGACACAATTTTCAAAATATTATCCCTAAGAGGGTGAATTATTATTTCCTTGAGAGAGTAGAGCTTACTTTTGAAACCATAAGCATGAAATTCTACATCAGTCGCAGAGAAGACGCCACCGACGAGAGTTCTTCGTACTCGTCGCCGACCGGACTTGTACCACTAAAGATGTCGACCGCAGTGATTGAGCAAACGTCTGGAATACAAGTTTCATATGGACCACGGCCAAACTGCCCGGAAGCAGTATATACAAAGGTAACTGATTAGTTTCTCTTCACCCCTAGACTTGAAAGGTTTAGGATATCAGCACAGGATTTCTTTTCCTATAAAATTTTCCTGGCAAAACCGGGTCAGAATGCTAGTACTCTAAATACAGTGTATGACTGGGAAATAAATATCAGTTCGTGACTGTACAACCGCGACACGGATCATATACAGCTTGTTTTGTTATCAGATTATACAGCGTGCTTGATTTATGAGTACATTCGGAGACAGATTGAATACGCGGCTTAGGTATTTTGGTATGCGACGAAAATGGAGAGAATTAGGTTTGTTTTGTGTTTACGTTATTGACTAGTTTTTTTCGATTGCTACAACAGGGAGCGCGGATTCGATTCCCGCACATTGCAAATATCTTTATGCATGAATATGTTTATTTGCATTGCTCTGGATGTTTCTATGTATAATATGTATGTATTTACACAAAAAGAAGTATTTAACTATGTTTATCCGCATTCTGGAACCCATAACACAAGCTAATTAAACTATGCTTACTTTGGGTCTAGAAAACGCAGTGTAGAATGTCGTAGAATATTTGTTTATTTACTTAGGGGCATTATTCTGTCTAGGAACAAGTTTTGACCACAGTAGTACTTAGTTTATGTATTTTGATTGGTTAAAATACAAGAAAGGATTGGCACCAAACTTAACCAACCTAAATGTACACTAAACCAAGTAATATGAACGCGTGTGTTCACGTTATGGTTGGTCATCTGAATAAGGGGGCAATTATAAAGACTAATTACCCACCGACCAACTACCAAGCACATCTAGTTGTGCGGTCGGGAATGCCAATCTACTGTCCCACATCCCGCGTAATAAGGTTTCAGTTTATTACTGTCAACAGCCTTTTACAATAAAAGTCTTTGATTATAAACGATTTTAATATTTACTAGCTGATGCCCGCGGCTCCGTTAGCGCGGAGGTTGGTTATCGACTTTTGGTAAATTGCTGTCAAACATACGGCAGATTTTAAGTCTGACCAACACCTTTCTAATAGAAAAAAAAACACTTCAAAATGCATTTAGTAGTTTTTGCGTCCATCGCGAACGAACAGACAAACAGACGACACTTCCAAAAAAAAATCTAATAGTCAACATCCAGGACGGGACTTGAACCTGCGACCAGTCCGTTTCTAGGGAGAATTAGGGGGCCTGATCAGCTGAGCTGAAAGAACTTTTTCCGCGAAATTCGCACAAGCGTATTTGCAGTCTGCTGTCTCATTGCACACGCATGAGAGAGCTATATAAATAGTTTAGAAGTGTATAATATAAATGTTAAGGCTTTCACGGCCGGCGTTGCATGTAGAATATACTGCTTCCGGGCTGTTTGGCCGTGGTCCATCGGAAACTTGAATTCCAGACATTTCGTTGATCACTGCGGTCGACATCTTCAGTGGTACAGCCCGGGACGCCGCGCCGGCCGCCGAGTGCGGAGAACCTTCCTCCGCGGCGCATCAGTCGCAGCGAGTTCGCCGCCGAGGAAGGTTCTCCGCACTCGACGGCGTCCCGAGCTGTACCACTGAAGATGTCGACCGCAGTGATCGACGAAACGTCTGGAATTCAAGTTTCGGATGGACCACGGCCAAACAGCCCGAAAGCAGTATATTCTACAAGTTTAGAAGTGGCTAATAATAAAATAAAACTACTTACTTCAATTATTTTTCCACTTACATTGGCTGAACCTGAAACACGCAAGCAATATTCTATCATAAAAGAGTGCCATAACTACTAGTGTTCTACGTGAGAGCTGTGTCAGGCTCGAGAACACAATGGCGGAATTTTTATGACGGCGATAAACTAGCATGAGTGACGTCTGCCTGTGGCCAAGGATGAGCCGATTATTGTTGTGAATACTACGTCGTTATGTACACGTAAGAATAAGACTGGATAGAATCATTTTGAGTCGTATCGTTTGTTTGCTGCTTGAATGCGAAAAAAGACGGTTATGTGTTTGACTTATATGCATTTGAGGGCCTACCTAGTTTAAGTCAAAGTCAAAGTCAAAGTCTTTATTTTCAAAATAGTGCAACGTAATTACATCTTTTTGACGTCAAAAATCTGCTTAAAACTAAGTTTACCACCGCTTCCTAGGCCCTAGTGGAGAAGAAACGCCGCAACAAACTACCTAGGCATACCTATGGTATTTATATACAATATTTGCAAGTATTTATTTAGTATTTACACATTACAACGTCAATGTTACATGTCATCATCATTATATCAGCCGTAGGAAGTCCACTGCTGAACATAGGCCTCGCCCATTGACTTCCATTTCGACCGGTCTGTAGCGGCCTGCATCCACCTAGTCCCTGCGCTCTTTACTAGGTCGTCTGTCCACCTTGCGGGAGGCCTTCCTACGCTGCGCTTGCCGTCACGTGGTCTCCACTCAAGAACCTTTCTGATAATTATAAAAACATACATAATTGAAATTGAGTAACATTTTAGATTATAAATAATAATATAAAACACATTACAAAAAATATTATAACAATATTTAATATATTATATTAATATCCCAAACAATAATAAAATATATTGTGACGGCTGACTGTGGCCGTGCATAGTCTAGTGGATACGTACCGCATTACTAAATATTTCGTTTATTGGCAGTACATTGTGACATATTTTCTTACAAATTCATCTAATACATTAAGAACTTGCAATAACAGGTTATCGACATGTATAGTGTTGATTCGGCAATTATTGTTCCGATAGTTGTATCGGTTCACGGACTCGATGAGCTCGCGTTAGGCAGTTGGGTCTAGGGCTTGATGCACGAGGTAGTGCTCCTCGACACGGCACGTATTGTGAGGAGATTCCTCTCTCTGGAGCCCTAACCACCGGTATCTTGGTCCCTGTAGGTACCCGATGCCGGTGGGGTACTATTTTTTATATTTTTAAATGTATTTTTATGTACATTTAAAAATAAATTAAATATGCTATATTTAAGAAATAAAGGAAATAATAAAACAATAATAATGTTTATTTCAAATAGAAAACATAGATATACATTATTATACAATGTTTTAAGGTTATTGCAGTACATTTAGAAGTTAGAAACCCTGACTCTTAAACTAGGAAAATCCCTGTATCTTAAGATACAGTGTTCATCAAGATATTTATTTTGAAACGGCTACTCCAGGAATTCCAGAAATTACTAGTATTCCCGTTAAACCCTCCAGCTAAGCTAAATTGCTTGTGTTTGGAGAGGGTTCGTCGGTAGTGTAATGGCCAGGATTCGAACTCGGAACCTCTCGATCGAAAACCCGACTTCTGAACCACTAAGCTACCGACGCTTAATCCGTTAATCTTAAACTTCTGCATTTCGCTAAATAATAGAAGCATTTTGATGTGAACTTTATAAAAGTCAAATTCTGTGCTATTTCTTGAAGTGTACGATGTTTCCTAATCCATTGTATAAACTCACTCTGTGTAACTCAACGGTCTCCTTCTGTGACTACTGTGAATTAATTGTAATCTGTGTACCTTTTTTCTTTATTTTTTTTTTGTGCTGGATCCCTTGACGGCCAGCAGCGGCGGTTATGTCGGGCTTGAACCGTCTAAAACTGCACGCCGTCTCGGGTCTTCAGATGCCGGGGTGTAAGGTTGCCCATAGAGCATATCCCTCGCACCCCGACTGACCCTGGGCCATCTCCGGTTTCGAGATGGCTGTAATCTGTGTACCTATATACTGTGTGACCTAAACCGTTATTGGACGTATGTAAACTGTTTTTATTTGTCACTTGGACTAGTACCACGGAACATTACCACACTTATTTCCATTCCTATATTCTCTTCATCATCTTAGCGGTAATTACGGTCGCATCCGAGGCTCTCCTCGAAATCTCGGCGTTTACTTCTCGACTCTGCACTGTCTTGGGTATCCTTGGAAGATCATTGGCACGCCTGACACATCTTCTTCGACGCTAAGCCAGTTGGGACTTGGGACTACCCCTCCTACCCTGAAAAGTTACCTTAATGTGTTGCAAAACGCATTTTTTTTGGATGTCAAGAGAGGGTTAGTGGGAAGAAAGTTGATTCCAAGATTGTGGGTCGTAACCCCAGACCCATGGCCGCCATCTTTTTGAAAAGTGCTGCGAATGGTTTTGCTGCTATATCGGGCAAACTATTTAGTCCATTAAAATGTTACATTTTATAGGTTTAGTGCAAAAGTATAAGTATATGCAGTGTAATTACGTCATAGATTATTCGCTGCCGAAAATAACAACAAAAGATGAGTGAAGCCGCGGGTAAAGACTAGTTTTGTACATAATTGCAAGCTAAAATGACAAACATCCGATTTATAGAATATCCAAAACGTAATACCGTCTCTTTCATTAAAAAACAGCACTTCTTAATCATCAACTTGAATCGGTTTAGAATTGTAATAAAAAATACAGGTGTATTCCTAAACGTAAGAAAGAGACAGCAATAGACACTGCATTTCAACTCTGCACCTGTCATCATAACAGGTGGCACCGACCGTTACAAGTGAACCACAGAATGAATATAAATCGTACTTTTTATTCGCGCTCTGTGATGTTGGTGGTTTTAAATATAGAATGTTTTTATACTGTGAGTTATAAGAGAACAGCTGTTAGGAGCGTGCGCCGATGTGTTGAGTTTTTTTAAACGAGTACCTGTATTGTTTTTTTGTTGATATGTTAATCCTGGTTCGAATCGCTTTAATGTGTAATAGTTTGAAGTTAGCCAACATGAAGAATAATGCACCTCGTATGAACATATTATGGGCCCCGCAGATCTTCGGGGCCCAAACCAAGCTCATCTACTGGTACACCTGCTAATTGACGGATGAGGCTCTGGCACAAGCTTTTCTGTCAGGGTTAGGACATGGTCATTAGGGAGTCGCCCCCATGTACCGGCTTGCAAGTAATGCTGGTTTGGGCCCCGAAGATCTCGGTGGGGCCAATATGCCCAATCACTGTACTATATTGGGCCCTCTGGGCCTTCTTTACCCAAAACTGTAAACACAAATAAATTATACCTAATTTTAAAATACCTTTTTAAAAACAAGCTTTTTAGTAATTGCATAACCAGAGTAATTGCAAAGCCGCGGTAGCCTAGTGGTATGGGTAATGGACTGATGAGATGAGGTCTCGGGTTCGATCCCAGGTTTTACCATGGCACACACCAATGACTTTTCGATGCTTTTCGAAGTTATGTGTGTATTTATCGCAGGCTTATAAGTGTCCGGTTAATGGCAATAGGCTCGCCACCTATTACATTGGGACCTAAACATAAACTGGCGAAATGTGGGTGCTAGCACCTCTGCCTACCCCTTCGGGGATATAGGCGTGAGTTTATGTTATGTTATGTTATAACCAGACAAATAAAATGAGCCCAAACATGACGGATTGTGCCAAAGAGACGGCGGAGAGGGAGCGGGAGAGAACCCTGCCCCCCGAGTTCCGCAGTCTGCGGCGGGAACGCCGCAGACTCGTCTACGCCCGGGACTACCGACCTCCATGATCGGGGCCTGAGGACGGCAGTTGGCCGACTTGCCGTCCTTACAGAAGCAGGCCGTGGCGGAGGTGTGTCGTGTGTGTCCTGACACACGCCTGCCTACTCACCGACGCGGGATAAAACCCGACCCCACCAGGCGAGGCCGCGCTGGCGGCCAAGGTCCGCCGGTAACCCTGGGGTTATCCTTTCGAGGGCTTACCCGGGGTGCCTGGTAATGGATACTTGGGCAGGACACCGTGCGGTTTTAGTCGATGCACGACATAACCACCTCCGCTGGACGGCGGGGGGGGGGGGATTTCCGCACGTAAAAAAAAAAACATGACGGATTTATCTTATTTAGTTTAGAAGTTGGTATGACCATCTACGTCCATCTCTCCACCAGGGATATCATGTAGAATCAGAGTATTTGTATTTGCGACGACAATCCTCTTCTGATGAGGCCGTCGAGCTGAGTGCCACCATTGTTAACCTGGTACGTGTTTGTAATGGTGACCCCCTTTCCTGAGACTTTACCTTCAGCTTACCATCAGGCGAGCTGAAGTCAAATTGACGTGTCCTAAATATAAAGAAAAAAATATCAAAAAAACTCGATTGGTTTACCTTGTTTGGTTCAGGAGTTCCTATGTACACCTTCCGACTCCATCATCAGAGCAGTTTCGTAGTAATATATTATCGTATTGTCACCGAAGATACGCAAGTAAACCAAACATGAGTCCAATCTAACATCAGGAAGTGGTTGTAACATTTGACCTATACTAACAAACTAACAAAGAAAGTTAATAGAAAGCTTGTAAAAAGTTATACATTGAGACAAAAAAAAGTTTGGTGACCTCTCACCTAAATCAACAATGATTACTCCCAGACACAGTTTCCAATTATTCTAACCTGAGCAAGTTGTTCCTCTAAAGTTCGTAAAGCAAAGTTATGTTCCATAATGGTAAACGGTATGAATTTCTAAACCTTATGTTAATGAATTTTACCTGAGCAAACTGTGTTATGGCCGGGGAACTAATTAAAAACAGTTACTCGAATATAAATAACAGTGACTTGGATATGTTTACTTATCAGATCCTCTGTTTAACTATCTGTAGGGTCGCGGTGGTGGCATAGTGATTAAAGAGTCGGCTTTACGATCGAGAGGTTTCAGGTTCGAATCCTGGCCATTACACTACCGACGTGAACCCACTCCTAACACAAGCAATTTAGCTTAGCAGGAGGGGTTATATACTATATGCTGCCAGTGGGGACGCCGTTTGACCAGACGGGTGATCAGCCCTTCTATGTGGGGCCATTTCACCCATTTCCCCTATAACGACTGTCATACATATTCGTATGGCAACCGGGACCGACATCTTAACGTGCTCTCCGAAGCACGACCAGACCAATGCAAATACTTATATTCATGCATACAAATATTTGCACTGAGCGGGGATCGAACCCGCGCCTCCTGCGTAGCGGCCGCTTTCAATACCGCCACGCCACGGAGGCTGGAGGCTGGAGCAGGAGGGGTTAGGGAGAATATTAGTAATTTCGGTTACTAATATTCTTATTAAAAAAACAGAAATCCACTCCTAACACAAGCAATGTAGCTTAGCTTGGAGGGTTTAGGGTAATATTAGTATTTACGGTTACCAATATTTTTCGGACGTGTCGGTGCGTTGACGAATAAGGCAAATAAAACCGCTGACTAATAATAAACAAATAGACCGGTATTCTTAGCAATCCATGGATTCTCCGTGCGGGTGCCGGGTCCATCGCGTTGCTGAGTTGGGAACTCGGGACAGTGCCTGGGACTTGCGACCCAAGTGTAGGTTTAGATTAGAGGTTTAGACATTTAACAAATTTATATTCATGTATTTTTATAAAGAAACTTAGCAAGTAGGGTGCTTAGGCAGAATGTTGACAATTACTTTTGACCAGATATTAGCATTCCGAGGAACTTTAATTCCTTGAGACATCAATGAAACTCTTCCTAGCATTAAACCCCCAGTTTTACCAGACATTGAATTTAACAGATACTTCAGATTACGATAACACTAACACCCAATGATAAACCAAATACTAAAATAATATCGAGACGGAGCGGACCTAGATCTGAAGTAACCGTCATTTGATTAATTTATTTAACACCTTCGCCGATTACTTTTGAGCTTCATTTAAACAACATTAACTTTTAAATGATTATATTCGAACCGACCTGTTCTTAAATGACTATCCTATAATGAATGTAATGTTTTTAGGATTCAATTGTAATTATATTCATCATCCCGATTGACACTGGCTATAAGTTTCGTGGAAATAAATCAACATGGCGGCAGTGTGACTACATTTTTAAATGCGAAAGTTTTCTTATATTTTTAGTTCGTTTTTAGCAGGGAGGTCGATTTTTTAAATACTGCCTGTACCCCGCCGTTTCATCCGCTGTATTAGGTAGTCATTAAAAGATGCTAAATAGCCTATAACTTTAACTGCCATAAAAATTGAGTTATCAAACTTTCTTTTTATCAAAACGCGCACTTAGTTTATTTATTTATTAGGGATTTACATACAGTTACACACTAAATATAATTACAACGAATGGATAAATTAACAATGACTAAATGTGCACTCACAGCGTAATCCACAGAATATAATATATGTTGAGTAATGACAATTTATGCAATTAAGTTGCTATTAATTTTACTTAAATGTTTACATTGAAGAAAAAAAAGGAAGCTCCAGAGTTCCCTAGGTAGTTCCAGAGATAAGCGCGATTGATTTGATCGTTTACCAGGTCGAGAGGTCCTGGGTTCAAATCCTTTCCATTACACTACCCACTTATAACATAATGCAATTTAGCTTACTTGTAAATTCATTCAATCTATACTATTATAAAATTGTAAATTAGGTGTGGCTGTTCATTGAATATTAAAAAAAAAATACTTGGGTTACGTTACATAAACGATTCTGAACACGAATCTTTTTTTTTTAATACTTGTCTGTTTATCTGTAGTTCGCGATGTAAGCAAAAGGTACTGGTCGGATTGATTCGGTTTTTTCTATTAGAAAGGTCTTGATTGCAATTGGTTAAGTAGAATCGGAGATATGGCCAATAAATGATAAACAACCTCCGCGCGGACCAAGCCGCGGGCATGAGCTAGTGTCTTTTTTTTTTACGTGTGGAAACACCCACAGGCTTCACCACATCGGTGCAAACGTGTGTCGGAATCGGACCGACTAAAACCAAACGGTGTCCTCCCCAAGCGTCCATTGCCGGGCACCCCTTGGAAGCCCTCGAAAAGATAACCCCCTATCATAGATATACATTAAAAGAAAGTGCTTCAGTAGCCCAGTAATTACAAGTGTGGCTGTGGTAATACAGTAAGCATTTGACCACACAGGCTGACCTTATCCGGAAACTAATTTGTAGCAGCACTGTTATTAGAAACAATTAGAGAAACAGGACACCTTTATCTATAATCACCGTCTGCATCCTGTGGGATACGGACCACCCGGATTTATCCGGTGTATTTATAATAATAATAATAATAATAATTAATATATTAATATTTGGATTTGGCTCACGAGGTTGTCGACATGTGGAGTGTTGATTCGGCAATTATTGTCTCGATAGTTATTTCGGTTCACGGACTGATTGCCAAGAGCCTCGATCAACATCTCAAGAGGCTCGCGTTAGGCAGTTGGGTCAAGGGCTTGATGCAGAAGGCAGTGCTCCTCGACACGGCACGTATCGTGAGGAGATTCCTCTCTCTGGAGCCCTAACCACCGGTAGCTTGGTCCCTGTACCCGATGCCGGTGGGCCACTATTTTTTATATTTTTAAATGTATTTGTTTTTTTTTTGTATAGAATGTATTTAAAAATATAATTTAATATGTATTTAAGTGTAATAAAGGGAATAATAATAATTATAGATTACCAAGAGCCTCGATCAATATCTCAAGAGGCTCGCGTCAGGCAGTTGGGTCAAGGACTTGATGCAGAAGGCAGTACTCCTCGATACGGCACGTATTGTGAGGAGATTCCTCTCTCTGGAGCCCTAACCACCGGTAGCTTGATCCCTGTATCCAATGCCGGTGGGCCACTATTTTAAATGTATTTATATTTTAAACTATAATTTATATGTATATAAAGTTAATAAATTAAATTATAAGAATAAACTCGTTTTGAAATAAAACTATTTTTAACGAATCCGTTAAAAAACATTGTCTCCCCGTGACCATGGCTGCTGAAAAGCAATCGAAACGTCGGGATTAATTTAAAATATAAAATAACATCAAATAAACCGCGATAGAATCCGTTAAAAATAGTTTTATCTCAATGTGTGACATACGCGTAAACTTCCGACAATATCAAAAAACTCGTTTATTTTCCTCACATATGAGTCGTGTTACAGTTTTAAGGTACAACAAAGTTCCGCCGAGCCCGCCACATGCTCGCCGCGCGTTGCAGGCGACTCAGGCGCCGGAGGTCGCTCAACGACCTCCGTCCTCCATGAGCGCACACCTGGGGGTGGCAGGTGAGGCCGCCTGTCATCCCAGCGGAAGCAGGCCGGGACGGTGGGGCGACTAGCGCCCCTCCCCCAAACCGGGGCAAGACGGGGACACCGTGGTTCCCAAACCCGAGGGGGCCATCTCGAAACCGGATATGGTCCAGGGTCAGTCGGGGTGCGAGGGATATGCTCTATGGGCAACCTTACACCCCGGCGTCTGTAGACCCGAGACGGCGTGCGGTTTTAGTCAGTTCAAAGTTTAAATTAATCAAAATAGTTGTTTTAGCAGAGTCCAGTATATGTAAGGATCTGGTGTTTGAAGTAGGTTAGTTCCTGTATTACAGATAACCAGGTCCCCGTAACAAATAATTAAGGGATAAAATTAGGGTTAAAAATATTACACTCTAAATATAGTCTTAATGAAGACAGTCATTTTGGGATAAATGCTTTATTAGACAAATGCGGTAATAAACATTAGCTCTCTACATAAATCTATCTATATTGTTATAAAATTGTAAATTAGTTGTGTCTGTACATTGCAAATATAAAAAAAAATACTTGAGTTATGTTGGCGTGCGGTTTTAGTCGGTTCAAGCCCGACATAACCGCCCCCGCTGGCCGGCTGGGGGGGGGGGTATCCGAAAGGATATCCGCACGAAAAAAAAAGGTACAATACAACCGAATAACACATTATGCTATTTTTTATCCCAGTAATAAGTTCTTGTGGACTGCGAGAATAGGGTTAGTAATGTATGGCCTTACAGTAGAGCATAGGCTGAATGAATTATTATCCCCCCCTTTTTTTTTACGTGCGGAAATCCCTTCGGACACCCCCCGCCTGCCAGCGGGGGTGGTTATGTCGTGTATCGACTAAAACCTCCCCAAGTGTCAGTTGCCAGGCACCCCGGGTAAGCCCTCGAAAGGATAACCCCAGGGATTATTATCCCCCTTTCATAAGCAAGATCATAATAGGTTTCTTATAAATTTGTTATGCATAATCTCACTGTAGGATACCTAGATTGGCCCTAACTGCTGTTCAAATATTCAGTTGCAATGAAATTCAATATATCATTCTCTTTGAAATGTGGTACAGCCTGGCTCTGTGAGTAATTGGTAGGCAAGGCTTGTATGGTAGGGAGATGATACCAAGACGTATTATGCATACTGGATGTAGGGTCGGTAGCTTAATGCTTAGGCGGCTTGACGATCGAGAAGTCCCAGCTGCGAATCCTGGCTAATTACACTTCCTACGTGAACGCAAACTGTTTAGCTGCGTGGGAGGGGTTAACGGGAATACTACCTTTTTTTTTTTTTATCGTGCGGAAATCCCTTCGGATACCCCCCCGCGTGCCAGCGGGGGCGGTTATGTCGGGCTTGAACCGACTAAAACCGCACGCCGTCTCGGGTCTACAGACGCCGGGGTGTAAGGTTGCCCATAGAGCATAACCCTCGCACCCCGACTGACCCTGGGCCATCTCCGGTTTCGAGATGGCACCCTCGGGTTTGGGAACCACGGTGTCCCCGTCTTGCCCCGGTTTGGGGGAGGGGCGCTAGTCGCCCCACCGTCCCGGCCTGCTTCTGCTGGGGTGACAGGTGGCCTCACCCGCCACCCCCAGGCCTGCGCTCATGGAGGACGGAGGAAGTTAAGCGACCTCCGGCGCCTGAGTCGCCTACGACGCGCGGCGAGCAAGTTGCGGGCTCGGCGGTCCGGGAGAGTTCTAAGTCTCTCCCGGGCGCGCTCCGCCATCTCCTTCGCGAGCATTACATGCTCGCAGAAGGAGGTGGCGGTGGTCCACGCGCTCGCGCTCCGCACCATTGCCGCAATCATGCTGCCGAGCGAGAGGACTCCCACCCCGATGACTGCCACGAGGTCACGCCTCGGCGCCTCCCACGCCGGGCAGTCCGTCAGCGTGTGCAGCCCTGAGTCCTCGCTCGCGTCGCAGTGATGACACTCAGGCGTTGGCTCCTTCCTAATCCGATGCAGGTGGTCCCCGAAGCACCCCTTCCCGGAGACCACCTGCGTCAGTCGGTACGAGAGGCTTCCGTGTCGCCTCTCCAGCCAATCCTCCATGATGGGCCTTAAAGAGGATCCCGCCTGCTATCAAACTTGTTTCGGTCTTTTTAAGGCAGTCGGGTTTATTTATATTTTAATTAATAATATTATTGTATTCTTTTAGTTATGATATAATAGTAGTTTATGCAACTGTCATATAAGAAGAGGTATTAAAACACGAGAGTCTGTTTATCGTATGAGGCGAAGCCGAATGCGATAATAGGTTGACTCGAGTGTTTTAATACCTAAGTTATATGCAGTTTCATACACTACTTTATCTTCACTCATAGGAAAAATTGAAATTGAACAAAGTATGTAGGTTACAAGGGCGCCATTTTTTTCACAGTTCGAAGTGCGCATGCGTTCGCGTTTTAACAACATAGATTTTAGCGCCAAAAATCCACAATTTTCATCACTCTCACAGTAAATACGTATGTAACGACAACTCTCCAGCTAAAATCCATCAAGCCGTTCGCCCCCCAGAGTCAAACAACTATACATACATATTCTCGAAAAACTTAACCCTCCTTCTGGCGCAGTCGAATAAAAAAGAAATACATTTTTTTACAATACTCTAAATGTTAGACGCGAAACTTTGACTATCGTGACGGTGAGCGTAATGACGCTAGCTTACGGCGTCATGTTATTATGCGTACTATCGACGTCCTTTGGAAATAAAACCAGCTTCTATACCATGACGGTTAATTATCTTTATGTCATCAATTACTTGCCTTTTCAATTACCATAAGTTTCGATCCTACGGTTGCCAGTGAGGAATTACTTTGAGTAATAAGACCGCTATTTGTGTTACAGTAATTGAAGTGCCTATTTAATGTGTAATTACTTAGCTATGTTACATAAAAATCAATATTTGTATATATTTTATGTGTTGCCGGTACCACCCGTTAAAGAAAAACAGAATTTAATTTAATTTCAAAATTTGAAAATTTGTGAAGATGTTTGAATGCTTGTTACTCAGTCACGCCCAAACGGGTAAACAGATCTGGCTGAAATTTGGCAGAGGCTTTTATCTCTGGAATAGGAACCTATTACAGAGATAGATCATGGGTTGCGGGAACGAAATAAGAATCCTACGCAGGCGGAGCCACGGGCAACAGCTAGTGTTACATAAAACCAATGTTTGTTAATATTTTACAAGTATGTGATGCTATAGTGCTGAATATTATGAACTATACAAATATGTATAGTTCATAATATTCAGGCATTAATTTAGGTTTAGGTTATGGGTATTTTTTACACAGGCGCAGGCGGAGCCGGGAGCTCCGCCTGCGCAAAGGTCGGTTATTGTTTTTTGGTCATATATCTCAGGTTCTAATTAAGCAATTGCAATACGACAGATTTTAAGTCCCACCAAGACCTTTCTAATAGAAAAAGCCACATCAAAATCCGTTCAGTAATTTGTGCGTCCATCGCGAATAAACAAACAAAAAGATAAACAGACAAGAAACGCAAAGAAAAATTTGTGTTCAGAATCGTTATTTAACATAAGCCAAGTATTTTAAATTAATAACTAATTTAAATTTTTATATAGAACTAGCTGACCCAGCAGACTTCGTACTGCCTCAATCGATAGCACCTTTTAAACCTTCTCTGTACCTCCACAAATAATTCAAGACCAAAATTAGCCAAATCGGTCCAGCCGTTCTCGAGTTTTAGCGAGACTAACGAACAGCAATTCATTTTTATATATAAAGAAGATAGTATGAATAGAAAAAATCTTCCTGTTGCGAAGCCGGGACAGGTTAGCTTAATAGGCACTCCGGGACGTCTTAATTTTCTTTTTTTTGGTGTTTTTAACATATATTCACAATGGGTGTGACAATTTAGTTAGAGGAACAGATCTGCGTAGTCAAGTGGGACAGTTATGCGTAACGGGGAGTCGTTTGCACAACGTCCCACGCACGTCATACGGACGAGGGTAGTAAGTGACGGGTTAGAAAACTGTCACGCCTATGTTTTTTTTTCAACCCTTTTACACGACAAGAATAAGAACAAACTAAGAGTCTTGGGAATGCTGACATGTTTATAAAAATTTGGGTATTAGAAAAATTGACTTGGTTTACATCTATAACATAACATAACTTCACGCCTGTATCCCCGAAGGGGAAGGCAGAGGTGTATTACACACCCACGATTCGCTAGTTATGTTAAGGTCCCAATGTAATAGGGGGCGAGCCTATTGCCATCTATCGGGCACATTATTAAGCGAGCGATAATTGACATCTATTAATGCACACATAACTACGAAAAGTCAGAGGTGTGTGCCCAGGGCGACTGGGGATAGAACTCGAGACCTCGTCTCAGCAGTCCGTTACGTACGCCACTGGGCTATCGCCGCTTTTTACATCTATACACTATTATAATATTGTAAACTAGTTGGTTAGGGCACATAGCTTGGAGAACCGATGGCCGGTGGGGCAGAAGGTTTCCTGAGTGGAGACCACGTGACGGCAAGCGCAGCGTAGGAAGGCCTCCCGCAAGGTGGACAGACGACCTGGTAAAGAGCGCAGGGACTAGGTGGATGCAGGCCGCTACCGACAAGTCAATATGGAAGTCAATGGGGGAGGCCTATGTTCAGCAGTGGACTTCCTACGGCTGATATGATGATGATGATGATGATGATGAAACTTCTTGTGTCTGTACATTAAAGATATTTAAAAAAAATTGGGTTATGTTAAATGAACGATTCAAAACACAAACATATTATGTTTTTTTGGAATTCTTGTCTGTTCATTCCAGATGGACGCAAAAACTACAGATCGGATTTTGATGCGGTTTTTTTTAAATAAAATTTTTCTATTAATATTAAAGGCCTTGGTCAGAATTAAAATCTGCCATAGGTTAAGTAGAACCGGGGATATAACAAAAAATGATAAACAATTTAACCATTAATATATTTTACAGTATGTAACAAAACTAATGTCCGATCACTAAGAGGTACATTGGTAAGGTTTCTATACATATATATATATATATCCAAATATAAAATTAAAAAAGATACTTGATGAAGACCTAAATTGTATTGCAGTTTTTTATTGATACCTATATACATATACAAAACTAGTGTCTGATCAGTGACATCTTCACTGATCGGACACTAGTTTTATTACATACTGTAAAATATATTTCCGCACGTTAAAAAAAAAATGGTTAAATAAGCTTTAAGACCCAAAGTATTTTTTTTTCGTGCGGAAATCCCTTCGGATACCCCTCCGCCAGCCAGCGGGGGTGGTTATGTCGGGCTTGAACCGACTAAAACTGCACGCTATCTCGGGTCTTAAAACGGGGTGTAAGGTTGCCCATAGAGCATATCCCTCGCACCCCGACGGACCCAAAGTACCTAAGGTAAAGTCATAATAATGAGACCATTATAAAAAACCCAAAGCAAGCATAGCTTAACTGGCTTGTGTTATAGGTTCTAGAATGCGAATAAACATACTGAATTACATTTTTTGGTGTAATATCTTTATATATATATTTCTTGTGTGCGTGTGTATGTCACTGAACTCCTCCTAGACGGCTGGACCGATTTTGATGAAATTTTTTATGTGAGTTCAAGGGGATTCGAGGATGGTTTAGATTCACAATGTGGTCCACAAAAAATTAGGGTCCGCGCAAAAGAACTAAAACCATAAAAATCGAAATCCACGCTAACGAAGTCGCGGGCACAGCTAGTATATATATATATATATATATATATTATATACAGGAACACCCAGACCAATGCAATTAGACATATTTATGCATACAAATAATATTTGCACTAAGCAGGAATAGACTGCTCTACCTTCACGCCACGGAGGTCGTTTGCCCTCCAGTGTAGGCAGAGACAACAGCCCGCCATCTGCTTTCGTCCTTACACACTTCACGAGCTTCCTCTACTGTCACTAAACTTTCATTCGCAAATATGTTATTTGAATAGTACAAACAGACATTTCAATTTTATTTATTTGTGTAGATATCATTATGCGATATTAAATCTTTTTAAATTGATCAAGTTTCCTCCGTATAACGTTCATATCGTCAAATCTCAAACAAAAAATCACTTGGCGCTTTCATTTTTTGTTTGATCAAAATACAAAAGAAAGAAAAATACTTGTATTATTGGAAATATTGGAGCTTACATATTGGAAATTTCATCGTTTGAATATTTACAAACTTTCTTTATAACTTTGCAAAGGTTTTTAAAAGCTTTCAAAGTAACTTTTTATTTTTAAAATACAATTTATTTCAACATGAAAATCTTGAAATACGAGTGTGTTTGATTTTTAGGGATTTTCTTTAGAAAAGCCCTATTGCTATCGAGTTGTCGTCGACGTCGTCGTCGACGTCGTCGTTGCCAATTTTCTGTCACGGTTTTGGGTATGAAGGAGATGAGCTATCGAGTTGCTGTTTTCGGTAATAGATTCGTGCTGGGGTGAACCATTGCAAGATAAAGAAAAAATCGCAAAAAAAAAATCGCAAAATCGAAAATCCCTTGTATTCGGCTGAGCTCGTCGCAGGAATTCAACTTGTTTTTTGATTTTCTAGGAGTGTAGTCAGACTACAGAGTTATGATTATATGATAATACTAGGTAATACGAAATTTAGTCTATGACGCACCATCTCTTGCTTTCTAGTCACTTGGTAATATGCGCTATCCTTGTCTTTCCCCTGTACATACATATTACAAGCATACATATGGTGTTGAAGCGGCGATAGCCCAGTGGCGTAGGTAACGGACTGCTGAGACGAGGTCTCGAGTTCGCTCCCCAGTCGCCCCGTGCATTAACAAATGTTTATTATCGCTCGCTTAATAATGTGCCCGGTAGATGGCAATAGGCTCGCCCCCTATTACATTGGGACCTTAACATAACTGGCGAATCGTGGATGTATAATACAGAGGTGTATCCTACCCCTTTGGGGATACAGGCGTGAAGTTATGTATGTATGTACTCGTATGTATGTACGAAATAAAATCCTAACAGAAAATGCCGGAACTCGAACCCAGCACCTTATGCACAGCAATCGCTCTCGTTACCGCTATCACGCTATTATAAGTGTGATAGGAACAGTAGGGTAAAATGGACTAAATCTATTATTCATCATTCCTTTATTATTACAAAGCAGATCATCGTGAAATTCTGCAGTTCGATAGAACTCGGCTATGGTCAACGATCGGACTATGAATCATCACGCTATAGCTAAAAGGTGATGAGCAGTAAATATGAAATCTCGATACTTCAGAGTTACCTACGTGTAAAAGATAGTTGATTAGAAACTTAACATTTGATGATAAATCTCATTACACTATTATATTAGACATCGGGGTAGAATTTATTTCGTTTTTACATGTACACATCTATTTCCTCATGAAATAGTAGATTGTTACACAAGGGTTGAAAGTCAGCCATTTCACCCGAGATATTTCTGGCGCCCGAACGAAGTGAGAGCGCCAATAGTTCGAGGGTGAAATGGTGATATTCACCCGAGGTAAACATTCTACTTTTCATTTCGACTACATATGTGAGGAAATTAAAATACTACACACACATTTAATGAAACAGGTATATTGTTAATCAGTTGAAATTTAAATTAAAATTGGAAAAAAAATATTTCAGCTTTACCTGTTCATTAATCTCAATGGGAGTTAAATTAATATCTACCCATGTCAGTGGAATAACTTTCCGAAACCATTTTTAACCACAATTAACACAAGGTATTTATTTATATTGAATCTCGTTTTCCCGCTAATTATTTAGCAAACTTAAATTGTTTTTTTTTAATTCTGAAAAAAAAGTTATAATTCACACTGCCAACATTAGTAAAGTTTTGAAAATCGAATCTATTGGTTACATTGTAATCGAGTATCTAGGCGGCCATGTAAAAAAAAGCGTCATGATATCGAGGCATTATGACGTAACTTAATTATCATGGACTCCATGGCAAACCCTAAAATTAAAAAAAAAATTACTTTCCACTCTAGGGATGAAATAAGCTACTTTCCACCCATGAAAATTAAACTTTCCGAACAGGAGAGATGAAAAATAATTGTAAATACAACAATGAAATAGGTACATAATACATGTTGGGTTCGAAACTGCAGAAGTAAACATACCTCGATCTATTCCGAATTTAACGCGGACGAAGTCGCGGGCAACAGCTAGTTATTAATAAAAAAACATTAGGAATTGATTTACATTAAAAAAAAAATTCCAACTATATTTTCCACTGAAATTGAGATGTTTTTAATTTAGGTTCAAGAGCTTACCAAGTTAATCTAATTTTGCATACATATTGTCAAAGATACAGACAAGGATACTGGACTCCTTTCAGTTAGAAAAAAATGTTAGTCTAGAAGTTATTTTTACATCAGGAGATAACTAGGTCTGCGAGGCGAATCGCTGCTTGCAATGTTCAGCTGAGTGAGACATCGTGATTTGAACAGTGATCATTCCTCCGTGGCAAGTCCGATTTTGAAAATTCTTTTTGAAAGTCACAACTCTGGACATGCTTTCTGAGCGTGTAAAGTTTGGTCACAGTGTCTCGAGCGGTTATTCTCTTGGTCAAGGTTGTACGAGCATTCGCCGCCAGAGTAGCTCTGTTTTTATTTTTAGTTTGCTATTTTGTCTTTTGTATTTGTACCTTTTTTTTTTGTTTTTTGTTGTTTTGTCCCTTCGGATACCCCCCCGCCGGCCAGCGGGGGTGGTTATGTCGGGCTTGAACCGACTAAAACCGCACGCCGTCTCGGGTCTACAGACGCCGGGGTGTAAGGTTGCCCATAGAGCATATCCCTCGCACCCCGACTGACCCTGGGCTATCTCCGGTTTCGAGATGGCCCCCTCGGGTTTGGGAACCTAATCTGCAATAAAACACTTTTCTTTCTTTCTTTCTTTCTTTATTATGTAATTCCATCTGGAATTTTTTTAACGGAGATCATTCCTCTGTGGTAGCATTAATTTTTTTTAAATATATCCATAAATCTTCCTCTGATTGACCTCTTTAATCATGCCAAATTTGGTTCTGATTGGATTTGTAGTTTAGGAGGAGACCTGTGATAAAGACAATCCTGAAGTCTGGTATGAGGAGCTTTCGCTCGACTTCGTCTCACTCAGCTCAATTAGATAGAGATAATTTGGACAAAATAATAGAGCGAAGGATAGAAAAACTAGTTTTATAGATATCGTACATAAACTAGCGGAAATCCACGGGCAAAATTTAGTAATGCATATTCCTAGATTGAAAACTTAAATTATGAAATTATCTCCCTGATATCTATATCCCATCATCCCATCATCTACGAAGCAGCGAAAGCCTAGTGGTGTACGTAACGGACTGCCGAGACGAGGTCTCGAGTTCGATCCCCAGTCGCCCCGGGCACACACCTCTGACTTTTCGTAGTTATGTGTGTATTAATAAATGTTGATTATCGCTCGCTTAGTAATGTGCCAGGTAGATGGCAATAGTCTCGCCACCTATTACATTGGGTCCTCAACATAACTGGCAAATCGTGGGTGTGTAATACACCTCTGCCTACCCCTTCGGGGATACAGGCGTGAAGTTATGTTATGTTATGTTATGTTTAATTTGGACAAAATAATAGAGCTAAGGATAGACTAACTACTTTTACAGATATCGCACACGAACTAGCGGAATTCTACGGGCAAAATTTAGTAATGCATATTCCTAGATTGAAAACTTAAATTGTGAAATTATCTTCCTGATATATATATCCCTAGAGAAAGCAGTACTTGGTTGTCAAAAAAGGCCAATAAGAGATTTTAAAAGGGTCAACAGCGATCGATAGCCACCTCTAGTGTTAAAAGCTTCTGTAAGCCATAGTAAATACGTTGCAGAAATTAAAGTTTCTCTTTTAAGACGATTTAGGCTGCAAACTCGTCACAAAAACTTACAAAAAACCGACCAAGTGCGAGTCGGCCTCGCCCATGAAGGGTTCCGTAGCAGCAAGTGAAATGGTTACATTTCAGTTGATTGAATGACGTATTAAAAAAAACTACTTACTAGATCCCGTTGAAACCAATTTTCGGTGGAGATTTACATGGCATAGTGACATACAGGCGGACAGACAGACAGACATGACGAATCTATAAGGGTTCCGTTTTTTGCCATTTGACTACGGAACTCTAAAACACAATGATATTGTCGGAAGTTTACGCGAATGTCACACATTAAAATAAAACTATTTTTTAACGGAATCTATCACGTTTTTTTTAAATGTTATTTTTTAATATATATTGAGTCTCCCCGTGACCATGGCTACTGAAAAACAACCGAAACGTCGGGTTCAATGTAAATTATAAAATAACATCAAATAAATCGCGATTCTTCTTCCTGGTCGTGTCCTCATGACTGAGGGACGTGACCCCGCTGAGCAACTTCAGTCACCAACCACTTCCAGGCTATTCGGTCCTGAGCCAAATGAATTGCCTTCTGCAGCGTCATATTGGTGGCCTCTCTAATCGTATCCGTCCATCTTGACGGCGCGCGTCCTCTACTCCTGGTACCCTAATCGCGATAGAATCCGTTAAAAATAGTTTTATTTCAATATACTAAAAACAAATCATATGATCAAACAAAACATACGCTTGCAACAGCAATAACATGGGAGAATGAGGGAATAGATCCTGCAGCACTATCCCAAACCACATGATATACAGCATACTGCAATATTAAAGGAGAGAGTAGTACTTCTAGGGTCAAACTGGCAGATGTGAATATTCTGAATAAAAACTTAAATTCAAACTAAACATCTGCTTACCCCTTTTGCGGTTAACGCGATCCAAATCTAGCAAATAAACACGCAGCTTTAATTCCAAAATCAAATTATGTTTACTTAAGGATCTTCCATCGAAGCGTTGAAAACTCTAAGCCCGTTTTCCTTAACCAGCGTCATGTCTAAATACTTACCTAAATACTTTTATTTACAAACATTATTTGAAAACAAACAACAAATTGCAACAGAATCGCTTTCACCGAGACATAAAATGATCTCTAATATAAAACTACTAATATTTAATACGACTACTAATTCCAAGTACGAGAAGAATTCATGTAATTAAACTTAAGAGAACTAAAACATAAAAACGCGCTCATTAAGGAACTAAAAATCACATTCACAGTTCAAATGCAGGGATATTTTACGGAGTCCACAGAACTTCTTCAATAAAGTCAGCTGCGTGCAATTTCCACGGCCTAGAACCTAAAAGAGTCTGTTGAAATAGGGCATGCCACTTCACAACGCTTGTCTTCACCGAATTCTGGTGACCTGAAGAGCACCCACACCGACACAAAACAACCCCCGTGTAGATATACACACATACTTTCCAACGCCGCCCCTGCACGGCCTGGCCAAACCAGTACCCGTGGTTACGTCGCGGAGATCGCACGCCGCTCCGACTCTTCAATCCGAACGACCGAACGCGCCGAATGTTTTCGTATTTGGATTATTGAAACACGCCTTGTGTCAGTATTTATTAGAATAATATCAACGTCACAGCGGGAATTGTGGTCAGTTGTGTACGAAACTTGTCAGGTTTCGTTTGGTGAACAGTGAATTTCGGGTGTAACTAGTTATTACGTACGGAGGAAGTGTCAAATTTTGTGATTTCTGCGAACGCCATCGTCGACCGTAAGCTATTTTGAATGAATTATACTTTTTTTTCTTGGCCGACCGGGCTCGTCCGGACGAATGAAATATATTCGCGTATAATGTTTGTTATCCAGTTTAGATTAATGACGTTCGCCGCGGATGTTATACTATATTTTTTTCAGCACATTAATCACAAAGTTCACAATGTTTAGATACACTGACACTGCTGTCTTTAATTTTCAAAGTATTGTCTTTATATACTGCTGAAGTATATGAAGACAATCTGATCTCATCTAATCTTGTGTCTGCCAAAACTTACCGAAAAATTCCTAAAACTCACGTAAGAAATAAAAATAGAAATCGATACACGTGTTACAATTAAACTCTATACGTATGTTGGTAATGTCCAGTCCCATTTGATACACTAAAGGTATCCATTACAGAGCACTTCCCTGAACAAGCAAAAAGTGGTACCTTAACTGGACAATTTTGGTCAAGTCTTTGACGTGGCAAATTGTTTTTGAAAGTGGAAAACTAGTACAATATCTTCATTCTCCAACCTTAGGTAGGCAAATAAACTAGTCGTTAAAACGAAGGTTGAAACTTTGGACCCACTTCTGCTCAAACATTTTCTGGTTTGGCAAAATTGAGTGTCATATAAAATGTAATATAAAATTTTATTTGCAGTAGGAGTGGGTTTAAGTAAAATTTCGTTCATAGCTATTTCCTTGGAAATTTCATAACGTTTACAGATCACGAATGAATAGTGTAAGGAATATTCTAGAATGTGTGGAATATTAAATCCTTTACGATTTCATGGGAATTGAGTAAGATTTGTAGTTGAAGCATGCCGAGTTGATGAAAATTGTAAAACTATTTGTTAACATTGATATTAGAATTGAAATAAAACTATTTTTAACGGATTCTATCGCGATTTATTTTGATGTTATTTTATATTCTACATTGATCCCTTATATGGATGATATTGATACCATACACTTCAAACAACAAGACAACAACGATATTTAGTCTCACCGTGACCATGGCTGCGGAAAAGCAACCGAAACGTCGGGATCACTGTAAAATATAAATTAACATCAAAATAAATCGCGATAGAATCCGTTAAAATTAGTTTTATTTCAATGTGTGACATTCGCGTAAACTTCCGAAAATATCATTGATGTTAAAAGTGACAATAACAATTAATTACTTTTTTTTTTGTATATTATACTAAAATTATCTACTCTTTTCCAAAAAATATTTAAACGTATCGTTATAACCTACTCGTAGTTTAAGGATTCCTAATATCGTGAACAGAGGTCGAAAATTTTCATCTAAGAAGAAAAATTGTTTCAAGCTTTGCCCTAAATTTTCATTACGCCAACAAACAGATCCAGCCGCTTCCGATATCTGACTTACAATCCTATCTAAGCCAATTATCTTTTCTTCTTTATTGGTCTGAACATAAGAATTTTTCGCTTGGCTTGAAGGCTAACAAGAACTTGAGTGATATGAGATAAAAGATTATCAATCAAATTGTATAAAAGGAGAAAATAATAAACTATTCACGCGCAAACTATTCAGTTTAAAAAAAAAGATATTAGAAACCTCAATATCATTTTTGAAGACCTATCCATGTATGAGTTTGATGAAAAAATTTTTTTTGAGATTCAGTTCTAAGTATGGGGAAACCCCCATAATTTATTGTTTTTTTTTCTATTTCTGTGTTGCGGTTCACAAAATACATCCTCTTACCAAGTTTCAACCGCATAGTTCTTATAGTTTCGGAAAAAAGTGGCTGTGACATACGGACGGACAGACAGACAGACATGACGAAACTATAAGGATTCCGTTTTACATGCGTTAATAATTTTATTATTAGTACTCAAAGATTTGTAACAATTTTGTTATGTGGTATTTACGAAAGTATATATAATAAAGATTACCCCAAACATACACAGAAACTTACAGGAATCGGCTTATTTTTTATAATATTAGTATATTTAATTAAATTAATAATCACTGCATTTAAAGAATATTGATTTATAATAGAAAAAAAACGGGAACCGAAAAGGAAAAATTATTAGTCACCTAATAAGATACAATTTAACATAACATAACATAAACACACGCCTATATCCCCGAAGGGGTAGGCAGAGGTACTAGCACCCACGTTTCGCCAGTTTATGTTTTAGGTCCCAATGTAATAGGTGGCGAGCCTATTGCCATTAACCGGGCTCTTATAAACCTGCGATAAATACACACATAACTTCGAAAAGCATCGAAAAGTCATTGGTGTGTGCCATGGTAATACCTGGGATCGAACTCGAGACCTCGTCCCAGCAGTCCTTTACCCATACCACTAGGCTACAATTTATTTCTCAAAAATATCATAGAAGGGAAAATTCAAAGAAAGAAAGGAAAAGGCAGGCCAAGGAGAACTCACATGGAACTAATTAAGGAGAAGATACAAGTCT
Organism: Cybosia mesomella; assembly: GCA_946251805.1. Taxonomy (NCBI): domain Eukaryota; kingdom Metazoa; phylum Arthropoda; class Insecta; order Lepidoptera; family Erebidae; genus Cybosia; species Cybosia mesomella. Next base: position 16,114,208 of record OX276415.1, read on the forward strand.
TGTCGTATCAGGAGGTCAATTATTATACTACGACATACTACACAACGCTTCCTTGACCCAAAGTAAGCATAGATTAACTAGCTTGTGTTATGGGTTCCAGAATGCGGATAAACATACTTATATACTTTTTTTGACCAATGCAAATAGACATATTCATCCATAAAAATATTTGCACTGAGCGGGCATTGAACTCACGCCCCCTGTCGTAGCAGTCGAATGCACTACCGCTACGTCACAGAGGCCGTCAAAGGCCGTCTTTACTTTGTCAAAGTATTGGCAGAGTAAATAATAGAGTGGCGATTAATCCACCAACAAGAGCACGGCTGTTAACTTTAGAGAGAGAGAAATTAAATCAGCAAAAGTCATGATAATAATAATAAAAAATAATAATAATAATAAGGAGATGATAATAATTAATAATAATCTTGAGAGGCTCGGGATCAGTGGGAAGTCGGTGGCGGCCAAGATGCAGAAAGCGGTCTTGCTCGACAATGCCCGAATAGTCCGGCGGTTCCTCTGCCAATCGCCCTAACCTCCCGGTCGACTGTTGCCCACCTCGCCGGGGCTATCTTGCCACCTCTTTCGAACTATGGGGGAGGCGTGATGTAGTGGAATGAGATAATAATAAATTCATTTACTTCTATATAAATGGTACAAAATTCTCCTTATTAAGTAGTACAACAAAATTAGTTGCCTAAGAATTTATATTATTAAGGGAGTGCTTTGGAACTCGTACTAGGTGAGCCCTGTGTCACGAGTGCCGTTATCTTCCTTCATATCTGGTAAGTTATTAAAAAGTTGGATTCTATTGAATAAAATTCAGGTTAGGACAGAAATCCGTGACCAGACTCTTCTTAGCGGGAATACCCTGACTAACTGAACTAGCTGCATCTGTCCTGGATAGTTAAAATTCTTGTATACATATGTCTTTGGGTCTTAGACCGAATAATAATAACACTATTATAATTTAAGTAATAATAGACGATCATCGAAACCGCGGTAGCCTAGTGGTGTGGGTAAAGGACTGCTGAGACGAGGTCTCGGGTTCGATCCCAGCTTTTACTATGGCACACACACACACCAATGACTTTTCGATGCTTTTCGAAGTTATGTGTGTATTTATCGCAGGTTTATAAGTGCCCGGTTAATGGCAATAGGCTCGCCACCTATTACATTGGGACCTAAACATAAACTGGCGAAATGTGGCTGCTAGCACCTCTGCCTACCCCTTCGGGGATATAGGTATCTTTGTATATGTTATGTTTATGTTAATGTAGAAGATCATAACACTATTTTCCAATTTATGGCAATGAAAAAGTCAACTTGAACGAAAATGGTCATATCTACTTTCACGACAAATAAATCATGTAAGTTTGTTCGTAACTTGAAAACCCAGCCTTCTATCATTGCTGTACACATTATGATGTCAGAGTTAATTGTAATACTTGCTTTGCCATTGGTAGTGACACATTTCCATTTATATCTCCTCGTTCGAGCCAATTGTTGAGTATTGCTTCATTTCTACTTCAGTCTGTATTACAAAACTCAATTTTTGGAACATAAAAGTTTACACGAATATCACACATTAAAAAACAAGTTGAATTCAAGGGTTTTTTTTTCTTTATCTTGCAATGGTTCACCCCAGCACGAATCTATTACCGAAAACAGCAACTCGATAGCTCATCTCCTTCATACCCAAAACCGTGACAGAAAATTGGCAACGACGACGTCGACGACAACTCGATAGCAATAGGGCTTTTCTAAAGAAAATCCCTAAAAACAAATTTTTACGAATACATAAATCGCGATACAATCCGTTAAAAATAGTTTTATTTCAACGATTTGAAAATGATATCATTCAGGGTGTCACTTAATTGTAACCTTAGGGAACTTAGTATTAAAAAAAACTGATTTGCTGATAGTTCATCATCATCAACCTATTCTAGTCCACTGCTGGACATAGGTCTCCCCTAATGAGCGCCATAGCGCCCTGTCTTCAGCTTGCCGCATCCAGCATCTGCCCGCAGTCTTTCGCAGATCGTCATCCCACCTGGCCGGAGGGCGTCCTACACTACGTTTGCCGAGTCGCGGTCTCCACTCAAGAACACGTTTACTCCAGCGGTTGTCGGTTCTTCGCGAGATATGGCCGGCCCACTGCCACTTCAGCTTGCTAATTCTCTGTGCTGATAGTTACCTACATAATAATATAATATATTTAGCTTAGCTGGAGGGGTTAGGGGGAATATTAGTAATTTCGTTTTTTTTTTTTTTTTTTTTTTCTTATATTTAGGACACGTCAATTTGACTTCACCTCGCCTGATGGTAAGCTGAAGGTAAAGTCTCAGGAAAGAGGGTCACCATTACATACATGTACCATGTTAACAATGGTGGCACTCAGCTTGACGGCCTCATCAGAAGAGGATTGTCGTCGCAGCACCGCGTAACACCTACCGGTCCCACTAGTGCTGCGACCACAATCCCCCTGCCCGGCTATGCACTTGCTGATCCCTGAACGCAATCAAACCGAAATTGGATTACTATGGAGGGTTTTTCGCAATCGTGCACGGTGGTACCTACCCGGCCGAATTTTGTGACAAATTTGTGTCATCAAATTTCTACCACCGGTTACTAATATTCTTTTGTGCAAGATTTTTTAAGTTAATATCAGAACAATTGACTATGGAAAGTTTTGAATATGGCTTTTATTATCCAGGATCCATGGCCCTATATGGGTGTCCATTCTGGGCGGAGACCCTGAGGGCCAGACATGTGCGGATGCTGCGATAGAAGTTATATATATAATACAGTTACAACATGATAACGCAGTTTAGTATGAATTGGTGATAGCCATTCTTATTCTTCTAAAAATTTTTGAACTTCTGAACATTTCGTTTTATATCTGACTAGCTGTTGCCCGCGGCTTTACTTGTGTGGAATTCTGATCCCGTTCCCGCTACCCATGGGAATCTATTCCACCACCACAACCTATATAAGATACCCAATTCCACCATATTGTTACCTATATATCGACGACCTCTGTGGCGTAGCGGTAGTGCATTCGACTGCTAAGCCAAAGGTTGCGGGTTCAATTCCCGCTCAGTGCAAACATGTATATTTGCATTGGTCTGGGTGTTTCTATGTATAATATGTATTTATTTACAAAAAAAAAGTATTTAAGTATGTTTATCCGCATTCTAGAACCCATATGACACACTCTGCTTAGTTTGGGTCTAGGTGGCGTTGTGTACTTTGTCCTACAATATTTATATTTATTTATTTATATCAAAGAGTTCAGGCAGTGTTTTCGAATTTTGAAAGCTCCCAGATGGCTTATTATACTTCCAACAAATACTACTATATTTTAGCCAATGTATACAAAAACTTGACAAATATTTATAATAAAAATTGCCTCGAGAACCGCTCTATCTATTAATGAAAACAGCATGAAAATCGGTGCATTAGTTTATCGCTGTGGTTGTGTTTTTTTTTTCACATTTATATATATTTTTTTATTTTACCCGATATTATTTTTTTGGTTTCAAATACATATTTTGTCGATACCAAGTCATCTCACCAAATTCAGAGACCTAATTTTGTGATACCTTATATATTAGTAGGATATATACTATAGTATTAATATTACTGGGCCATATACATATTCTAACGATCAATTACGTTATAATGGAGGCCACAAAATTGTTTGAGTCTGCAATCACTTTGGTCCCTTCTTAACGACACCTATATCTTCACAAGCGGATGTAAAGGGTCGAAGAAATCAACAGAGACTGCTTCTGCTATAATAACAATACGTATTACATTAAAAAAGAGAAAGAAGAGTTTATTTAGTCAGCTCTTTTTTTTAACTTGTGGGAACCCTCATGGGTTTCATCCCATCGGCGCCCACGATGGGGTGGGCGTATCGGAATCGGACCGACTTGACGGTCTCATCAAAAGAGGATGGTCGTCGCAGCATCGCGTGACACCCACCGGTTCCACTAGTGCTGCGACCACAATCCCCCTGCCCGGCTATGCACTTGCTGACCCCTGAACGCAATCAAACCGAAATTGGATTACTATGGAGGATTTTTCGCAATCGTGCACGGTGGTCCCACCCGGCCGAATTTTGTGACAAATTTGTGTCATCAAATTTCTACCACCAGTAAGAATATAGAACATAACATATAAAATAACTTAGGTAGGTAGGTAGGTAGAGGTGTATTACACACCCACGAATCGTCAGTTATGTTTAGGTCCCAATGTAATAGGGGGCGAGCCTATTGCCATCTACCGAGCACATTATTAATAGCGATAATTAACATTTATTAATGCACACATAACTACGAAAACTCAGAGGTGTGTGCCCGGGGCGACTGGGGATCGAACTCGAGACATCGTCCCAGCAGTTCGTTACGCACGCCCTTTTTTTAACTTTTTGTTTATTTCATGTAAAGTTTTGTAATGTGTGGTAACTTGGAATTTGTGAAGTTAATACCGATGGAGACTATATCAGCAAATACGAGTAGTTAACGGGGAAAACATTGATGTAAATTTTACAGTTCGTTAAAAACCTAATAAAAGTTTTTAAACGAATGGTCTAGTTAGGAGTTCGTTAATCTAACTTTAGTGGGTTCTATTTACACTGAAGAAAGATATTTTTGTCAGGTTAATTTCTTTTTTCTTTTTTTACGTGCGGAAATCCCTTCGGATACCCCCCCGCCGGCCAGTGGGGGCCGGCGGTTATGTCGTGCATGAACCGACTAAAACCGCACGGTGTCCTGCCCAAGTGTCCATTGTCGGGCACCCCGGGAAGCCCGAGTAAGTGGTGGTAGAAATTTGATGACACAAATTTGTCACAAAATTCGGCCGGGTGGGTACCACCGTGCACGATTGCGAAAAACCCTCCATAGTAATCCAATTTCAGTTTGATTGCGTTCAGGGGTCAGCAAGTGTATAGCCGGGCAGGAGCATTGTGGTCGCAACACTAGTGGGACCGGCGGGTGGCAAGCGGTGCTGCGACGACAATCCTCTTCTGATGAGAACGTCAAGCTGAGTGCCACCATTGTTAACATGGTACGTGTATGTAATGGTGACCCTCTTTCCCGAGACTTTACCTTCAGCTTACCGCCAGCGTGGCCTCGCCTGGTGGGGTCGGGTTTTATCCCGCGTCGGTGAGTTGGCAGGCGTGTGTAGGACACACACGACACGCCTCCGCCTCGGCCTGCTTCTGTAAGGACGGCGAGTCGGCCAACTCAGGTTAAATCTTCCACTATTTATTGCTCTATCGATTTTTACTTAAAGTACTCTTAAAATGGAATCGAGGGCAAACGAAGCAATTTCCAATATTATTATTATTTGACGACGACTGTGGTATAATGGTAGTGCATTCGACTGCTAAGTCAGAGGTTGCGGGTTCGATTCCCGCTCAGTGCAAATATGTATATTTGCATTGGTCTGGGTGTTTGTATGTATAATATGTATTTATTTACAAAAAATGTAGTTAAGTATGTTTATCCGCATTCTAGAACCCATATGACAAACTCTGCTTAGTTTGGGTCTAGATAGTGTTGTGTACTTTGTCCTACAATATTTACACACTTAATCACTAATATGTTACTCAGAATCTTTAATATGTTGTACTAGCTATGCCCCGTGGCTTCGCCCGTGACATACTTCGCCCATTTAACCCATAAATACCCGTAATTTATTGGTTTCACAATGATATATGGAAATTGGCTTGTATTGTTGACATTTATGAAAACTGCCCTACTCTCGTGAGTAGTAGTGTAATGATATAAATAACTTATAACCTTCCTCGATACATAGACTATCCAACACAATTTTTTTGTTAAATTTCCTAACCAGATTTGAAAAAAAGAACAGTAGTTCTTGAGATTAACGCATTCAAGCAAACAAACAAAAATAATAAAGTAAATCGGTACTATAAAAATGAATCGCTGAATGTGTTGCTAAGCGCAAATCTCGAGAGCAGCTGAACCGATTTCGCTAATTCTTTTTTTTTCATAATATTCCTTGAAGCACGAGGATGGTTCTTACGGAGAGAAAAATTTTAGAAATTGCATGAAAATAACTAAGAATTCAGTGCAGGGTGCGACTGAAATAAATTGAGCTGAGCGAGCCTGCTCGCTCAGCTCAATTCCTGACTCTTACTTGAAAATAAGACATCTTACTACGGTCGCGCGCTTAGCTAAGGCCGCGGTTTTTTCGATGATTATTCCTCAATGGTACATTGTATTTGAACAGTTGACCCCTCTAAACACTCAGCGGTGTCTACACTATCACCATGGCAAATTTGGTCAAGATCGGTATTATGGTTCCGGAGGAGTACAGTCTCGACCAAACGGCTTACCCACGTATAAGAGCTTCGCTACGCTCAGCTCAAAAAATAGTTTACAGGCATGTTTGGGATAAATAGGTGCCACGTGTGAAGCCGCGGGGCAAAGCTAGTATTAGTATAGATATTACTCAAAAACATTACGTTGTATTATACAACACAGCATTGATCGAAATTAGAACAATATATTCACAAGGATAGTGATATGCCTTCTGTCTGTCAAAACTGTTTCAAACGTAAATATTATGGGTACACATAAATTATTGTTATTACTGAAACGTTCCATTTGTCCGTTTGGCACATATTCTGGGCCTGTAGACAAAGTCACATTCTACTAGTGGAATCGCTTCGAAGCGAACCTTCAAATGTTCAATATGTATGGGAGTGACATTATTTGTTACACGTGACATGTCGACAAATGTTGTCTCTCCCATACATTTCGGTCTTTTGAAGGTTCGCTTCGTTGCGATTCCACTAGTAGAATGTGACTTTGTCTACAGGCCCTGGTACGACGATTGACGTTATTTTTTTATATATTAGTTGTGTTTATTTCAGTGTAAAACTACTAATAAATAATGTGCCCGGTAGTTGGCAATAAGCTCGCCCCCTATTACATTGGGACCTTAACATAACTGGCGAATCGTGGGTGTGTAATACACATCTGCTTACCCCTTAGGGGATACAGGCGTGAAGTTATGTTTTTATGTGTTAAATTCAAGTGCCTAGAGGCTTATATTGTAACGTCCCCCCTCACAGAAAAAATATTCAGTCTAATTTAAATATAAAATTAAGCTGATTGAGTCTTACCAAAAAAATATGTATCTATTCAAAATCACTGGAATTAAGTGAACCAATAAAAGTCTGGAATATTCTTAAAGCTTGGAATGAATGAAATCACACAAAGAAACCAATCCGAGAAATTAGAATACTGATTTGCCAAATCACCATTTCAATGCCTTTTCAAATGTTGATACGGCTATTTAGGCACAAAGGAAGTCTCCCCGTGACCATGGCTGCTGAAAAGCAACCGAAACGTCGGGTTCAATGTAAAATATAAAATAACATCAAATAAACCGCGATAGAATCCGTTAAAAATAGTTTTATTTCAATGTGTGACATTCGCGTAAATTTCCGACAATATCACACAAAGGATTGATTATATATCGACTCATGCGTAGAATAAAGTCCGATCTGTCTGGTTGATGTTTTTCAGTAGAGGTTAGAGAAGTTGTTGACTTGTGTAACTATTAAACGGTAAGACTTGACATATAGATTTTTTTGTATGTTATTATAATGCCCTAACGTAGTTAAATGCTTTATAGTACATGTTTTTGTCCTTTTATTTCACGAGATAGTGAGTTCCATATCAACATAGGACGTTTTATGGCAGAACAGCTTGGGTCCGTAATGAACATTAGACGTTGTTTTATGAAGACGTCTAAATTAAGAGACGGTTCATATCGACATGGGTCTTTTTTTGTGGGAATAACCAATAAATTAAAATGTGAAATCATTATTTAAAATCGTTTATTAACTGAAAAAAAACTTCAAAATTGGTAACAAAACTCTGAAAGCAATCACTGCACAGTTAGGACTTAAAATTAGCACAGTCAAAGACTTACAGAACTATGTTTATTATTTATTAATGCTATGTAGAGGACGATTATGATTTTTTTTAACTTAGTTATGATATCAACAATAACATTATAATTATTAGAACATTCAGTAAGACGAGGTTCTAAACTAGTTTAGGTATACATACAACATACTTAATACTTAAAGTAGTACTTAATGAAATATGGCAAATCGTATCACAGCATGGTAACTAGGTAACCTACTCGACTACGGCTCGAACTTAAATTAGCAGTCTTTATAAAATTTATAATAACCAGTCTTAACAAATCAGCCTTATATCGTGTCAATCGCGAATCCACTTAATTATTAGCAATTAAATTGTACTTTTAGTAGTAGGTATTGTACTTATTTTAATTAACATCAATAAAATCAATAGAAATAAATCAGCTCAAAAAAATATAAAAATAAAAATTTCTTATTCTGATAGGTCAAGGTCCGATTCTTCAGAAACATCAACAGTGATGTGATGTGGCAAAGAGATAAAAAATGAATGATACTCTAAGGGAATAACTTCTGAGCGGCACATATCCATTAAATCTTTATATTTAGCAGCAGGAATATAAATAGGTTCAGAATATGCAGGTTTTAGTTCAGTTTGTACTGAATTCCTTGTGTTACCGCGTATCACTAAAATATTATACTCAGGTTGAGTTAGGTCATATTTAAAAAACAATTTGTTGGGATCACTGCCGTCTGCATGAACTTCTCGAATATTACTCCAGTTAATTTTCTTGCCCTTAATATCTTTCATCCAAACCTTATTATGAACAAGACATTTAAAGTCAAACACGTCATTCTGAGTCACTTTGCGAACTACATAGGATTCTCCTTCATTCTTGGCCCATCTTACTAATAAACGCCATTCATCAGACGTATAGATAGTTTTAGTTTGAGACGCTCTCTCGATGACAGAGTGAACACTGTCCCCCTCATTTTGAGTGTGTCCTTTTTGTAAAAATCTATGTGTTATGCCTATATTGAATTTTTTTGCCGCGTAAACATACATAGAAAATACAAAGCGATTACGATTTTGGCCAGCACAATTGTCTGACCAAAATCGAAACTCTTTAGCCCCTTGCTCAACATTAGCCTGAATAAAATCTAAGAGACAACTGCTAACCTCATTTGCACCACGTTTTGCCACAGATTCATCCCACATATAACAAACGGCTTTTCTTTTACCCATGTCAAAAACTGTAAAATTAAAAGTAGATAGTTTTCTCTTATAATAAAATACATTTATATTACCATGAGGGCATTGTAATACTTTTTCAAAATCAAACACAGCTGTAACCATGATTCCATTTGACTCTTCAGCGTCTTTTTTGTCTTGAATTTTTAAATGCCTCGCGACCTTCTTATTATTCTGGTGTTGTTGAAAAGCTTCTTTTTCTTGGTCCGTTGGATTTTTCTTCAATCGAAAAACATGGCATTCGTCGCACTGGTCCTTTTTGGGAATATGGAAGCCTAAATTGAAATTTGCATTGACAATATCCCGATATTGACGTTCTTTTGTAGCCTTAGAAGCATATTTTTCTGAGTCAAACCATTCAAGATATAATTTAAACATTTTAGCAATACTTAAATCTCCTTGCAAGTAGAGCTTTTGACTATTCTTTCTTATATAATGCGATTCAACAGGGACAAATGCCCGAACATGGTCACAAACACTTTGTTTCATTGCATCATCTATAACAATCTTATGATTATCGTGGCGACCTCTTCTGTCCTCCTCTAAAATAGCACTTCCATCGTATTTCTTCCACGCAGTCTTCAAAATACGAGTTGTAACGGCAAGAGTATTAATAAACATAGTTTGACATACTTGCATTTTCTCGCAGTGAGATTCACTGGAACCTGTAATCAATGGCAGGTAATACTTAAAAGTATATTTCCTATTATTAGGAGTATCTTGATTGAGGCATCTTTTCTTCTTCATTTTATCTGAATATTTGATAATGAAATCCCACTGCTTAGCTCGATCTCCTAGTTGCCAAAATTTTGTGAAACAGTCCAACCGCTGTTGGTACGATATTTTCTCTATACACTTGTAACGGCATTTACAGGCTAACCCCATCGTTTTTTCATCTACGGCGTTTCCCTTCTTCGTAACATATTTCTTACCTAAGTTCTTAAGGCATTTCCGTTTAACATCTATCCATTCTTTGGGATTCCTCTTTCGTTTTCTAGTCGTTTTAGGGGTCACGGTGAGATCCTTTGAGTGTGAAGGAGCAGGTGAATTTGTGGTTGAAGACGCAGAAATCACAGCGAGACTATCTACATGATTAGGGCAGAATATGTTATTGCAGCTCGAATGACCATTAGTTGGAGACGGCATAGGAGTTGGCACTGATAGTTCCGAATTAGCTGGGGTAGATCTGTGGTGAGAAACTTCTAACTCTTCAAGTTGTATTAATGGCGAATTTTCGAAACTAGAAGGCACTTCTAACGAAAATGTGCTAAGTTGATTACTGTAAACAACCTCGGCTGGCGGATCAGACACGATATTCGATATTGTTGAGTTGTCGCAGGTAATATCCATAGTCCCACCATCTTCATGAAGAATTTCATCCCATACATCAGCTAGTTCCCGACAGATTTCTTCGGCACCAGGAGGCACAGGTGATGGTTGTTGAGTCATAACGTTGTCGTAAACATTCACAACTGAAATAAAAATAAAATCTGTAAAATACTATATAAAATATTATGCAAAATGTGAAATTATGTCCCTAACAAGTCATTTAACAAATTTTAAATAAAAAATCTTTATATTTAACGATATTTTTAAATGAACAACGTCCTAACTAATTTCATTATCCCAGTAATAACGTTTCATCTTAATATCGAACCCCCAAATCGTATCACATATTCCATAGAAAAACGTCCTAATTTTATATAAAACGCTAAGAAGTTCAATAATATTGGTATAAAATCGTCTTAATGTTTCATAAGATTTTTACTTTTGCTATTTATTCTTACATAAAAAAACGATTATTCTATGAATACGCAATACAAAAATAATATTTTCGCATTAAAATGCGTGTCACTACGTCTTCGTCAAAAAACGTCTTATGTAAACATCAATCGCTAACCACTATTCTCTAAGATGAAAAAGCTATAAAGACATAAAGTTTAATAATTTAGTAACTTAATAATCTGTATTACGTAATAATATAACTCAGAAATCGTCTACTTACCAGCATTTACATTTTTATCCATATTTACAGCAGGAACTTCTGAAATTAATGAACTAAGTCCAGATTCTTTTGCGTTTTCTTTAAGCATATTCAACATTTTTCGTGATCGTGACATAGCTAAAAATATGTTTCTTTCATGCAAACACTAATTAATAATTTATAATATATTTTTTATCAAACCGAAAAAAAGTTAAGCGCATGCCACAAATACGCCCTACCTCCAGCAAACAGCGGCCGAACTGACGAACAGACGGGGCGCCCGCGCCACTTTGGCTCCCCGCGCGTCGCCGCTAGATCACTTCGCGCGTTTTTATGCGGAACTCATCTCAGATAGAACGTTATTCGATTCTATATTTTCGAAACTAATGAAGATACGAAAATTCTAAAAACGTGGGTCAGTAAAGTTCGTAATCCTTGTTTTTTATAGCTATTTAACTCATTTTCGCTCCATGATCACATCTGACTCTGTTCTACGGATAAGTCGATATATTTTTTTTAATCTAAAGAATATTAGTAACCGAAATTACTAATATTCCTGCTAACCCCTCCAGCTAAGCTTAATTGCTTGTGTTAGGAGTGGATTCACTTCGGTAGTATAATGGCCAGGATTCAAACCCGGGACTTCTCGATCATGGGGTCGACTCCTTAACCACTAAGCTACCGACGCTTACCGATTTAAGGAGTCTTCGGGAAGGGGCGGGGGGGCTGGTCGCGCTTAGAGTAAAACGCAGTACCTGGCTATAGGGCTGGAATCATAATTTAAGGCTTTTACGGGTTTGATTCCGACATCTTAATTGGAATTAATTTTGTGAAGCTAAGCGTAATTATCTTCTATTACTAGCTGTGCCCCGCGGCTTCGCCCGTGGTATACTTCGTTCCCGTGGCACTTATTTTTCCCATACATGTTAGTAATTTATTAATTCTACGATAATGTATAAAAATTTACCCGATTTGTTGACATTTATGATTACTGCTCCGCTCTCCTAGGAAGTAGCGTGATGATATATAGCCTATTCTCTGCCTCGATGAATGGGCAATCCAACACAAAAATAATTTTTCAATTCAAACCAGTATTTCCTGAGATAAGCGCGTTTAACATTAAGCTCTTCAGCTTTTTAATTTACTTGCTGTTGCCCCCGGCTTCGCCCGCGTAGAACTCTAATCCCGTTCCTGCAACCGGGATAAAAGTAGCCAATGTGCTATTCCGGACTATAATCTATCCCTGTGCCAAATTTCAGTCAGATCCGTCAGCCGTTTTTGCGTGAAAGAGTAACAAACATCCATCCATCCATCCATCCATACTTACCAAAGGAGAATGCCCATTCTTGGTTGCGCCTTTAGACGTTCGCGTCAATATTTCAAATGTTTAAAAATAATATTGATTATAGTATGACTTTTCAACACTAAATCGCTTCTATAGAACTTGGGGTTTGAATTTAAATTATAAAGATATAAAACTTGAATAATAATCGTTTCCATTTTAATTTAATTGTTACCATTATTTAAAACAAACCATTGGTGGTAGAATGCAAATATACCAATATTTTTAAAATAAAATGGTTAAATAATAATACGTGATAATAATTCGCAATGTGACATTCAAATATATTGCAGTTATGTAATCTTCATATTTCGTGTATATATTCGTAGTTTATTAGTGATAATCAGTTAAAGTTGTAAAATAATGTATGCTTCAGTGGTAGTTTTCTCTTAATTTATACATGGTATCACTGTCTTAAAACAATCCAAAAGAAAACTCAAACGTCAGTTCAACAGTCAGTGTCACAATATTTTCTTGTAGTTGTTGTTTTTCTCGTTGTAATCGTTTAATTTCTCAATAACCCCAAGTTCTGTTACAATATGCGTTTATATTTCAGATAATACTTAATGCAGGCTTTTTAATGCAGTGTATACTTTCGTGACATAGCAAAAAAAAGTGTGCAACCGATTTCCATACTGACATGGGCATTGTCCTTTCGCATTTATAATATTAGTAGGATTATTATTGCAAGAACTATTTCCAGTATAATATTCTTTTACAAAAAATCAACTGAGCAAGTAAATCCAAATTATCCAAAGTATTAATATTTCTCATTACCGAAGTCCAGATCAAACTAACAATGATTTGTGTTCTTGCTATCTCTCTGCTTAATCTTGGTTTTAGTCATCATCGTCGTCTTAGCCATTTTCGCGGTTTTGGAGAGGCCTCAAACCAAGTTTTAGTAACTAAACTAAACAAAACTTAAATATCCCAATCTCTGTTAGAACACTTTTTAATGTTCCGTTGCACAAATGGCAAAAAACGGAACCCTTATAGATTCGTCATGTCTGTCTGTCTGTCCATCCGTATGTCACAGCCACTTTTTTCCGAAAATATAAGAACTATGCTGTTGAAACTTGGTAAGGAGATGTATTCTGTGAACCGCATTAAGATTTTCACACAAAAATAGAAAAAAAAAACAATAAATTTTGGGGGTCCATACTTAGAACTGAAACTCAAAAAATTTTTTTTTCCTCAAACCCATACTTGTGTGGTATATTTTTCTAAACTGCGTTGCGAGAAAGACACTCCCAAAGTGGTAAAATGTGTCCCCCCCCCCCCCCTGTAACTTCTAAAATAAGAGAATGATAAAACAAAAAAAATATATGATGTACATTACCATGTAAACTTCCAACGAAAATTGGTTTTAACGAGATCTAGTAAGTAGTTTCTTTTTAATACGTCATAAATCGTAAACCGCAATTTCCCTTTCATTCATTCAACTCAAATATAAAAAAATTACTTGCTGCTACGGAACCTTTCACGGGAAAGTCCGACTCGCACTTGGCCGGTTTTTTTTCTATCAAAATTGTTCAGATAAATATTGGCAACAAGGGAATTGACATATATTATGATATCTGTCATAGCAACGAATACCGTTTTATAACCATCAGGAACAATGACAATCGTCTCTTGGATGGAGTTGTTTGTTTACGAGTTTACTTGTAACAAACAAACAACAAGTTTTCTCGTTAACATGACACTGAGGTTGTCGCAACACATACGAGCATATACGATGTCGCTCTCTGCGAACACATCCGACCTAAGATAAGTCATCAATAAAACACTGCGTGGAAAACAAAAATAAATTTAAGGAGTCAATGGAGCATTGTTCAATAAGGACTGACTTGTTGGTGTGCAGGTTACGGGTAGGATTTTCAATTTTTAACTCTAGAATTAGATCGGAAAAAGAGAACATCTAGGACGGGAGTTGAAACCGCCACCAGTCCCTTACAGGGAGAATGCTCTGACCAACTGAGCCGCCTAGACACGTCCCAGATATTCGAAATAAATTGGCTTATTAATTTTTTACTTATTTTACAGGTTATCAATGTTAAGATTTGAAGCATATTCGTGTATAGTCAGTGATTAAAGTCACTTGACACGTTCCGATACAGATAACCTTCTTTTTTATCGTGCGGAAATCCCTTCGGATACCCCCCCGCCAGCCAGCGGGGGCGGTTATGTCGGGCTTGAACCGACTAAAACCGCTCGCCGTCTCGGGTCTACAGACGCCGGGGTGTAAGGTTGCCCATAGAGCCAGGTGCCCAATAAAAAAAAGTTATGTTTTTACATTGTGACACTTTTTTTGCCAACGAGCTTATTTTTTTTACTTTATCTTCAGAGGGTTGTAAAAATACTTACTCATCACAATTTATTGCATTTTTGTTGGTACCTATATGTGTGCGTGTCTTTAAAAAACCAATTTTTCCTTTCTTTTTTTCTTTCTTCTATTTAAACTTTGTCGCTAATTGTATATTCAGAGCCAGATTCATAAAGCAAAACTTACAGCTAGTCAGAAAATAATCTGGTATTAAAACTCATAGGTATCAGCAGTAGTCAATTTACTGTTTCACTTTTCATGTAATCCCTACGGTTTCAGGTGGGTTTTTATTTTATTTTTATATTTAGGAAACGTCAATTTGACTTCACCTCGCCTGATGGTAAGCTGAAGGTAAAGTCTCAGGAAAGAGGGCCACCATTCTTCTGTCAGGGTCAGGGCTTCTGATCTGTTATGGATCAGGGTACCCTATTGATAAATGGATGAGACCATAAAATGTACGGCTGATACGAATTGTTTGCAGATTTCATCCAAACACTAATTTTGTTATTATGTCTTTGTCTATATATCTACAATTGGACACAATCTACATCTACTCGTAAATACACTAATATTATAAAGAGGAAAGATTTGTAGTCTTGTATGTAACGAATAAACTTGAAAACTATTGGACCAATTTCAAAAATTCTTTTACCGTTAGAAAGCTACATTATCACTGAGTAACATAGGCTGTATTTATTACAAAAAAAAAAATAGATCCTCAGAAATTCCTAATAAAACCTACCAGAGGGGTAAAAAAATTAGTCATAAAATGTCTTTCATCGCATGCGCTGCGGAAAGTATATGTATGATAGAATAAAAAAATGTCCTATACTATTATAGAACATATCAATATGTCCAACTATTGTAGTTATGTCGCTATAACTACTTTTTTATATTTTTAAAGTTGATAGAGATGCCGATCAAAATCAGACCTTGATATCAATTTTTTTTTATGCCACTAAGGTGGCAGACAAGCACACGGCCCACCTGATGGGAAGCGGTTACCGCGGCCTATGGATGTGTGCAACACCAGTGGCGTCACACTCGCGCTGCCGACCCTGTAAAGGAAAGGGGATGGGACAGGAGTTTGGGAGGGGATGGGAAAGGAGTTTGGGCTCGGGCACTCTCACTGACCAAACGGAACGCAACAGTTCAAATACTGTTACTTGGCGTCGATATTCTGTGAGAGGGTGTTGCTTCCCCGGTCGAGTCAGCCCATTCATGCAACGGCCAAAATGACTGTTCCTTGACTCTATCACTACCATTATATTAATTCTTATCCAATTAAAAGATTTTCTATTCAAAACTGTTTCAAAATTAGAAAACAAGAAACGCGACGACGCGACGGTGCGGCTCCACGTAGCGCAGCGAGCAACGCAGCGGGAGAGTTAACACCGAAGTGCGGGACAGGGGTGTGCGCATCTATGAAATAGGAGTAATAAATTACACCCCCTTTTTTTTTAGCTTGTGGAAACCCCCTCGGGCTTTACCTCATCGGTGCCGACGATGGGGTGGGCGTGTTGGAATCGGACCGACTAAAACCGCATGGTGTCCTCCCCAAGTGTCCGTTGCCAGGCACCCCGGGTAAACCCTCGAAAGGATAACCCTAGGGTTACCGGCGGACATTGGCCGCCACCGCGGCCTCGCCTGGTGGGGTCCGGTTTTATCCCGCGTCGGTGAGCTGGCAGGCGTCTGTAGGACACGATCATGGAGGTCGGTAGTCCCGAGCGTAGACGAGTCTGCGGCGTTTGAATAAAATACATAAAACAACAAAAAAAAGGATGTACAAAATGGCTTATTTGAAATTTCAACCTGTGGGGATGGGGATGGAATAGGGGATGATAGTTAGTTGGTTGCGAAAACCGACTTCTACGCGAATGGAGTCGCGGGCAACAGCTAGTAAATCGTATATAAAACTCACTTCTCTCCAAAACATACGTAATATTTTGTTTCTATTTACGACAGCACGACTCCAATCGGTTGATAAAATACCGCATCAGCCGACATCGGCATACGAATTGGGGTAACTGAACAGTTTCGTTTATGATTTTATTTACGGCTGCGCGTAAAAACAGCAAAATTGCAGTTGTACTTCTGTTATCTGTAATGTGGAATGTAGATGAATGGGCTATGCATAATATTTATGTTTGCTGACTTGTAGACGAGGAGAGAAATGGTAGAATTTGTTGTATATAGTTAGTTACACTATTTGGAAGATTAAATAATTAACAAACAATAATAACAGACACAACTAATTTACAGTTTTATAATAGTATAGAGTACTAATGTGAAATTTGAAACAAAAAAAACTATAAAAAAAACTGGCTATGATCCCTAGTGGACAAAGTTAATATATTGTTGTTTTTAGGGTTCCGTTGCCAAATGGCAAAAAACGAAACTCTTATAGATTCGTCATGTCTGTCTGTATGTCCGTCCGTATGTCACAGTCACTTTTTTCCGAAACTATAAGAACTATGCTGTTGAAACTTGTTAAGTAGATGTATTCTAGACCCGCATTTTTTTATTTTTTTTACGTGCGGAAATCCCTTCGGATACCCCCTTGGTAGGTGGCTTGGAAAAAACTTGGTTGTATTCTGTGAACCGCATTAAGATTTTCACACAAAAATAGAAAAAAAAACAATAAATTTTGGGGGCTCCCCATACTTAGAACTAAAACTCTAAATTTTTTGTTTCATCTAACCCATACGTGTGAGGTATCTATGGATAGGTCTTCAAAAATGATATTGAGGTTTCTAACATAATTTTTCTCTAAACTGAGTTGTTTGCGCGAGAGACACTTCCAAAGTGGTAAAATGTGTCCCCCCCCCCCTGTAACTTCTAAAATAAGAGAATGATAAAACTAAAAAAAATATATGATGTACATTACCATGTAAACTTCCACCGATATTTGGTTTGAACGAGATCTAGCAAGTAGTTTTTTTTAATACGTCATAAATCGTAAAACGCAATTTACCTTTCATTCTTATGTTATGTTACTTACTGCTATGGAACCCTTCATGGCCGAGTCCGACTCGCACTTGGCCACTTTTTTTATTATTCTATGAAGGTTTCACAGATAAGGCGATTAATAAATTAGAATTTGTTAAGCTACCTACTTTTGACGTTGACTGTACTTAACTTTGTGGTATATACAATGGGCGGTCTTATCACTTATAGCGATTCTTCTAGACAACTCTCTAGTCTCAAGATCAACGCTTTAACGCTTTCGCTGTTCATATTACAGCTTTTTCAATACAGGAAATAGAAAGCGGGATAAAACCCGACCCCACCAGACGAGGCCACGGTGACGGCCAAAGTCCGCCGGTAACCCTGGGGTTATCCTTTCCAGGGCTTACCCGGGGTGCCCGGCAATGGATACTTGGGGAGGACACCGTGTGGTTTTAGTCGGTCCGGTCCGGTAGTTGGTACCGAAGGGGTGAAGCCCGTGGGGGTTTCCACACGTTAAAAAAAAAGAAAGCTTTTTCAAAACGCTAGGTGCTGATAGCATCATAAGTTAGCTAACTAATCATTGTCCAGGCGGTAAAACTACTTTTTAACCCTGATAGTATCTATATACTATTATAAAATTGTAAATTAGGTATGTCTGTACATTGGAGATATAAAAAAAATACTTGGATTATTTTAAATGCACGATTCTGAACACAAAAATATTTTTTTAGGAGTCTTGTCTGTTTACCTTTTTATTCGGGTTGGACGCAAAAACTACTCAACGGATTTTAATGCGGTTAGAAAGGTCTTGGTCAGACTAAAAATCTGCCGTATGTTTGATAGAAATTGGGTAAGTAGAAGCGGAGATATGACCATAAAACGTATTCCGACCTCCACGCGGACGGAGCCGCAGGCATAGGTACATTGTAAACGCTTGCAACACACTGGCACCACTGTTGGGGCCCCCTGCTGGGAAAAAGAAATAATAGAAGGCCGAAAAAGGAACAGAGGCCTTCGGATTTCTCACAAACCTGGTACATTGGTTGAGCCCATAGGTGCTGGGAAATACATGGCTGTACCATTCACCTGTCGTATGAAATTAGTGAAAGTGTTAGTCCAACGACATCTAATTTGCCGTGTGAAGATTCGATTCAGGTGAGAACACTATGTAACAAAGCAACAAAGGTCTATTAATTTAAATAATACTAAGGTGGCAAGCAAATACACAATCCACCTATGGTTAGTGGTTAAGATAGCCTAGATTTTTGTATCACTGCACAGATTATAAAAAAGTTGTTGGTTATTAAGTGTGTCGTTTTGTTTTAATAACATAAGCGAGAATCTAAAAACTCAAAGTTAAATCCTACTACTGATCCTATCGTACTTCTTACTAATATAGTAAATGCAAAAGTTTGTATGTTAGCACACGACCCACATGATGGGAAGCGGTTACCGTGGCCTATAGACGTGTGCAACACCAGAGGCGTCACACACGTGCTGCCGACTTTGTAGAAACCTTCTAATGTTCTTCTTTAAGAATCCCATATTGTAGTCGCTTGTGGACACCACAGCAGGGTGATGATTCCACAGTTTGAGCGTGCGTGGAATGAAGTTTCTTTCATATCTTACTACGCGCATCGTTGCTGGTTGCAACGTGCGAGGATGAATTCCCTGTCTGTGGCGAGCGGTGCGATGATAGAATATGGCCGTGGGCATCATATCAAACAATTCTTCTGAACACATACCATTATATCCTTCCATTACCATTATATCATTATGGAAAGCGCAATCCATTAAAATTTTTGAAAAGATGTTACATGAGCATTACCTATCGCTGTAGCACGAAGCACATAATATTTGTTTATGAATAACACACTGTATTTACCTATATATGTATATATAATATATATCTTTAAGGTATGTAGTCTATAATATGTATATTATATATATGTAGGTATCTTAATATGTATGTAGTTTAAGTATATATATATAGTGTGTACCTGTGAAGGTTTAACTAAGTAGGTTCAATAAATATTATTAATGTTCTTAATTGAAATATTGTTTGCTAACTCCTTTATGTTACACCAACTATAACCACCCTGTTTGTGAAAATATTCCAGTCCATCCTAAGGTTGCCTGGAAGAAATCGCGTTTAGCGATAAGGCCGCCCTTTGTACATTGCAAAACCTTTTAATAATAGTTAAGTGAGGGCCGTGGTCTCCGACGGGAGCAGGTGGCACGCCGCCGCCTCTTTCTGCGAGCAGGTAATGCGCGCGAAAGAGACGGCGGAGAGGAGCGGGAGAGAACCCTGCCCCCCGAGTTTCACAGTCTGCGGCGATCTACGCCCGGGACTACCGACCTCCATGATCGGGGCCTGAGGACGGCAGTTGACCGACTCGCCGTCCTTACAGAAGCAGGCCGTGGCGGAGGCGTGTCGTGTGTGCCCTACACACGCCTGCCAACTCACCGAAGCGGGATAAAACCCGACCCCACCAGGCGAGGCCGCGGTGGCGGTCAAAGTCCACCGGCAATCCTGGGGTTATCCTTTCGAGGGCTTACCCGGGGTGCCCGGGAACGGACACTTGGGGAGGACACCGTGCGGTTTTAGTCGAGACACGACATAACCACCCCTGCTGGCCGGCGGGGGGGGGGTATCCGAAGGGATTTCCGCACGTAAAAAAAAAAGAAAAAAAAATGTGCTACTTGTGTCTGTATTGTAAATGGTGTACAAATAAAGTGTTATCTATCTATCTATCTATCTATATACACTCAAACGGCTGAACGAATCTAACTGAAATTTAACACAGCACCCCATAGGTTGCGGGAACGGTAACAGTAAATCCTAGTTGCTGATAAAGTTTAAAGTCTACTTTGCGCATATGCAATGAGTCAAAGACCTTGGGCTTGAACTCAAGACCTGACAAGCCACGATCGCAGATAGCAGCATACGTTCCATTGCGTACCAAACAGAGTGGAACCAGGTAACGATGTACTGATAAGTGTAATTGTACTTTGTAGTGATTGCAGAGTAACTGTGAACTGATTTATTGCATTTTGGTCACGGTTGTGTATGTGTTGCTCGTACGGTTCTCTTCACACCGCAAATATGTTTGAATCCAGTACTATTGAACCAGTGACATGGCCGAGGGAGTACCATCCATTATTCTCCTCCTCCGAGCGTATTCCTAACTCAGTTAGGACCGGTTTTCAGTCTAACAACGAAACGGTCCAACTTCAGTACGCACTTTTCAGTCCCTAAAAGATAGACCGTGTACTTGTTCACTACTTTAGTGGTATAACAATGCACATTGCATGGTCCACAGCCTAAAAGTATAATCTAATCAAAACATCAAGCAGTTCAAGCGCTGCTCATCATATGTTTAGCATGCGATGGGCAGCATTTATGCTGAGATGGCGACCTGTGGAGGCTCGCAAACCTATTATCTATATGTGTAGGTATATAAGTATATATTTTTGTTGTAACCTATTTGTGCGTGGCCTTAATAAACTCATTTTCTTTCTTCTTTCAAAGGTATAATATACCATTATCATGATCACTGGGATGGCTCCGCACAGTACTTATTAGACGCTCTCGACAGATTACAGCAGCGTGGTGGCGTGCCATTTGTATCATTGTGAGTCTTGAGGTTACTGATACCTTCGAACCTCTACAGTTGCGTAGAAACGATGCGAAGATGCCTTACTGGCTGTATTTTACCACTTTTACCACGGCGAGTGTTCTTATGAGCATTTTCAACTTATCCCACTGACTCCCTTCCGATCCAGAACAACACGTCCTGGACTGCGATGCCATCCGGCCATGGTAGAAACAATACCGTCCCGAAGTCAGCGGTTCGGTGCTTCATTTCTTTGTCGCACGATATAGAGTTGGATTGCTCCATCCATGCACGTGTTTTGCTTATAATCCCGGATTTTTCAAGCTTGACCACCATTTTTGGATCGTCAGCATTTGGGATGGTGGCTCATATCTTGTGGACTTCACTTAAGCTTCTCACCAACCAGCAGTCAATTGATGGATTAAAAAAATAAAATCTTCACAGCGATTTTCCAGTTAATAATAATAATAATAATTTTTGCGTTTTAGTTGCGTCAAAGTTTGCTCTTTGGAGTCCGAGGTCCGCATATTTATTGTTGATTGGTATTTCGGTGTTTTCGGGTGTGACTACCATCTGGTCTGCCAACACTGAGAGCAAAACTTGTGTAAGAGCCTTATTCGTAGTTTAGCAGGTGCACCGATTAGCAGGTGAGGTTGACTTAGACCTCAACGAGGACCCTCTACACCCCCAAGGTGATAGATAAGATGTATTAAACGTGTACACATATATTTATACCATGGTCACGTTAATTTCCGAATATGCATATCATGGACCTCGAAAGTTCAAAAGTTATTACTATAAAAACTTCGTTTAATAAACATATACTTTTGGACCACATATTTTTTATTGCCCCGGGTGGGCATTTGACCTACAAACTGCCAGCGGCAGGCCGTCCACCATCCGAGCAATTAATAAGGTTTGCGTACAATTGTAGACAAAGGATCGTGAGAACGTTTCGAGGTCGAGAACCTTCTATGCCCAAGATTTTGACCGTAAATTGATACGGTTTAGTGACATCCACCATTTTCGTCCACTGTTCTATTACAGTCTTATTTATATTATTATCTACCACCGGTTTAGAGAAACCAAAAGTAGTTTGATGGCTTAGACATTATGTTAGAAATCTATAGATGGTAGTTTCGAACCCAATCATTAGTTAATAATACCTTTTTTAGGGATTTTCTTTAGAAAAGCCCTATTGCTAAGGAGTTGTCGTCGACGTCGTCGTCGTTGCCAATTTTCTGTCACGGTTTTGGGTATGAAGGAGATGAGCTATCGAGTTGCTGTTTTCGGTAATAGATTCGTGCTGGGGTGAACCATTGCCAGATAAAAAAAATCGCAAAAAATCGCAAAAAAGAAAATCGCAAAATCGAAAATCCCTTGTATTCGGTTGAGCTCGTCTCAGGAATTCAACTTGGTTTTTCTGGCGGAAAACCCTTCGGATACCTCCCCGCCGG
This sequence comes from Cybosia mesomella, assembly GCA_946251805.1. Taxonomy (NCBI): domain Eukaryota; kingdom Metazoa; phylum Arthropoda; class Insecta; order Lepidoptera; family Erebidae; genus Cybosia; species Cybosia mesomella. The sequence goes on from OX276415.1 coordinate 16,137,059, forward strand.
CCAGCGGGGGTGGTTATGTCGTGCTTGAACCGACTAAAACCGCAAACCGTCTCGGGTCTTAAGACGCCGGGGTGTAAGGTTGCCCATAGAGCATATCCCTCGCACCCCGACTGACCCTTTTTTTTTTTTTTTTATCGTGTGGAAATTTCTTCGGATACCCCCCCGCCGGCCAGCGGGGGCGGTTATGTCGGGCTTGCACCGACTAAAACCGCACGCCGTCTCGGGTCTTCAGACGCCGGGGTGTAAGGTTACCCATAGAGCATATCCCTCGCACCCCGGCTGACCCTGGGCCATCTCACCACTAACAGCATCGCTCATCCTGTCTCCTCTGAAAGCAGAGGAGTACGGAGAGCGATGTGTTCCCGCCACGTTGGGTATTGGCCGACGATCAATGCCAACCCTATGAAGGGGTGAAGGGGAAGCCATTGACCGCCGCCCAGGGTGTACCGGCCGCTCCGATTCCGTTCCCCCCGGACTGCAGCGGGCACTCGAGGAGGTTACCCAACACACACCCCACCCCGACTGACCCTGGGTCATCTCTGGTTTCGAGATGACCCCCTCGGGTTTGGGAACCACGGTGTCCCCGACCTCATCCATCATACGAATGTTGTATACGTGAAAGTTTGTATGTGTGTGTGTCTGTGTATGTATGGATGTTCGTTACTCTCTCACGCAAAACTACAAACGGATCTGAGTAAAATTTGGCGTAGAGATAGATTTCTGATAGATAGATAGAGAGATTTCTGGAGTAGTTCATATCCCGGGAATAAATTCCTGTAGGCCGCAGGCCGACTTCCTTCTCCATGTAACACCAAAGTGTTTGCCATGAAAAACCAATGAGCCCAAACTCTATAGGTTTATCTTGTTCAGTTTCAGAGTTCCTACGGTCATCTCCCTATTCCTTCATCAGATCAGCTCTATAGTATCATTATTTATCCATTGTCATCGAAACTAAACATGGATGCACCATACCAACAACATTGGTTAAAGATAACTTTACCCAAACAAAGCTTGTAACGATTGCTTCGATTCAAATTAAATTGACCCGGGGGTGTTGACCACAGGTGCGTGTGCCAGTGGTCTGGGGGAGAGGAGGGAGGCGTGAGCCACGAATCTAACTAACAAGTACATGTTACATTTCAATTTTAGTAAATGCCACAAAAGCTTTAAGTTAAAAATCCTCCAAATCAGTTCACAATTCTTCTCTCTCAAACACAATCTCAAAATCATAAATTACCCGAATCTATTTCAGAGGTTCTTGTCCGAAAGTGCTCATCTCACAGCATTATTGATTGTATTAAATCCACCATCAGTATGCCAAATGTTGGTGCCAAATGGTACTTTAATTTTCGAACATTGCAACTATAATTGTTATCATCATCATCAACCTATTCTAGTCCACTGCTGGACATAGGTCTACCCTAATGAGCGCCATAGCACCCTGTCTTTAGCTTGCCGCATCCAGCATCTGCCTGCAGTCTTTCGCTCACTAATAATTGTTATATTTGACAGTTTTTACTCATGCAATACAAATCTATTCTACACTATCTATTTTTTACACGTCAATTTGACTTCACCTCGTCTGATGGTAAGCTGAAGGTAAAGTCTCAGGAATGAGAGATGTTATCTATACTTATGTTATAAAGAAACAGGACCGAATTTCCTGAGTTGTTTATATGTCTGGGGTAATCTTGGGGTAAACCATTGCACATATTGGAAAAATTCTTTTACCATTTGAAAGGTACATTATCCCCGATGAACATAGGCTATATATCGTGTGTAAATTACGATAGCTTGAGATAAAAAAAAAACTCGTATAAACCGAAGCCAGGGCGGCCCAAGCCATCGTAATTTGCAATGCAATGTTTGCAATGTTTGTCAAATAATTTTGAAAAATTTGGAATGCTTATTACATGATAGTAACCTCGACCTAGGATAAAAAAAAACGGGATTGAATTATCTTGGGTTTCTTTTTCGGGCACCAATGCTGAAGCGCAGTATTACCCCTCCCCCGCCCTCCTCGTACCTTACTCCCTATAACTTGGAACTGTGGTGGCGTAAAAACAACGGCGATCATAATCAAATAGTTGAACACTGATTAAGACCCTTGGCTTAGTCGTCGGTTTTATATTTGTATTTGAGTTCTTGAGTACATTTAATATTAGTTTAATAGAAGTGTTCTGTATTGCTTACTATAGAGTAACTCTTAACAGTTCTAAAGCTAACATAAAATGCATTGTTCGTAAGACCAATTCAAGAGAATGTTTAGTCGTGAACAAAAGGTTTATAATATTATATATCAATGTATGGATCGTCATGTTTGACCTTGAAAGCGACGGAAGCAAGACAACTATATGTAGCAGATATCCGAATATTAAGAGAGATGTGTATATGAAACAAACAATGAATATAGTAGAAGAAGTTTGAAAGTTGCATGAGTGAATTAAAAATTGAGATGCGAGTGACTGTCGTGGAATGGACGTATTTTGGGAAGAGATGAATGTAATGTTGGTAAAAAGGTTGAAATGAATGTAGAGGGCTTTAAAAGCAGAGGTAGGCCCAAGAAAAGGTGGATGGGATGCGTGAAAGAGGATATAGCAAAGAAGGGAGTGACAGAGGAGATGATATTTGACAGGAATGTATGGAGGAGGTTGACATGTTGACATGAAGCCATCAAAGAAGCGATCAATGTTGCCAAGTTTTGGGCAGGACGCAACTAATTATTTTGAGTGTTGCCATTGACAAGTCGAAGAAGAAAACTAGAGTATTATTAACAATAAAACTTTACATGACCATAAACAGTTACTAGGCAGTAATCATTAACTTACCAAAGACACATAATTTCGTATTACATGATCAATAGTAATAAATAATTACGAAACATCAAATCGCCCCTTAGTACGTATTATTTTACAGCATCGTATTTCTTGAGTACTTCATTTGAGATTATTACCTTACACAAACTGTATGTTTAACGTTTTCATGTTTAACTTTTCCTTATTCACTTCTTTATAATATAATCTGCGTACATTATATACGCTATAAACCTTCCCACGTTACATGTTTACTCACTGTAAGCCGTAATACTAGACACAACACAGACGAAACGAAACCTGTAGTTGTACTAACAAATATAATTTTATGGATTCTTACGGTCCTTCAGAGAAGAAAAATACAGCAGCTTATGAATATTGAAAGAAAAACAAAAACATAAAACCATTGAAAGTCGAAGATAGAACGAAAGAAAAGAACTTTTAAAGGTCCGACAAAATCAGCTTGCATTCAAAAACAAATTCTTAACAAAACCGATTTCTGAACAATGGTTCCCAAAGCTACCCATCACACCGAACAAAACAAGAAAACGTTTTTGATGAATCAAAGGAAATCGTTTTAATATTGGATCAGCGATTCGGTGTGATAGCGACCGACGAGTGTATTAAAAGACGTTGAATCGGGTCACATAGCGATGTTTGAGCGCAAATTATTTAAATTATTTCTGTCTTTCCGTTTTATTTAGACACCGTGATGCGCGTTGCCAGTTGTATAGATGAAACTTGTTAGTTATATATTTTGTGCGATGAACTCATCATTTAAAATCGATCTGAGAATTTTTCGATGGAGGCTATTACCAGGTGTATACAATGAAATCCATGAAGGCAGCGTGCCAAATATAGGTACACCTGACGGCCTCTGTGGCGTAGCAGTAGTTCATTCGACTGCTACGACAGGGGGGCGCGGGTTCGATTCCCGCTCAGTGCAAATATTTGTATGCATGAATATGTCTATTTGCATTGGTCTGGGTGTTTCTATGTATAATATGTATGTATTTACAAAAAAAAAGTATATGTATAAGTATGTTTATCCGCATTCTGGAACCCATAACACAAGCTAGTTAAACTATGCTTATTTTGGGTCTAGAAAGCGCTGTGTAGAATGTCGTAGAATATTCATTATTATTATTACCTTTAACCTGTGGAAAAAAATGGAGGTAAAAAGCTACTCCTTGTGACTGAGAATACATGAGAAGGATGAATTATTTTAACTTTTTGTACCACAAAGTCATTGATAAATTTCCTCCACACTCGTGATGGAAGCCCATTGTTCATATAAATTAATATTTTGAAGAGAAAGGCCGAATTTTTTAAGTTTGTTTATACATATTAGCGTGCAGCGGCGTTGTTTGAGATACGTCGCCCGCAAATTCGACTGTGGCACATCACTGCAAGACTATAGTGATAGATTAGTAGAGTTTAATATGATTTCGCTTCAAGCCCGCCGAAGAAGGTAAGATCTCCTTTGCCTTCACAAAATTATACACTCCGCCATAGATGCGCCTGGTTTGCTGTCTGCGGTCTGTATCAACATCAGGCATAGGTCGCGCTGTCCCAACATATTTTTGATACAAATTTACAAAAATAACACCTCTTTCTATAACCCTATCGTAAGGATGTGTCGCACATATAACCAAGTAAATCGGGTCAATGATGTGGATGTATTTAATGGTAAATTCTCCCAGTACAAGAGGATCATAACGCATATAATAAATGCACAATGTTCGTAGGGTAATTAATTTACAAATGTAGTTTTAATGTTGGATATTTTTGTATTTGCATAGTGTTTTAGTTATTTGAACAAGGCAAATAGTTGTTTTTGCCTATGTTTTAACTTTATCACGTTGTGTATGCTATATTTGGATTACTGTCTAGATTTAATAAGTAACTATTTCCAAATATTCTCATGCAACGGCAATAATCTGTAAGCGTACCTTCCAGAAATAAATAATTAAATAAATAAATATGGTTGGGGTAATCTTCGGAACCACTGCACGTATTGAAAAAAAATCACCACTTGAAACGTACACTACCCCCGATGGACATTGGCCATATATTAAGTGGCTTAAGTTAAAAAAGAAAACTTATATAAACTAAAGTAGATGGGTTTGTTAATGTAGATATAAAGCCATTGTATTCTTTTACATAACAAAACATAAACTCACGCCTATATCCCAGAAGGGGTAGGCAGAGGTGCTAGCACCCACGTTTCACCAGTTTATTATTCATTTTATTATTCTTTTTAAATACCTATTCATCCACATAAAGCATTTTTTTAAAGGAAAGTTAACGGGTTATTGATTCACGAGTGAGTTGAAAAAACTTTAAAAATTTGTAAAAGCGAAAGGTGGCAACTCGCACGACAGTTGACGAATATGTTTACATATTGGGCATAGGCTAGAAAGTGATTAAATAGACCTACATATAAGGTTTTTCTTTTGTGTAATCAATCATCAAATCCAGTGAGGAGGGACAAACAAAACGCTAATGACGCTTGAAATAGATAGCTCTAGATAAAGTGGTTTTAATAGGACGGGGTTATTGGACGTCCTATTATTTATTTTTGGCATCGTTTTTTTCACTATAGAACAAAGAAGCATTGTCTCAAAAGTAGTCTTGGTCAGTGTTACGTCCGGTTCAGGATTCGGTTAAAGGTCTCCTTTATAAGTAATCAAGACAATGACCGAACCGAATGATTACAGATAAGAGTGCTTTTTTTAGCGTGTGGAAATCCCCACGGGCTTTACCCCATCGGTGCTGACGATGGGGTGGACGTGGCGGATTCAGACCGACTAAAACCACACGGTGTCCTTCCCAAGTGTCCATTGCCGGGCTCGAAAGGATAACCCCAGGGTTACCGGTGGACTTTGGCCGGCACCGCGGCCTCGCCTGGTGGGGTCGGGTTTTATCCCGCGTCGGTGAGTTGGCAGGCGTGTGTAGGACACACACGACACGCCTCCGCCACGACCTGCTTCTGTAACGACGGCGAGTAGACCAACTGCCGTCGTCAGGCCTCGATCGTGGAGGTCAGTAGTCCCGGGCGTAGACGAGTCTAGTGTTGATGATTATTTTAGACAAGTCATCATTATTTCTTAGTTGCGTCCAAAGTTTGAGCTTTTGTAGCCTGAGGTCCGCTTTTTGGTTTCGATTAATATGTATAATATCTGGGCATCATATCATATCCTGCGTCAGAGGCTCTTCTGCTGTTTATCAGGTGCACCGTCTTACAGGTGAGGTTGGTTTGGGCCCTAAATGTGATGATAGGGTCCTGTAAACACTACAAATGTAACATATAAATATTTCGTGTCACAGTGTTTGTTATCGAAGTCCTCCGAAACGGCTTGACTGATTCTTATGATATTTGTGTATATTTGGTAGGTCTGAGAATAGATCGTAGGCTATTCTTCATCCTAAGGTGAACGGGATGAGAATTCAAAATGGTTGGAGCTGCGAATACAGCTAGTACACTTATATTATTTGAAGAGTTCTTTGCCTTTTCTAGGATCCCATCAGATCCTGACTAGATGACATTGGAACTATTGGTTTAAAAGGACCTTATACAGAGTTTATATAATTTTTGATTAAAAAAAAACAAATTAGTCAAGTCGTCTTCGAATGATCGGAACTCATCCTTCTATTCATCCTACATCCTACACCCCACTTCCTACTAATAATATAAACGCGAAAGTTTGTACAAATAGATATTTATGGATACAATACAATATGGATGTTTGTTACGCTGTCACGCAAAAACAGCTGAACACATTTGGCCGAAATTAGGTACAGGAATAGAGAGGGCACGCCGCAATAGCGGCGGTAAGGCCCATCATGGAGGATTGGCTGGAGAGGCGACACGGAAGCCTCTCGTACCGACTGACGCAGGTGATCTCCGGGAAGGGGTGCTTCGGGGACCACCTGCATCGGATCAGGAAGGAGCCAACGCCTGAGTGTCATCACTGCGACGCGAGCGAGGACTCAGGGCTGCACACGCTGGCGGACTGCCCGGCGTGGGAGGCGCCGAGGCGTGACCTCGTGGCAGCCATCGGGGTGGGAGTCCTCTCGCTCGGCAGCATGATTGCGGCAATGGTGCGGAGCGCGGGCGCGTGGGCCACCGCCGCCTCCTTCTGCGAGCATGTAATGGAGCGCGGAGCGTGGCGGAGCGCATCCGGGAGAGACTTAGAACTCTCCCGGTCCGCCGAGCCCGCAACTTGCTCGCCGCGCGTCGCAGGCGACTCAGGCGCCGGAGGTCGCTTAACGACCTCCGTCCTCCATGAGCGCAGGCCTGGGGGTGGCGGGTGAGGCCACCTGTCACCCCAGCAGAAGCAGGCCGGGACGGTGGGGCGACTAGCGCCCCTCCCCCAAACCGGGGCAAGACGGGGACACCGTGGTTCCCAAACCCGAGGGCGCCATCTCGAAACCGGAGATGGCCCAGGGTCAGTCAGGGTGCGAGGGATATGCTCTATGGGCAACCTTACACCCCGGCGTCTGTAGACCCGAGATGGCGGGCGGTTTTAGTCGGTTCAAGCCCGACATAACCACCCCCGCTGGCCCGTGGGGGGGTATCCGAAGGGATTTCCGCACGATAAAAAAAAAAAATATAGCCTGGAATAACACATAAAGCTTCTTTTAATCCCTGGAATAGGTGTCCATGGAAAGCGGGAACAGGATCAGTATTCCACGCGGATAGAGCCACAGGCAACAGCTAGGACATTTTAATATCAAACAAACATTTAGACGAATTGAATTAAGAAAGTCCTGCTTTTTTTAAAGGTAAATAATAATAAATATTCTACGACATTCTACACAGCGCTCTCTAGACCCAAAGTAAGCATAGTTTAACTAGCTTGTGTTATGGGTTCCAGAATGCGGATAGACATACTTATATACTTTTTTTTTTTGTAAATATATACATAGAAACACCCAGACCAATGCAAATACAAATATTTGCACTGATCGAACCCGCGCCCTCTGTCGTAGCCGACGAATGCACTACCGCTACGCCACTGAGGCCGTCTGTTAGGTGGTTAACAATTTGGATCTAATTAACAGCCATTTTGCCATAATCCCAAATAGGTTTAAACTAAATAGCTATTCGAACGAACGGATATAGCCGGATCAGTTTAGCATCTAAAGTACCTCCAGATGAAATTTGCCAATTTGAGACATGGAGCGTAAAACTAGATGTTATTGAATGAAACAGAAATACGAAATTTTATTCAATATGATTATTGAAATAGCACATCTGGTTTTAGTATTAGTAACAGACACTGGTACAATTGATAACAGTAAACAGAACATATGTGGATGAGGGTGTTCAGGGCTCTACCTACACCCTTGAAGCCAAACCAATCTCAACTGCTAGTCGGTGTACCTGCTAAACAATTGACGACAGTCTGGCGCATGCTCTCCTCTCAGGGTTGAGAGGTCAGGCGGCAATCGCTACTGGAAAAGCCAACATACCAATTAAAAACCATAAGCGAAAGTGCAAGCTCCAAAATGCACACTTTTCACGCTTCTGGGAAATCGCTATGAAGATTATGATAATGAGTTTATATGCCTATGGATGACAGAGTTTCTGCAAAAATATAAATCAAAGTATTTCTTGGCTGAGTTTTTATTTGCTGCTGGGTGCTGGACTACCTCCTGTCAAACTCGCTGCGCCCCAGTATCTGCACGGTTGAAGACCTAAACGGAGCGACCGAAAGCGCTCCTGCGCAGAATATCTTTCGTAATTCGCTCTGTATCATTAGAAGTCCTGAGGTAACTAACACTTCGAACCTCTGCAGTTGCGTAGAGATGTTGTCTCTTTAGCTATATTTTATGGCCTCTGTGGTGTCATGGTGTCATCCACATACGCTAGAACCGACAGTAACGAACTGGAATGATGTTCCTGCACACGTGTCTCCTTCTTCTTACAATTTTAGGTTCTTCAAGCGGGGTGAGCATTAAAATATTCTGCTGAGACCGTCAAGGTAGGAACCACCAGGATTTAGGATCAACAGCATCTGGAATGGTGGTTCGTATCTTCTGTGTCTTAGCATCTAGCGGGGAGCAATTAATTGACGATTGGACTATTAAAAAAGCGGCCAAGTGCGAGTCGGACTCGCCCATGAAGGGTTCCTTAGTAGCAAGTAACATAATAATTGAGTTGTTTGAATGAAAGGTAAATTGCGATTTACGATGCATGACGTATTAAAAAAAGTACTTACTAGATCTCGTTCAAACCAATTTTCGTTGGAAGTGTATATTTTTTTTAGTTCTATAATTATACAGGGGGGGGAGGCCCTCAAAATTTATTGTTTTTTTTTTCTATTTTTGTGTGAAAATCTTAATGCGGTTCACAGAATACATCTACATACCAAGATTCAACAGCATAGTTCTTATAGTTTCGGAAAATAGTGGCTGTGACATACGGACGGACAGACAGACAGACAGACATGACGAATCTATAAGACGAATCTATGAGACTCGGTGTCTTTTTAGGGTTCCGTTGCCAAATGGCAAAAAACGGAACCCTAAAAAGACACCGAGTTTTGTTGCTGAACACAATTAACACCACTCAAATATTGCCTTCGACACGAAAAGTTAGATTTTCTGAACCCACCACTAAGGTACCCTATGTAGCTGGTGCGGAGCGCGAGCGCGTGGGTCGCCGCCACCTCCTTCTGCGAGCATGTGATGCTCGCGAAGGAGATGGCGGAGCGCGCCCGGGAGAGGCTCAGAACTCTCCCGGCCCGCCGAGCCCGCAACATGCTCGCCGCGCGTCGCAGGCGACTCAGGCGCCGGAGGTCGCTCAACGACCTCCGTCCTCCATGAGCGCAGGCCTGGGGGTGGCAGGTGAGGCCCCCTGTCACCCCAGCAGAAGCAGGCCGGGACGGTGGGGCGACTAGCGCCCCTCCCCCAAACCGGGGCAAGACGGGGACACCGTGGTTCCCAAACCCGAGGGGGCCATCTCGAAACCGGAGATGGCCCAGGGTCAGTCGGGGTGCGAGGGATATGCTCTATGGGCAACCATACACCCCGGCGTCTGCAGACCCGAGACGGCGTGCGGTTTTAGTCGGTTCATGCCCGACATAACCGCCCCCGCTGGCCGGCGGGGGGTATCCGAAGGGATTTCCGCATGAAGAAAAAAACCCTATGTAGTGGAGTTTAAACTCTTCCTAGATTACATTAACAGTTTACAGAATAAAGTAATTTTAAAACCATAATTTGTTCAAAATGAAAACAAAATCTAATGTATAACCATTACTTACTCTGCCATCAATTTTCACGCGGAATGTGATGTAGTAATACTAAATTGAGTTCATCACTCAGTTTGATTCTGGTATGCTCAGTATATGGGTCATCCCGCCGCAAATGCTGGAAATTCCGGGTCCGCTTTTGATAAAACTAAAGCAGTTTTCTAAATATATTTATAGCTGATATAAAACAATTTTATTGCTGCCTCGTTGGTCTCATAATTGTATTCCTTTATATTTACATATGATTGTGTAGTTCAGTTGGGTAAAACTGTTACTGAGGTTTCTTTAACCGTTAAGACCGAGGTTGCGAGTTTGATAGTCTCTCAGTGCAAATATTTTTATGCATGAACATATCTATTTGCATTGGTCTGGTTATTTGTATGAATCTATCATGTATATGTATTTTTAGGTAGATTTCGATGAAATCGATCTACCTATTGGTTTCTTGACTACTGTCGAATTTAAAAAAAAATTCTTCATAGGAGGTCTAGTTATGACCCCCTGAGTCCGAAATGACCACTGGTCAAAAAGTTTATATATTTATATATATGTATGTATGGTTCCACTTCCCAAAATTTGCGGCACTCTCACGGTCGCATTTTTGCCCCGATCGCTTTCAAACTGCGGTCAAAAATTACTTGGGTGTAAACTTAGTTTAAGTTCGTGAACGGGTGGAATCCGGCCTAAGGGGACGGTAGGGCCTCACTTTTTGTGAAATCAGTTTTTCCTCAAAATTTCACGTTCCATGAAAGATATTCAAACCGTTCTAATTTTATCCCATAGTATACATGAATACCAACAATTATAAACCTATAAGATTAAAACTTTAACTAAAAGTGGAGGGGGGAAAAACCAAAATTTTTCGGGGAAAAAATCATAACTTCTAACCGGTGAACATTCTTGACGTCGGAAACATTTTTAATCGATAGGCCATTTTTAAGTCTAAAATAAATATCTGAAAAGTTTTTCGCTGAATGTTACCGTTTTCGAGAAAAAAAAAACATGTTAATAAAATAATATTAATTGCTTCACGAAATCTACCTGTGCGTTCCATCTGCGGGAACGGATTTTTTTTAATGTTCACGTCAATATTACTTTACCTCGCCTGGTGGTAAGCTAAAGGTAAAGTCTCATAAATAGGGGGGTCACCATTACAAACACCGATAATGCTACAATGATTGACGGCCTCTCAGCTTGACGGCCTCATCAGATGCATTTTCACGCCCGCTTAAAGAACCCGGGACTGTAGGAAGAAGGAAACACTTGTGCTGGTAAAGAATTCCAGGTCTTGATGGCGTGGCAAAAAAACCGGTTCATGATGGAATTGTTTGCACCGTGTGAGGGTGATACCTTTTTTTTTCATGCGGAAATCCCATCGGAACCCCCCCCCCGCCGGCCAGCGGCTTGAACCGACTAAAACCGCACGCCGTCTCGGGTCTTAACACGCCGGAGTGCAAGGTTGCCCATAGAGCATATCCCTCGCACCCCGACTGGCCTGGGCCATCTCCGGTTTCGAGATGGCCCCCTCGAGTTAGGGGACCATGGTGTCCCCGTCTTGCACCGGTTTGGGGGAGGGGCGCTAGTCGCCCCACCGTCCCGGCCTGTGAGGGTGATACCTCAGACTCGCACGTGATGTTCCATATATGAAAGGCGAGTATATCCGCGTTCTAGAATCCATAACACAAGCTTATCCATGCTTATTTTGGATCTAGATAGCGTGCTGGATTTCCACCATACCTTTTTTTTTTTTTTTATCGTGCGGAAATCCCTTCGGATACCCCCCCGCCAGCCAGCGGGGGCGGTTATGTCGGGCTTGCACCGACTAAAACCGCACGCCGTCTCGGGTCTTCAGACGCCGGGGTGTAAGGTTACCCATAGAGCATATCCCTCGCACCCCGGCTGACCCTGGGCCATCTCACCACTAACAGCATCGCTCATTATGTCTCCTCTGAAAGCAGAGGAGTACGGAGAGCGATGTGTTCCCGCCACGTTGGGTATTGGCCGACGATCAATGCCAACCCTATGAAGGGGTGAAGGGGAAGCCATTGACCGCCGCCCAGGGTGTACCGGCCGCTCCGATTCCGTTCCCCCCGGACCCAACACACACCCCGATTTCCACCATACCTTATTTCATTTCTCTTTCCTCGCTTTCAATTCTCAATCTATCAATTCTCCTCTATACTGACTTGCAAAGATTGTTAAGCTACAATACCTGTTAACCATCACGTGAGCCATGTGCTATTTTCTACTTCTATTTTATACTACATTCTACATAGTTTTAATTGGTAACTTTTAAGATTCTGTCTTGCTCTCTCATAAAGGCAAGGAAAATAATTTAAATTTAGTTAAAGGTGAGAATGTTGTTTTAGTTTTAAATAGAAACTTCAAAAATCTATACAAGTATTTGGCTACTAATATAGAAGCAAAATAATGTAATGGATTTTTGAACTAGAAAACAATTAAAACAAACCGGAACCCCATCGTCGGCACCGATGGGGTGAAGCCCGAGGGGCTTTCCACACGTATAGGTAAAAAAAAAACCCCAAATATTTAAATTAAATAAAACAAATATTATATATTTGTTTTATTTAATTTAAATATTTATTATAAGTGAATATGTAAATAAATATTATGTGAATATTTTATGCTTACCTGTTGCCGTCATCAATATCGAGCAAAAGGAACAAAAAGAAAAAATCTTTTTTGTTTGTATGTATATTTATATTATTCTGTTTTATTGGTATTTGTTGTTATAGCTGCAACAGATATACATCATCTGTGAAAATTTCAACTGTCCAAACTGTCACGGTTCATGTGATGATGTAGCCTGGTGAAAGAACAACCGAGTCTTAGTAATAGAGTCCCGTTTTACGCTTTGGGTACGGAACACTAAAATACGGAATGCCAGGAATCTCCGTAAAATATAGACGAGTGCGATGCACTCATAGCCAAATTTGATCGTGAGTCGTTGGTGACGGGCCAGTAAAACCAGTCCAAGTAAAACTGTTGGAAAGAGACATTTTTTTAACACATAGTCGTTAGTTCACAATGTAGGCTTGATATTATTTATTAGATACCTATTTTTACATCCAGGAAGGAAGATCGCTATATCGTCTAGGCATTAGAGAACTGGACTGATCCTCCGACTTTTCTCTCAACTCCGTTGGGTTATCCTTTAAATCTAAGTACGAAACGGCTGAACTCCGATATTTTCCTTGAAGCGACCGCCATCTGACCTGTACAATTCACTAGCTATGCGAAGTTCTGTAGTTAGATTAGATTAGGTTATAGAACTTTTAGGGACTGGGCGTCTCACCTGTCACCCCAGCAGAAGCAGGCCGGGACGGTGGGGCGACTAGCGCCCCTCCCCCAAACCGGGGCAAGACGGGGACACCGTGGTTCCCAAACCCGAGGGGGCCATCTCGAAACCGGAGATGGCCCAGGGTCAGTCGGGGTGCGAGGGATATGCTCTATGGGCAACCTTACACCCCGGCGTCTGTAGACCCGAGACGGCGTGCGGTTTTAGTCGGTTCAAGCCCGACATAACCGCCCCCGCTGGCACGCGGGGGGTATCCGAAGGGATTTCCGCACGATAAAAAAAAAAGGGACTGGGCGTCTGTAGACCCGAGACGGCGTGCGGTTTTAGTCGGTTCAAGCCCGACATAACCGCCCCCACTGGCACGCGGGGGGGTATCCGAAGGGATTTCCGCACGATAAAAAAAAAAAAAGGGACTACTTTTTATAGTAGCCCTCAACCTCCATGATCGGGGCCTGCGGACGGCAGTTGGACGACTCGCCGTCCTTACAGAAGCAGGCCAAGTCGGAGGAGAGTCGTGTGTGTCCTACTCACGCCTGTCAACTCACCGGCACGGGAAAAAACCCGACCCAACCAGGCGAGGCCGCAGTGGTGGCCAAAGACCGCCGGTAACCCTGGGGTTATCCTTTCGATGGTTTACCCGGGTGCCCGGTAATGAACTCTTGGGGAGGACACCGTGTGGTTTTAGTCGGTCCGATTCCGACACGCCCACCCCATCGTTGGCACCGATGGGTTAAAGCCCATGGGGGTTTCCACACGTACAAAAAAGCCCTAAAAAGTTCCATAATACGTTAATCATTGCCGTTAACCGGCTACATCTTACTGAGTCCGTGTTATGACTCAGATTACTTTAATAGGGATAAATTTTATGTTACATCCAAAATTGTGAGAAATTCTGTTTTTAAAAATTCTCTATAATATTCTAGAAGCTTTGTCGGACTACAAATCCACACTGGAGCAGTGAGATAAACTCCGGCTTTATCCCCCGCATACTGAGACGAACCACCCGTGCTCAATAATGGAACAGTGTATTACACTCCGTTGATATTTAAGCTATTTCTATTGCTGACCGTACCGTACTAACAACTTTGTTCACATTCATAAAACTCATTGCTATGTGCTCTAATATAAATTACGTTAAGTAAAACAGCAATTTGGACGGAAATTAGGTCAAGTCATAGCAGTCACAACTATTCCCAGTATTGGCATAACATGGCATATTTCCACATCTAATAATTTGTTATATGTTATGAGTACCTTTTTTCTTTATTTTTCATTGTGCGGAAATCCCTTCGGATACCCCCCCGCCGGGCTGCGGGGGCGGTTGTGTCGGACTTGCACCGACTAAAACCGCACGCTGTCTCGGGTCTTAAGACGCCGGGGTGTAAGGTTACCCATAGAGCATATCCCTCGCACCCCGACTGACCCTGGGCCATCTCCGGTTTCGAGATGGCCCCCTTACTTGCTCTCCACTGTGCCATCTGCTAATCAGAGGGACACGTGGAAAGCTTCCGAACAGCCCGCAACAGGGCCGTCCCCGCCTCGTTCGGAGTTGGCCGTAGGCGGCAGCGTCTCTGCCACCCTAGGAGAGAGGCGCTGCTGTCTCCGTTGCCCAGGGTGCACCGCGTGGAGGTCCCCAACCAAGCACCCCATGTTATGAGTACCTAATGTTGCTGAAAATTTTAATGAACACTAGCCATTGTCTTATGGAAGCGAGCGGAACTCGCCTTCCGCTCCTTCTCCGCCGTCTCTTTCGCGCGCATAACCTGCTCACAGAAAGAGGCAGGACATCGTGCGGTTTTAGGCGGTTCATGCCCGGTACATAACCGCCCCCGCTGGCTGGCGGGAGAGTATCCGAAGGGATTTCCGCACGTAAAAAAAAAGCGACTACCGTCTGATCCCCCAACCCCTCATCCGTTATGTAGCAGGACTTGCAGGTAAGTTTGGCTTGGGATTCAAGTGTCAAAATCTATCATGTACCAAAACTATTCGTTTCAAAGTTCAAAGAAAATCGAGAGAAACGAGTTTGCAGTGCCTCGTATCCCATTCCCTGAGCCCTCAGGGTGCTATTACTGACAGATATTCTATACCTTTTTCTAGATATATTTTTGTTTTAAGAATAGTAGTAACCGAAATTACTAGTTCTCCCCCTAACTAGCCCCTCCAGCTAATCTAAAGTGCTTGTGTTAGGAGTAGGTTCACGTCGCGTCGGTAGTGTAATTGCCAAGACTCGAACCGAGACCTATCGATCGATCTTGACCATTGACAGTGTGCAAAATTTTTGTCAAATTTCAAACACCAAGAAAAGTACTGAAAACCTTGATTTCAGGAATATTAGTGGCAGCAAGATACACCTATATAATATTATGCCTGAAGAGGTACTTAGAGACATACACTGTACTGACATTTTGCAAACTGTATTCTTGGTTTCACGTAAAATGGAGCGGGCCTATTGTCATCAAGTAGGTATTATTTTCAGGCTTCTTGATATATATAATATATACAAAATGAATATTCATATCAGTTGAAATTCAGTTGATTCTGCATCGCGCTTTAAAATCTTTCATGCTGATTAAAATTATCTATAGTAATATTATGAAGAGACAGGCCGAACTTTGTCAGTTTGTTTGTATGTTGAGGGTAATCTTCAAAACCACTGTACTTATTATAACAATTGTTTCACTGTTTGAAAGGTACATCATCCCCGATGGGGATAGGCTATATATATCATATGTAAATTACGATAGCTTGAGTTAAAATAAAACTCGTATGAACCAAAGCGAAGCGGGCGCAGGTTGCTAATTTTAGGTATAAGATATAAAATCCAATATGTAACCTAAAGGACAGATCCCTCTTTGTCAAGAAATACAACAGCACGTTCCTCATTTAAAAGACAATATCAAAATCAGCGCTGGTGTAATCGTCGTTGCTATCAGATGACACAACCTTGCTTTTAATAGATACAGCAGTTTATTCACGTGTTTATTTTGGTGGGCATGATATCACAGTGTGGGAAAACTTCGAGGTCGCCAGCACACATTGTACGTAGAAACTAAAAACTAATGTGTGTAGTTACGAAAATATTGTAGTGTGTTTTAAAAGGATAGTTTGACCCTGATGCTGGTTTTTAGGGTTCCGTTAACAAATGGCAAAAAACGGAACCCTTATAGTCTGTACGTCCGTAAGTCACAGCCACTTTTTTCCGAAACTATAAGAACTATGGTGTTGAATCTTGGTAAGTAGATGTATTCTGTGAACCGCATTAAGATTTTCACACAAAAATAGAAAAAAAAACAATAAATTTTGGAGTTCCCCATACTTAGAACTGAAACTCAAAAATTTTAATAGTTTGCGCGAGAGACACTTCCAAAGTGGTAAAATGTAAGCCCCCCCCCCCTGTAACTTCTAAAATAAGAGAATGATGAAACTGAAAAAAATATATGATGTACATTACCATGTAAACTTCCACCGAAAATTGGTTTGAACGAGATCTAGTAATTAAATATTTTTAATACGTCATAAATCGTAAACCACAATTTACCTTTCATTCAATCAACTCAATTATAATAAAAAAAAAAACTTTATTTTGTTACTTGCCGCTACGGAACCCTTAATGGGCGACTCCGACTCGCACTTGGCCGCTTTTTTGTTTAAAATATTGTGGCCCAAATCTCCTTCAATTGCCAGGTGTTATAACCCTGTGATTGCTAGGAACCGCCATCTCTTTAAACTTTTCCTGCTTTGCCATGTCTTCAATGTTATCTTGAGTCAATCCATTAGCATTCATACCGACTTCTACAAAGTATATTTAGCGCTCCTTAAGTCTACGGTGAAGTCCAAAATAATACACACATAATACAATCTTGTACTGCTTATCATATGATCGTAACAATATTCAATACGTCATTTATAAAATACTAAAACTAAACAAGTTGAATTCCTGAGACGAGCTCAGCCGAATACAAGGCATTTTCGATTTTGCGACTTTTTTTTTGCGATTTTTTCTTTATCTTGCAATGGTTCACCCCAGCACGAATCTATTACCGAAAACAGCAACTCGATAGCTCATCTCCTTCATATCCAAAACCGTGACAAAAAATTGGCAACGACGTCGACGACAACTCGATAGCAATAGGGCTTTTCTAAAGAAAATCCCTAAAAATGTTATTGTTGTAATATGGAATTACAACTCTGTCTACCTTTTTAAGAACATACAGGCTTGAGTTAGTTATATATATGTATAGAAATTATTAAATAATTCATCTGTGAATTCCAATATTACATTATATTAACAAAGACTTTGTTTTTACTACGGTATACTTATAAGCGGCGATAGTCCAGTGGCATACGTAACGGACTGCTGAGATGAGGTTTCGAGTTCGATCCCAAGTCACCCCGGACACACACCTCTGACTTTTCGTAGTTATGTGTGCATTAATAAATGTTAATTATCGCACGCTTAATAATGTGCCCGGTAGATGGCAATAGGCTCGCCTAGGGGGCGACATTACATTGGGACCTAAACATAACTGGCGAATCGTGGGTGTGTAATACACCTCTGCCTACCCCTTCATGGATACAGGCGTGAATTATGTTATGTTATACTTATAAGCAACGTTCAAAACTAAATTGATTAGTTGATTGCTAAGCTACTTAAATTGAATGGATGGCAAAGAAATTAAAAGAGAAAATAACAAAAAAAAATGAAATTCCACGAAACAATTTAGATAAATGGTGAAAACAACCTGAAAATGAAAACGGTGCCTGGTAAGCTCAATAATATGATAAGGTAAAACTTTATTCAGCTTCGGCAAAAAGGAATCCCGAATACCGACAGCTTTCCAATCCTTGGATTGGTTCGTTAATCTTTCTAGTGGCTACTTCGTGCCATTAGCCGATAAAAGTTCGATTACTGTATTGACCTGTCTCACTGACATTGAGAAACATGTCAAAATGGCGGTCAAATCGTCGGTAGCTTATTGGTTAAGGAGTCGACCCTATGATCGAGAGGTCCCGGGTTCGAATCCTGACCATTACACTACCGACATGAACCCACTCCTAACACAACCAATTAAGCTTAGCTGGAGGGGTTACGTAGATTATTAGTTATTTTATATTTATTCTTAACAAAAAAAAATGGCAGGTCAAAGTACTCGAAAACTTGCTTGAAAGGTTTAATGTCAGTCTAGGAAACTCACTGTACACTTAGATTACACATAGAAACACCCAGACCAATGCAAATAGACATATTCATGCATACAAATATTTGTACTGGGCGGGAATCGACCCCGTGCCCCCTGTCGTAGCAGTCGAATACCGCTACGCCACAAAGGCCATCATGCATCTGCTATCATACTCATTTTAGGTTATCTATTCGTCACATTAAATATTTTTGCAATTCCGTATCACTACTGAGTACTCAGGAATTTAAAGACGCCTTACTACTGAATACGATTAAAATTCGTTATCTTCATCTATACAAATAAATACAATTAAAGTATCTGTAAAGCCTGTTTATACTGGAGATTGATGGCACTTGGTGGAACTTGCTACACATATTGAATAAATCACTTGTACTTTTCCACAATTATACTAATTGTGGAAAAGTACAAGTGATTTATTCAATATCTGTAAAGCGGCGATAGCCCAATGGTATACGTAACGGACTGCCGAGACGAGGTCTCGAGTTCGATCCCCAGTCAGCCCGTGCACACAACTCTGACGATTTGTAGTTATCTGTGTATTAAAAATGTTGATTATCGCTCGCATAGCAATGTGTGCGTTAGATGGCAATAGGCTCGCTCCCTATTACATTGGGACCTAAACATAAATTGCGAATCGTGGGTGTATAATAAAACTCTGCCTAGCAGATAGCTAATAGGCGTAACATAGGGGACTTTTATTTTTGAAAAATAATTAGGGTTTAAAAAAAAACCCAGAAACTCTAACACCAGGCGGGTGGCCGCCTGGTCTTTGATTTGGGTCTTTTTTTTTCACCACCAGCCCACTACAGTTAGTAGTACCTAAATCTTGTATCAAAGCTGCATTTTCTTCTAAGTCGTGACAAAACGTGTAAAAATATTTAGAAGTTTCGTGCAAGAACTTGACCGAAATAAAATAATGAGTGGACAATAATGGCGTGCGTTTGAAGGTTACTATAGATTATGTCATTAATCTCTTATATTTAACTTCACTGCTATGAGAAAATATGAGAAATTGAAACTTGTTAATTGTGTGAACTTGACTGACGGTGTAAAATAGCACAAGATTTTGACTGCAGCTTTACCTGTTTATCTATACTAATATTATAAAGACAGACCGAGTTTTATGAGTTTGTGTATCTATGTATCTGTCTGGGGTAATCTTCGGAACCACCGCACTTATTGGGAACATTCTTTTACTATTTGAAAGTTATATTATTCCCGATACACTTAGGCTATTATGTGTAAATTACGATGGCGGAGTTTAAATAAAAACTCATATAAACGTAAGCGAAGCGAGGGCGGGTTGCTAGTCTATATCTATACTTCTATACTTTTATTTTCGCCTTTGGAAACCCCCACGGGCTTAACCCCATCGGTGCCGACAATGGGGTGGGCGTATCGGAATCGGACCGACTAAAACCACACGGTGTCTTTCCCAAGTGTCCATTGCCGGACACCCCGAGTAAGCCCTCGAAAGGATAACCCCAGGGTTACCGGCGGACTAATATTACTAAGAGAAAATATATGTTTGTTTGTAATCGATAAACTCTAAAACTACTGAATCGATTACAAAAATTCTTTCACGATTAGCATGCAACATTATACCTGAGGAACATAGGCTATTTTTAATCCCGATATTCCCACGGGATCATACTTTCGCGGATAAAACGGTATGGTGATGCTAGTCAGAAATAAAATTACATTATGATGTACATATTCTAAGTTTGTTATCACACAAGGGATGTAAGAGAGATTACTGGGTCTGCAAGGCGAATCCCTGCTTGCAATGTTGAGCTGAGTGAGACATCGTAAATCAGATTTTGAAATTTTTTAACAGTGATCATTCCTCCGTGGCAAGTCCGATTTTAAACATTCTTTTTGAAAATCACAACTCTGGACAAGCTTTCTGAGCGTGTATAGTTTGGTCACAGTGTCTCGAGCGGTTATTATGTAATTCCATGTGGAATTTTTTTAACGGTGATCATTCCTCTGTGGTAGCATAAATTTTTTCAAAATATATCCATAAACCTTCCTCTGATTGACCTCTTTAATCACGCCACATTTGGTTCTGATTGGATTAGTAGTTTAGGAGGAGACCTGTGACAAAGAAAATCCTGAAGTCTGGTATGAGGAGCTTTCACTCGACTTCGTCTCACTCAGCTCAACAATATATTCTAATTTATTTGGTGTAAGTAATGTAAACTCATTGCTTTGCACACTCAGAAGCCTTTCAAAAGCAACCTGCTTACCGTAATCCTCTTGTAATCGGGGCTTAGCATCGCTAGCTCGTGGTTATCGATATTCGATACCGGGATGCAACAACAACACTATAATGTGAAGTACATTCGAGACTTCGATGTGTCAATATGACAATGCAAAGCTGGCAATGTATGACATTCTTATACATACAAATAAATAAAATTATGAGTGTTTTTTTGTAGTTTTAAAATATAATTTAAGTATTAATGTACCTTACAAGGTCCTTATAACAAAATACCATTTTTGATTTTTTTTTAATATTTAGGACACGTCAATTTGACTTCACCTCGCCTGATGGTAAGATGAAGGTAAAGTCTCAGGAAAAAGGGTCACCATTGCATACACGTACCATGTTAACAATGGTGGCACTCAGCTTGACGGCCTTATCAGAAGAGAATTATCGGCGCAGCATCGCGTGACACCCACCGGTCCCACTAGTGCTGCGACCACAATCCCCCTGCCCGGCTATGCACTTGCCCTATACACCCTGAACGCAATCAAACCGAAATTGGATTACTATGGGGGGTTTTTCGCAATCGTGGTACCCACCCGGCCGAATTTTGTGTCAAATTTGTGTCATCAAATGTCTACCACCAGTAAAAAAAAGTTAAATTTTTTGTCAGTCTGTCGTTCTGTCATGTTTGTTACGGATAATCCGAGAAATGGCTTTTTACTGGAGATAGCTGATGTCATAAGGTATATAATAATATCCAGCATAGAAATAAAAGAAGAGATGTGTGAAATTGGATCCAGTTTCAGGCCTGATAAATATGATAATCGAGACTTAATCCTGCTGCTACTGCGGAGACTCTTAAATGGTGCAAATACTCAAATATCATTGGTGATTATGAATTTGCGCCATTTGGAGTCCAGAAGTTAGCGTCATAGGGTCTGAGTGTTCATAATCGCTTCAAGGAAATTGCGAAACGAATGATTGACGCTTCTCGTGCCCAGAAGGCTGGCTTTTTTTGACACAGATAATAACTGCATTGCCACACAACGTGGCAATACTGACAGTCTTCTGGAAACATTACCACAAAAGGCATGCGATGTGGTGGAATTCCATGATGCATTTTATGGGAGTGCTAAAAATCAATTAATTGTAAATATGTGCAATATTTTAATAAAAACTCGCTATAAATTAATACAAAAGTCAGTGAAGTAGCGGGTAATGCAACGCGTATAAAATCGAACAGTCGAATAGTTGAGTCGTAAATCGTAATCGTGTATTTAACCCCGAAACGTAAATAGAATTAAAATATGGCTTCATTTATTTCGTTTCGACTGATTTCACGCAGTGATACCTACATGATTTTATTAAACTGTTTTGTTCTGTGTTATGTATTGAAATAGTTTTGTCTAGACGACTTTGTTTGGAAGTGTTAATTCGTGTTTCATGTATCGAAAAGTTCTTAGGACTAAAGGGTAAAGAATTTTTCGATAACATTTTATCGATATCTCTCTTAGGAATAGAGAGGTGATATTAATAATAATGTTGTAGATAAAGAATGTAGATAATAAAGAATATTTCAGATTATCTATGTCCTCGTATTTTTCTAAATAGTGAATAATGTAAGTCGATGAAAAATCACTTTTACTGGTGGTACAAATTTGGTGACACAAATTTGTCACAAAATTCGGCCGGGTAGGTACCACCGTGCACGATTGCGAAAAACCCTCCATAGTAATCCAATTTCGGTTTGATTGCGTTCAGAGGTCAGTAAGTGCATAGCCGGGCAGGGGGATTGTGGTCGCAGCACTAGTGGGACCGGTGGGTGTCACGCGGTGCTGTGACGACAATCCTCTTTTAATGAGTGCCAACACTGCTAACATGGTACGTGTATGTAATGGTGACCCTCTTTCCTGAGACTTTACCTTCAGCTTACCATCAGGCGAGGCGAAGTCAAATTGACGTGTCCTAAATATAAAAAAAAAATCGTATGAAGAATAAATAATAAGTTAAGATTTGAAAACGAGAAATTACCTAGGTTGGGCGTAGTGCTAGTATGGTCGGTTTAGATTCTTGGGGTAGGCGAAGTACTTAATAGTAGTACTTACTAATATATAATAGTAGTACTTTACTGTTAGGACACTCTCAGAGTCACGTATTTGTTGATAGTAACATGTCTATTTATAAATGAAACTGCGCCAAATATGGTCATTTATATACTTCTATAACAATCAAAATAAAATAAAAATAAAAAATCAATAAAACCTCTCTCTTTTATAACAAATATTATAAAAGAGAGAGGCCGAATTTTGTAAGTTTGTTTATACGTCTGGAGTAATCTTCGGAACCACTGCACCCCATTGGAAAAATTGTTTTACCGTTTGAAAAGGGATATGTTGTGCGAGGGATATGCTCTATGGGCAACCTTACACCCCGGCGTCTGACGACCCGAGACGGCGTGCGGTTTTAGTCGGTTCAAGCCCGACATAACCGCCCCGCTTGCAGGCGGGGGGTATCCGAAGGAAAAAAAAGGTACATTATTCCCCATGGACATATTCTATCAGTTAAAAAAAACAGTGGCATACCGGGAGTGCCGACAGAAGTGAAAAGTTAAACAATTCAGTTTGTTTATTTTGAATCGTCATCATACAGCCTCGTCATCGTCATGATACCTCTGTGGCGTAGCGGTAGAGCATTCGACTGCTAAGTCAGAGGTCGCGGGTTCAATTCCCGCTTATTGCAAATATGTACCTTTATTTGCATTGGTCTGGGTGTTTCTATGTATAATATGTATTTCTTTACAAAAAAAAAATATCCGCATTCTAGAACCCATATGACAAGCTCTGATTAGTTTGGGTCTAGATGGCACTGTGTAATATGTCGTAGAATATTTATTTATTCATCCTTCCCTTCCCCCCTCCCTCCATCCATCTATTTATGTATCCATTTTTGAATATGAAAAGCATGTCGTGACGATGACGCGAGTTCCATGATTATTGTTCACCGTAAAAGTGCTCGACGAAGCGAAGCGAGGACTGGTTGCTGGTTACTCATAAAGTCTCTTTCTTATCGAAGTTATGTCTACTAGAACATGTTTGTAAATAACAAAACTAGCAAAAATCTGAACGCGCTATACACCGTCCGCTATGTCCATAGAATATGATGGATGAATGCCAACATAACAGCAATGGATTTTGACGGATTTCTTACGGTATGTGGGATTAGGTATGATGGAATACAACACCTTGATGCTTTTAAATCTTTTATAAGCAAATAAACGTTAAACTATCCGGCCTAATTGTATAATGTGTGTTTTGAAAATGACCTTGGGTAAAATTAAGTTATAAAAGAAACAGTTTTTGTAATGTAGAATATACCGCTTCCGGGCTGTTTGGCCGTGGTCCATCGGAAACTTGTATTCCAGAAGTTTCGTCGATCACCGCGGTCGACATCTTCAGTGGTACAGGTCGGGACGCCGTCGAGTGCGGAGAACCTTCATCGGCGGCGAACTCGCTGGCACTGATGTAGATGTAGTTTTTGTAATGTTTAAAGTTTAGTAGCTATTGTTATAACCACATGCAATTTTTAGCAAATAGACAAATGATAGCATTATCAAAAGTAGGAAAAAGCCATCATCCTCAAAGCGATTTCCCAGTTGCGTCCAAAGTTTCCACTTCGGACCAGTAATTGCGTCCAAAGTTTCCACTTCGGACCAGTAATTGCGTCCAAAGTTTCCACATCGGAACCTGAGGACCGCTTATTGTATTTGATAGGTATGTTAGTTTCCCGAGGGGGCCATCTCAAAATCGGAGATGGCCCAGGGTCAGTCGGAGTGCGAGGGATATGTTTTCCGGGACACCCAAGACGGCGTGTGGTTTTAGAAGGTTCAAGCCCGACATAACCGCCCCCACTGGCCGGCGGCGGGCAGGGGTATCAGAAGGGATTTTCGAACGAAAAAAAAAAAGGTATGTTGGCTTTTCTGGGAGCGACTGTTGTCTGACCGCCCAGCCCTGAGAGGAAAGTCTGCACAAGAGCCTCATTCCATATCTTGATTTGATTGATGCTATGGAAACCTCTAGGTATGAAAGACATGACTGATGACTTTATTTATCCATTTCTTTTAGATAACATTACAACAAATGCTACTTTAATTCAATTAAATTTTTAAACAATTATTGTGATTATTTTTCCTATAGATTTAGATCGGAACATCTAGGACGGGACTTGAACCCACGACCAGTCCCTTACAGGGGGAAAGAGACGTATACACTATACCGAAGAATTTGAATATCTAGGACGTGTCTAGGTGGCTTTGTTGGTCAGAGAAGTCCCGTCCTAGATGTCCTCTTTTTCCGATCTAAATTTAAATGCTACTTTAGCTTAACTAACTGAATTGTAGCAACATTCCATTTACGAATAATTGAATTCTACGCCAAAGATAATCTGAAAAATATTGCATGATCTTCAGTCTAGATAATAAGACGCATTATAATCTATTTTCGACCGTGCTTCTTCTCATGCAATGCATCGGCCTTGTTAATCTCGAACTTACGTTTTGGTGTATAATTCCCGGTTTGTACTATAAATGTACTGCTCTGTAGGTTGTTAATGAGCAATGTAGTCTAAAGTTTGATGTAACACTGTCGGTCTGTTTAGATTTCGTATAGTTTATGATGCTGAGAATAATAGTTAAGTGTTACTATTGCTTTTAATAGTTCTACTATAGTAGCTATGCTGCGTATTTTAGATCATAATTCACGTAGAAATAACTTCCTGCTTATATCTTCCCGGAGAGATTGTCAGGAATTTCTTCTCCGTCTTATACATAAAGCGGCGATAGCCCAATGGCGTACGTAACGGACTGCTGAGACGAGGTCCAGAGTTCGATCCCCAGTCGCCCCGGGCTCACACCTCTGACTCGTAGTTATGTGTGCATTAATAAATGATAATTATCGCTCGCTTAATAATGTGCCCGGTAGATGGCAATAGGCTCGCCCCCTATTACATTGGGACCTTAACGTATCTGGCGAATCGTGGGTGTGTAATACAGGTGTAGTGTACACGCCTGTATCCCCGAAGGGGTAGGCAGAGGTCTGCCTACCCCTTCGGGGATACAGGCGTGAAGTTATGTTATGGTTATATATAATTACTTCTGCAAATGCCGCAATTGCCGCGATGTAAAGTAAAATATAATGTTTATAAAATTAATAATGGTGAGCCGGCAATGTCAAGTTTTCCAAGAAATTCTACCCGTGCTGCAGTGCCACATAAGCGACGCCAGTGCACTATAAATATATCTGTATATCCGCCTCCATGAGAGCAGGTGGTTGATCAGGACGTGTGGTTCAATTTAAGGGGTCTTTCTAAGTTCTTGTCAGTATACTCTTTCAAAATTATAGATTGATAAATCACTCTATATCGAAAATCCTTCAATTTGAACTAACTTAATTATGGGTAGTTACAAAAATTCAAAAAATTAAAGTAGTTACATTAAATTATATATAGGCTTACCTTACAACCCGGCGTCTGAAAACCCGAGACGGCGTGCGGTTTTTTGTCGGTTCAAGCCCGACATAACCACCCCTGCTGACCACACCCGGCGGGGGGGTAACCGAGGGGATATCCGCACGAAAAAAAGGTACTATACCGATCATCGCCTACTCGTAACACGATTCTGTACTGAAAAGACTCCGGTAGTAACTCAGTCTTGTCGTCTATACTTGTAATTGCACGATCTTATTAACGGACAAAGTTACGCTGCACTGGGGTTTTCAGTAGTAGCACAGATTCTGTAAAATGTATTCAGTTGACGGCACTACGTTACAGCTTCAAAAAATGTAGAATCTTAATAAACATAATATTCTCAACTAGCTGTCGCCCGCGGCTACCATGGGATCCAATTCCAGTGATAAAAAATAGCCTTTGAATTACTTCACACTATAATCTGCTCTGTATCAAATTACTCAAATTACAGCCTGATCCATTCAGCCATTTGAGCGTGATTGAGTAACAGACATCTTTACAAACTTTCACGTCTAGAATTAGTAGAATTGGCCGGATTTTAACTGAAGACAACATATGTACTAGGTCTGCAATTCATTCTGCTGTTGCAAAAATTGAGCGAAGCAATTTCACCAGGACTTTTTCTAACAGTGATAATTCCTCAGTGGCTAGTCCGATATTTGTTTTTCTTTTTTTGTCTTGTCATGTGAATGAAGCTTTTTTGTTCATTGAGAAATCAGATTCTAATTATTTTTTTCCGCTGATTATTCCTCCGTGGTACTTTTGATTTTTGATTTTCCTAGGTTCAGTCGTTTGGGAGGAGAAGATGGTGTAACGAAATACACGAGTCGTCTAAAAGAGAGCAAAGCTCTGACGAGTTTCGCTCAACGAGTAAGTTACGGTAATACATTTTGGTGTTTGAGCTTAGATTATAAAGCGCTCAAAACCCTTTAATATGACCCCAATAATGCTGCCCCAAAATACTTATGACTAATCAATGGAGTAAGTCAAAGAAACTGACTAAATGGTGGTAATAATACAAGGCGAGGCCGACGTGGTCAGTCGGTTGGCGAAGATCCAAATGTTCTCAACGATGCTACCGTCAAAGACGTAGGAGATAGCGATTCACTCAAGGAAGTTTACAGATACTCTGTAGAACTTTATCCAGCACTGGATAAGGTTGAGAATCTTGTAACAGCTTAGTCAGTTGAATTATTTGAATATGCTTCTAGTGAAAATTACGGTGTAGTTGAGGGAGTTTAAAATTGACTGAAAGCTTAGCAGATGGATTGTGCTTTTGTTAAGTAGTATTATATTCTTTTGTTAGAGTTTCCAAGTTACTCAGCATGTAAACTTGGTATTACTTGACAACGTTTTGCTAGTTTCCAGTGTCAAGAATATTGTGATATGACTTACTGAATTAAGTGTTTATAAGAATTTAATTTTGCGATAATATTAACCTTTTAAATTAAGTTACAAAATGAAATAACTTTATATAAATTAATAAAACTTATACAATTCCTTTTTTATATAATTTTAACACATTATGACATAAAATTAAACTTTGTAAAATTTGCTCGCCATTTATGGCAGAATATAGAAACATAAAGTATTGTAACATCTCTGGTATCGTCTTGTATATTCTAGTAAATAAATGATTTTAATTTGATTCAATTCGAGTTTTCAAGGAATTTTCATTAAGTAACTATTAACAAAATTAATGAAGAAGTATATCTTTCTACTCATTAAATTTATGTGTCATAAAATGAGATCAGAATAAATGTATTTAGCAGATTTAATGATGTTTACGAAATAATACATCATCTTACATAGACTTTGGGATACTGCCAGAAATGTAAGGTCCTACATTATTCATTTAATATTTTTTTATTATAATTGATAGGCTCACGTTTGACGATGCATTACATTTGCCTGGAAGGAACCTATTCACTTTAGACTTAAAGATTCCCAGGTTATAGCTTTCGTGATCACAGTCTCAAGCAGGTAATTCCACTCCTTAGCTGCACGCATAATGAATGTGTCGTTGAATCGTTTCGTGCGTATGAGTGGAATATCCACCGATAGTGTATCGCTGTGCATCTGGTCATTTGTTAGTGGAAAGGGCTTGGAAGCATCAAGTTACTATAATTTGTTATTAAAGAATAGTTATGGACAAAAGTCGTCAATTTTGGTACATTAGACGACAGTGAATAATTGAAATCGGTCAGGTAAAACCAGTACTGAGGTGCTGTGCTAAAAAAATCTCATTCTGCTTCGTGGGCAACTGAAGAGACAATTGTTTTATTTTATTCTTTGTATGAGCGGATGAGGTGTTGTTGATTCCGGTTAATGATAAGGAAGCGGTGACTCACGTTTTGATATTCACTATTTCTATAGCTTTGATTATATATCGGTGCTTCACCAATGTGCTCTCCACAGTGGTGAAGCAGCGAATTGATAGACCATTGGCGATTTCTGGATTCTTTCAAAGCAATATACATTACGGGCTCAAGCTTTCAAGAGCTGGAGCCTAACATGAATAACGAAAGAAAGAAAGAAAGAAAGATTTTTTTTATTCAGTCTGCTTTGAGACATACCCAGTATACATATAAAGAAAAAAGAATAGCTTAAATTACAGAATGTGAGTACCTATCTCAAAAGCTTGCCGAATAGGACCTGGTTCAGCACAATGCCAGACTGATGCCTAGAGCTGATTTTCAACCAGGCCCTTTTCGACTCACGAATGTCAATCAGCTTACAATAATTTTAACAGAACGGGAAGGATTAACTACGAAGCAAAAAGATTTAATAGTAATGGTTTAGGAATTACAACGAAATACACGACTGTACCTACGTCTTCGCATGCAATTATCGTCCTGAGACGATGACTAAGTCGTCAAATCAAAAAGGAAAAGGACGAACGGTTCGCCTACCTCGCCACCCATACATGGTTAACAATATACAATAATATACAACACAATAACATACAACATAATAACATTTTGACCCTATCTATAACTCCTTCCCTCTAGGGCTGCGAGGACCAAAACAATCCAATACCAAATCTCTTTAAAAAGTAAACTCTTTGTTAAAAGTACTGCCTGAACTTAAACATATTGTTGTAGATGGTGACAACAAAGGTGAAAAATGCATTGATGTATACTGAAGTAAATGTGTCTAAAACCACAAAAAGTGGAAAATTGGTATACCTATACAAATTCTCTACAGAATTTTACAATTATGAGCTTTGAATCTAAAAATACACTTTGCCTTTCCCTATAAACTTGGACCATTCGACAAAACAAACGTGATACCAAAATGAAGCTAGTCGAGTAATGAAAAATTTCCAGCGGTCACTTTTGAAACAATAACAGTTTTTATTACTTAAGTCTTAGAGACTGTTATCCCACCAAATATTACTGCAGTAACTTCGATATAACAAAATGATACTTTTATTT
Organism: Cybosia mesomella; assembly: GCA_946251805.1. Taxonomy (NCBI): domain Eukaryota; kingdom Metazoa; phylum Arthropoda; class Insecta; order Lepidoptera; family Erebidae; genus Cybosia; species Cybosia mesomella. The sequence goes on from OX276415.1 coordinate 16,166,820, forward strand.
GATTTGAACAAACGGTGTCTTTATGAGGCGATTTATTGAGAAGAATTTTCTCTCTTCCATTTATGAATCATATAGAATTACTAATTGAATTTCAAGGTTTATCCACAAACGGGATATCAAGTTTAATTTAATAGAAGAACGAATTTATAAATGAAAGAAAATGTAATTATTTGTAACTTTGATCCATTTTATTACGTTCACGACCTCTGTGGCTTAGCGGTAGTGCGTTCGACTGCTAAGTCGGAAGTCGTTGGTTAGATTCCCGCTCAAAACAAATATTTGTATGCATGAATATGTCTATTCGTCTTAGTCTGGGCAATAACATGGATATATTTACAAAAGAAAATGTATCTAAGTGTGTTTATCCGTATTAAAGAACCCATAACACAAGCTAGTTAAGCTATGCTTACTGTTAGTCTAGATAGTGCTGTGTAGAATGCCGTAGAATATATTTCATTAACTTGTGGAGTACTAACTGTTGCTCGGGGCTCTGCTAGCGTGAACTCCTCATCATCAACCTCATAGCGATTTCCAATTTGCGTCCAAAGTTACAACTTGCAGCCCGAGATCTACTTGCTGGTTTTGATTGGTATGTTGACTTTTCCTGGAGCGACTGCCGTCTGCGCCAGAGCCTTGTCTGTTGTTTAGCAGGTGCAACGACTTACAGGTGAGGTTCAAGGCCCAAAGTATGTTGGTTGGTACACCTCCGTGAACTTTATTCCGGTATACAAAGTAACCTGTAAATCTATTTCCATGCTACAATCATGTACTGATTGAGTAAAAAACTGGCCAAGTGCGAGTCAGACTCGCCCATGAAGGGTTCCGTAGCAGCAAGTAAAATTTTTATATTTGAGTTGATTGAATGAAAGGTAAATGGCGGTTTAGGATTTATGACGTATAAAAAAAAACTACTTACTAAATCTTTCAAAGCAATTTTCGGTGGAAGTTTACATGGTAATGTACATCATATATTTTTTTTAGTTTTATCATTGTCTTATTTTAGAAGTTACAGGGGAGGGGGATACATTTTACCATTTTGGAAGTGTCTCTCGTGCAAACTATTCAGTTTAGAAAAAAATTATATTAGATACCTCAACATCATTTTTCAAGACATATCCATAGACACGTACGGGTTTGATGAAAAAAAAAATCTGAGTTTCACTTCTAAGTATGGGGAACCCCCAAAATTTATTGTTTTTTTTTTCTATTTTTGTGTGAAAATCTTAATGCGGTTCACAGAATATATCTACTTACCAAGTTTCAACAGCATAGTTCCTATAATTTCGGAAAAAAGTGGCTGTGACATACGAATGGACAGGCAGACAGACATGACGAATCTATAAGGGTTCCGTTTTTCGCCATCTGGCTACGGAACCCTAAAAATATACATCCATCCCTCCATTCTTCCAATCATACAAACTTTCGTAACCTACTAATATTATAAACGTGAACGTTTGTGGCTATGGATGTATGGATGATTGTGACTATTTCACGCAACGGATGTATCTGATCTTTCACCAGTTGGGCTCCAGTAGAAAATCAGCGCCAGGTTTCTATCTTTCTTTCTTTCTTTCTTTCTTTCTCTCTTTCTTTCTTTCTTTCTTTCTTCCTTCCTTCCTTCCTTTCTTTCTTTTCTTTCTTTCTTTCTTTTATTTCTTCCCTTTTTTCTTTAAATTAACCTATTCCAGGGATAAAAAGTAGCCTACTTGTTATTCCAGACTATAATCAATCCCTGTACCAAATTTCAGTCAGTCCCGTGCAGCCGTTTTATCGTGAAAGAGTATAAGACATCCATACATCCATACTCACAAACTTTCGCGTTAATAATATTAGTATAATTAGTAGGATAAATCCATTCTCTCTCCATTCTTCCAATCATACAAACTTTCGTAACCTACTAATATTATAAACGTGAACGTTTGTAGCTATGGATGTATGGATGATTGTGACTATTTCACGCAACGGATGTATCTGATCTTTCACCAGTTGGGCTCCAGTAGAAGCTTTCTTTCTTTCTTCCTTTCTTTCTTTCTTTCTTCATTCCTTTCTTCCTTTCTTTCTTTTCTTTCTTTCTTTCTTTTATTTCTTCCTTTTTTTCTTTAAATTAACCTATTCCAGGGATAAAAAGTAGCCTACTTGTTATTCCAGACTATAACCTATCCCTGTACCAAATTTCAGTCAGTCCCGTGCAGCCGTTTTATCGTGAAAGAGTATAAGACATCCATACATCCATACTCACAAACTTTCGCGTTAATAATATTAGTAGGATAAATATCTAACCTATTTCAAGAAATACCTTCCTTAATTATTTAATTTCTCGTCTACTTTATCACTGATATCTTTTATAAATGAAATAGTAGATTGAAGGGTTGAAAGTCAGCCATTTCACCCGAGATATTTCTGGCGCTCGAACGAAGTGAGATTAATAGTTCGAGGGTGAAATGGTGACATTCACCCGAGGTTAACACTCTACTTTTTATTTCGACTATGTGAGGAAATTAAAATACTACACACAAATTTAATAAAACAGGTATATTGATAATCAGTTGAAATTTAAAGTAAAATTGGAAAAAGATTATTAACAACAGCTTTTACCTGTTCATTAATCTCAATGGGAGTTAAATTAATATCTATCCATGTCACTGGAATAACTTTCCGAAACCATTTTTAACCACAATTAACCCAAGGTATTTATTTATATTAAATCTCGTTTTCCCGCTAATTATTTAGCGAACTTAAATTGTTTTTGTTTAATTTTGAAAAAAAAGTTATAATTCATACTGCCAACATTAGAAAAGTTTTGAAAATCGAATCTATTGGTTACATTGTAATCGAGTATCTAGGCGGCCATGTAAAAAAAAAGCGTCATGATATCAAGGCATTATGACGTAACTTAATTATCATGGACTCCATGGCAATATCTAAAATTAATAAAAAAAAAATTCTTTCCACCCTAAGGATGAAATAAGCTACTTTCCACCCGGCTATCGACCCAAGAAAATTAAACTTTCCGAACAGGAGAGATGAAAAATACTTACATAGAAAGTAATTTTTTATAATTTTAAGTTTTTCCATAGAGTCCATGATAATTTAATTACGTCATAATGCCTTGATATCATGACGCTTTTTTTTTCATGGTCGCCTAAATGCACATCTCGTAACCAACTCGATTACAATGTAACCAATAGATTCGATTTTCAAAACTTTTAATGGTGGCAGTAGGTATGAACGTGAATTATAACTTTTTTTTACAGTATTAAGAAAAACAATTAAATTTGCTAAAGAATTACCGGGAAAACGAGGTTCAATATAAATTTAATAACTTTTTTTTCTTTTCTTTTTCGTGCAGAAATCCCTTCGGATACCCCCCCCCCCCCTCCCCGCCGGCCAGCGGGGGCGGTTGTGTTAATTGTGGTTCAAAATGGTTTCGGAAAGTGATTCCAGTGACATGGATATAAATTTAACTCCCGATGAGATTTAAGAACAGGCAAAAGCTGTTGTTAACAATCTATTTTCAAATTGTTCTAATTTTACATTAAATTTTAACTGATAATCAATATACCTGTTTCATTAAATGTGTGTGTAGTATTTTAATTTCCTCACATAGTCGAAATGAAAAGTAGAGTGTTTACCTCGGGTGAATGTCACCATTTCACCCTCGAACTATTGGCGCTCTCACTTCGTTCGAGTGCCAGAAATATCTCGGGTGAAATGGCTGAATTTCAACCCTTGTGTAACAATCTACTATTGTTTCTTTATTCTTAAATAGACTATCAATATTTGTTATATTATTGGAGTGTGGAATAGGCATTTTCGTCGAATTTATTTCTCGGGCTGTATTTACTTATTGCTGATGTTTTGTCTTAATATTGTGCTAAGTGGGGTAATGGATAGTGTCAAAGACAATATATTGGTGTAAAAAGATTTTGTGTTAATGTTGGCCGTGAGAAAATAGTCGTGCCAAGTACCTAGTTAACACTTAATAACTTTTGGGTGTTTTTGACTCAACGCAATTGGTAATATAATTATATTATAATAATAATACATTTGTTTTTAGGGTTCCGTTGCCAAATGGCAAAAATCGGAACCCTTATAGATTCGTCATGTCTGTCTGTCCGTCCGTACGTCACAGCAACTTTTTTCCGAAACTATAAGAACTATGCTGTTCAAACTTGGTAACTAGATGTATTCTGTGAATCTCATTAAGATTTTCACACAAAATTACAAAAAAAAACAAGAAATTTTGGGGGTTAGAACTGAAACTCAAAAATTTTTTTTTCCCGTACGTGTGTACCACCGCACACGTATGGGTTTGAGGATAGGTCTTCAAAAATGATATTGAGGTTTTTAATATAATTTTTTGCTAAACTGAATAGTTTGCGAGAGACACTTCCAAAGTGGTAAAATGTGTGCCCCCCCCCCCTGTAACTTCTAAAATAAGAGAATAATAAAATTAGAAAAATCTATGATGTACATTAACCATGTAAATTTTCACCGAAAATTGGTTTGCACGAGATCTAGTAAGTAGTTTATTTTAGTACGTCATAAATCGTAGACCGCAATTTACCTTTCATTCAATCAACTAAAATATAAAAATTATAAAAAAAAACATTATTATGTTTCTTGCTGCTACGGAACCCTTAATGGGCGAGTCCGACTCGCACTTAACCGCTTTTTTTATGTAGAATGTATTTAAAAATATAATTTATATGTATGTAAAGTTTAATAAAGGAAATACAAATAAATTCTTCATTTCGAGCAACTGCGACTGATATTGGGGTTAGTAACATTTGTTACTTATAACTATGTTAGAATTATAATACAAATGGAAATTTAATAGTGTGAAGTCATTTGAAATTAACAATAAAATTAAATTGAAATTATTGAATTTTATTAATAATTATGAATAAAATTAAAATAAAAAAAAACATGATGTTAAATGGAGATTTAAAATAATGTAACAATAAAATTGTATAATTGTTAATAATTAGGTATTTATAAAAATTCAAATCGAAATGACAATGAATTTGGTATAATTAATGATTAAATATTGATTTATCGCTGATATTCTCGGAAGCTTATGAAAATATAACACTGAAATAAATCTATTTTAACGGATTCCATCGTGATTTGCATGCATGCATAAACGCACGCCTATATTCCCGAAGGGGTAGGCAGAGGTGCTAGCACCCACATTTCGCCAGTTTATGTTTAGGTCCCAATGTAATAGGTGGCGAGCCCATTGCCATTAACCGGGCACTTATCAACCTGCGATAAATACACACATAACTTCGAAAAGCATCGAAAAGTCATTTTTTGTGTGCCATGGTAATACCTGGGATCGAACCCGAGACCTCGTCTCAGCAGTCCTTTACCCATACCACTAGGCTACCGTGGTCTTGTTTGTTTTGCCATCGTAATTTATTTGCTGTTATTTTATTATTTATGTATAAGACACATTGCTACTAATATAATTATGAACACAATTTAATTCGGAAAAAGTGAACATCCAGGACGGGACTTGAACCCGCGACCAATCCCTTACAGAGGAAATGCTCTAACCAACTGAGCTACCTAAACACGTCCCAGATATTTGAAATTCTCCGATATATTATATACGTCTCGGGGCAATGCTGGAGCCATCTACCGTAATTCTTGCGACCTTACGAAAAAATAAATGATACGACAACCATTTTTGAAAACTTTTACTTTTTCCAAACTAAACCTATTGCAAAAATTAGTATACTAATTACTACAAAAATGGAATACCTTTTTTTTTTCGTGGCCGCCGGCCAGCGGGGGCGGTTATATCGGGCTTGATCCGACTAAAACCGCACGTCGTCTCGGGTCTACAGACGCCGGGGTGTAAGGTTGCCCATAGAGCATATCCCTCGCACCCCGACTGACCCTGGGTCATCTCCGGTTTCGAGATGCCCCCCCCGGGTTTGGGAACCACGGTGTCCCCGTAATTAAATTAATTATCATATAACTCTCATATATAATATGACGGCCTCTGTGGCGTAGCGGTAGTGGATTCGACTGCTCCGACAGGGGGGTTCGATTCCCGCTCAGTGCAAATATTTGTATGCATGAATATGTCTATTTGCAATTGTCTGGGTGTTTCTATGTATAATATGGTATGTATTTACAAAAAAAAGGATATAAGTATGTTTATCCGCATTCTGGAACCCATAACACAAGTTAGTTAAACTATGCTTACTTTGGGTCTAGATAGCTCTGTGTAGAATATTGTAAAAGGGTAATCTTATGATGAATAGTCGCAGTTTGTTAATGACAACTGTCAATCAATTGTTAATTAGGGTAAGACCACTATGTCATCTTCAGCTTGTTATAATTACGACCTCAATAAATTTGCCTTTTGATCTGTTTATAATAATCTGCTTTTAGAGACATAATCGTTTTAAACTATGATTCGTAAACTATCGTTAGTTAAACTATGCTTTTACATTTATTATGCGTACAGCTAAGGAGTGGAATTGCCTGCCTGAGTCTGTGTTTCCGGAAAGCTATAACCTAGGAATCTTCAAGTCTCGAGTGAATAGGTTCCTTCTAGGCAAACGTGATCCATCGTAGACCACATCGTCACTTACGATCAGGTGAGATAGAGGTCAAACGTGAGCCTATCATCCATAAAAAATAAATGCTTACTTTGGGTCTAGAAAGCACTGTGTAGAATGTCATAGAATATTTATTTTGGGGAGCCCCTTATTTCGCAGGAAGAAATTTCATAGAATTTCGTTTCACAGAAAATGTTTCATATAATATTTGGTCCTTATATTTTTATTTCGAATATTATTGTTTCAAAAACAATTTACTACAATGAAACATATTTCACAGAAACACAATTGAATAAATTTTTAATCACATTTTTTTGTTTAATAAACTTATCAAACTGTAGAATTATTTTTAAAAGAATATTAAACCACCTTTATAATTTTCCAAATCACATTTATTTTTAACTGTAACATTTACAATATATTTTTTTTTCCGATTGCTTGTAGTAATTTAATTTCTGAATAATTTCATATCAATATAGAATTTTTTATCTTTCGCATTTTTGTTGCATATTTGTTTGCTTGAATTCTTCTTTAAAATAAAATAAAATCAAATTGTTATTAAATTGTTAATAAAACGTCATTATAGTGAACACCTCGACTCAGATTACCCTGAGTCGGATAGGTTAGATTAGAAGGCTGAGGCGGGAGCGGAGCGGAGCGGAGCTCCCGCCTTAGCCTTCGTGGTTATTTTTTTTTATCATCCAGAAATAGGACCACCCAGAATCGTTTATTGTATTATTTTATCGTTATATTAAAAAAAAGTATAGCTTCACCTGTAAATTTTTTGAGTGAAATGAACGGTATGAATTGAAACGTTTAGAAACTGTCACTTTGATAATATGTTATTCTTGGTAATAAGTTATATATTAAATAAACAATATAATGATAAACAATATTTGATTTGTTATTCTATGATATGATTATTCTAATGTTAAACTTTATGTGAAACAAAAATCAATGATTTAAAAATCTTTAAAGTAAGTATTCTGTATATTGATTATTGTATGAAACGAAATTATGCGAAACATTTTCTGTAAAACGAAATTATATAAAACAATTGTCTATAAAACAACGCACACCCTTTATTTTGTCATCCCTCTAATATTGTAAATGTAAAAGTTTGAATGGACGTAAGAATAAAGTTTTTTTTTTGCGTGAAAGAGTAACAAACTCTTTCACGCAAAAAAAAAACTGAACGAATCTGGCTAACAAAGTAATCTGGAATAACACATAGGCTTCCGATTTATCCCTGGAATAGGTTCCCATGAGAAGCAGGGACGGGATCAGAATTCCACACGCCACAACAGTTAGTAAAAAAATTATTAATAAAACAACAGCGATAGCCCAGTGGCGTACGTAACGGACTGCTGAGACGAGGTCTCAAGTTCGATCCCGAGTCGCCCCGGGCACACACCTCTGACTATTCGTAGTTATGTGTGCATTAATAAATCTTAATTGTCGCTCGCTTAATAATTTGCCCGGTAGATGGCAATAGTCTCGCCCCCTATTACATTGGAACCTTAACATAACTGGCGAATCGTGGGTGTGTAATACCCCTCCCCTTCGGGGATACAGGCGTGAAGTTATGTTATGTGAATAAAACAAAAATAAATCAAACGCTTTGACCGAGTACAGATTTACAGAAAATTTTGAACATTAGAAGCATCCATTAAAGCGTGTTTTACGCACGCGTTATTAGGTCAAAGTCGGCTATAATAATGAAAATAGCTGAAATTCTGACAAAGCCGTCCTGTAGTTCTGCCGCAACCTTGACAGATGGTTGTGTGGGAAGTCGTTAACAAGTTTATGTCGATACTATGGCTGTTATGGTGTAATTATGGGCACACTATTTGTAACGTGGACATATGACGTAACTGAATTTCTGCGTATTTATTCCGATTTTTTAGGAAGCGCTTTATGTAGAATTTTACTTTGGTTGTATTTTTTTTTGTTTTTATAAAGAATATTAGTAACCGAAATTACTAATGTTCCCCCTAACCCCTCTAGCTAAGCTTAAATGCTTGTATTAGGAGTGGGTTCACGTCGGTAGTGTAATGGCCAGGATTCGAACCCGGGACCTCGATCATAAGGTCGACTCCTTAACCACTAAGCTACCGACGCTTTAAATATTTGATTTGTAATTAAATAGATATTTAATTACAAATCATTACATAAGCGTCGATAGCCTAGTGAACGTACGTAACGGACTGCTGAGACGCACACACCTCTGACTTTTCATAGTTATGTGTGCATTAATAAATGTTAATTATCGCTCGCTTAATAATGTGCCCGGTAGATGGCAATAGGCTCGCCCCCTAATACATTAGGATCTTAACATAACTGGCGAATCGGAATCGCCTAGGAAGCGGTGGTAAACTTAGTATTAAGCAATTATTGACGTCAAAAAGATGTAATTACGTTGCACTATTTTGAAAAATAAAGACTTTGACTTTGACTTTGACTTTGAATCGTGGGTGTGTAATACACCTCTGATTACCCCTTCGGGGATACAGGCGTGAAGTTATGTTATACCATTATATCACACTAATAATAATATTGTGAACGCGAAAGTTTGTATGGATGTTTGTTACTCTGTAACGCAAAACTACTGCACCTGGATAAAATTTGGCACAGATATAGATTATAGTCTGGAATAGGGCATAGGCTACTTTTTATCCCGGGAATAGGTTCATGTGGGTCGCGGGAACGGGACCAATATCACTCGGGCGGAACCGCAGGCAACAGCTATCAAAGAATTTTCTTCGAATTTGTACACAGCGCTATCTAGACCCAAAGTAAGCATAGCTTGACTAGCTTGTATTATGGGTTCTAGAATACGAATAAACAAACTTAGATACATTTTTTCATCATCAAACTGCAGAGTCGATCTCGTTGAAATTCTGTACAGCGACAGATTATAATAGTCTGGAATTACATATAGACTTGTTTTAATCCCTGGAAATAGGTTCCCAATGATAGGTATAGGTTGCAGGAACGGGATCAAAATTCCAAGCGGGCAAAGTCATGGGCAACAGCCAGTTAAAGTAAGTAGGGACTAAACGGGGCATAAAATCTTCCATTGTTATAAATATTTCAAAATTGACATCCAATTATTTAGACATGTATCCTTGACTTTTTTGACATCAGTCTAACAAGTTGGAATTGAGTCTCAAAAATAATTTCAACTGATCCCTCAACTCAAGGGTTGTTAGAAGGGGTGGCTTAATATTACAGCTTAAATGCAAAGAGCATGTCATCAGCGACTACTACGCTACCATTTTAATGGGTACAGTCAGCAATAAACGAAGTTAAATAAAAATAATTTTATCTGGATTTAGTAAAAAAAAATAGTATCCGTAAAAATGCTTTTATATCAATTCGTGATTTTCGCGTAAATTGCCGATACAATATCATCTTATAAAATCCGATTTTTTTTGTTAACTTTTTGTTTTTTAATTTTTAATCTAAACTAGCTGACTCGGCGAATTTCGTTCCGCCTTAGACTCAAGTTTATATTATTTAATTAAGGTTATCAGATGAATGTATTTCGTGATTATCTCATATTACTAGTATAGGCACAGCATCCAGGGGCGGCCATCTACGGCCCAGGGTCAGCCGGGTGAGAAAGAATGTTGCTTCATCAGACCTTACACCCTGGCATTACAAACCCGAGACAGCGTTCTTGTTTGGTCGGTTCGAGTCCGACATAACACCCCCACTGGCCGGTGGTATGGTAACCGTGGGAATTTCGGCAAAAAAACCCATAATGGGACACTTTAGGCGGGGACAAATCAAAAAAATCTGAAATTATGAAAATAGGTCCAGTCGTTCTCGAGTTATTAACGGTCATCGCTAACACTACTTTGTTTTATAGATGATGACCGCAGTTCCGCATGCGTGGTTTAGTTTACCTACCTGTTTCCGATCTCCACTGTCCTATGTGGTAATCCATGAACTGGTCTATGTGCCAATTATCATCCAAATGTGTTCAACAGTTTACGCGTGATTGAGTAACATACATACAAATATCTAAACATCTTTACCCGTTGAAATTTATAATGATGTGCAATTTTTTTTTTAAAGAATATTAGTAACCGAAATTACTAATATTCCCCCTAACCCCTCCAGCTAAGCTAAATTGCTTGTGTCGTTCACGTCGGTAGTGTAATGGCCAGGATTCGAACCCGGGACCTTCTATCGTAGGGTCGACTCGTTAACCACTAAGCTACCGACGCTTTTAACGACGACATTTAACTTTTACATACTTCGTTGCTAACCGTACTTCAACTTTGACATAATTTTGAAGTTCTGATTTATCCTTCTATTGAATAAATCATTTTCATTACTAGAACGAAGTCTAACTTAACTATCCGTACAAATAAATATAATTTACGACAATTATTAGATTACCGAGTAAGATGGCTTGAACCTATTTTGAAGGCTTTAAGTAATTTTCAAGGTTAAGAATTTAATTGTTCAACATAACAATGGATAGGTTTACATGAAATTGTCGGAAGTTTACGCGAATGTTACACATTGAAATAAAACTACTTTTAACGGATTCTGTCGCGGTTTATTTGATGTTATTTTATATTTTACATTGATCCCGACGTTTCGGTTGCTTTTCAGCAGCCATGGTCACGGGTAGGGTCGGGATCAATGTAAAATATAAACTAGGTCTGCAAGGCGAATCGCTGCTTGCAATGTTGAGCTGAGTGAGACATCGTGAATCAGATTTTGAAAATTTTGTAATCATTCCTCCGTAGCAAGTCCGATTTTGAATATTCTTTTTGAAAGTCACAACTCTGGACATGCTTTCTGAGCGTGTAAAGTTTGGTCACAGTGTCTCCAGCGGTTATTATGTAATTCCATCTGGATTTTTTTTAACGGTGATCATTCCTCTGTGGTAGCATTAATTTTTTCAAAATATATCCATAAACCTTCCTCTGTTTGACCTCTTTAATCATGCCGAATTTGGTTCTGATTGGATTAGTAGTTTAGGAGGAGACCTGTGATAAAGAAAATCCTGAAGTCTGGTATGAGGAGCTTTCGCTCGAGTTCGTCTCACTCGGCTCAAATAACATCAAATAAACCGCGATAGAATCCTTTAAAAATAGTTTTATTTCAATGGAGAGGTTTGTTTAGTTTCTCGTTGATTAATCGCGATAGAACTGTTTTATTATAACTGGACTGCCTACAATTGGCAGTAGAGCGTTCGACTGTTACATCAGAGGTCGTCGGTTCGATTATCGCTCAGTGCTAACATTTAATATTCAACGACAATCTGCACAGCGCTATCTAGACTCAAAGTAAGCATAGTTTAACTAGCTTGTGTTATGGGTTCCAGAATGCGGATAAACATACTTATATCCTTTTTTTGTAAATACATACATATTATACATATTAACACCCAGACCAATGCAAATAGACATATTCATACATACAAATATTTGCACTGAGCGGGACTCGCACTCGCGCCCCTCGTCGTAGCAGCCGAATACACTACCGCTACGCCACAGAGGAATATTTCCGTACATCATATATATTTTTATGGTTTTATGTTACAGTTACAGAAGAGGGGGGGGGGGGCGGCGCACATTTTACCACTTTGGAAGTGCCTCTCGCGCAAACTATTCAGTTTAATAGTTTGCGAAAAAATGATATAAGAAATCTGAACATCATTTTTGAAGACCTATCCACACGTATGGGTATGATGAAAAAAAATTGTTGAGTTTCAGTTCTAAGTATGGGACAACCCCCAAAATTTTTTGTTTTTTTTTTCTTCAATTTTGAAATGAAAATCTTAATGCGGTTTACAGAATACATCTACTTCCCAAGTTTCAACAGCATAGTTTATATAGTTTCGGAAAAAAGGGGCTGTGACATACGGACGGACAGACAGACAGACATGACGAATCTATGAGGGCTCCGTTTGCTTGTCTGCCTTCTAAGTTGTATAAATAAAAGGAAACAAAACTATAGTGTGCATCCAGCCTTTTATTCAGATATCACTAGTTAATGTAAACAGTGGAAGTAGATTGGGTCATTGTTCAAAATAGCCAGTGATTCAGGCTATATCGAATATTGAGTGGCGTGTGAAACGCTTACAGTGGGATTATTTGGGCTTAAATTACTAATATTATGTAGGCAGATTGCTTATGGCATTCGATTTTAGCTATTTACTCACTGCACTTGCTTTTAAGTACCTTTTTTTTTTTTTTTTATCGTGCGGAAATCCCTTCGGATACCCCCCGCCGGCCAGCGGGGGCGGTTATGTCGGGCTTGCACCGACTAAAACCGCACGCCGTCTCGGGTCTTCAGACGCCGGGGTGTAAGGTTACCCATAGAGAATATCCCTCGCACCCCGGCTGACCCTGGGCCATCTCACCACTAACAGCATCGCTCATCCTGTCTCCTCTGAAAGCAGAGGAGTACGGAGAGCGATGTGTTCCCGCCACGTTGGGTATTGGCCGACGATCAATGCCAACCCTATGAAGGGGTGAAGGGGAAGCCATTGACCGCCGCCCAGGGTGTACCGGCCGCTCCGATTCCGTTCCCCCGGACTGCAGCGGGATCGGAATCGGAGCGACACTCGAGGAGGTTACCCAACACACACCCCTGCTCTTAAGTACCTATGTCATAACTCAGTTAATTTAACATAGAACAGTAGAAACATTAAATTCATATCATACCGTATATCATAAACATAACATAACATAAACTCACGCCTATATCCCCGAAGGGATAGGCAGAGGTGCTAGCACCCACATTTCGCCAGTTTATGTTTAGGTCCCAATGTAATAGGTGGCGAGCCTATTGCCATTAACCGGGCACTTATAAGCCTGCGATAAATACACACATAACTTCGAAAAGCATCGAAAAGTCATTGGTGTGTGCCATGGTAAAACCTGGGATCGAACCCGAGACCTCGTCTCAGCAGTCCATTACCCATACCACTAGGCTACCGTATCTAATACAGTAATGCGTTCAGGGTGTTGATGGCTTGCCACGATTCTGCTGTGCTTCCGGAACGTTTGCCCAAGCTAATGTTGACAGTTTTGCCACCATCATGCGGAAGAGGTGTACCTTCTTTTTTTTTTTTTTCGTGTGGAAATCCCTTCGGATACCCCCCCGCCGGTCAGCGGGGGCGGTTATGTCGGGCTTGAACCGACTAAAACCGCACGCCGTCTCGGGTCTACAGATGCCGGGGTGTAAGGTTACCCATAGAGCATATCCCTCGCACCCCGATTGACCCTGGGCCATCTCCAGTTGCGAGATGGCCCCCTCGGATTTGGGAACCACGGTCTTGCCCCGGTTTGGGGGAGGGGCGCTAGTCACCCCACCGTCCCGGCCTGCTTCTGCTGGGGTGGCAGGTGGCCTCACCTTTCAGGTGTACCTCTGTGCTGAAGCGATTCCGGTCAAGTACCAACAGCATTGGCAGACCGGTGGTATTCCCCAATACTGGAGCGTTGGGTGCGATTGCACGCAATCAAATAATATGCGTCCTAGTGCTGGGGTTGACTTACGGCACTGCCGGATCAAGTTTTGTTGTAATGTTTTTGCTTTAATTTTTTTTTTGTGTCTTATACTAACAATAGTGTTAAGTTCTTTTGTGTAACTAACAAGAAATATGGAGAAATCTGAACTAAAAGATTACTATCTCCGCACAGCCTAGTGGCGTACGTAACGGATTGCTGAGACGAGGTCTCGAGTTCGATTCCTAGTCGCCCCGGGCACACACCTCTGACTTTTCGTAGTTATGTGTGCATTAATAAATGATAATTATCGCTCGCTTAATAATGTGCCCGGTAAATGGCAATAGGCTCACCCCCTATTACATTGGGACCTTAACATAACTGGTGAATCGTGGGTGTGTAATACACCTCTGCCTACCCCTTCGGGGATACAGGCGTGAAGTTATGTTATGTTATGTTTATGATTACTATTAAAAATTATATTAATATTAAATTTACACATTTACACAATCACATTAATATTATAAACGCGAAAGTTTGTATAGATGTGTGAATATTTGTGCATGTGTAGATGCATGTATGTATGGGTGTTTGGTATTCAATCACGCTCAAACAGCTGAGCGGATTTAACTGAAATTTGTTACAGGGATAGATTATAGTTTGAAACTAGCTGTGCCCACGACTTCGTGCTCGTGGATTTGAATTTTTAGGGTTTTAGTTCTTTTATTGCATCTTATAAAATTACCTATCTACCAGCAAAAGTCCCTTCAAAATCCACCCAGCCGTTCCAGAGTAAATCAGATTTTATTCACAATTTAATGGGCTTTAATTTTTTTGTGTGGAACCCTAATCCTTTTTCTAAAGTTCAAGTAGCCTATGTTACGCCTTATAAAATTACCTATCTATTAGTGAAAGTCCCATCAAAATCGGCCCTGCCGTTCCAGAGATTACCTAAGTCAAACAGAAAGAAAGAGTTACAATTTTTTTTTTATTGTATGTTGCTGTAGGATGTGGTGTATACTTTCTTATTATTTTAATATTACAAACGGACACTTCAATTTTATTTATTTGTATAGATAACACATGGTCTACTTCTTATCCCTGGAATAGGTGTATCCCTAAAATGGATTACGGGAACCGGATCAAAATTCCACTCGTACTTCCACGAGTACTAAATAATATTTTAGGACATACCTACGACACACATTTCATGTTTTTAGGGTTCCGTTGCCAAATGGCAAAAAACGGAACCCTTATAGATTCGTCATGTCTGTCTGTTTGTCCGTCCGTATGTCACAGCCACTTTTTTCCGAAACTAGAAGAACTATGCAGTTGAAACTTGGTAAGTAGATGTATTCCGTGAACCGCATTCAGATTTTCACATAGAAATAGAAAAAGAACAATAAATTTTGGTGGTCCCCATACTTAGAACTGAAACTCAAAAATTTATTTTTCATCGAAGCCATATTTGCTAGATATGTAGAGCTATATACATATATAGCTCTACACATCTGTATATAGCTCTTCAAAAATGATATTGCGGTTTCTAATATAATTTTTTTCTAAACTGAATGGTTTGCGTGGGAGACAGTCCCAAAGTGTTTTTTTAGTTTTTTTTAATACGTCATAAATCGTAAACCGCAATTTACCTTTCATTCAATCAACTCAAATATAAAAATTAAAAAAAAAACATTATTATGTTACTTGCTGCTACGGAACCCTTAATGGGCAAGTCCGACTCGCACTTGGCCACTTTTCTTTTCTTTTTCTTTTTCAACAGCGTGGACGCTGCGAACATTCAAAAACAATTATCTTAAGTATGTATCTATCTTATTTTGGTAACATTGCTGATATCTTTAAAGCTCATTACTTTTCGGTTCACGACTTCATTGCCTGTTTTTGTTTCATCGTCAAACGTTAATATCATCATTATTTTGTTATTTTTTCTTTGTTGGACGATAAGTAAGGAATGCTGGAATCTCAAAGGTCTATAAATAGCGATATTGGGTACTCATCGTATTTAATTATCTTTTATATTATCATGGTTTTTATACAGGAAAATGTCGGCAAAGAAGTATTAGCCCAAATTTCTGTGTTTTCGGTTCGAATCACCAAATTTTGTTATAGCCATTGTTCAACGTAGATTCGATGGACGAAAAAAGATTGAATGAATATAACTTCACTTACCTGATGGTAAACTACAGGCAAAGTCTCAGGAATGAGGACCCCCCCCCCCACCTGTACTAACGAGGACCTAGTGTGTAGGGTAATGGACAACGACGTGGTCAAGTATTGGATGACCAAATCTAGGGAATATTTTTAACTATTGAGTCGATTCATTCATCTGAATTTTTTATTTTCTTAGATAAAAAAATTCAATTCCGTATGTTTTTTTTTTATCAGTAAGCAATTTAGCTTAGTTGGAGGGGTTATGGGGAGTACTAGTAATTTCGGTTAAAAAAATATATTTATAAAACCATATTTTACGAGCTACAAAATATTATAAAATCCGTAATAATATTATAAAGAGAGACCGAATTTTGTGAGTGTGTTTATATGTTTAGGGTAATCTTCCGAACCACTGCACTTTTAGAGAAATTCTTTCACCATTTGCGAGGTACAGTATCCTGATGGACATAGGCTATATTTTATGTGTTAATTGAGCTGAGCGAGCAAAGCTCTTAAACGCGGCATAGCCGTTTGTTGGTGGCTGAACTCCTCCGTAACCACTCACGCGATCTTGACCAAATTTACCACGGTGATAGTGTGTACACTGAGGAGTGTTTTGAAGCGAGATGTTTCATGTCCGATGTACCATTGAGGAATAATCACCGAAAAACAGTTTCACGAGCGCGCGGCCTTAGCTAAGCGCGCGACCGTAGTAAGATGTATTATTTTCAAGTAAGAGTTCTGCTCGTTCAGCTCAATTTATATCAGTCGCACCCTGCACTGAATTTCTAGTTACGATCACTTGAGTTAAAAAACTCATAAACTTAAGCGAGGGTTGCTAGTAAAATATAAATACCAGCCTTCAACTTGTCTAAGTGTATTAAATTTCATCTTTATTAAAGTGCAGACTTTCTTGTCTGGCTCATGTAATGGTAATTGTTTGGACAATTATTGTCATTACAATATCTTTCGTTGGTTTGCTTACAACTGAGATGACAGTTACCAGTCGCTTGGTTAAAATAAGTAGGCTAAATATGATTTGGGAATATAACAGGATGATCCTGCTAAGTTTTTATGTTCAACTTTTTTTATTTACGTGCGGGTACCGGCTACGGGGTTCAATTCACCGGAGATAATAATGTAGGGGGTATGTTAATACCTATACTTTTTTGTCACTGCGTGATACATATATTATGTGGAGTAAGATTAGTTTATAAAAAGAAAACCTCAGATATACGAGACGGTTGTGGCTTGAAAAAAAACAAGTGATGAGAGTTGAAAAGGTGGTGATTTAAAATCGATAGCTCAGATACACCTAAAACCAATAGGCTAGTAAGAAAGGCTTTATGAATTTATAAGTGTGTAAGGACATCAATATTATTGGTGGATTAATCAGCCCACCTCAGAGCAGAGAAGAGGTAAGCCACGCAATTTGTTTGTGTTAGTTACGGTATCATATTTGATCAATCAAACAATCAATTAATATCTTTCAAAAATTTCTTTCTTTTCGTAATATTTTGAAAATCGGAGAACGGAAAGCACATAATAATAACCAAAACCACCATTACACTCTTAGTACATTTACACACACACACACGAGTGTTGTACACAAGCACACAACACTCACATGCTAACACTAATATTATTTATGCATGCCCATTTTTTTTTATATCACTCAGGTGGCAGACAAGCACACAGCCCACCTGATGGGAAGCGGTTACCGTGGCCTATGGACGTGTGCAACACCAGGGGCATCACACTCGTGCTGCCGACCCTGTAAAAACCTTCTAATGCCCTTCTTGTAGACACCCATATTGTAGTCGCTTGGGAAAACCACACCATTATCATTATTTTTGTAATAATTTGCGCGTAACTATATTACAAAATTGATATGTAATAATAATTATAACTAGGGATTGGGTGTCCTAAAATACAGACCCCAAGTCTAGTTTAGGCACGTGTCTCCCACAATATATATATTAATAAACTTCCGGTACGCCGATAGGTGTAAAATAATCACATCTTGGTGAAATGGTGATATTTATATAATAGAGAGATTTAATGTTCATATCTATAGTAACCCATTTAAGAGACATTCTCAACTAAATCATATCCACCCCGAAAGGGCAAAGGCAACAGTTAATTAAGCCAGGTGCCTTTATTTATAAGCTATTATACAATATTATGGCGCGCACAATACCTCCTCCCTCCGTAGGGGGCGAAATATGAGTAAGGACTCGTGTACATTATAGGAATAGGCGAATATTGCATCCAACGGTTTATTCAAAATTTATTGAGGACTTTTGCGATTGGAATTTTGCTCCCGTTCTCCTAGCCTATGGGAACCTATTTAAGGGATAAAAGTAGGCTGTGTATTATTCTAGACTACAAACTATTCCTGTACCAAATTTCAGCTAGATCTGTTTAGCCGTTTGAGCGTGATAAACAAACATAAACTTTCACATGTATAATATTAGTAAGAATTAGTATTATAGTAGGAAGTAGGATTAGTAGGCATATTAGGAAGTACGATTATTGAATATCATATAACTTATTGGTATACAAAAATGCAAAAGTTGTTATTTTAATGGCGTAATTTGTCGTTTAACACCGCGAGATTTTCGGACCATAGCGCGAATCGGATTCTTTTCGTTATTGACTCATAGTTCTTCCCGTTATGGACGCGACGGAGTTCAGTGGTGTTCGAAATATCTGTGTCCCAGATTATCACATTTTTGAGCTCAGACGAAGTCGAGCGAAAAGCCCTCTATACTCCACTCGGTGTATTTCGGTTGTGACGCTACTCCTCCCAAACTAATCGACCAATTTTGATAAAACTTGGCATGTAAATACAACTCGATACCCGGAAGGTTTAGATAAAATAAAATTGAAAATCGGACATACCATGGAGGAATAATCACACTTCAAACATTTCAAAATCTGATTTCTCTGAAGTTATCAATGTTGAGACCACGATTTTGGAGCCTAAATGTGTAACTTAACTATTGGCTTAAGACAGAAAAAGAAAATTGAAAATCGGTCAAGCAACGGAGGAATAATCACCGAAAAACAATTCAATGGTATTCAATTGAAAACAAATTGCGCGTGAATTGTAGGTAATCATGTAGTGCACTCTCAGCTCAACATTGCAACAGCATTGCGTTGCATTGCGCCCCTATTATTTCCCAAAAAACCATAAGTGTATAAATAGTATAAAGTAGAACTCAGACGGTTTTTTTTTTTACGTGCGGAAATCCCTTCGGATACCCCCCCGCTGGCCAGCGGGGGTGGAACTCAGACGGTAACTAATATTTGAAAATATGATAAAACCAGTTGTGTTTTAAATAGTCATTTTATTAAAGGTCTATTTGTTACTCCAAATCGTGAATTAGTCGCTCTAGTGTATTGGAATACTTTTGTTTATTGAACGTTTCAATTCAGTAACCCCGATCGAGGTCAAGGCTACACTAATGAAGGCTTATCTACACCTCCATAAATTGCGAGTATGTCTAACACCCGTACTTTGACTTTACGATTTTCGTTTTTTCGGTCGTATTTTCGATATACCACACTAACGACTTCCTTCCTGATTCGGATTGACTAACCTTATCGTGAACACACGCGTACGTATTAGCCGTAACATACAAGTTACATTGGGTGTGTAGGACCCCACCTCGATGGCACACAGCCAACTTCCATGTACCATCACTGCGGGAGCTGTCCCAAGGAAACAGCATTTCAAACGTTAGTGGAGTACCCGGCTTGGTCGCCGCAGTGCTAAGACCTCGTGACAGCTATCTAGGAATTCAATCAATTAGCCTATTGCAGTTCACTGCTGGACATAGACCTCTCCCATTTTACGCCATAGCACCCGATCCTCCGCCTTGCGCATCCAGTCTATCCCAGCTACCTTTTTCAGGTCGTCCGTCTTGCTGGAGGACGTCCTACCTTTCGTTTATCGATTCGTGGTCAACACTCTAAGACTCGTTTGCTCCATCGGCCATCGGTCCTTCGGCAGATGTGGCCAGCCCATTGCCACTTCAGCTTGCTTATTCTGCGAGCTATGTCGGTGACTTTAGTTCTTTGTCGGATGACCTCATTTCTAATTTTATCCTTCAAAGAAACCCCAAGCATGTTGGAATTAGGAACACTTACACAAGAAGTATTGTTATACGTTACCATTTGTAGAGGGGTCAGGGGAGGCAGGGGTAAAAGAGAAGACTAACAAGAAGGTAAAAGAAGACAGGCGAGGCTGCCGGCAGTTGAACACGTAGATATAAAGTGAGAAGGTACTTGATATTGTGGGAACCGTTAGTATCAGTGTAAAGAATAAAACAACATCAAATAAATCGCGATAAAATCCGTTAAAAATAGTTTAATTTATTCCAATAAGAAGGTATTTCCTCGGTGAAACCGAATCGGAGATTTTGTTCTCTTTTTCGGGTCAATTGAATATATAAAACTTTCGGGTTTAGGAATAAAACGAACATTTACCTATATACTAGGAAAACATAGCACACTGCCATTGAAATAAAACTACTTTTAACGGATTCTATCACTATTTATTTGGTGTCAGTCGGGATCAGTGTGAACAATAAAATAACACTAAATAAATCGCGACAGAATCTTTTAAAATAGTTTTCTTTCAGAGTGTAACATTCCGCGCATTCAGAGCCGCGGTAGCCTAGTGGTATGGGTAATGGACTGCTGAGACGAGGTCTCGGGTTCGATCCCAGGTTTCACTATGGCACACACCAATGACTTTCGATGCTTTTCGAAGTTATGTGTGTATTTATCGCAGGCTTATAAGTGCCCGATTAATGGCAATAGGCTCGCCACCCATTACATTGGGACCTAAACATAAACTGGCCAAATGTGGGTGCTAGCACCTTTGCCTACCCCTTCGGGGATATTGGCGTGAGTTTATGTTATGTTATGTTATGTGTTGTAACATTCGCGTACACTTTCGACAATATCACTAATATAATAACTGAGCACAGAACTCTTTCTTTCTGTCTATTGCCACTGCTAGACAGCGAAATGATTTATTAAAATTTCGCATAGATATATCTTCTACAAGTAGTAATTTACACGCGAATGAAGCTGCGTGCACTTTTATTCATGTATAGCAACCCTCAATTTAATGTAAATAGATAATATTCATGCACACTAATATTTACACTCCGCGGGAAAAGAACCTTTAACGTAGCAGTCACACGCTAACACCGCACCTCATAGCAAAAAAAGCTAGGTTCTAACACAGCTAATAAATAATTTATGAACAAAATCACTCACAAATCCCCTCAGCTGATAAAAATACGTGTGCTTGTCTGAAAAAGGTTGTAATTAATTATTCATTTCAAATTTTTCCATCGCCTTTTTCTTATTGTGTCGATCTTAAGGCTTAAGTCCCAACTCAATCGCTGACTAAGTTTATACCCGTAGGTATATTACGTACTTCAATTAAATCCGGAAATTTGAACAGCTTTAACGTAAGACGAGGTTAATATCGTACATTATGTATTGGGTACTTCAGAATTAAGCGAAGGTGTGAATTTATAATACGATAGATAAGGAATTTACTTGCAAATTGAGCCGTAGCGGTACGGCAATAGCTGAACCTATTTCATATTCAGATTCTATCTATTAGTTTATCGATGCGTAATGTGCTTGGCATAGGTTTTATACCTATTTGAAGATACTTAGTAAGAATTACAGAATGCCGAGTGTTATTCTAGACTATAGTCTATCCCTTTCTTTTTTTTACGTGTGAAGGCGATACCGGTGCCAGCGATTAGGTGGGTATGTCAGAATCGAATCGACTAAAACCACACGGTGTCCTTCCCAAGCGCCCATTGCCAGGCACTCTGGGTATGCCCTCGAAAGGATAACCCCAGGGTCCCCGATGGACTTCGGCCGCCGTCGCGGCCTCGCCTTTGGGGTCGGGTTTAATACCGCGTCGGTGAGTTGCAAGTGTGCGTAGGACACACACGACATGCCTTCGTATTAGCCTGCTTCTGTAAGGACGGCTAGCCGGCCGACTGCCGTCCTCAGGCCCCGATCATGGAGGTCGGTAGTCTGCGGTGTCCTCGCCTCAGACTGCGAAACTCGTGCATTACCTGTTCGCAAAAAGAGGCGGCGGCGTGCCACTTGCTCCCGTCGGAGACCATGGCACTCAACATGGACTCCAGCGAAAGAACGTCCTCGCCCAAAACCACCACGAGATCCCGGCGTTGACTCGCGACGCTGGGCACTCCACCAATGTGTGGTGCGCCGTGACTTCGCTGGGATATAATCTATCATTGCACTAAAGGACATTGGGCACAAATGTATGGTCACTGGTACTGCCACCAATTGAAATGAATGATACATCGTTGAAAAGGTATTTTTATATAGAAGATCAGGGATAAAACGTAGTCTATGTATAGTTGAGACTATTATCTGAAAACCATATAAGAAAACCCCATTTATTGTAGCGCCACAATTCCTGGACACACCACTTAATATCTCTAAAAGTATCGGGATCCTCGGTGTCGACATCTCCAGCGAGGTTCAGTACCGTAGTCACCTGGAAGACAAGGTCAAGTTGGCATCTAAGAAACTTGGAGTGCTCAACAGGGCGAACCAGTACTTCACTGCGGAGCAAAGACTTCTTCTTTATAAGTCGCAAGTCCGGGACCAGATGGAGTACTGCTGTCACCTTTTTTCCGGAGCACCTAGATACCAACTTGACCCGTTCGACTCGGTGCAAAGACGGGCGCTAAGGATCGTCGACGATCCCATACTTAGAGGCAGTGTGGAACCGCTTAACCTAAGGATAGATTTCGCTTCCCTGTGCGTTTTCTACCGCCTTTATAACGGGGTGTGTTCAGAAGAATTGTTTGATATGATGCCCACGGCCACATTCTATCAGCGCACCGCTCGCCACAGACAGGGAATTCATCCTCACACGTTGCGACCGGAAACAGTGCATACAGTTAGATATGAAAGGCACTTCATTCCGCGCACCCTCAGGCTGTGGAATGATCCCCCTGCTGTGGTTTTCCCAAGCGACTACAATATGGGGTTCTTCAAGAACGGCATTAGAAGGTTTTTAAAGGGTCGGCAGCGCGAGTGTGACGCCCCTGGTGTTGCACACGTCCATAGGCCGCCGTAACCGCTTCCCATCAGGTGGGCCGTGAGCTAGTCTGCCACCTGAGTGGTATAAAAAAAAAAAAAAAAATTATCCCTGTACCAATTTTCAGGCAGATTCTACCATATGAAGCGTCCTGCATGGATCAGAGAGCTGGCCCGTAATAATCTATCCCTGCACTAAAGGACATTGGGCACAAATGTATGGTCACTGGTACTGCCACCAATTGAAATGAATGATACATCGTTGAAAAGGTATTTTTATATAGAAGATCAGGGATAAAACGTAGTCAATGTATAGTTCAGACTATAATCTATCTCTGTACCAATTTTCAGGCAGATTCTACCGTATGAAGCGTCCTGCATGGATCAGAAAGCGACGGATGAAAGACGGTTGCATGCAGCCGAGATGCGAATGCTGAGATGGATGTATGGTGTGACTAGAATGGACAAGATTAGGAATGAATACATTAGAGGATGCTTAAACGTAGCGCGGAAAGTTGCGAGAAAATCGCTTGTTCTTGTTCGGACATGAATGTAATGCGTAGGGATGAAACTCTGTAATATCGTAAGGAAGGCATTAAGTATGGAAGTGGACGGTTACAAGCGCAGAAGAAGACCTAAGAAGAGATGGATGGACTGTGTGAAAGAGAATATAGTTAGGAAGGTAGTGAATGTTGAGATGACCGCAAGCAGAGATGAATGGAAAAAGCACACATATTGTGCCGACCCTAAATAAATTTGGGATAAGGACAGGATGATGATGATGAAGCGTCCTGCGTGCAATAATGAAGAATAGAATAGAATAGAAATAGAAATAAACTTTATTGTACACCAATCAGAGTATGCATAGGTACTTGGAGTACACAGTCTACATAACAAATGGCGGCCTTATCGCTAAAAGCAATTTCTTACAGGCAACCTTTGGATGGACACGAATTGGAACATTTATGGGCATATGCAATATGTTTCCATTTCTATTTAGTCATTATTATCTTGTAAAATATTTTTTTTAACTCTCACATGTCTGTACTGTAAACTTGCACGCAAAAATCTCGCTACTTCCTGAATTCCGTATTCAGCAATATATTCCTCAATATCCTCCAAAGCAGCCTGCTTTTCTGTATCTTTCAAAGATATATAAGTCCTTGTTTAATGGTTATAAGTACCTATTGGTTCAATATCTGAATAGTAATTACCTATGTATTGTATGTTGGCTATAAGCCTGATAAACTGGTACGATACCAGAGTTGTATTATGTTGTACTGTTTGTTTACGCGGGCTTGGTGTGTTGTGTTCTTGACAGTGAAGTGTTAAATGAGTATATTGGGGTTAGGAGGATAGGATAGGAGTATTATAGAGTTTAGTTGTTTTATCCATGTAACCTTACATGGCTTAGCTTTCACATTTTTCACAGAAACGTTTTACTGCAAAAATAACAAATCTCAATTTTAGGAATCTGCTTGAGAGCGCGCTCTTAAAATGGGATCATCTGTTGTGTGCAGATACTGCCTCGGTTAAGTGTCTCAAGGCGTACGATAAGATTCTCCTGCATTTCCTCTTTAGGAGTACTTCTTTACTACATTTTCTGTGTTCATTACGTATAAGCGTCGGTAGCTTAGTGGTTAAGGAGTCGACCTTACGATCGAGAGGTCTCGGGTTCGAATCCTGGCCATTACACTACCGACGTGAACCCACTCGTAACACAAGCAATTTAGCTTAGCTGGAGGGGTTAGGGGGAATATTAGTAATTTCGGTTGCTAATATTCTTAAAAAAAAAAAAAGTTATAGTACTCCCAGCGTCAAGGACATTTCTGACTTCAATAACGTTTTATCTAGTGTAACTGAATTGCTCAAACGCATGCAAAACAAAGCAAAACCTTCTAAGATGTGTATGTGTGTATGTATGCTTGTGTGTATCAAAGTGGTGACAAACCTCATGTTTGTGATTGTGTGGTGAACAAGGATAGAGGGGGATATTGACTCCTTTGTGTGGTGTGGTGCAAGAATCTGTATATAGCGGGTGTGTGAAAGTTTTCGTCATCTTGATGTCAAATTCCTAATTGTAACTTAATCTGCAGGCTTATGTGCTGATCGGAGTTAATGTTCACATTGAACAAATCTCCTCATGGCCATTTCCTAGTTAAGTCTAAAGATACCACTTTCTAGCTATTATGTCGGGTCCTTGATGCAGACGCATTATTCATAAATAAAAGGCTCGGTCATCCAGACTAGGTTGGCGCCTGAGATGACGACCTGTTGAGGCTCGCACCTGTTACCTATATGTGTAATATGTGTATATATATATCTGTACATAGATGTATACATACACATACATACTATAGATGTATACATACATACTATAGATGTATACATATTTGTTTTAACCTATTTATGCGTGTCCTTAATAAGCTGACCGCGGTAGCCTAGTGGTATGGGTAAAGGACTGCTGAGACGATGTCTCGGGTTCGATCCCAGGTTTTACCATGGCACACACCAATGACTTTTCGATGCTTTTCGAAGTTATGTGTGTATTTATCGCAGGTTTATAAGTGCCCGGTTAATGGCAATAGGCTCGCCACCTATTACATTGGGACCTAAACATAAACTGGCGAAATGTGGGTGCTAGCACCTCTGCCTACCCTTTCGGGGATATAGGCGGGAGTTTATGTTATGTTATGTTTATGCTTAATAAACTCATTTTCTTCCTTTTTTTACTTTTTCTTTATAATTTGACATCATAATGAGCAGTGACACTCATAGACTATCAAAGGGTATATCATAGAACATAGACACTATACAACTACAATCGGATACGTAACACTAGCCAAGGGTCCGCTGATTTTTTTCGATTGATACGTCGGTTTTTCTGTTCTTACCTATTAAATACCAAGCGTCAGTAGCTTAGTGGTTAAGGAGTCGAACCTACGATCGAGAGATCCCGGGTTCGAATCCTGGCCACTACACTACCGACGTGAACCCACTCCTAACATAAGCAATTAAGCTTAGCTGGAGGGGTTAGGGGGAATATTAGTAATTTCGGTTACTAGTATTCTTTATAAAAAATGGTGTCCGCTTATAACTTGAACCATT
The DNA here is from genome assembly GCA_946251805.1 of Cybosia mesomella. NCBI lineage: Eukaryota > Metazoa > Arthropoda > Insecta > Lepidoptera > Erebidae > Cybosia > Cybosia mesomella. Next base: position 16,193,266 of record OX276415.1, read on the forward strand.
CAAAAACAACACTAGCATTGTCGCCTCAGATATTGAAACATTGTCTCCAGTTCCTGATCAGGTTACGTGGAGCGAAGCGTGATGCTGCAACGAATCAATTCAGGTAAACAAGAATGATTCTAAAGATACCGCTTATGCAGATCTAGCTGTTATTTCAAGGCTTTTGATGCAAAAACAAAAGAATCTATAAATTCAAGCTGTAGAATTTTCACTTTTCACTGAGAAAAGTTAATGATAAAACAATGACTTAACCTAAAAATCTTATAAAGGAAAATGTTTTGTTTCATTATTGACAGTGAACCCCATTCCTAAGATTTTAGCTTACCCACGCGATGTAAAGTCATATTGACCTATCCATTATATATAAAAGAAAAAAGGCAGCCGGGATAGGCGTGAGCTATAGCGCACATTAGGAGAGGCCTATGTCCAGCAGTGAACTGCGATAGGCTAATTGATTGACACACAAACACACATGAAACTAGAAATTTAGTGCAGGGTGCGACTGAATAACCACCCCAGCTGGCCGGCGGGGGGGGGGGGGGTATCCGAAGGGATTTCCGCACGTAAAAAAAAGAAAAAAAAAGGGTATATTGAAATAAATTGAACTGAGCGAGCAGGACTCTTACTTGAAAATAAGACATCTTACTACGGTCGCGCGCTTAGCTAGGGACTACCGACCTCCATGATCGGGGCCTGAGGACGGCAGTTGGCCCACTCGCCGTCCTTACAGAAGCAGGCCGTGGCGAAGGCGTGTCGTGCCCTCATACGTCTGCCAACTCACCGACGCGGGATAAAACCCGACCCCACCAGGCGGTGGCGGCCAAAGTCCGCCGGTAACCCTGGAGTTATCCTTTCGAGGGCTTACCCCTGGTGCCCGGCAACAGACACTTGGGGAGGACACCGTGCGGTTTTAGTCGGTTCATTCCCGACATAACCGAAGGAGGGGTGGGGTATCCGAAGGGTTTCCGTTCGTAAAAAAAAAGGCCGCGCGCTCGTGAAACAGTTTTTCGGTGATTATTCCTCAATGGTACATCGGACATGAACCATCTCGCTTCAAAACACTCCTCAGTATCCACACTATGACCGTGGTAAATTTGGTCAAGATCGCGCGAGTGGTTATGGAGGAGTTCAGCCACCAATAAACGGATATGCCGCGTATAAGAGCTTTGCTCGCTCAGCTCAATACTTATATAGGGTGTTCAGAGTCCTATCAATATCTTTGAGGCCCAAGCAAACCACCTGTTAGTCGGTGCACCAGCTTAACAACGGACAGGCTCTGGTGCAGATACAAAAATACAAATCTTTCCTTTTTATAATATTAGCGTAGATTTAAATAATAGTTATTACTAGCAATATTGGTGGTAGAAATTTGATGACACAAATTTGTCACAAAATTCGGCCGGGTAGGTACCACCGTGCACGATTGCGAAAAACCCTCCATAGTAATCCAATTTCGGTTTGATTGCGTTCAGGGGTCAGCAAGTGCATAGCCGGGCAGGGGGATTGTGGTCGCAGCACTAGTGGGACCGGTGGGTGTCACGCGGTGCTGCGACGACAATCCTCTTCTGATGAGGCCGTCAAGCTGAGTGCCACCATTGTTAACATGGTACGTGTATGTAATGGTGACCCTCTTTCCTGAGACTTTACCTTCAGCTTACCATCAGGCGAGGTGAAGTCAGTCCTAAATATATTTAAAAAAAAATACAAATCTTTCCTCTTTATAATATTAGCGTAGATTTAAATAATAGTTATTACTAGCAATCTCAAAATCTGTAGTACATCTCATTTCGATCGGTAAATTAAGTAGGCAAGTAAATCACAGCTCATCATCATTGGTCGGTAAGCGATATTACGCCATCTATCTCGGAACTTTATGCAGTATCTACGTCCAAGTTTACCGATGAAGTGGCGGATAAAATTAGTGTTTCATTAAACTTGAGTTCAACTGAAGTTCTTTTTCATCTTTATCATATCATATTCCTTTTTTAAGGTTCCGTACCTTAAAAGGAAAAAACGGAACCCTTATAGGATCATTTCGTTGTCCGTCCGTCCATCCGTCCGTCTGCCAAGACCGTTTTTCTCAGGAACGCGTGGAGGTATCAAGCTGAAATTTATATCCAATACTCAGGTCTACTGTCCCTTGGAGCTGTGAAAAAATCAAACTTCTAAGCTAAAGCAATCAAAAGATACAGCCGTTTATGCCGCTAATTTCCGCAAATTTTCGAAACTGGCACGGGACCTACAGGGTACATCCTGTGAACTTAGATTCTAGAAATTTGGTACGAAGTAACGTCTTATAGTACAGATAAAGGAAAAATTGCAAAAACCGTAAATTTTTAGTTACATCATATAATAAAAATATTTTTGAAAATTTTGAAGTTACTACTACCATAACTATGGCTCGATTGTCGTGATGGGTGAACTTTTACTTATATACCTATAGGTTTGTACGGAACCTTCGGTGTGCGAGTCCAACTCGCACTTGGCTGGTTTTCTTCTTTTTTTACGTGTGGAAACCCCCACGGGCTTCGCCTCATCTGTGCCAACGATCGGGTGGGCGTGTCGGAATCGGACCGACTTAAACCTAACGCTATCCTCCCCAAGATTCCATTGCCGGGCACCCCGGGTAAGCCCTCGAAAGGATAACCCCAGGGTTTATAACTTTACGCATTATGGACGTAGTCCAAGTTTACCGATTAAGTGTCGAATAAAATTAGTGTTTCATTAAACTTGAGTTCAACTGAAGTTATTTTTCATCTTTATCATCTCATATTCCTAAAATAACAGACGTTTCTTAATATACCTCTAGAACCCATAGCTTCTGTTTATTTTATGACTTAATAAGGAAAAGTTTCTGCCTTCACTCGCCTGGCACTATTGTTTTAGTTTTGATTTAGATCGGAAAAATTCAACGTCACAAAAATTATATCTGTTTTTCAGGAACGCGTAGAGGAATCAAGTTGAAATTAATATGAAATACTCAGATCTGTAATGTCTCGAAACTGTAAAAAGAATCAAACTTCTACGTCGAGGCAATCATAAGAATATAATTATGCAGCAAGAAATCTTATAACGCGATTGCAGCGCCACGCGACACCGGGCGCGATCCTTCAATTTTTATTGTGCAAAAGTTTTAATATTCCGATATTTCACGAGAAATTCCATGAAATTGTTTGGTGCAAAATGCTTAAAGTGACTAACAATAAATAAAAATTTGCATGCCTTTTTTTTTGATTCGATGTGTTCCCGCCACGTTGGGTATTGGCCGACGATCAATGCCAACCCTATGAAGGGGAAGCCATTGACCGCCGCCCAGGGTGTACCGGCCGCTCCGATTCCGTTCCCCCCGGACTGCAGCGGGATCGGAATCGGAGCGACACTCGAGGAGGTTACCCAACACACACCCCAAAATTTGCATGCCTAATATAGGCGAAATATGATAAGGACTTCATAGATTTAAGAACCAATTGTAACCATATTTCATGCGAATAAATGATCTTTCTTTCTTTCTTTCTTTCTTAACATATTTAGTGTATTCGTCTAAATAGCTTTCTAATTAATACATCAAATGTGACTATATTTTAGAAGTTGAAATAGCAATAATCATCTGTCCTTAAGAGCCTTTTATCCAGATTTGTAGCTGAACTTTCGTAACAAGCTACGAAGAGATTTAAATTATGCCATCGCGGACTTTTTGTTGACCTAGGAATATTCCCATGTAGTTACATTATTTTCTTATGTCTCAAAGAGATTAGGCAGCGTATTCGTTTGAGGCTCTCAGTCGACTTAATTTCTTTCGTCATTTTGAACAATCTCGAACGGATCGAACCGTCTTAAATCATCTATTAGACCCTGGACCATCTACGGCTTATATTTATTTTTTATGGTATCTATTACAGTGGAAAGACACTTTGTTCTTCAAGAGAGTAAGTCACTAAACGAACTTGAAAGGCTTTGTGTCAACTTGTTGATCAAAAGATTTAAAGACTTGTGTACCCACATAACATGCCAGCAACTCTACAATCCACAGTTTTGGCCTCAGCTTTAGTTTTCGAATAGTTTTGGCGTTCATGTAATGAGTTGTACCTACTAGCAGAATGCTGCTCACAGTATTTATGCGATGGATAACTTTATTGAATTGAGAAAATTTTATGAAAGCGATTTTGAGGTAGCCTTGTGGGGAGTTCACCATTGCAACAGGTCGGTATGTCTCCGGCTACGGCTCCGTGGCCAAAGATGCTGTGCGTAACAGCAGTCACCACATGTAAAAAAGTCCCTTACAGGGTGAATGCTCTGACCAACTGAGCTACCTAGACACGTCCCATATATTCGAAATTCTTCGATATATTATATACGTCTCGGGGCGATGCTGGAGCCATCTATCGTAATTCTTACGAACTACGGCAATAATGATTTTTTTAATCCCCTTAATCCAGTTTTGTGTGGAAGTCTCAGTGCGCGAGTCCGACTCGCCCTTGACAGGCTTTTCTTCGTGCGGTAATCCCCACGAATATCACCCTGCCACCCAGCGGGGCGGTTATGTGGGATTCGAACCAAGCCTGAAACACAATATGGCGACATTTTTTTTAATATAAAGTATATTAATTGTAACCGAAAATATCAGGATTCCTCCTAACCCCTCCAGCTTGCTTGTGTTAGGAGTGGATTCACGTCGGTAGCGTAATGGCCAGGATCCGAACCCGGGACCGCCGCCGCCGAATCCTTAACCATTTATCCGTTTTCGTAACCATTTAGCCATTTAAGTGCATTTCTGGTAGGCGTTTAAAAACATACCGATTTACACGGCGCTATCATAATCACATGATATTCGCGTATCTGGCGCTCTCGAAATAACCCAGGTCTGCAGTCCAGTTATTTCGGTTTACGGAACCAAATACTGTGGCGTGGCTTTTTATAGACTGTAAGCTAAGACTTTACAGCACAATCGAAAGCGATTGTATCTCTTGAAGAGACACATGAAAATGTGTGTTTGGTTGAGGCATATCAATTTGAATTTTGGCAGCAAAGTTCACGACATGCCGGTAACAATCACTATATTATACTTTTTACATATATATCTATAGTTAATATTATAAAATTGTTAATTAGTTGTGCATGTACATTTAAGATATTTAAAAAAATATTGGATGTTAAATGAACGATTCTTAACACAATTTTTATTTTGAATTCTTGTCTGCTTGTTCGCGATGGATGCAAAAACTAGTGAACGGATTTTGAGGCGGTTTTTTGTGTTAGAAATGTTTTAATTAGACTTGAAATCTGCCTTATATTTGATTGCAATTGGTTAAGTAGAACCGGAGATATGACCAAAAAAACATAACCGGCAACCGCGCGGGTGGTGTCGGGGGCATCAGTACCATAGGTTTACATCGGAAAATTACTCGCAATCATCGGTAGCATCTTAACGTGTTTCAAATAGATTTCGATAATGCTTGTACCATGTGTATTAGGTGGCATCACGGATGCGCTAGCGTGAGCTCGATACGTTCTAGTTTACTGGCTAACTTCACTGTGATGTTCTATTTCTGTCTATCATAGTACTCAGAAGAGAGAAAGAGTCATAATGCTCAAAGTGTAGTTCTAACCTCATGCAAAAAACCAATGTTTATCTTATTAACTGTCGGTCAAGTGTTTTGTTATTGTGTTCAATCGTTCTTAAGAGTTTTAATCTTAAATTAGGTGTTGTTTTCATTAAACCCCCAAAACTTGTTCTAGTTCATGGAATGGTATTTATTAATTATATTTTAAGGAAACTTACAGCTAATGGTTCGTTTAAAAATAGATAGATACTAGAAGAGGGCCAATTACAAGTTTCCACTTATATAAATGTATGTTGTGTACGTATGTTTTTGTTAAATAATAATTCTAACGGAAACTAACTTGGTGCCCCTAAATAACAAAGGTAGACAAGTCAGCCTCTCGATACATCATAACTGAATCTGAAAATACTTCAATTGGCTTATTACTACTCGTTTGTGAGCTCGAATGTGACTAACACTTAGAAATGAACTCAAATTGTAATGTCAACAAATGTTCCACACCTTTTTTTTTTTTTTCGTGCGGAAATCCCTTCGGATACCGCCCCCGCTGGAGAGCGGGGGGTCTCCAGCTAGGGCGGTTATGTCGGGCTTGAACTGACTAAAACCGCACGCCGTCTCGGGTCTTAAGACGCCGGGGTGTAAGGTTACCCATAGAGCATATCCCTCGCACCCCGACTGACCCTGGGCCATCTCCGGTTTCGAGCTGGCCCCCTTACTTGCTCTCCACTGTGCCATCTGCTAAGCAGAGGGACACGTGGATAGCTTCCGAACAGCCCTTAACAGGGCCGTCCTCGCCTCGGTCGGAGTTGGCCGTAGGCGGCAGCGTCTCTCCCGCCCTAGGAGAGAGGCGCTGCTGTCTCCGTTACCCAGGGTGCACCGCGTGGAGGTCCCCAACCAAGCACTCCAAATGTAATAATAAAAATACGTCTACACCGTAAAATGCTAATGAGTTACGGATAAGCAACCGAAATCTAAGGCCTCTATAGCGTCTGCCAAATTAATGACTCATGGTGTCATTTTGTACGGTGACTGTTGAAAAACGCTACGAACAATCGAATAGATTTCGACAGGTATTTACCTATCGAAATCTATTGCGCTCGTGGTACAAATATGAATTCCTCTCGTGACCGCCGGGTTGAAGTACAGAATTTCATACAAATGATTTACGGGGATTTACAATAAAATGACAGTGTAAACTCAAGGTAATGACTCAGCTAATCTTCTTTCTTCTTCTTCTTATATATAAAAATGAATTGCTGTTCGTTAGTCTCGCTAAAACTCGAGAACGGCTGGACCGATTTGGCTAATTTTGGTCTTGAATTATTTGTGGAGGTCCAGAGAAGGTTTAAAATGTTTGTCATCGATTGAGGCAGTACGAAGTCTGCCGGGTCAGCTAGTTACATATAAATATAATTAGCAAAGAATAAACTGTATTAAAAATACATAGAGATAAACAACGGACTATTTCTTCAAAATACGTTTTTAAATTATTTATCATGATATTTATAACTGACTAGCTGGTGCCCGCAGCTCCACACGCATGGAATTCTGACCCTGTTCCCGCAACTCAACCTTTTAGCATGTAGATTCCCCCACCGGCTTCACCCTTTCGGCGCCAACGATGAGATGGGTGTGTCGGAATCAAACTGAATAAATCCGTTGCCGGATACCCCGGATGCGTCCTCAAAAGGATAACCAGAGGGCTGTACCAAATTTCTGCCAGATTCGTTCAGCCGTTTGGGCGCGATTGAGTAACTAACATCCAAACATATTCACAAACTTTCACATTTGTAATAGGTATTAGTAGGATGGATGGATGGAAGTAGGAAGTGGGATAGAACAATATAACATAACATAATTTCACATACATTATTTTACAACTTTAACTGACTATCACTAATAAACTACGAATACATACATGAAACAGTAAGATTACATAACTGCAATATATTTGAATGTCACATTGAGAATTATTAACACGTATTATTATTTAACCATTTTATTTTAAAAAGATTGCATTCTACCACCAATGATTTATTTTATATAATGGTAACAATTAAATTAAAATGGAAACGATAATTCATTCAAGTTTTGTATCTTTATAATTTAAATTCAAACCCCAAGTTCTATGGAAGCGATTTAGTGTTGAAAAGTCATACTATAATCAATATTATTTCTTAACATTTGAAATATTGACGCGAACGTCTAAAAGCGCAACCAAGAATTGGCATTCTCCTTTAAATTCACGAATATCAGCTGGTAAGGTAGCCAACATACCTTGATTCTAAGATGGAACGAAGTTTGCCGGGTCAGCTAGTGACCATATAAAACCGGCTGTTCCTACTTATTCTTGTGTGGAATGTCATATACCTCATATTATGACACGTCCCAAAATAGCGAACAACCACTAAGAAATATCCGAACAAAATTCACTAGCGAGATTTGACCTTTTGCACAAAAGATGAGTATTCCGTCATATCTCGTTTATCTACTCGTAAAACTTTTCGTTGTAAAGGAAACCTGCCCTTGACCTCTTTGAGTTATGAAATATTATTCCGGGATAGGCACATAATTTAGTATATAGCTATAGTGTTACAAAATTGTAAATTAGTTAATACATTGGAGATATATAAAAGCGCCGATAGAACAGTGGCGTACGTAACGGACTGCTGAGACGAGGTCTCGAGTTCGATCCCCAGTCGCCCCGGGCACACACCTCTGACTTTTCGTAGTTATGTGTGCATTAATAAATGTTAATTATCGCTCGCTTAATAATGTGCCCAGTAGATGGCAATAGGCTCGCCCACTATAACACTGGGACGTTAACATAACTGGCAAAAAGGTGTGTAATAGACCTCTGCTTACCTCTATAACAAAACTTCACGCCTGTATCCCCACAGGCGTGAAGTTATGTTATAAAAAAATATTAGGGTAATAAATTAATGATTCTAAATCCAGTTTTTTTTCTAGTGCTGTCTGTTCGCTATGAACGCAAAAGCTACAGATTGGGATTTGATTTTTTTTTTTCATTAGACAGGCCTTGGTCAGACTTCAAATCTGCCGTATGATTGATCGTGATTGGTTGAGTAAAACCGGCGTTTCGTTAAAAGGTTGCGATAACCGACTGGCTGGTAAAAATAAAAATAATAACCAAGCATATTTTACACCACAGATTACTGAAACCAAAGCCGATTTTTATCAATAAGCATTTTTTATAACTATAATAAGCACCTCCCTTCAATCAATTCAATAATACAATAAAATTTATCCTAAGCAGCTTTTTGCAGCTTCATTAGATCTTACTAATATTAAAAACTACCATTTTTTTTTTTTATCGTGCGGAAATCCCTTCGGATACCCCCCCGCGTGGCAGCGGGGGCGGTTATGTCGGGCTTGCACCGACTAAAACCGCACGCCGTCTCGGGTCTTCAGACGCCGAGGTGTAAGGTTACCCATAGAGCATATCCCTCACACCCCGGCTGACCCTGGGCCATCTCACCACTAACAGCATCGCTCATCCTGTCTCCTCTGAAAGCAGAGGAGTACGGAGAGCGATGTGTTCCCGCCACGTTGGGTATTGGCCGACGATCAATGCCAACCCTATGAAGGGGTGAAGGGGAAGCCATTGACCGCCGCCCAGGGTGTACCGGCCGCTCCGATTCCGTTCCCCCCGGACTGCAGCGGGATCGGAATCGGAGCGACACTCGAGGAGGTTACCCAACACACCCCAAATTTGAGGTACCTAACGATCAATAATACAATAAAATTTATTCTAAGTAGCTTTTTGCAGCTTCATTAGATCTTACTAATATTAAAAACTACCTGATACCCGCAGTTCCGGCCGCGCGGAGGTCCGACCACTCAAGTACACGCGAGTACGACTACTCAACCAATTGCAATAAAAATACGATAGATTTTATGTCTACCAAGACCTTTGTAATAGAAAAAACCGTATCAAAATCCGTTCCGTAGTTTTTGCGACAAGAATTCAAAAAAAAAATCGTTTTCAGAAACGTTCATTATACATAACCCAAGTATTTCTTTTTTAAATATCTCCAACGTACAGCCACGGCTAATTGTCCATTTTATAATAGTAATAATAGCCGTCAAAGTTTGCGAAAATGTTTGGATATTTTTTACTATATAAGACTCGAACGGCTGAACGGATCTAATTGAAATTTGTTACAGGAATAGGTTATAGTCTAGAATAACGCCTTACTACTTTTATCCCTATAATAGATTTTCCTGGGTTGTAGGAATGGGACCAGTAGGGACCCAAACTGTAAACGTAATAAAAAAACTTAACACTGTTTTTGAAACTGTTACATTTATAAATGTAACAGATACGAAAGTGTTCCATTTTCAAAGTGGTACGTTTTATATGTGTTAATAAGTGTAACAGAAATAACGTCCTAAAGTACTTGGGGGTGTACAAAATACCTTTATTTAAAAATTTTGATTATAAATATAATAGGAAGCGGTAGCCTAGTGGTATGGGTAAAGGACTGCTGAGACGAGGTCTCGGGTTCGATCCCAGGTATTACCATGGCACACACCAATAACTTTTCGATACTTTTCGAAGTTATGTGTGTATTTATCGCAGGTTTATAAGTGCCCGGTTAATGGCAATAGGCTCACCACCTATTACATTGGGACCTAAACATAAACTGGCGAAATGTGGGTGCTAGCACCTCTGCCTACCCCTTCGGGGATATAGGCGTGAGTTTATGTATGTATATAATAGGATAGTAAATTTGGCAAAGTAGCATTTTTGTCTGTTTCTGTCAATATCTGTTACATATATTTAACTGTTATACAATTGAAAGTGGTAACGATTAATAGATTCAATACCACATTTATAAGTGTAACACTTTCATTCTGTAAACTTTTCATAGTGTAACCCATATAATAATGTAACCTTTATGAATGTGTTTTTAAGTCCCTGGATATCAGAATACCAAACGAGCGGAGCCACGGTCAACAGCTAGTAAGTTACAAAAGTAATTGTTCCTGGTAATTTCTTCTCGACATTGAAAGTTTGTCAATTAGTCAAATAATGTTTAATAAAAGTTTGACACTAATTTGAATTGATTTCGACTGCTGCATCAAGAAGCTTAAAAGTTGGACTGTAATTAATGCCATAAATTTTTAATGTTCAATAATAATTATTAAACTCTGGTAAGTACATTCGGAACTGCGATCTACACCGGGACCTAAATATGGACGACGTAGATCATGTTATAGAAAATTACTCGCGTAAGTCCTGATCCCGTGAAAAAATTGGGATAAAAAGTAATCAATGTTATTCAGGGATAATGTAGCATTCGAATGGTGAAAGAATTTTTGAAATCGGTCCAGTAGTTTCAGAGCCTATTCATTGCAAATAAACAACCAATCAAATCTTTTCTATAGATTTAGATCGGAAAAAGAGAACATTTAGGACGGGACTTGAACCCGCGACTTTTATCTCGCCAGATTTATTCCGAGACACGGGACGTATCTTTTTTTTTATATTTAGGACACGTCAATTTGACTTCACCTCGCCCGATGGTAAGCTGAAGGTAAAGTCTCAGGAAAGAGGGTCACCATTACATACACGTACCATTTTAACAATGGTGGCACTCAGCTTGACGGCCTCATCAGAAGAGGATTGTTTGCACCCACCGGTCCCACTAGTGCTGCGACCACAATCCCCCTGCCCGGCTATGCACTTGCTGACCCCTGAACGCAATCAAACCGAAGTTGGATTACTATGGAGGGTTTTTCGCAACCGAGCACGGTGGTACCCACCCGGCCGAATTTTGTGACAAATTTGTGTCTACTCTAAATCTCGGGATATGTCTCGGGATACATATCTGAGACGTGTCTAGGTAGCTCAGTTGGTCAGCGCATTCCCCTGTAAGGGACTGGTCGCGGCTTCAAGTCCCGTCCTAGATGTTCTCTTTTTCCGATTTTAAATCTAAAGAAAAAGTAAGCATACTAATTGCTAAAATATTTTAATTGAACAAATCTTTCCTGTTTATAATATTTGTATATAAGACTAAAACGGACGAAACCGTTCGAGTGAGTTTCGTTTTAGTAACAAACAAATAAAAATGTTAAGTGCTGCCCTGGGTTATCCTTTCGAGGGCTTACCCGGGGTGCCCGGCAACGGACACTTGGGGAGGACACCGTGCGGTTTTAGTCGATATAGTCAGTATAGTCGATGGCCGGCGGGGGGTATCCGAAGGGATTTCCGTACGTAAAAAAAAAAAAGTGCTGCCTACAAGGAAAATAATGAATTGAAGCGTCGGTAGATAAGTGGCTAAGGAGTCGACCCTACGACGAGAGGTGTCGGGTTCGAATCCTTGCCATTACACTACCGACGTGAACCCCACTCCTAACACAAGCTATTAAGCTTAGCTGGAGAGGTTAGGGCGAATATTAGTAATTTCGGTTTCGAATATTCTTTAACAAAAAAAAAAGTGTCTTCGCCATAATAAAAAAAAAACTAAGTTGGTTTTAATGGACGCATTCTTATAATTACGTAATATTTCAGGCGAAATTTATTTACTTATTAGTACCAAGGCTAGATTTTAATATAAATAAAGTACTAAGATACTTTATTAGGAAAAATAATACCACACACAAATAAATGACTACCTAGGTATATATTATATCACTACATATAATAAAACAAACTCTTCCGCGCGTCTGACTGTCTGTTTACGTTAAAGTCAAAAACTACTGCACCGATTTTCATGTTGTTTTCACCAATGGATAGACTGGTTCTCGAGGGAGGGAAGTTTTTGTATACATTAGCTAAAATATTATGATATTTGTCAGAGGTGGTCGGAAAAAATAAGCCGGTCAGGGAGCTTTCAACGAGAACGCTGCCCAAACCCTTTGGGATAGAACAATCATGTGTGGTGGATTATCTTATATAGGTTGTGGTGGTGGAATAGGGTTCCATAGGTAGCGGGAATGGGATCAGAATTTCACGCGGGTGAAGCCACGGGCAATAACTAGTAATATATTATATGTCGGATCGGTCAGATAGGTCTTTGAAGCAATATTGATGATCATGAAATATCCATCAATAATCTATACTCTCCATTGTGAACGTAATAATGGCTGACACATCCGAAATAATAGTAAGTTTTTGCAACTGTCATATAAGAAGGGGTTATTAAAACACGAGAGTCTGTTTATCGATCTGTATGTCGATAATAGGTTGACTCGAGTGTTTTAATACCTAGTTATATGCAGTTTCATACACTACTTTATCTCACTCATAGGAAAAATTTAAATTAAACAAAGTAGTAGGTTACAATGAAGTAATTTAGCGTGCGCCATTTTTTTCACAGTTCGAACTGCGCATGCGTGCGCATTTTTTTTCATATTCAGCCTAAAACCCTAGACTAGTTTAATGAATAAAAAAAAGATAGCGGTACTGTAATGAGTTTTATGATACAGTTTTCGGTACTTACTATAATAAGTTTTATTTTCAATTTTATGTACATGCGTTTATAAAGTGCGTACCTATGTATAGAATCGTCTTTGAATTCGTATTCGAATGTTTCGATTTGAGTGTAGATAAAACAATTTTCACACTGATGCACTGTCTTTTGCACTTCTTACACTCTAGTACAAAATCACACAGAAACAAACTCGACTAAATAGCAAAAAAGTTAGCACATTGAAATAAAACTATTTTAACGGATTCCATCGTG